>CM060076.1:38437413-39037413 GCA_030533445.1 Cyprinodon diabolis
TGGATGGATAGTTGATGGATGGTTGATGGATGGATGTATGGTTGATGGATGGATGGATGGATGGATGGATGGATGGAAGAAAGGATGGATGTATGGATGGATGATGGATAGTTGATGGATGGTTGATGGATGGTTAATGGATGGATGAATGGTTGATGGATGGATGGATGGATGGATGGATGGAAGAATGGATGGATGGATGGATGATGGATGGTTGATGGATGGATGGATTGATGGATGGATGGATGATGGATGGTTGATGGATGGTTGATGGATGGATAGATGGATGGATTGATGGAAGAATGGATGGATGTATGGATGGATGATGGATAGTTGATGGATGGTTGATGGATGGTTGAATGGTTGATGGATGGATGGATGGATGGATGGATGGATGGATGGATGGATGGATGGATGGAAGAATGGATGGATGTATGGATGGATGATGGATAGTTGATGGATGGTTGATGGATGGTTAATGGATGGATGAATGGTTGATGGATGGTTGATGGATGGTTAATGGATGGATGAATGGTTGATGGATGGATGGATGGATGGTTGATGTATGGTTGATGGATGGATGGATGATGGATGGTTGATGGATGGATGGATGGTTGATGGATGGATGATGGATGGTTGATGGATGGATGAATGGATTGATGGAAGAATGGATGGATTTATGGATGGATGATGGATAGTTGATGGAAGGTTGATGGACGGATGGATGGATGTATGGAAGGTTGATGGATGGTTGATGGATGGATGGATGGTTGATGGATGGATGGATTGATGGATGGTTGATGTATGATTGATGGATGGATGGATTGATGGATGGATGGAAGAATGGATGGATGGATGATGGATGGTTCATGGATGGATGGATGGATGGATGGATGGATGGAAGAATGGATGAATGTATGAATGGATGATGGATAGTTGATGGATGGTTGATGGATGGATGAATGGTTGATGGATGGATGGATGGATGGATGGTTGATGGATGGATGGATGGATGGATGGTTGATGGATGGATGGATGGTTGATGGATGGATGGATGGATGGTTGATGGATGGATGGATGGTTGATGGTTGATGGATGGTTAATGGATGGATGGATGGTTGATGGATGGATGGATGGATGGATGGATGGATGGTTGATGGATGGATGGATGGATGGTTGATGGATGGATGGATGGATGGTTGATGGATGGATGGTTGGTGGATGGATGGATGGATGGTTGATGGATGGATGGATGGTTGATGGATGGATGGATGGTTGATGGATGGATGGATGGATGGTTGATGGATGGATGGATGGTTGACAGATGGATGGATGGATGGATGGTTTATGGATGGACGGATGGTTGATGGATGGTTAATGGATGGATGGATGATGGATGGATGGATGGATGGATGGTTGATGGATAGATGGATGGATGGATGGATGGATGGTTGATGGATGGATGGATGGTTGATGGATGGATGGATGGTTGATGGATGGATGGTTGATGGATGGATGGATTGATTGGAAGAATGGATGGATGGATGGATGATGGATGGATGTTAAAATATTAAAGATAAAAGATTTTTGTCACTTTCCAGTTTTTATATATTTTTTTGAATGTTTTGATAATGCTGTACACATACCAAGGCAGAACTGTTGTAAAATCAAATCTTTAATGAGGACATTTTCTACACAGTATCAGTATCTCTTTGACCAGTTGAATGCTCCAGGCAGAAGAATTTGGACAGCCTTTCTGCAGATGTCCATCTGCCAGGACCAGACAGAGTCCTGTCATCTGCAGAAATACGGGGATGACTCTGTGGCCACTGAGTGCATCAGAGATGGACAAGAAGGTGGGCACAGGAAGCTGGTAAAACAATTTATGGCATTTTGTGGAAACAATCATATGATCCTGAATGTAAACAAAACATAGGATATGTTTGTAGATTTCAGAAGAAAAAGGAACAAGCTGAAAACTGTTCACATAAAGGGAGAAAAAGTGAAGCCATCTGCAAGAATGCACAGAATAGACTGTACTTCTCTAAGAAGCTTAAGTATTTCCGCGTTTCCAGCTATATGCTGCAGATCTTCCATCAGTCTATTGTGGAGAGTGTGGTCACTTCTACAATCACCTGCTGGGGTAACAGTATCAGAGCCACTGTAAGACACAACACTACAGAAGATCCTTCCTGCCTACAGCTATCAACCAACCACGGGTGGATTTGGGGAATGTGGGGCCCTAGGCAAAGGCAGGCAGGAGGCCCTCTGAATTGAGAAGACAACACATAAAACAGAGTCATTCTACAGATAGAGAAATGTTAATAGAATAGACATCTATTATCTGTTCTAGGTTGTGTCCCTCTCTTCTTGTCCCTTTTCTTCTTGTTTTCCTCTCTATGTTTTGTACTCAGCTGACTTTTCATGCTGTCTCTAAAGGAATGAAAGATTTTTTCCAAGCACTAAGCTCACTTAGCTTATTGCTCCTTCCTGTGTTTCCAAAAAGGCCAAAGTAAATAACCCAGTCCTTCTTTTCACTGTAGACAAGCCATGATCTGTTTATCTGTTCTCCATTTTTCATTTGGATGAAATAATAGCTGCATGAATCATGACAGATGACAAGAGAGAGGAGAGCAGGAGGCGGGGTTACCAATCTACTGGCTCTGGAGAGCAGAGTTTGCTGCTTTTAGATGTTGTCTCCAAAGTCTCCAGTAGCAGAAAAAAGTCTCTAGATTTGGCGCTAGGAGCTTTATAGAAATCAAAGTGCTAGAGGGGTCTGAAAAGTGGCTAAATATAGCGACTAAAGCGCTAAGTTGGCAACACTGCTCTTTGCATGGTTTGTTTTCAAATGGTTTGCTGCTGTCTGTTTGGACCTTTCTGAACATGTGCAGCAAATGGACTGATCCAATATGGTGGGGCCCCCAGGAACTTGAGGCCCTAGGCAACTGCCTAGTATTGCCTAATGGTAAATCCACCCCTATTAACACCTACAGCAACTGGTTAAAACATAACTATGAGTCAGTACAACATTTAATTTCCCTTTAGGTATTTTTGAATTACATTGAATTTGAACAGATTTTTCCTTCAGTAACACTGATGTTTCGATTCAGCTTTCAGTTGCTCCATATGAGTTATTTTGATTCCCTGTAGAGGAAGAAATCTTATTTCTATTGAGAAATATGTATGCTGACATGAAGTTTTGGTCTGGTTTGCCTTTCTTTCTCCACTCTAGCAGAATGTGAAACCTTTAATTTTTTCAGACAGCAGAGTTAAGCAACAGCTTTGAGCCTTGAGAGACACATTCTGCATGTGTTTGGGCACAAAATAAAGCTTTATTTGTTTGGTACATGCACCCACTCAACTGTACCAGATATTTTCATGAAAAACTCTTGCACCATTACACCCCTAATTAACACCCTTCAAGCTTTTCCACATTTTCTCATGTTTCAACCATTCTTCAATTTCGATTTGATGTCAGCAACAGGGATTCAGACTTGTGAAGTAGAAGTCATGGCCTAGTTTCAAATTCTTTTAGTAATCCAAATCCTACACCCCTTATGATAGTCAGCAGAACATGTGGTGTTTTCTAAATAAATACATATTCTGGAGAGTACCCCTCCTCTGCAAGTTTTGGATATGTCTCAGCTCCAGCAAACCTGAATGCCCCTCCCCTGCATATCATCACATGCTGCAGAAACCTTTTACTCATAGAACTCAGGTGTGTGACAACAAGCAGACACTACAAAACATGCAAGACAGGGGTCACTGAGGAGCATAAGTAGGAACCACTGTTGTAGGGGGATAAGGACTTAGATATATGATGAGGGCATTTGTTTTTTAACACAATATGTGTTCACACATGAACATGCTATCCCAATGATGAAGCATGATAGTGGTGGTGTCATTCTGTGATAACTATTATTCTTACTGTATTTTTGCAGGAAATACCTAAAAAGCTAATCAGATTTAATGGATAGTTGGTTAGATTTTTATATATCTGTGGCAAACCTGAGCAAAAGCATGATGCAGGCTGCAAAACTAAAATTAAAGTTTGGGAGGCAAACATATCTAATTGGTTGAAATGGCCCTATCATCGTAACAAATGCAAGTAACCATGCATTTGTTACTTCAAGGCTGGACTATTGTAATTCTTTACTATCAGGAAGTCCACAAGCTGTAGTTAAAAGCCTTCAGCTGATCCAAAATGCTGCAGCCAGAGTTCTGATGAAAATTAAAAAGAGAGATCACATCTCTCCTATCCTGGCTTCTCTTCATTGGCTTCCTGTTAAATCCAGAATAGAATTTAAAATCCTCCTTCTCACATATAAAGCCTTAAATGGCCAAGCTCCATCTGATATCAGAGATCTGATTGTTCCTTATGTTCCTAACAGAGCACTTCGCTCTCAATCTGCAGGTTTACTAGTGGTTCCTAGAATTTCTAAAAGTAGAATGGGAGGCAGATCTTTTAGTTATCAGGCTCCTCTCCTGTGGAACCAACTACCAGTTTTAGTCCGTGAGGCAGACACTCTGTCTACTTTTAAGGCTAGGCTTAAAACTTTCCTTTTTGATAAAGCTTATAGTTAGGGTGGCTCAGGTTATCCTGAGCTATCTCTATAGTTATGCTGCTATAGGCTTAGACTGCTGGAGGACATAGGGACCCCCATTTCATCATTCTGCTTCATTCTCTCTCTGTTCTCCTATTCTGCAGAATCTGTTAGTTCAATCTCTAACGTTCTGCTCTCTCTGCTTTTTCTCATAGTAGCTTCATCTCTTCTGTTTCTGTTTGGCTGTGACTCCATCCTGGAGAGAAATATCAGCTGTGCTGCTGCCATCAACACCTTTGTTTATAGATGTTTTTCAGTTTAGTCCTGTTTCTCTGACTGTGAGTGGCTGAATGTGCTCTCTTTATCCTCTGACATGGGAGCTGGCTCTGAGCTCGTCTGCCTGGCTGTGTGTTTCCTGGACTGGGCCTCCTTTTACAGTTGCCTTTTGTATCTCTGCTTCTGTCTCCTTGAACTTGAATTGAATTTAAAGCATAGGCCAAAACACAAGGATTTGTATCAATGATTGAAAATCCTGGGCTTTCCTGATGTTCTCAACCAAATCTTCCTGTTCCATTTAATTTGATATGCATAAACAGTTTAAAGGAATAAATATACTTTGCATGTCACAAACAGGCAGTCAGTGGCCACATAATGTGCAGGCCCGGGCCTACAGTTTCAGCTCGGCACTAACATCAGTGTGCAGCCAGTATAGCAGAGAGCATAGTAGACTCTCCTATAGAGAAGCAATTTACAGGTGGCACTCATCAAATCAGCCCAGATATCACACATGGGCACACAGTGACAATACCCAGTATCAAATGAGAAGTTTCAATAAGAGGTTGAGCTATAGTAATCAGATAACACTTCACCAGCTTAATCAGCATCGCTTGTCTGATGAGGAAGAACACTTAGAGTTTTTGTGGGCAGGAGGCATCATTAATCATCCTCCAAAAATATACCACTCCAACAATACTTGAGATTAGGACCCTCTTCTCTGCTGTGGGGAATGTGGGGCAAAGCTTGAAAAAAGTCTGAAAGAAGAGAAGAGAAAGACATTAAAAAGACATTACCAATCAACTGAATAAGCTGAATATCTAAAGATATATTATTATTATTTTACTTACAATATTTTCACTCACAGATTACTTTGACGATTAGAGTTTCCCCTTCCTTTAGATCACTGGTTAATTACTTGCAACATGAAGAGTGTCAAAATAAGATCATTGAAGGTCACAGATATAACCTCTGAATATCACTCTACACCAGGGGTAACCAATTAAAAATCAGTGGGGTCCGAATAAAGAAACTCATCAACCAGTAAAGATCCATTTTTAATTATAACCTGTTACTTTCAACAGGATGTAAAACTGAAATAAATGCATCCATGTTAAACTTTACATTTTTCATTTTTAAAATCTACAGTGGTTTTGAACTAGAGAACAACAATCGTTCAGTTTGGTATATAGACAATTTCCTAATTATCATATTTTATAAAACCCCTGAACTCAGCGTTTGTTATTTTCTTTATTTTTTCTATCTTAATGTTGGCAGTGGGCTTTATGCTGCCCTGCAAGGCTTTAAACCTGGGTTTGAATGGAGACTAAGCCATTCTAAAGCACATATCAAGGAGCTAATTTTGAGCCTGGATCCAGATTTATTGTTGATTCTGTTCATGGTGGAGAATCCTGCTTCACAGCAGCAGGTTGAGCCAAACATCCTCTAAATGTGCAGGGTCATCTTTGAGCACCATTTCACTTTTCTTTCACCAGTTCACCGCAGTTCTTCCAGCAGTCCACACTTTCTCTGCTCTCTTTTTCTCATCATCTTCTCCTTCTTTCCCATCGCCCGGCTTGCCACAGGTTTGCCTGCTGTGTCTAAAAGTAGCAGCAGCAGCAACCCAGACTGACAGCAGCTCATTGGATCATTTGGATCACGTGCAGCCTGGAGCCGGACGCTCTGCAGGGCTTTACCGTATTAACAGCGTAAATGAAGTTAGACACTGTCGCTGGACGACAGGCGGTAATTTTAAATGTTTTAAATCAGGTTTAGTCTGCATTAGCCAGCAGGTTGATCTGGACCCTGGTCTGCTAACATGTGACCTCTGCTCTATGATATTTGGCTTGAATTTGATCTAATGCAGGGGTTGGCAAACCACAACTCCAGAGCAGCTCTTTAGCGCCTGACTTGCAGCTCCCTTTTTCAAAAATTATTGAAATTTTTTTTTGTTTGTTTGTTTGATTATTTTACTGTTGTGTGCGGGAGGTTAAACAAACATTCCTTATGTTTTCCAATGTTGTACAAAAATTGTATAGTAAAAAAATGTAAACAATAAATTAAAACTTGTTTTGGAACGACTATTTGCATCATAGCCATAGGATCAGTGGTCATAGCTGGCATCACGTTTCAGCGCGGCGCGGTGCCAGGCAGGTGGCTGTTGTAAACAAAACGGTGGGTGTGTCTAATTCCATGGATCCCAAAGGGGAAAAAAGGAAGATAACTGATGAGAACAGAGGATTCAATAAAGGATGCAGCGAATTATTTGCCTTTATTACTAATGACGAAGGATTGCCTGCATGTTTGCTCTGGAATGAGAAGTTGTCAAATGATAAAAAGAGTCTTTAGGAAAGAAATTTCCAGAGAAGGCTAAATATGCAGCAGATCACCAAGCTGGGAGGAAGAGAAAAAGTGCGATTGAAGAACTTCTGGATAAATTAGAGGAGAGCAAAGATAGATTTAAGAGGTGGATTTCATCTCCAAGCTCTACTACTGCTGCTAGTTTGATTCAAGCATAGAAAACTGTTCACAGATCCAACAGCTAGCGCTCTGATGTAGGGATGGGAACTTTCTTACATGTTTTTTTTTTTTGAGTATTTACAGCACTAGTGGCTTGTCTTTTCAACAGTAGGCTGACAGGAAAGGGGGTATGAGAGAGGGGGAGAGACATGAAGCAAATGACCACGGGTCGGATTCGAACACAGGTCGGCTACATTAAGGGACTACGGCCATACATGGGTTATGCGCACTAACCACTGTGCCACCTGCACACCCAACTTTCTTCCATTCCCCCCCCCCCCCCCCCCCCCCCCACATCCTCAAAATAAAAATCACACTAAGGAACGCTGGTGATGGAGGATGTGTTATTTCAGGGTTAGAGAGCTCTGCTCTGATGGATGACAGTTCCTGCTCGGTTCCTCATGACTCAATCAACTCCTTCCAACAGAAACACGTCCACCATAGAAAGATTCCTTTATCATGTTTCTATCATTTCATCAATGCAAGGAAACCTAAACCTCTGGGTGAAGTGAGATGAATCGGCCCACAGTGAGAGCGTTAACTGCTCCTCCCTCACCTCATGCTGCTATGTGACATTACTCCAGGATAAACATTTAATCATGAACGCTTATTATATATTTAAGCTCACATAGTCCTTTTTTATAGTGGGATAATACACACAGAGCCCGTGTTTTCTTACGAGGCTAATAGATAACTTTTACTTTTTTGCGGCTCCAGACAGATCTGTTTTTTGGTCCAATATGGCTCTTTGAGCAGTTTGGGTTGCCGACCCCTGATCTAATGGAATGTAAATCCTGTATCTTACAGAAGTGGGACATTACTTCATGGTTATTTTCAGTAATATCAGAGACATTTAATAGAAACCCAAACAGATAAAACAGTTGAAAAGCAAAGATATAAAAGTGAGGAACAAAAAAAGAAGTGAATATGAATGTGGACTTCCCCACTTATTCATAAACACATACATAAAAACTCAGCCATATTATTTCTAGATTTCCCAACTGTGCTATCTTATCTTGCGTCTGTTTTGTCATCATTCCAGAAAGTACATTCATTCATACTGAAATAGTTTTAGGTTTGCTTTTCCTGGAAAAGCTTTGATTTCTGACTCAGGGCTTACAAAAAAATATTTACATGTAGGCCTAATGGGGTTTCTGACTGGGATAAGGGAAGCCATTTTGTTTTGTTTATTGTCATTCTGGACTCAATAACAGAACATATAAACTTTATTGCACTTATGCAACGTTAGAATTCTATCTTTCCTGTTGTAAAAAAAACTTTTTTCTTTTTTTGATCTGTTGTTGCAGCCATACAGGTGCTCTTCTTGTCTTTGCTGTGTAGCCCTCTGCTCACTCCATTTAATCCAAAAGTTGTCTTTAGCATGCTGTTGAGAAATTTGAGACACCACTGACCTTGAGTCCAGCATGACTGCTTCCTTCCGGCTACATATAACAAAAGCCTACATTTGTCAGGGAAGAGCTATTTCATATTCATGGCACACAGCAATTCTCCGCACATAAATAAGGCATTCCTCTTAAACACAGCAATAAAAACTGACTTCCAATTTGGCTAAAGGTCACCTTGTGTAACCTCTCTGAAGTGCTCCCTTCATATGTGATTGTGTTC
Source organism: Cyprinodon diabolis (assembly GCA_030533445.1). Classification (NCBI taxonomy): domain Eukaryota; kingdom Metazoa; phylum Chordata; class Actinopteri; order Cyprinodontiformes; family Cyprinodontidae; genus Cyprinodon; species Cyprinodon diabolis. The sequence continues at coordinate 38,446,377 of CM060076.1, forward strand.
ATGCTCAGAACCTCCTAGTACATACTGTTTTATTTACGTAAAAACAAACATAGAAGATAAACTGACACATCGAGTTTATTTAGTGAAGATGTTCCATTTAGTTGCTAAACAGAACCCTTTCAGATTGACTAAGTGGACGCTGTTAAGTAGATTGCTCTTTGTAGTTAGTAATTAGAAAGCTGAAATAGCCTTAGTGCGTAAAAAATCCTTTGCATCTTTTGTTTTACTCTATGACCTCATCTTTGCTCTGCAGACAATTAAAAGTGGAACCACATAAATAGACCCTCCTTCAAGGCTGTCATAATCCTTAGGACTTAGTCTTGTAAATATGATTTGTATTTCAATAATTGTAAAAATGCATAATTCTCTCTCTATTCTCCCACCCTGCAGAATCTGTTAGTTCAATCTCTAACGTTCTGCTCTCTCTGCTTTTTCTCATAGTAGCTTCATCTGGTCTGTTCCTGTTTGGCTGTGACTCCATCCTGGAGAGAAATATCAGCTGTGCTGCTGCCATCAACACCTTTGTTTATAGATGCTGGATATTGGCCTGTTTTTCAGTGTAGTCCTGTTTCTCTGACTGTGACTAACTGGATGTGCTCTCTTCATCCTCTGACATGGGAGCTGGCTCGGAGCTCGTCTGTCTGGCTGTGTGTTTCCTGGACGGGGCCGCCTGTGGAGCTGGTTGACAGTTGCCTTTTGTATCTATGGTTATTTTTTTATGTCTGCTTCTGTCTCCTTGAACCCCAGTCGGCCTCAGAAGATGGCTGCTCACACTGAGCCTGGTTCTGCTGGAGGTTTCTTCCTGTTCATAGGCGGATCTACTGGGGTGGCATAGGGTGGCAACTGCCACCCTAAATGACAGCCTTGCCACCCCTGCTGCCACCCCAGTTGCTGGTAGAGGTGGCGAGGCTTATAAATTATGGATTATTTGAAAATTATGACCGCTAATTTCTAATTTCGGACAGCAGTGAATGCAGCACGAGATGACGCAAGAGCGCCTGAGACTGATTTGTTTTGAAAACCGAGTGGGGCAAAGCGAGGGAGCCAGGGGTCATGGGGAGAGGAGACACGGGATGAAACAGGTAAAAACTGATTAACTATCTATGGAGAAATTAAAGCACAATGTTGCTCGCATAGCTGCAATGCTGATTTTGAGATGATAAAAATCAGGTTGCAGAAAGTTATTTCTCTAACTATGATGTTAGTTAGGCCTGACGTCTCAGGCTCATAAAGATATATTTGCGGTCAACTTTGACAGAAAAGAGACGATCAAGTTTGGTTGTTCTCAAATCAAAACGCACAAAGGCATTGGATCTAAATACAGTTGTGAAGTGTTTTGCTGAGCAACATGGAAATCACTGCATTCAGCTGTTATAGTCATGTCAACTTTATGTTATGTTCTCTGATATTTCCTTTAAAAAAACAAAAGTGTTAAAAGTAAAGTAATAAAAATGTGATACTGGTGTAAATGCTGCTTAATATGAAGCAGTGTTGTTTCTTTTTTTTTTTTTTTTTTGCATATATAGTATGAAACTATCCAGAAATTCCCTGTATGAACCTACTCACAAAATGTTTTGTAGCAAAATGTATTTTTATGTTGCTTTTTTCGTATTTGTGGAGATTTTGCTGTAACATTCAGTACCTGCCTTTTTTTTTTATTTGTTGATACAGCAGCTCTATCTACAGCATATCTACATGCATGAAATGTCCCTTTCATGTCGCTGTAACTGCTGTATGTCAAGTTATTGAGGAAAAAAATGGGCTAAATGTGTTTTCAGAGTAAACATTACATAGATGTCCAGTACCTTGTTTGGGTGCCTTGACCCATTTATTTCTACTGTGTAGTTATGCTCGCTTTAGTACAGCTCAGTCCATAGATCTCTGATGGGTAACTTTTTCTTTCTATAGTTTCTTCTTGTGCAAATGCTGCAAAGCTGCCTCTCTGACAGTCAGTCTCACACATCTGCACCTCAGCACCTGTGTCTTACCTTAATACCTTTCCTGTCATAATGCCCCTCTAGAAGTAGTGTTATCATTCTTCTATCTCCTATTAAGTGAGATCACATTGTACAATGCATTTCTAATAAGAACTGTTTTACATGAAACACTTACTGTACTGTACATACTATTCTCACCAAACTGTGATAACTGTGATTAAATTCAGTGTAAACAAATGCCATATGTTGCCACCCCTCAAAAATTTCTGCCCCCCTCTCGCCACCCCATAAATATTTTTCTAGATGCACCCCTGTTCCTGTTCAAAGGGAGTTTTTCCTCTCCACTGTTGCTCCAAGCATGTTTAATATGCCTAACATGCAAAATATATAAACAGGTAAAAACTGCTTAAATTAATTGTGCTTAACTGCTTAAAACTTTCCTTTTTGATAAAGCTTCTAGTTAGAGTGGCTCAGGTTATCCTGAGCTATCTCTATAGTTATGCTGCTATAGGCTTAGACTGCTGGAGGACATAGGGACCCCTTTTTTTTGCTTGAGGTTTATTCCTGTTCAAAGGGAGTTTTTCCTCACCACTGTCACTACAAACATGCTTAGTGTGAGGGATTGCCTTTCGGGTCAATGAGTCGATGCAATCAACTTGTTTTCCTTAGATAGAAAACTCTGAATCAATCTGACTGGATGATCTGGTGAACTGGAAAGCGCCTGAGAGTATATGTTGTGAATTGGCGCTATAGAAATAAACTACATTTATTTGAATAGTAGTAACTTACTGCAGTTAATTTGTAACTAAAAACAAGTGTAGGTTGCAGGAACAGACAATATAGCCTCTAATTTCATCTTAAATAGCTGAAAACCATAATTGTTTTAAATCAGATCTAAAGAACAATTTATTTAGAATGCTTTTGATTGTTTTATCTAAACTGTTAATTAACACAAACAGAGTAAAGTTTGAATCACTCCTTTTTTACCTGCCTCTATTATGCCACTGCCTTACACTTTTCTCTGTCTGGTTTATTTTCACATGTTCTGTTTGTATACAGCACTTTAAATCGTCTTGCTACAGAGGTGGATACCTATAAACTGGCCTTACCTTAGAGCAGATGCTGACTCAAACTCTATCTCTCTATCTCCCTGTCCTTTTTGGCAATCTTTCTTTTTTTAACCAGACAAAAGATTTTCAGATCATTCTAAAGTTTATGTGAATGTTAGGATTGATTGAATCTATGGAGTAACCATTTCCACTAAATGTGTTAAAAGGTCAACATTTCTTCATTACTTTTGGTGTAAAAGTCCAATCTCTCATCTATTTTATGCAGATTATGTGATTTTATTTAGAAGGTTTAGATACAATGGTGCAACATTTTATTCCAGGCTTCCTGCAGAGAACCTTAGATGTAGCAGTCAACTGTTCCTCCTTAGTCCAGCAGCCAAGTGTGAAAGTCTCAGTTCTAGCAATCACAGCATAAAAGGGTTAAACTCCAGCATTTTGATGCTAAAGCACTGGAGGTAAGCACATCTTCATCCGTTTGGTGCTTCCTAATCTCACTCATCAGCCCCAGACTCTATTCTGCCACTGAGGTGATAACCCACATTTAGATACAGTCCATATTCTTTTGCCTTTTATTGAGCGAAGCTTAAATTCAAATTCCATCTTCATCATTGAATGCCAACCTTTTCTTGCAAGAGGACATAACTTATCACTGCGGAAAAGCTAGAGTCGATTTATTGTTCAATAATTAAAGATTTTAAGGTGTGTGATGAGCTGCATACTAACTCAGCTGCTGTTCCATGGATGGTGTTAGCAACAAATATCTGAATGTGACATCGAAACTGCTGTTAGAAGTTGACTAAACAATTAAGTATAATTTTTGAAATGCATGCTGAAGGTAAAATGCGTCAATGTAAAACCCAGAGCTTCATAAATGTCAACCTTTTCAAAGCATTTAAACAGCTAAAGGTTCTGAGAGCAGATTCCCCAGTAGGGAAACCTTCAGGGCATTGTGTTAGATTTCAAATCAACCTGACAAAACATTTGACTCGATAGAACCTGATTAAAGTTGTGTAGGGGTTCAGTTTTTTGTGTACTCAGCAAACCAATGTTTTTGTTCTTTGTAGATTAAACAACAGATGACTTATTAAAATGTCATTGAACCTGCCGTACTATTGGTTTGAGATCCTCCCACTGAGGCGAGAAAAAAACTAGTTTGATTCTCTGTATTTTCCAGCTTTGTAAGAATTTGTCTTGAAAGCTACCACATAAAAGATTTCCTTAATAGATAAATTTACCATTTTTTGTCAGTTTGTAAATCTGGTGTTATACTATATTAGTAGATTAGTACATAGTAGTAGTTTGTCAAGACTTTTAAAGGAGAAGTCCGCTCATATTCAGAACTCAAACTTCTAAAAGTTCTTTAAATATGAAATTATTCCATCCTGTTCAATAAATGATCAGTGTTTCTAATTCATAGTAATTTTCATGTAAATGTGCTTTACTGGAGGCATCCATGTTTGTCAAAGAACACTACTGCCACCTACTGGTTTGTGACGTCACGGTGGGGTATCGGCTGTTGATCAAGTCCCAGTGCTGTATCTGGTGTTTGTCACAACGCGCTATTATCCAAGTCATCTTGAAAACATTCTTCTTCCAAATGTTGGCTACATATTACGTGTTTTTTCTCTGGCCAGAAGTTCGATGGCAAATCCTCCCTCTTCAAGTTGGCGATCCAACGACCAACCCGTCCGTGGAGGATCAGGAATCATACAGGTGAAATAACTAATTTTCTTTCACTTTTCCCCGATGTATTCCAGCATCCAGCTGCCATGCACGTGGGCATTGTCAGTTTCACTATAGCTCTGGTGAATTTTAATGGTGAAGTCCTCTGGAGATCTTCAATAATTGTTGTTGATTGCAGATGTGTCTAGTAGTTCCCATTGATTTTGTTTGTAATGGAGTGTAATGGTGTGATGGAGTTACAGCAAGTGCAATACTCCTTACTTATGACTAAAGAACCAAATGATTCATTTTAAGATGACATTTTGCAAGGTAGCAAGTGGGAAACTATGGAGCTAAATGGTCTCATTTTTCACAAATACACATATGTGATTCATACTTGCCCAGGACAAAATCCACACATGCACAACATGATTCACACAAGCATACAAGATTCACCCATGCACAAAGCAAGATTCACCAAAGTATTTCTGGTCAATAACAATTACAAATTAAATTACAAAGTACCAATAGTCTTTAAACATCACTGCATTTGTGTGTGGATTTCTGAGACAGCCCTAATGTGCCTCGATGCACAAAGCATTTTTTAAAGCAGGTAATGGTTTCCCACTACATAATCACAAACCTCCCTCTTATAAACCAATTACTAGACAGTATTTTGTGAAAGTTGAGACTAATCTCAATTTAGAAAACTACTTTGTTTGGAATAGCTTACATTTAGCAGACTACTCCTAACAGAACCTAAACATTTTATGCAGACTTACTCAAAGATGCCCCAGTTTGTATTACATAGTTTTTTGAGAAATCCCAAACAAATGCCTGTTTTCACCAGACAAAAAAGTCAGATGTAGTCTTTTACTAATTGCCTCGTTTGGAGGCACGATTCCTCTTAACATTAAAATAAAATAAAAACATAGATGCTGTGGATTGCGATGACAGAGGTTAAAATATTTTGTCGGTGAATATTCTCTGAGAAAAAGAAAATCTGCTTCTTTTTACCATTTATACACCCATCCCTTCATTTTTTGTGTAATTTTGGATCTTTTTAATTAATTGTTTACCATATTATCAAAATGTTTTATTAACATGGGAAACAGGTAATTTTATACTAGGTGTTAGTTTTATTATGGTGGATTTTCCACCAACAAATTGGCTTTTATTTATGAAATCAGGTGGGTTTCTGAGTGTGTGCATTAATTCCTGTTCCATCAGACTTGTATTGGATGTTTTCTGAGCAGGAGAGGCAATGTGCAGACATGGCAGAAGACTCAGAGGGAAAAGGACTCATGAATAATAATGAATACCGGGGCCCTGAACACAGGCTATAAGAGTTTTATTGGTGAGGGATAAATCCATACTGTAAGCTTCATCTGCTGGGAATCTGGCTTCCCAAAGCTGGTGTCACCCCTAAAAATTTATAGATGCAAAACAGAGAGAGGCAATCAGTGGTGTGATAGTGTCTACAAGGTGTCTTGGAAATTCTGTCCTTAAGTAATCAATGTGAACGATGACACGCTGCATCACAGACAGCGTGTCCTACAGGGACTTCAGTCATTTCTGCATTCTCTTCTTATGTCATTTAGGTAATAAAAACAACCTTTTTTTAGATTTCCCTGTAACTGATTAATGAAGGTATGCTCTTATCACTCCACTGACTATTTACACTGTATATGCTCATTTATTTCTCTGACAGTGAAGTAAAGCACAGTCACTGCCAAGACCCAATATCAACTCTCCACTAAAGAAATGTTTTCTTTTTCTTGAGCGGAGAGCTGTTGAGGATAGTTCTTACTTATACTAAGTGAATGCAGATAACTGCAGATAACTACAGCTGCCTCAAGTGCTGTATTAGGGCAAGTAATTAAAATCCAGAGGGATGTCAATGTGTCCAATCTTTACATGGAAAAACTTGTTAAGCATATGTATGTGTTGTTGGCCTGACCAGCCAGACAGACCTTTGCTGTATAGATGTGTTATCAGTCTAGAAAGGAGCTCAATTTTTAAAGGCCCGACTTACAGAGTCAACAGAAGCAGGTTATAAGCAATAAAAAAAGGATACAGATATGATGCAAAAATGTTTGATATTTTTAAAACAAGAAAACTCTACCAGTTGTTTAAAAATTAAAGATGCATTCACATACATCCCAAGTTCCAAAAACTCAATTCAGGGAGATACATACACACTTCATCATTCTTCACCTTCACTACATGTGGACATACTTTAGTATATTCTGCTGTAAAATTAGTCTTACTTTTATTTATTTTTTCGCGAGCATTCAACCTCTGGTATTTCAGAGGATGCACAGCTTTGAGTGTAAGTAGGTGACTGTCAGAGAGTGAACTGAAACTTATTGGCTTATTTTTCTGATTAATCCAATCAGCCGCTCTCTGACAACCAGTTGCCTGGAAAGTTCGTTGAACAGAGTATCGCTTATGACAGATACGCACAGGTTTAACAAGCAACCTCCTCCCCACACTCCGCTCTCTCTTGTTGTTCCTGCGCAATCTCAGTAGTTCTAATCTGCACATGATGCATGAATTATTGTATTGCCTGCACGCTCCCACTCGCATAAAAAAAACACTGCCTCGCATAGTCTAAAATACGGGATAATTTATCAGACTTGTGGGCATCCGTGAACAAATATCGATACCAGGGAGACTCCCGGAACTTCTGGGAGACTTGGGATGTCTCCAGGGTGTGCTGCGGTGGCACAGTGGTAAGTGTGCACCAGTCATATGTGGAGGCCTTACGGGCTGGTTATCCTCCCGCAGCAGTGTGTGGCAGTGAGCTTGTCGCAGATATTTATGATTCATCCAGTATTGAAGTGCTATGCGATATGTTTTTCCATGCCACAACGCAAGAGGGAATATCAGGAACTAGCTGTGGGTCTATATACGGCGGAGGGACATGAGGGCGAAAAGGAGCGGGGATCCAGGTGGAAAAAGGGTCCCAGCGTTCTTGCGCACCTCGCTCTTCTAGCTGGTCCATCTTCACATGTCGTTTTCCACAATGGGGGTCATACAAACAAAACAAGCCGCTAAGGTACCAAACATATCTGTGTTAATTGCGACACACATGCAGACGACCTGGTTTCTGAGCATAAACCAGCCTCCAGTCCACGACCCCCTTTCATGTCAGCCTACGGTCAATAAAACAAGCCACTAGTGCCATAAAAAAAAAAAAAAAAAGATGCATTCAGTTCATTGAAACATTGCTTCGTTGCAGATGCATCTTTTAGGATTACAGAAAAGTGCTGTTGCATGATGGGTAATTCTAGTGCAAGCTTAAACTCCTGCTCAGTAATTTGTCAGTTTGGTTTTAGACCGGAGAGTCTGATCTTATATACCTTATACACCTTATATAATTCAGGCAGGCCTGCCAGCCTGACATTTTGCAGCTATACTGTAAATGTTTGCCTCATACTCAGCCATGCAGTTTTAATGGATAATGCTGCTCGTATACAAGCAGTGATGCGGCCTTTAAGTGATAGCTTTGTGATCTCTAGTGTTGGAAAATGTTTTCAAAAAACATTGGGCAGAATAGATCGGGGCGGCCCCGTCCAGTTTCCTGGACGGGGCCGCCTTTTACAGCTGCTTTTTGTATCTCTGCTTCTGTCTCCTTGAACCCCAGTCGGCCTCGGCAGATGGCCGCTCACACTGAGCCTGGTTCTGCTGGAGGTTTCTTCCTGTTAAAAGGGAGTTTTTCCTCTCCACTTTCGCTGCAAGCATGTTTAGTGTGAGGGATTGTATTTGAGTCAATGAGTCAATGCAATCAACTGGTTTTCCTTAGATAGAAAACTTTGTATCAATTTGACTGTATGATCTGGTTGAACTGTAAAGTGCCTTGAGATGACATGTGTTGTGAATTTGGCGCTATATAAATAAACTGAATTGAATTGAATCATTAACCACCAGCAGCATTTATCATAGTGGCAAAAAATGACATAATCATCCTCAGTAAAAATCACTGAAGTAAAAAAAAAGTGTTATTAATCCATTTTCCTCTTATTTGATACCAGAACCTTACCTAAAGCAGTCTTACCTTGCTGTAAACATATTTCATACAAATCCGGTCAATCAATATTCCTACCTCAAGTTTTACATATCTTTAGCAGTTCTATAAATATATGTTGCAAAAATATTTCAAATGTAAAGAAATGTGAACATCTACAGTGAAGCTCAAAATGATTTATTCCTTTAGCAGGTTGAAGTTTTAGGTTTAAAGTAGTCTTTGAATAATTAACATATTTGACTGGAGGTAACCTGAACCCTACATTATATCAATTACAATCTTCATCTATTCTTATTATATTAATTTTGTTTAAGTTCTTGGTGCAAGTAAAACGTTAAAAGTAAAACAAAAAATATAGAACTGCTTAAGCCAAAGTTATAGTAAAGGTGTTTTAGATGACTAATTAAAACATGAAATTAGTCAACCTTGTCATGATTTTTGTTAGAGTGATAATTATAAAATTATTGTGTGGACAAATGAAACATTGAAAGAAAGAAGATCCTACATTTCTATCCTGTGTTTCAACCAGAAGCGTCATAAACTTTTATGACCTCCTGTAGGTCATGAGGCAGAAACACACGGTTGTGTGACTTCCATCCGGCCAGTTGGTCATTCTTATTACCTGCATCCTCCCAGATAATCATTACTGGGTCTTCTGTTTTAGGCCCGCCTTATGATGTTGTAAACTCTTAATAAAAGGCTTTGCCATGAAGGGATCTGTGTGAGAAGGTGCTGGTTTTCCGAGCCAGCAGCTTCTCTCCGCTCTGCAGACGCTGACGTCACAAAACCCTGTCTCTGTGTTGATTATTTCCTTTTAATCTTTTAAACTCACATTTCTCTGGATTAAAACCCAACAATTTTATCCAAAGACCCACATGCAGAAAACCAAACAGAGAGACCAGGGAAAGGTTTAACAGGTTTATTATGAACTGGTAGAGAAGGGTCCAGTGCTGCTCTGAACACTGGCGAACCGAGACTGAAAAGTGAAGTGGAAGTTCCTGTGGTTAGTTCAGGCTCAGTGGGAAATTTGTGTTTCGATTTCTAAAAAGGGAATAAAGGCTACAGGACTCACGTTTCCATAAAAGGTGTCTTTCTTTGAATCCAGTCGGTGTGGGTTGTTCCAGTAATAGACTTGTTCGTTGGAGGGCGGACAGGGTTTAACCAGGTTTCCTTGAGGAACGAAGGAGCTGACTGCCACTTAGATTTCCTGCGGTACTTTAACTGTACTTGTGGAGATGAATCCCCTGCTCAAAGAGAAGCCCAAACAATCCTTGGGGAAAAGTAGATCTAAACCACCTGTTTGAATCCTCAGCTCAGTTTGACGCTCAGAGAATCCTTCTAGGGGGAGAAGGTCCAAAACATCCAGTTTGACTTCCTGCCCGAGAGGCAAAGACAAAAAACAACAAGGTTAAGACTCAGGTGACAAAAACTCAGTTTGACTCAGCAAAACTCAGCTTGGCTAGAGTACCCAAAACTGGCAAACACTCTGGCGTCGAGGTAGTGGCAGTCAGCAGCTTAAGAGTCCTCCGGTAATGAGGCAACCATCCGCAGGTGTGTGAGAAGGCCAACGAGAACCAGGCGCCACCTGGTGGTCGAGGGAAGACAAACAAAAAACACAACCCACACAAACTGGATTCCTAACAAGCCTACCTAGGGATACCCTTTCAGGAGTTACTGATTTGTTGTTCTAATATAAATTAAATATATATAATATATAATATAAAGTTTGGAAAAAGCCGTTTTTCTCTAAAAAAAAGTTAGGCAGCAGCAATAAAAATTTGTGAAAAAATATAGTATAAGAATTATTATCAGTATACTAACATCAGTGATGACCAATACTAGTCTGTGTTTTATGGCGAGGAAAGGAACATTATTTGTCTTTGCAGTAATTTAGGAGTAATTAAAGATAAGGAGAAAATAAATGCTCAACCTATTTAATCTGTAAATTATAGACATCACCTGACTCTGCCATCTGAAAACGTGACGTACCATTACCTTCAGAGTTTGAATACTACTACGGCAAGTTTGCTAAAAGCTTTTATTGAAAATGTTGGTAACGCAACTTGGAGCGCTTTGCATACATATGTAAAATCCATTGCAGTGGCACAATGAAGGCAGGTAAGGTGACTACAGAGTGAAAGTATTGATGTTTCAAATAAGGGAGTGAATGAGAGTCATTGCAAATGTGGGGGTTGAGGTTGCTTGAGGACCAAAATGCAGAGACGAGTTCTTTTAGGTTTAATGTAGAGATACTGAGGCAAACATTAAAATACATATAAATACCTACAACTAGTGATTAACAGCGATCCGTCTGTGCATGAAGCGAACCACAGTATTGGAAAGTCACGTGACCAATAAAGGAGTAGTTTCTAACTGACTGACTCACTAAACCGTTTCAAAACGTATCTGTCAACATGCATCTACTAGAAAAATGTATCATCTTTTGCGGTTTATCGTTAAAATTATCAGTAATTTTGGAGCAGCCTAAAAGGAATAGGAAAGTTTCAGCCATTGCATTTTTATTGACTGCATCTAAAAATATCTAATGCCCATGAAATGCCCATGAAATGATGCACAAGCCAGCATTACGCTGCCATGTGTTATGCAGAAGTTAGGCTGTCATTGGACAAAGTTCTGGACTTGTTATGAATACTCTATGTATATGCCCAAAACTGAAAGTTCAGCGTATGCCAACGTTTTAGGAGATTCTGGGACATCAGGCATGAGCAGGCTAAATCGGCAAGGTGAGACAGGGGCCCTAGATAACTGAATTGTTCTTCTCCATGTTATAGAAAACACATTATTCCAACTGCTAAGCATGATGTGAAGAGCTCATGATTTGGGAATCTTCTGCTTTCACAACAGCATGACAACTTGCCCTTCCTGAGTCAAACATTATCATATAAACCTGCAGATATAATGGGTTGTTAATTGAAACCACATCAGCAAATATTTGACAAAATGGCTGTAAAAATGTAAGTGAGTCAGAACTGGCACCTATATAAATAATGGATATTGCTCTAATATCCTGAAATGTAAGTTTAAATTATTAAACGTTTTATTACTGGTCTGCAGAATGTGCGCTGCTGTCACACTCACAATTATAATTCTTCTAAGAAGAGTAAGAGCACTGGTAAAGAGGACTAAAATAAAGGAGCTTGTAAATGTCTGAAACATCTATTTCATACTCGCCAGGGTTAGGGTCACCTGACCCCTGATTAGCAAATGTCTTTAAATTAACAACAGGACTGGAAAGAAGAGCTAGAAGAAGTGGCTCGTGTTGCTTTTCTCTGGTGGGACGTAGAATAAATCAGTCAAGCTATCTGTTTATTTTATATCTGATTTTTATAAACAAAAAATGCATTTAATTTGAAGGTTTTATATCAACAAATCTGAGAAAATAATCCTTTTAAGTTTTTTATTTTATAAATTGGTGATATGAATATACCAAGCACACAAAAAAGAAAGTTTTGCTTAAAACTTTCCTTTTTGATAAAGCTTCTAGTTAGAGTGGCTCAGGTTATCCTGAGCTATCTCTATAGTTATGCTGCTATAGGCTTAGACTGCTGGAGGACATAGGGACCCCTTTTTTTTGCTTGAGGTTTATTCCTGTTCAAAGGGAGTTTTTCCTCACCACTGTCACTACAAACATGCTTAGTGTGAGGGATTGCCTTTCGGGTCAATGAGTCGATGCAATCAACTTGTTTTCCTTAGATAGAAAACTCTGAATCAATCTGACTGGATGATCTGGTGAACTGGAAAGCGCCTGAGAGTATATGTTGTGAATTGGCGCTATAGAAATAAACTACATTTATTTGAATAGTAGTAACTTACTGCAGTTAATTTGTAACTAAAAACAAGTGTAGGTTGCAGGAACAGACAATATAGCCTCTAATTTCATCTTAAATAGCTGAAAACCATAATTGTTTTAAATCAGATCTAAAGAACAATTTATTTAGAATGCTTTTGATTGTTTTATCTAAACTGTTAATTAACACAAACAGAGTAAAGTTTGAATCACTCCTTTTTTACCTGCCTCTATTATGCCACTGCCTTACACTTTTCTCTGTCTGGTTTATTTTCACATGTTCTGTTTGTATACAGCACTTTAAATCGTCTTGCTACAGAGGTGGATACCTATAAACTGGCCTTACCTTAGAGCAGATGCTGACTCAAACTCTATCTCTCTATCTCCCTGTCCTTTTTGGCAATCTTTCTTTTTTTAACCAGACAAAAGATTTTCAGATCATTCTAAAGTTTATGTGAATGTTAGGATTGATTGAATCTATGGAGTAACCATTTCCACTAAATGTGTTAAAAGGTCAACATTTCTTCATTACTTTTGGTGTAAAAGTCCAATCTCTCATCTATTTTATGCAGATTATGTGATTTTATTTAGAAGGTTTAGATACAATGGTGCAACATTTTATTCCAGGCTTCCTGCAGAGAACCTTAGATGTAGCAGTCAACTGTTCCTCCTTAGTCCAGCAGCCAAGTGTGAAAGTCTCAGTTCTAGCAATCACAGCATAAAAGGGTTAAACTCCAGCATTTTGATGCTAAAGCACTGGAGGTAAGCACATCTTCATCCGTTTGGTGCTTCCTAATCTCACTCATCAGCCCCAGACTCTATTCTGCCACTGAGGTGATAACCCACATTTAGATACAGTCCATATTCTTTTGCCTTTTATTGAGCGAAGCTTAAATTCAAATTCCATCTTCATCATTGAATGCCAACCTTTTCTTGCAAGAGGACATAACTTATCACTGCGGAAAAGCTAGAGTCGATTTATTGTTCAATAATTAAAGATTTTAAGGTGTGTGATGAGCTGCATACTAACTCAGCTGCTGTTCCATGGATGGTGTTAGCAACAAATATCTGAATGTGACATCGAAACTGCTGTTAGAAGTTGACTAAACAATTAAGTATAATTTTTGAAATGCATGCTGAAGGTAAAATGCGTCAATGTAAAACCCAGAGCTTCATAAATGTCAACCTTTTCAAAGCATTTAAACAGCTAAAGGTTCTGAGAGCAGATTCCCCAGTAGGGAAACCTTCAGGGCATTGTGTTAGATTTCAAATCAACCTGACAAAACATTTGACTCGATAGAACCTGATTAAAGTTGTGTAGGGGTTCAGTTTTTTGTGTACTCAGCAAACCAATGTTTTTGTTCTTTGTAGATTAAACAACAGATGACTTATTAAAATGTCATTGAACCTGCCGTACTATTGGTTTGAGATCCTCCCACTGAGGCGAGAAAAAAACTAGTTTGATTCTCTGTATTTTCCAGCTTTGTAAGAATTTGTCTTGAAAGCTACCACATAAAAGATTTCCTTAATAGATAAATTTACCATTTTTTGTCAGTTTGTAAATCTGGTGTTATACTATATTAGTAGATTAGTACATAGTAGTAGTTTGTCAAGACTTTTAAAGGAGAAGTCCGCTCATATTCAGAACTCAAACTTCTAAAAGTTCTTTAAATATGAAATTATTCCATCCTGTTCAATAAATGATCAGTGTTTCTAATTCATAGTAATTTTCATGTAAATGTGCTTTACTGGAGGCATCCATGTTTGTCAAAGAACACTACTGCCACCTACTGGTTTGTGACGTCACGGTGGGGTATCGGCTGTTGATCAAGTCCCAGTGCTGTATCTGGTGTTTGTCACAACGCGCTATTATCCAAGTCATCTTGAAAACATTCTTCTTCCAAATGTTGGCTACATATTACGTGTTTTTTCTCTGGCCAGAAGTTCGATGGCAAATCCTCCCTCTTCAAGTTGGCGATCCAACGACCAACCCGTCCGTGGAGGATCAGGAATCATACAGGTGAAATAACTAATTTTCTTTCACTTTTCCCCGATGTATTCCAGCATCCAGCTGCCATGCACGTGGGCATTGTCAGTTTCACTATAGCTCTGGTGAATTTTAATGGTGAAGTCCTCTGGAGATCTTCAATAATTGTTGTTGATTGCAGATGTGTCTAGTAGTTCCCATTGATTTTGTTTGTAATGGAGTGTAATGGTGTGATGGAGTTACAGCAAGTGCAATACTCCTTACTTATGACTAAAGAACCAAATGATTCATTTTAAGATGACATTTTGCAAGGTAGCAAGTGGGAAACTATGGAGCTAAATGGTCTCATTTTTCACAAATACACATATGTGATTCATACTTGCCCAGGACAAAATCCACACATGCACAACATGATTCACACAAGCATACAAGATTCACCCATGCACAAAGCAAGATTCACCAAAGTATTTCTGGTCAATAACAATTACAAATTAAATTACAAAGTACCAATAGTCTTTAAACATCACTGCATTTGTGTGTGGATTTCTGAGACAGCCCTAATGTGCCTCGATGCACAAAGCATTTTTTAAAGCAGGTAATGGTTTCCCACTACATAATCACAAACCTCCCTCTTATAAACCAATTACTAGACAGTATTTTGTGAAAGTTGAGACTAATCTCAATTTAGAAAACTACTTTGTTTGGAATAGCTTACATTTAGCAGACTACTCCTAACAGAACCTAAACATTTTATGCAGACTTACTCAAAGATGCCCCAGTTTGTATTACATAGTTTTTTGAGAAATCCCAAACAAATGCCTGTTTTCACCAGACAAAAAAGTCAGATGTAGTCTTTTACTAATTGCCTCGTTTGGAGGCACGATTCCTCTTAACATTAAAATAAAATAAAAACATAGATGCTGTGGATTGCGATGACAGAGGTTAAAATATTTTGTCGGTGAATATTCTCTGAGAAAAAGAAAATCTGCTTCTTTTTACCATTTATACACCCATCCCTTCATTTTTTGTGTAATTTTGGATCTTTTTAATTAATTGTTTACCATATTATCAAAATGTTTTATTAACATGGGAAACAGGTAATTTTATACTAGGTGTTAGTTTTATTATGGTGGATTTTCCACCAACAAATTGGCTTTTATTTATGAAATCAGGTGGGTTTCTGAGTGTGTGCATTAATTCCTGTTCCATCAGACTTGTATTGGATGTTTTCTGAGCAGGAGAGGCAATGTGCAGACATGGCAGAAGACTCAGAGGGAAAAGGACTCATGAATAATAATGAATACCGGGGCCCTGAACACAGGCTATAAGAGTTTTATTGGTGAGGGATAAATCCATACTGTAAGCTTCATCTGCTGGGAATCTGGCTTCCCAAAGCTGGTGTCACCCCTAAAAATTTATAGATGCAAAACAGAGAGAGGCAATCAGTGGTGTGATAGTGTCTACAAGGTGTCTTGGAAATTCTGTCCTTAAGTAATCAATGTGAACGATGACACGCTGCATCACAGACAGCGTGTCCTACAGGGACTTCAGTCATTTCTGCATTCTCTTCTTATGTCATTTAGGTAATAAAAACAACCTTTTTTTAGATTTCCCTGTAACTGATTAATGAAGGTATGCTCTTATCACTCCACTGACTATTTACACTGTATATGCTCATTTATTTCTCTGACAGTGAAGTAAAGCACAGTCACTGCCAAGACCCAATATCAACTCTCCACTAAAGAAATGTTTTCTTTTTCTTGAGCGGAGAGCTGTTGAGGATAGTTCTTACTTATACTAAGTGAATGCAGATAACTGCAGATAACTACAGCTGCCTCAAGTGCTGTATTAGGGCAAGTAATTAAAATCCAGAGGGATGTCAATGTGTCCAATCTTTACATGGAAAAACTTGTTAAGCATATGTATGTGTTGTTGGCCTGACCAGCCAGACAGACCTTTGCTGTATAGATGTGTTATCAGTCTAGAAAGGAGCTCAATTTTTAAAGGCCCGACTTACAGAGTCAACAGAAGCAGGTTATAAGCAATAAAAAAAGGATACAGATATGATGCAAAAATGTTTGATATTTTTAAAACAAGAAAACTCTACCAGTTGTTTAAAAATTAAAGATGCATTCACATACATCCCAAGTTCCAAAAACTCAATTCAGGGAGATACATACACACTTCATCATTCTTCACCTTCACTACATGTGGACATACTTTAGTATATTCTGCTGTAAAATTAGTCTTACTTTTATTTATTTTTTCGCGAGCATTCAACCTCTGGTATTTCAGAGGATGCACAGCTTTGAGTGTAAGTAGGTGACTGTCAGAGAGTGAACTGAAACTTATTGGCTTATTTTTCTGATTAATCCAATCAGCCGCTCTCTGACAACCAGTTGCCTGGAAAGTTCGTTGAACAGAGTATCGCTTATGACAGATACGCACAGGTTTAACAAGCAACCTCCTCCCCACACTCCGCTCTCTCTTGTTGTTCCTGCGCAATCTCAGTAGTTCTAATCTGCACATGATGCATGAATTATTGTATTGCCTGCACGCTCCCACTCGCATAAAAAAAACACTGCCTCGCATAGTCTAAAATACGGGATAATTTATCAGACTTGTGGGCATCCGTGAACAAATATCGATACCAGGGAGACTCCCGGAACTTCTGGGAGACTTGGGATGTCTCCAGGGTGTGCTGCGGTGGCACAGTGGTAAGTGTGCACCAGTCATATGTGGAGGCCTTACGGGCTGGTTATCCTCCCGCAGCAGTGTGTGGCAGTGAGCTTGTCGCAGATATTTATGATTCATCCAGTATTGAAGTGCTATGCGATATGTTTTTCCATGCCACAACGCAAGAGGGAATATCAGGAACTAGCTGTGGGTCTATATACGGCGGAGGGACATGAGGGCGAAAAGGAGCGGGGATCCAGGTGGAAAAAGGGTCCCAGCGTTCTTGCGCACCTCGCTCTTCTAGCTGGTCCATCTTCACATGTCGTTTTCCACAATGGGGGTCATACAAACAAAACAAGCCGCTAAGGTACCAAACATATCTGTGTTAATTGCGACACACATGCAGACGACCTGGTTTCTGAGCATAAACCAGCCTCCAGTCCACGACCCCCTTTCATGTCAGCCTACGGTCAATAAAACAAGCCACTAGTGCCATAAAAAAAAAAAAAAAAAGATGCATTCAGTTCATTGAAACATTGCTTCGTTGCAGATGCATCTTTTAGGATTACAGAAAAGTGCTGTTGCATGATGGGTAATTCTAGTGCAAGCTTAAACTCCTGCTCAGTAATTTGTCAGTTTGGTTTTAGACCGGAGAGTCTGATCTTATATACCTTATACACCTTATATAATTCAGGCAGGCCTGCCAGCCTGACATTTTGCAGCTATACTGTAAATGTTTGCCTCATACTCAGCCATGCAGTTTTAATGGATAATGCTGCTCGTATACAAGCAGTGATGCGGCCTTTAAGTGATAGCTTTGTGATCTCTAGTGTTGGAAAATGTTTTCAAAAAACATTGGGCAGAATAGATCTCAAATAAAGGTGAAGACAGAGAGGCAGATGATAATTTTAATAGAACAATGGCCAGAAGAAAAAATGTGCAATCAGATCAGCAAAACTTTCTTTTTTGTGTGCTTGGTATATTCATATCACCAATTTATAAAATAAAAAACTTAAAAGGATTATTTTCTCAGATTTGTTGATATAAAACCTTCAAATTAAATGCATTTTTTGTTTATAAAAATCAGATATAAAATAAACAGATAGCTTGACTGATTTATTCTACGTCCCACCAGAGAAAAGCAACACGAGCCACTTCTTCTAGCTCTTCTTTCCAGTCCTGTTGTTAATTTAAAGACATTTGCTAATCAGGGGTCAGGTGACCCTAACCCTGGCGAGTATGAAATAGATGTTTCAGACATTTACAAGCTCCTTTATTTTAGTCCTCTTTACCAGTGCTCTTACTCTTCTTAGAAGAATTATAATTGTGAGTGTGACAGCAGCGCACATTCTGCAGACCAGTAATAAAACGTTTAATAATTTAAACTTACATTTCAGGATATTAGAGCAATATCCATTATTTATATAGGTGCCAGTTCTGACTCACTTACATTTTTACAGCCATTTTGTCAAATATTTGCTGATGTGGTTTCAATTAACAACCCATTATATCTGCAGGTTTATATGATAATGTTTGACTCAGGAAGGGCAAGTTGTCATGCTGTTGTGAAAGCAGAAGATTCCCAAATCATGAGCTCTTCACATCATGCTTAGCAGTTGGAATAATGTGTTTTCTATAACATGGAGAAGAACAATTCAGTTATCTAGGGCCCCTGTCTCACCTTGCCGATTTAGCCTGCTCATGCCTGATGTCCCAGAATCTCCTAAAACGTTGGCATACGCTGAACTTTCAGTTTTGGGCATATACATAGAGTATTCATAACAAGTCCAGAACTTTGTCCAATGACAGCCTAACTTCTGCATAACACATGGCAGCGTAATGCTGGCTTGTGCATCATTTCATGGGCATTTCATGGGCATTAGATATTTTTAGATGCAGTCAATAAAAATGCAATGGCTGAAACTTTCCTATTCCTTTTAGGCTGCTCCAAAATTACTGATAATTTTAACGATAAACCGCAAAAGATGATACATTTTTCTAGTAGATGCATGTTGACAGATACGTTTTGAAACGGTTTAGTGAGTCAGTCAGTTAGAAACTACTCCTTTATTGGTCACGTGACTTTCCAATACTGTGGTTCGCTTCATGCACAGACGGATCGCTGTTAATCACTAGTTGTAGGTATTTATATGTATTTTAATGTTTGCCTCAGTATCTCTACATTAAACCTAAAAGAACTCGTCTCTGCATTTTGGTCCTCAAGCAACCTCAACCCCCACATTTGCAATGACTCTCATTCACTCCCTTATTTGAAACATCAATACTTTCACTCTGTAGTCACCTTACCTGCCTTCATTGTGCCACTGCAATGGATTTTACATATGTATGCAAAGCGCTCCAAGTTGCGTTACCAACATTTTCAATAAAAGCTTTTAGCAAACTTGCCGTAGTAGTATTCAAACTCTGAAGGTAATGGTACGTCACGTTTTCAGATGGCAGAGTCAGGTGATGTCTATAATTTACAGATTAAATAGGTTGAGCATTTATTTTCTCCTTATCTTTAATTACTCCTAAATTACTGCAAAGACAAATAATGTTCCTTTCCTCGCCATAAAACACAGACTAGTATTGGTCATCACTGATGTTAGTATACTGATAATAATTCTTATACTATATTTTTTCACAAATTTTTATTGCTGCTGCCTAACTTTTTTTTAGAGAAAAACGGCTTTTTCCAAACTTTATATTATATATTATATATATTTAATTTATATTAGAACAACAAATCAGTAACTCCTGAAAGGGTATCCCTAGGTAGGCTTGTTAGGAATCCAGTTTGTGTGGGTTGTGTTTTTTGTTTGTCTTCCCTCGACCACCAGGTGGCGCCTGGTTCTCGTTGGCCTTCTCACACACCTGCGGATGGTTGCCTCATTACCGGAGGACTCTTAAGCTGCTGACTGCCACTACCTCGACGCCAGAGTGTTTGCCAGTTTTGGGTACTCTAGCCAAGCTGAGTTTTGCTGAGTCAAACTGAGTTTTTGTCACCTGAGTCTTAACCTTGTTGTTTTTTGTCTTTGCCTCTCGGGCAGGAAGTCAAACTGGATGTTTTGGACCTTCTCCCCCTAGAAGGATTCTCTGAGCGTCAAACTGAGCTGAGGATTCAAACAGGTGGTTTAGATCTACTTTTCCCCAAGGATTGTTTGGGCTTCTCTTTGAGCAGGGGATTCATCTCCACAAGTACAGTTAAAGTACCGCAGGAAATCTAAGTGGCAGTCAGCTCCTTCGTTCCTCAAGGAAACCTGGTTAAACCCTGTCCGCCCTCCAACGAACAAGTCTATTACTGGAACAACCCACACCGACTGGATTCAAAGAAAGACACCTTTTATGGAAACGTGAGTCCTGTAGCCTTTATTCCCTTTTTAGAAATCGAAACACAAATTTCCCACTGAGCCTGAACTAACCACAGGAACTTCCACTTCACTTTTCAGTCTCGGTTCGCCAGTGTTCAGAGCAGCACTGGACCCTTCTCTACCAGTTCATAATAAACCTGTTAAACCTTTCCCTGGTCTCTCTGTTTGGTTTTCTGCATGTGGGTCTTTGGATAAAATTGTTGGGTTTTAATCCAGAGAAATGTGAGTTTAAAAGATTAAAAGGAAATAATCAACACAGAGACAGGGTTTTGTGACGTCAGCGTCTGCAGAGCGGAGAGAAGCTGCTGGCTCGGAAAACCAGCACCTTCTCACACAGATCCCTTCATGGCAAAGCCTTTTATTAAGAGTTTACAACATCATAAGGCGGGCCTAAAACAGAAGACCCAGTAATGATTATCTGGGAGGATGCAGGTAATAAGAATGACCAACTGGCCGGATGGAAGTCACACAACCGTGTGTTTCTGCCTCATGACCTACAGGAGGTCATAAAAGTTTATGACGCTTCTGGTTGAAACACAGGATAGAAATGTAGGATCTTCTTTCTTTCAATGTTTCATTTGTCCACACAATAATTTTATAATTATCACTCTAACAAAAATCATGACAAGGTTGACTAATTTCATGTTTTAATTAGTCATCTAAAACACCTTTACTATAACTTTGGCTTAAGCAGTTCTATATTTTTTGTTTTACTTTTAACGTTTTACTTGCACCAAGAACTTAAACAAAATTAATATAATAAGAATAGATGAAGATTGTAATTGATATAATGTAGGGTTCAGGTTACCTCCAGTCAAATATGTTAATTATTCAAAGACTACTTTAAACCTAAAACTTCAACCTGCTAAAGGAATAAATCATTTTGAGCTTCACTGTAGATGTTCACATTTCTTTACATTTGAAATATTTTTGCAACATATATTTATAGAACTGCTAAAGATATGTAAAACTTGAGGTAGGAATATTGATTGACCGGATTTGTATGAAATATGTTTACAGCAAGGTAAGACTGCTTTAGGTAAGGTTCTGGTATCAAATAAGAGGAAAATGGATTAATAACACTTTTTTTTTACTTCAGTGATTTTTACTGAGGATGATTATGTCATTTTTTGCCACTATGATAAATGCTGCTGGTGGTTAATGATTCAATTCAATTCAGTTTATTTATATAGCGCCAAATTCACAACACATGTCATCTCAAGGCACTTTACAGTTCAACCAGATCATACAGTCAAATTGATACAAAGTTTTCTATCTAAGGAAAACCAGTTGATTGCATTGACTCATTGACTCAAATACAATCCCTCACACTAAACATGCTTGCAGCGAAAGTGGAGAGGAAAAACTCCCTTTTAACAGGAAGAAACCTCCAGCAGAACCAGGCTCAGTGTGAGCGGCCATCTGCCGAGGCCGACTGGGGTTCAAGGAGACAGAAGCAGAGATACAAAAAGCAGCTGTAAAAGGCGGCCCCGTCCAGGAAACACACAGCCAGGCAGACGAGCTCCAAGGCAGCTCCCATGCCAGAGGATGAAGAGAGCACATCCACTCAGCCACGGCCAGAGAAACAGGACCACACTGGAAAACAGGCCAATCTCCAACATCTACAAACAAGGGTGTTGATGGAAGCAGCACAGCTGATGTTTCTTTCCTGGATGACGTCACAGCCAAACAGGAACAGACGAGGCAAAGCTACTCTGAGGAAAAGCAGAGAGAGCAGAACGTTAGAGATTGAACTAACAGATTCTGCAGAATAGGAGAACAGAGAGAGAATGAAGCAGAATGATGAAATGGGGGTCCCTATGTCCTCCAGAAGTCTAAGCCTATAGCAGCATAACTATAGAGACAGCTCAGGATAACCTGAGCCACCCTAACTATAAGCATTATCAAAAAGGAAAGTTTTAAGCCTAGTCTAAAGTAGACAGAGTGTCTGCCTCACGGACTAAAACTGGTAGTTGGTTCCACAGGAGAGGAGCCTGATAACTAAAAGATCTGCCTCCCATTCTACTTTTAGAAATTCTAGGAACCACTAGTAAACCTGCAGATTGAGAGCGAAGTGCTCTGTTAGGAACATAAGGAACAATCAGATCTCTGATATAAGATGGAGCTTGGCCATTTAAGGCTTTATATGTGAGAAGGAGGATTTTAAATTCAATTCTTGATTTAACAGGAAGCCAATGAAGAGAAGCCAGGATAGGAGAGATGATCTTACCCACACAGTGTGTGACCGGGACACAGCTGCATCTCTGATACAAGGATTGACCTTGTTCTTCCCAGGCACAGGTGACACACATACACACACAGACACATATGTGTATGGGTCACGGGATGCACGTTAGCCTATCCCAGTAGTCAATGGGTGAGAGGCAGGGTAGATCCACCATTCCATTGCAGGCCTTGCAAAATGTCATTATTTCTTACAAAATTTGAAAAAAATAACTCTAACAAGACCACCATCAGTTCTTTCTGGAGGTTGTGTTGTTGATGTATGCAGCATCAGAATAATATGATTTCTCATTGGACAGAGCCATGACAGAATTAGTAATTGTAGCAGCCAAACCGCTTGATTGTTTTTTCAAGAAATAAGAGAGTCTTTGTATGTTTTCCAAAATGTGTTTAATAAAACTGGCTTTTAGTTCGCAAGGGGTAGCTTTGGTTTTTGTTGTACTGGGACATCCTCAGTGCCCTGGACTTTCTGGCTGGCATGCCTGCACTTGTTAACCATTGACAGTTATGGGGTCCCACTCAAGGGAACTGAACGAAACCATAATAAAACATTGATTGAAGAGTTAAGTGACAAAATATTGTCTTCAGGATTTTCTTGCTTTCAAGAATTAATTAGATTTAAATGCTGTTTTAGGTCTTTATTAACAACGCTTAAGCGGGAGGTGTATTTGAAGTGCTGTGGTTCATCTGGTGCATTAATATGCATCAAATTGTGCCATTAGCATGCATTAACGTACCAATAGGCCATGTGAAAAAACAGCTTTACGCGGCTGCCTCATAACTTTAGAATTGATAAAAATGGCTAAGGAGCAGAAGTAATCAAATTTTTAATGTGTTTTACATGCCTCTAATTTGTTTCGCGTTGCCCACGTAGTTGTGTCATGAATACAAATTGGCAAATATTAAAATCGAGCAGAGCTGGGTAAACTGTGTCCTTGAATTTTTAGGATTTACTATTGGATATGCAAAAATGTAGAGAGTTGGGTTATTGGTGTAGTGTTTGCTGTTGACTTTAGGCCATTTTGGCTTTTTGATTATGAAAGATGCTTACAGAGAGTGTAAGTTTACTGTTTGGTGTGAATGAGGCTCATCTCTTGTTCCTAAACCTATCAGTGACTTGCATAACAAGCACTTTTCCCACTGCTTGCCTTTTTTCTTTTCTTTTTTTCACATTACAACTACTAAAGTCAGTGTCTTTTGTTTGGTTCATAAGTTATAGGCGAAAGGAGTATAACAAAGATTTTCAAATATATGTTTGAATCATTTTGTTTGGAAAAAATTGGTGGGCATCTATATAAAAGTCCATATACTTCTGATAGATAAAATGAAAATAAATGATGCAAACCATTTATTAGATCCACAAAGGAACTAAAGCTGCAATGCAACTTTCAATAAAAAAACTACTTATACATTTTCACATTTGTATCTGTATTTGCCACCTGAACAACACCATGTTTGCCGTCATAGTGGTAGGATATCAGCTTTTTACCCATTTAAGACAAGATAGAAATAAGCTGGATCAGCTGAAACCCAATGAATGTACAGAATGTGTGAAAATATCCACTAACTTCCTGTACCATCAGATTCAACCAATGAAAAACACATCAGCATGAGTAACGGCATTTTTATACTGATGAACATCTGGTGATGTTGATGTATATTGTCTTGGCATAGAAGTTACTGTTAGTGGGTTAGCTTCATCTGGATTTATAGACAGATATAGCTGGGTATCATCAGCATAACAGTGAAAATTAATCCCATGCTGTCTAATAACTCTACCAATTGGGAGTATATATATAGTAAAAGGAATAGGTCCTAGCACTGATCCCTGTGGTACTCCACAGGTAACCCTGGAGCATGAGTAAGATTTGTCATTAACATGAACAAATTAAAATCTGTCAGATAGATAAGATTCAACCAGTCTAGTGCTGTTCCTTTCATTTCTTCAAACTATTCAGGTCTGACTAAAACAATATTATGATCAACTGTATCAAATGCAGCACTGAGATCTAACAGGACAAGCACAGATAAGATAAGAAAAGAAGATTGGATATAGGTCTATAATTGACCAAGTCATCTTATTCTGCTATTGTTATTTGATGGTCCATGTATGCTCCCAATGTTCACCTGTGGACAGAAAACTCTCTCCATCTGTTCTACCAACGACTCTTTTGTGGTAACAATATTTGCAGTCATTTTTTTACCTGACTTTCAAAAGTGCAAAAAAAATAAATAAAATGTAATATGTAATATGTAATGTAATATGTAAAATTTGTGTTGCACATTGTAAGATTTTAGGCTGTTTTGTCATCAGAATATGATCTACTAATACATAAAGCTCTTAGAGCATCATAACTAAAAGCTTCCCCTCCATATACTGTATTGTTTTGGTTGTGTAAACTAGATTTGATTCAGAAGACCTGAGAGGTTTGGGCAGTGAATTCACTGACAATAAGTCTTTCATGTATTTAGAAATAAGCCATTTAGAGATGTATAGACCAGTATTGGTATTGTGAAGTCTATTCTCTGAAATACAGGGAGCTCTTTGAAGAACTTTAATACATGGATGATGTGAGACGGGCAGCAGCATTCTGGATTAACTGAAACTGTCTGTTCCACTTTATAGGCAAACCCATGGTAGATTACACATGAGTTATGCTGTTTGCACCTGCATTGACTGTTCTTTGGAAAGACTCCAAGTTAATTATTGTAACACTGTTGATGGTGCAGCTCCTACTGCTGCCCTGTCTGTGACCAAACACACGATAAACAGTTCATAATATTCCAACCAATGAATACAGATTTTCAGGTATTGGTTCAAATGCAAAATGTGTCTGTTATGATGAGCTCATTTCAGTCTACGGTATGTAGAAATAAGGAGAGAGGAGGAGTGGGAGAAGGAGCATCTAAATGCAAACATGTAAGATGCTGCTCAAACAGTTTTGAATATGTTTTTAGGATAAATAGAAAACATATGTTTTGGTGTTGTTATGTCACTGTAATCAAACAAAAAAATGAAAAACACAGATTTACATAAAACCTGTTGTACAAAATAGTTTGCTTGATGGTATCCAGCAAGAACACCATCAATGACAAAAAGCGTAGTTTGAGTCTACACATATAAAGAGTGGGGAGGGGTGTTTGATTTTGAATGGGGGTGTCATTCTGGAGATCCCTAAAACTTAGTTCTGGAGAGTGGAAAGCCACAATAAAATCTATTTGATTTTCAAACCCTTTGGTAAGTTGAGAACCAAAACTCAGGGTTTATTTTTTATTGCCCTGCCACCTTGACAACTGATAATTCAATCCACCCATGCAATTAGTGTCAAAAGGGACACAAAAATCAATTTTTTGAAACAAGAGCACAGTTGGTGTCAACTGAAGAAAACAAGTGCGGTGGATTGCACGCTTTTGAGAGCTTCTCCAAACCATGAAAAATTAATGAATAGCCAGCAGAGATAACAGCGCTACATTTTTAATGTGCCTTGTCACCAGCAGGTCTACTGCAGGAGCCTCCAGAGATATTGATGAGCTGGAGATGGAGTGATAGATGACACCCATGGGGGGTACAGAAAAAAAGAGAGAGAGGGCTTTTGTGGCTGTTGTCTGCTAAACACACTCATCAATATGTCATTAAACAATGACAGCACCTCTGGGCATTTAATGGAGTACTTGGAAAAAGCGATTGGGTTCTTAATAGCTGGATCACTGACGAACATATTGGTTCAAGGACAATTTAGGCAAAATCCTATGGCAGTAAATTACCAGGGTTGGGTATTTCAGCTTCATAGATGTAAAAACTCAATTAATTTCCACCATTTGCATTTCTAGCTCCACAACATAGACACAGAGTAATGTGTTAATCAGGAGGGAGGAAAACTAGGCAAGGCTGGTAGCCTCTAAAGCGGGGCATAAACTGTACGATTTTTTTGCCCTTTTCGGGCAGATTCTCCAGTCGGGCGAGAATTTTTCAGTGGGGCCAACTTTCAGCCTGATGGTGCAATGTGTAGTGAACAGGGGGTAACGAGGGGCGATCAGCCCTTTAACGACCACCTCCTCATCAGGAATCATAAGGTCGGGAGAAAATCAAGCATGTTTGAAATTCAGTCGGCCAACGTAAGGTGGTCATGGGCAAATCTCTCAGTGGGCAAACAAGGATTCTTCACCTGAGTGAAGTTGGCCTTTCTTCAAATTAGACAAAATTGGTGTCAAATGTTTGTGCTACGTTTGTGCTGTTTGTGCAGCGAACATTTTCGTTTGTGCCGCTACCATCTTAAAGATATAAAGCGATGTTTCTAGAGGTCATCAAAGGTCAACCAGCCACCCTACTTTCTTCACATTAGACAAAATTGGTGTCAAACCAGCAAAAACAAATGTTAACTGACCTTTGATGACCTCTACAAAATATTATTAATATCATTAAAATCATAGCAGTACAAATGAAATTTTTTGCCATACAAAAATATAACATTTTAAATTAATTTTGAATATAAAATATTTAAAATAAATATATAAAAAATAAAAAAATGCATATTTTAAAATATGTAAATTTGTTGTACTGCTATCATTTTAATGATATTAAAAATTGTTTTCAGAAGCCATCAAAGGTCAGTGAACATTTGTTCATTCTGAATCTCTGAATTTCATATAAATTATAAGTTGCTAACCTATGATTACATAATTTCCATTTCCATTAATATCTTCAGAGCCAAAGCAGCATAAATGACTATTTTTGCTGCACAAACCAGCACAAACGTTTGACACCAATTTTGTCTGATTTGAAGAAGGTGGGGGGGCCAACTTCACTCAGGTGGATTCTTCTTCTTCCTCTAAGATGTAAACCCAGATGCATGGTGGGGGTGCAATGAGTGAATTGGAGTTCTTTCTGTTAGATTGACAGACCGTAGTAGCACCGTTTGCTCACCCATGTCTTTGTCTAAATACGTCGTCACCTTTTCTTTTTAGGGCTTTCAGCACAATTTTGTACAAATTATCAAGGTTTCACTCTCATGAGCTTCATATTCCTCTTCTACTCGTTTGGCTTCCAGATAGACGAGTCTGAGTAGCGCCACCTCATTGTGGAGATGAGTCCAACCTGGTTTTTGGTTGTGCAGTGTGAGCAGGTAGATCGCATCAGAGCGTCGGGTCGCACAGTGTGAGAACAAACATGGTGAGCTGTGAACTTTTAAATCCTGCAGTTTCCTCGTACAGTGTGAGCTGTAGCTTCATGCAACCATGGAAAAAAATAATTCATTGTCAATGGTCAAATTATGAAAAATACCACTTAATTTGGCAAAGTTAAGATTTTTGTACAAATTAATTAAACTCTACACAACTGCTATACTTTCTAAATAAAGTTATTAGTTGTCATAAAGTGTTACTTTTCCAGGCCTGTACAGTAGAGGGTTAAAGACCTATTCTCACCCTACCAGTCATATTCACTTTATTTATATAGCACCAAATTAGAATGGATGTAATCTCATGGCACCTTACATAACCAAAAATCTTTTAGATGCTGGCCAAAAGGTTTCCCACCTTGCAGGACTTGCAGAAATTTTCATCCCTGCATGAGCATGTATGGAGAACGGTTGATCATTTACATTGGGTCATAAGTAGTCCCTCATTCAGAGCATGCATGCAGTAACATTGGAAAGGAAAACTCCCCTCAACAAGCCAAACCTTCAGCATGAGCAGGCTCAGTGTGAATGACCATCTGCTAATCCATGGAGGACTCAAATTTCTTGAGCTTTAATAGACCCTTCAGTTATATTCCTAGGAGAGAAGACAATGTTTTTTTAAGACTATAGATTAAATGATAGCACGTTTAGTTGGCAGCAGTAAAAACTCAGCCAACTTAAGCCAATTTTCCACCATCTTCACTTGGCCTAGCTCTCTTCTACTTCCACTCCACGAGTTTTCAAACATTCCCAACTTTTTTTGCCCAGGTACTTGATTATCCTGCCCTATTCATGCATGATCGTGCCTACTCCTGAGCTGGGCAGAAAAAGGGTGAATTGATTTCTTGTCCTCCCTTCAAGGCCCCATTCAGCTCCTTTTTTAGTTGTCATAGACTAGACTGATATCTCTTCTTGGGTAATGCCATGACTCACACCTGTTCTGTGTTTCTGTAAATTATGATGACATGAACTGTTTTCATCCTACGTTTCCTTCCAGTCTGTAATAAAATACATTCAGCCTACATGGTCCTGCCAGTGTCCAACTAATGAGTTAAATTGTGACGGACACAGACTGGGAGAAATTATGTATGAATGAGAATTTTGAATTCTATCTTACATTTATGTGAAACCAAAGGAAGCTAAAAAAGGGAGAAACTTGTTCTATATTTTCTTGTTTCATAGTTTTCATCAGAACTATGGGTAAGCTGAAGGCTTTTAACCATATTTTGTGTATTTCAAAATAATAAGGGATCAAAGAAGTGATAAAAAAGACTGGACTCCTTTAAGGGCTGGTTATCCTCCTTCAGCAGTGTGTTGCAATGAGCTTGCCCAATTTTGAAGCATGGTTTGTGCTATGTTATTCCAAGCCACAATGCAAGAGGGACGGCCAGGAACTAGCTAGGATTGTGGGTGTCTGTGTGTCGATTTAACGAGCTTGTTCGCCATCTACCACCCCTCATCCAACACCGGACGACATACAGTTCACCCGTGAGTGTTCCCCAAAGACTGGCCGTGGCGCTGCGTGTTTTAGCTTCGCAAACTAGTGTCCTGTACGGTGTCTGGGATAGAGTCCGAGGTGTGCCACTCATTGTGGACCGCTATTGTGGACTACAATTTTGTACCAAACAGGAAATACGCATAGTGTAGAGTGTAGAAATATCATCTGTGCTGCTGCCATCAACACCTCTGTTTCTAGATGTTGGAGATCGGCCTGTTTTTCAGTGTAGTCCTGTTTCTCTGACTGTGACTAACTCGAAGTGCTCTCCTCATTCTCGGACATGGGAGCTGGCTTGGCACTCGTCTGCCTGGCTGTGTGTTTCCTGGACTGGGCTGCCTTTTACAGTTGCCTTTTGTATCTATGCTTCTTTTTCTATCTCTGCTTCTGTCTCCTTGAACCCCAGTCGGCCTCAGCAGATGGCCGCTCACACTGAGCCTGGTTCTGCTGGAGGTTTCTTCCTGTTAAAAGGGAGCATTTCCTCTCCACTGTCGCTACAAGCATGCTTAGTGTGAGGGATTGCTGAAGAGTCAATGAGTCGATGCAATTCACTGGTCTTCCTTAGAAAAATTTCAATCAGTTTGACTATATAATCTGGTGAACTGTAAAGTGCCTTGAGATGACATGTGCTGAGAATTGGCGCTATAGAAATAAACTGAATTGAATGATAGAGGGGATTTAGAAATGACCAATCGCCTCCTTTCTCATCTCTCTGCAGCCCTGTTTGCAGTCGCCTACAATTTTGGGCTGGTTGCCAAAGGAGGGGGGCATATCTGCAACACACACGCAGACGACCTGGTTTCTGAGCATAAACAAGGCTGCAGAAAGACCCCCGGCAGGGATTTGAACCCAGAACCTTCTTGTTGGAAGGCAGCAGTGCTACCCACTGCACCATCAAATTTAAGAAAAAAAATGCACTCATTTATTATTTTAAGAAAAAATGACTAATTTAGATTTACATTTTATGTTTTACTATTTCCTTAAGGAATAGTAAGAAAAGATTAAAAGCAAAATCACAACCCCTAAGCAACATATGGTGCTTAATTTATGAAGGGGGAGCGAGAAAAAACATGATTATTTAATGTTAGCATTTCAATCATAACAATTCTGCCACAAAGCAACATTGATCGGTGACATATTTTCCTCATTGGTTAAATGGCTGGATTTTCATGCTTGCTCAATGGTCCACCATTCAATTGTTGACCTTTAACAAAAATCAATATTTTTTAACATTATTCTACATTTAATTAACATCTTTTGTTATCAGCGCTGAGATCCACTTCTCTCTATAACAGATTTCTTTGTTTTTGTTTTTTATCATATGGAAATGTGCTCAATAAGCCAAGCTGTTATTACTGACTATGTTGGTTCCCAATCAGGGCTTTGATGCAAAAACTCACAAAAAAACCAACTGAACTGATTATTTATTAGTAGAGAGTGCATTAACAAAATAAGTTTGTTTCAGAAATATAAAACTTATTTTCTTACCTCAAAGCTGAAAACTGCTCAAACCACCTTAAGTGAGAGAAATAGAAAAAGCTAAAATAAACGGGAAGCGGAAGGTGTTTCTGTGTAGATAAGGGGCTGTTTAGGTTACAGCGCCATGTGTGGATTTCTGCATAGATGATTCATGTCTGGTTTCCATATCTTTTCATTAGGCCCAGGTATGAGGTAGTTTTATATTCCTGGAACATTAAATCAGGTTTTTGGAACAAAAAACAAACAAAACATTCATTAGTGATTTTCTTAGTGCCAATAAAGCCCGGCCGGTATCAGGGAGGTCTGTGATTTAATATTAGATAGTCTTCATCATTTCTATTTCACTGTCTGGATCATTTCACTAAAGGAAAATAAGTTTATTCATTAAAATACAGGTTCTTTTTTTTATGCTTGCTGGGTCACAAATCGCTGATTTCAAGAATAAGAGTTGCCTAATTTTCAGTGTCAAGACTTTTGGTTAAACATTCCTGCATGTTAGTTCAGTCATTTATAAATAAATCATTTTATGCTAAATTAATGAATTCTCTACATCTTGGGGGGGAAAAAAGAAGAAGCATTACCAAAAACCTAATGCTTCTTATTTTATCTGACTTCTATTGGTTAAAATATGGTAAAAATCTGAGGAAAATATTTGTCTTTGATCAAACTTTCCCCTCCTGACCTGCAACCTTTGCAGCATTCTTGATTTCATCAGTTTCAGTTCAACACTAATATCCTAAAACATTTTTTTTTTCACTGGTGCATAAAGTGACTCAACTGTAGAAGAAAAGAATGAAATTTAAATTATAGCAGCTTTTAAACATTTCTCTCCACACTGCCAGTAATAAATAAGGGTAATCAACTGTTGCTGTAGTAAATATATTTGTCATTGTTTCAAGCAGGTAAGACAATTTGACAATGGATTAAGCTATCTTATTCTATCTCTATAGTTATGCTGCTATAGGCTTAGACTTAGACATAGGGACCCCCATTTCATCATTCTGCTTCATTCTATCTCTATTCTCCCACTCTGCAGAATCTGTTTGTTCAATCTCTAACGTTCTGCTCTCTCTGCTTTTCCTCAGAGTAGCTTCATCTGGTCTGTTCCTGTTTGGCTGTGACTCCATCCTGGAGAGAAATATCAGCTGTGCTGCTTCCATCAACACCCTTGTTTGTAGATGTTGGAGATCGGCCTGTCTTCAGGTGTGGTCCTGTTTCTCTGGCCGTGGCTGGGTGGATGTGCTCTCTTCATCCTCTGGCATGGGAGCTGCCTTGGAGCTCGTCTGCCTGGCTGTGTGTTTCCTGGACGGGGCCGCCTTTTACAGCTGCTTTTTGTGTCTCTGCTTCTGTCTCCTTGAACCCCAGTCAGCCTCAGCAGATGGCCGCTCACACTGAGCCTGGTTCTGCTGGAGGTTTCTTCCTGTTAAAAGGGAGTTTTTCCTCTCCACTGTCACTACAAGCATGCTTAGTGTGAGGGATTGTATTTGAGTCAATGAGTCGATGCAATCAACTGGTTTTCCTTAGATAGAAAACTTTGTATCAATTTGACTGTATGATCTGGTGAACTGTAAAGTGCCTTGAGATGACATGTGTTGTGAATTTGGCGCTATATAAATAAACTGAATTGAATTGAATAAGAGGATCTACTTTAAAAATAGGAACTAAACACACAGCAGACAAGCTCTGCCTGGCTGTATGATTCCTGGATGGAGCCGCCTTTTACAGCTTCTTTCTGTATCTCTGCTTCTGTCTCCTTGAACCCCAGTCGGCCTCAGCAGATGGCCGCTCACACTGAGCCTGGTTCTGCTGGAGGTTTCTTCCTGTTCAAAGGGAATTTTTCCTCTCCACTGTCGCTACAAGCATGCTTAGTGTGAGGGATTGCTGAAGACTCTGGATTTCCTTAGATAGAAAACTTTGAATCAATCTGACTGGATGATCTGGTGAACTGGAAAGTGCCTTGAGATGACATGTGTTGTGAATTGGCGCCATAGAAATAAACTGAATTGAACTGAATTAATATCTAATTAAATAAACTTATTTAAATAAAAATCATTCTTATTTTTATATCAGTCTTTGAGGTGTACAGACTTGCTGTTTGAATATATACTCAACCACCAAGATATTCATTAGGTGATGCAGTAATAGTGAGAGAACATCTCATGCTATATAGTGATGAAGTTATGTCAGAAATGAAAACAGTCTCCATGGCCTGTTGATAGTTCAAGGTTGCAAACATAGCAGGGGACCTGGCTCCTCTCTCTCTTCTTTTACCTCCACTGCAGGTTTCTGCTGGGTCCGGTAATATGGCAGCATAATGCCAATGACTATTTATAGCTACAGATTTTTGTTTGCTTGTAATTAGTGTGCTTATTGCTTTAATCTAGTTTTCATTACTGACAATAAATGTTACACCCATTAAAATCTTGCAGGTCGGAGCAAAACAGACTCAATAAACAAAATGATGATACAAACTTGTTCCTTTGTGAGGAGAATTCATGTAATCAGTATAAGTACTTCAACTTAATGCAGACGTTTGAATCCATGCAAACTACAATTTCTAATTCACTAAAACAGGCTAAAACTGTCATGATGGGTCTCTGTGATTAAACCCACATGCAGAACACCACACGAAGCAGGGTAAAAGTTTAACAGTTTATTAAAGAGATGCAAAAACACAGTATCAAAGCACTGGTTCTGGTACTGGTCCGGGACTCGGTTTCACAGAGAATCTGTAGAGAGGGATAGTTTGGTTAGCCAGGTAGCAGTGATAGCTTGGCAGAGTTGGGATCTTGGTTTGTACTGGATGAGGTTCAGACTGTTCAGTAGAGAGAGGGAACCGGTTGGGTCCAGAGACTGTGATTCCAGCAGAGGGTTAAGCAGCGACAGAGCTTAGCTTCAGGCTAGCGAGATTCAGACCTTGAGTTGTTCTCCTAGTTCTCTCCTGAGAACTGGTTGGAAGATTCAGGCTGAGGATCTTCAGGTTTGGCTTCTTCGGGCAGGCAGGCAGGTTTCCAAACATGAGCTCCTCCAGAGCTACAGAGTTCAGTCGGTTTTCCTGTGAGTAGAGAGTACAGAGACTGGTTAGGATCAGGTTGCTCTCTAGAGCAGACAGAAATTCTTAGTTCAGATTGAGGCTCAGGTTCCGCTAACCAAAACTGGTCAACACTCCAGCGCTGAAGACAGGTCTGGTCGCTGCTTAAGTAGGAAGGTCTCCTGATGAGCTGATGATCCTCAGGTGTGTAGAAGGCTCCAGCTCAGGAGACCCACAGCGCTCTCTGCTGGAGACAGGTGGCAAATCTCCAGATCCCAACAAAAACAATGTGCCAGTAGTGGAAAAGTTTCTTTTGCCAAGAAGTTCCATCTTATCACTTTATGTTTTTGCTTATTTTGAACAAATAATCCATTACTGAAAACAGCAGATAGACATGAATTTCTTGTTCAACACATTTAGCTTGCAGTTTAGTGTGCTGTTCCTTATGAACATTTTAAAGGTTTATACTGGACAGCTTAGTAAAAAGCAGCCAGTGCCCCACAGATACTTTTGTCCTCTGTCTTTCACCTACATAAAGCTCTGCTCTATTTCTGAAGATAGAAGTGATACCAAACCTTTAAATTACACAAAAAAAGGAAGAAATCTGAACCCTAACTAAACTCTCTAGACACCATTGGCTCTCTATCAACAATAAAATCCATAATAAAATTATTTAGAATACACCAAAAAGCCACAGCTTTCCTATAGAAAAGTAACACAAAGTACTTTACTGCTTTCTATCCATTTAAATGACAACAATATCAAATAATGGGAGACATACCAACCTGAGTCAGTCTATGAAAATACTCTATAATTACAGAAAAAGTTCAAAAGTCCAATTCAAAATAAAAACTTCTGAAAGTACTTTAAATGTGAAATTATTCCATCCTGTTCAATAAATGATCAGTGTTTTTATTCAGAGTAATTTTCATGTGAATGTGCTTTACTGGAGGCATCCATGTTTGTCAAAGAACACTACTGCCACCTACTGGTTTGTGACATCACGGTGCGGTATCGGCTGTTGATCAAGTCCCAGTGTTGTATCTGGTGTTTGTCACAACGCGCTGTTATCCAAGTCATCGGTATGGGACGATACTGCAGAGCCAAGTATCGGGGATCGGGGCCAAAAAATGGCATTGGTGCAACACTATTGGTAACCCCGCCTCCTGCTCTCCTCTATCTTGTCTGCTGTCATGATTCATGCAGCTATTTCATCCAAACGAAAAATGGAGAACAGATCAGCTAAGTGAGCTTAGTGCTTGGAAAAAATCTTTCATTCCTTTAGAGACAGCATGAAAAGTCAGCTGAGTACAAAACATAGAGAGGAAAACAAGAAGAAAAGGGACAAGAAGAGAGGGACACAACCTAGAACAGATAATGGATGTCTATTCTATTAACATTTCTCTATCTGTAGAATGGGGCTGTTTGATGTGTTGTCTTCTCAATTCAGAGGGCCCCTGCCTTTCTTTGTCCAAATTTCCTAAATTCGCCAGAGATTTCAGAAATCGTATTTATCTCCATAGAGATTTCTCATTTCTTTGTTCCACCCATAAAAATGTTCTCATCTGCTCTTCAAACTTGTCACTTGAGATCATTTTGAGAATCTGATATTCGTATCATTCTACGATCATTTATTTCTGAAATATTTAAGAGTCCCTTAGGAGCAAGAGATAAGCTAAAGAGAAACAAGACGTCACAAAGACCAGAGGAGTTTGAGTTGATTCATAATATTAGTCATAATATTAATCTCATCATGCCTTGCTTATTTTAGAGGAGAATCAAAGAACTTATCATGAGATGAATCAGGGATTCTTTTCTCTTTCTAGGACCATTTATATGAGAGTAAACTGAAAGAAAATTGGGCTGAGTGAGAGAGAGGGAAACATTCAACCAGCAGCCGCATCAAGGATTGGTCCCATGTTTTAAAGTTCTCCACCATAGACATTAATAAGAGTGTGCTTCAAAGTCAGGCTATCGAATTGAGACATATTTGAAATCAGCACACTATGTCTCATTCTTCTTTTAGCTGAGATTCAGAAAAAAGGAGACTGATGTGAGATAATTTAGGAAACTCACACAATGATCACTGGTTGACTTCTTGCTCAGGAGAGACATTTGAAAAGAATAAGAAAACCACTTTGTTCTCAATTAGAGCTCATTTATATGAGGAGATGTAAATGTGACATAAAAGAGATCTCATCTTAAGTTTGGCATTTCTTATTGAAAAGATTCTAAATCAAAACTGTTTTTATCATATTATTGATTAAAACACTAAAGCGGAAGGCCCGAAAATAGCTTTATATTGCTAAATAGATTAAAATTAGGACGAATACAATATTTTTTAATAAATGCTTTTTTGGTTTAAAGAGAAGTCCGGACAGCAAGGAACGATCAATGGATCATTATTTATACCAAAAACTAACAAGTTCGCATTGATTTAATGAATTTAGAATTAATCAGTAGAAAAAAAATATATATATAATTTTCGTCACAATCACTAAGTCTGGGAGCGGCCATTTTTGCCCAAATATAGTAAAAAAAACAAAAAAAACCCTGTTATTTCACCTTTCTGATTCCTGATCCTCCACGGACGGGTTGGTCGTTGGATCGCCAACTTGAAGAGGGAGGATTTGTCATCGAACTTCTGGCCAGAGAAAAAACACGTAATATGTAGCCAACATTTGGAAGAAGAATGTTTTCAAGATGACTTGGATAATAGCGCGTTGTGACAAACACCAGATACAGCACTGGGACT
Organism: Cyprinodon diabolis; assembly: GCA_030533445.1. Taxonomy (NCBI): domain Eukaryota; kingdom Metazoa; phylum Chordata; class Actinopteri; order Cyprinodontiformes; family Cyprinodontidae; genus Cyprinodon; species Cyprinodon diabolis. Next base: position 38,483,099 of record CM060076.1, read on the forward strand.
TGATCAACAGCCGATACCGCACCGTGACGTCACTAACCAGTAGGTGGCAGTAGTGTTCTTTGACAAACATGGATGCCTCCAGTAAAGCACATTCACATGAAAATTACTCTGAATTAAAAACACTGATCATTTATTGAACAGTATGGAATAAATTCATATTTAAAGGACTTTCAGAAGTTTGAATTCTGAATATGACTGGATTTTTTCTTTAAGCATAAAAATTAGAAAAAAAATACAGTTAGAGACTGTAGTTACTGCGCTCACCAGGGAGGTGAAGGGATGGAATAGTTTCATATTTAAAGTACTTTCAGAAGTTTGAATTCTCAATATAACCGGACTTCTCCTTTAAAACAGAAAGACAACAAGAACCCCTTGAGGGCAGATTATAAAAACCCTTATTTTTATATAATAATCTAGATTATTATTCTGAATTGCATCGAGACAGAGACACAGTAAATACATGTAAAGTAGGAAAAGGTTGCCAGTATAATTAGCCACTTCCTTTCGCTGAACAAACAGACGGCCATAACTCATACTAGCAGCTGGATGTACAAGTGGAGGCCAAAACAATCGAAAAGAAAGAATAACAGAAATACAAAGGACTGCATTTCTTTATTGAAACTGAGCTTTTCTGTTCAGGAATCCATCAGGTCCAGCTGGTTCATGTGGAAAAACAGCCTGCTTGTTTTTACACCAAAACAATTGTGTAAGTGTCTGACACTCAGCCAAGTAACACAAAAGCAAACACTAAATAAGCAGATTGAATCTGGGAAGCCTGTGTGGAGTTTGCCCAGCGATAACTGGCCATGTTATCATTTGCTGTACAACTTTTACATTTCTTCAAAACCTCTCTTCTCCATTAGCAAACATTCACCAGCTGCTCTATCCCACGGCTTCAACACACTTTCTTGGTTATCCTTTTTTTTCAGAATAAGGTAACAAATGTGCACCTTCAAGGGATTTTGTACAGCCTTCTACAAATGGTTGACACAGAAGATGGAGACATTTAATTACAAACTGTCAGGCTGCTGCTTACATGACACTGTCCACTAATGTTAGCATCCAGACAGCAGTAAATTGAGACTGCTTTTGCTCTAGTTAATCTCAGTCCAGTATTTGATCGATTTCCTACAAAACCACAACCACATTTTTAAAGCCAAGGGAACTGATAATTGTAGCAGCTAGTAGTTAAATGCTGCATGAGATTTGATCCATCAGGTAAGGAAATTAACATTACCAATAAAAGTAAGTATGATAAAAAAAATGGTAATGTCTAAAGGTAAAAAATCTATATCTTGCTTGGAGCAGCAATAAGCTGAAGTACATTTGATTGTGTCATTTCTGGTTCTATACTATGTGTTTGCCAGTTTTGGGTACTCTAGCCAAGCTGAGTTTTGCTAAGTCTAACTGAGTTTTTGTCAACCTAGTCCTAACGTTGGTATTTTTTTTTTTGCCTCACAGCAGAAAGGCATCCTGCAAACTGAATTTTTCGGACCTTCTCTCCCTGGAAGGATCAACTGAGCTTCAAACTGAGCTGGGGATACAAACAGGAGGTTTAGATCCACTTTTCCCCCGAGGAATCATTTGAGCTTCACACTGAGCAAGGGATTCATCTGCACTACAGACCATTCAAGTACCGCAGGAAATCTGAGTGGCAGTCAGTCTTCTCCGTTCATCTACAAGCATCCGAATTCTGGATAACCCTCTCCGCCCTCCACCTTTTGAGACAAACACCGAAACACATTTCTCACCTACTGGAGTCTAAGAGTCAACCTAACCTCTGGAAACGTGAGTCTGTCAACCTTTTCTCCTCTTCAAGTTCGAGAATCAATTCTCCCACTGAACCTGAACTAACCGCAGTGTCTTCCCCTCACCTTTCAGTTCCGGTTGAGCAGTGTTCAGAGCAACATTGGAATCTCCACCAAAACTTCTCAATAAACCTGTTAAACTTTTCCCCCTGTCTCTACTGGATTGGTTTATCTGCATGTGGGTCCAAGCTCTTGCTAAAATCATGAAAATAGGGTGTACACCGTGGTGAATCACATTTAGGCTTTGCATGGTGTAGCATTGTAGGGGGGACCGGGTGGTAGACTCTGAAACACTTTTTCCTGCATGTTGAGATGGAATTCAGCTAACTTTTGGTCTGTTTTCCAGCTCTACTTTTTTCCTGATTATGGGGAGTATGTGTGCTTGACTAGAGGTGAAAATATTTCATAAGGAAGACATGAGACCATTTGCAGGTACAATATTATGTTTCATAGGTTAATTCAAACAATTTATATTCACACTGAGGTTTGAGCAGAAAAAAGGGTTTGCTGCCTAATTTTTGATGCTTGTCCACCTTAAGTTCAGACGAACGTCAGGAGCATCAAAGATCCTGAAGTGCGTCCAGTAAGATGTGTCCAGATGTGTCCAGATGCTTGTCCACATTAAGTTCAGACGTCCACATCCGGTAAGACGTGTACGGATGCATCTGTGTTCAATGGCTTATATATGCTGTGATCAGTGGGTAAAAAGTAGTTTAAAAATATTTTTAAGCAAGAAAATCCAACCAAAACATTGTCTGTACACTCAGTCAGGGGCGGATCTAGAAAAATATTTATGGGGTGGCGAGAGGGGGGCAGGAATTTTTTAGGGGTGGCAACATATGGCATTTGTTTACACTGAATTTAATCACAGTTATCACAGTTTGGTGAGAATAGTATGTACAGTAAGTGTTTCATGTGAAACAGTTCATATTAATAATACATCGTACAATGTGATCTCACTTAATAGGAGATAGAAGAATGATAACACTACTTCTAGAGGGGCCTTATGACAGGAAAGGTATTAAGGTAAGACACAGGTGCTGAGTCGCAGATGTGTGAGATTGACTGTCAGAGAGGCAGCTTTGCAGCATTTGCACAAGAAGAAACTATAGAAAGAAAAACTTACCCATCAGAGATCTATGGACTGAGCTGGACTAAAGTGAGCATAACTACACAGTAGAAATAAATGGGTCAAGGCACCCGAACAAGGTACTGGACATCTATGTAATGTTTACTCTGAACACCATTTGTTCCTCAGTAACTTGACATACAGCAGTTACGGCAACATGAAAGGGACATTTCATGCATGTAAATATGCTGTAGATAGAGCTGTATATGGAGGACCAACTCTGCCATATTTAAAAATAAATACAGAAATAAATAAATGCTCAATAAATAAATAAGCATACAATTAATTGCCACCAAAAATACAATTGACAAATAAATGTAATTAGAAATTATATTATAATGGCAGGCAGAAATGTTGAAAGGGCAGGCAGAAAGAAATAGCGGCGAAGAAATAACTAGGGTAAAAAAATACAAAGGAAGAATAAAACAGACAAAAATATGATAACATGCACATAAATAAATACTTAAAAATATAAGTAATTAAAAAATGAATTAGGGTAAATATTAAAAAGACAAAGAAATAAAAAGAGTTATATACCTTTATGACTAGCTGTATAATTTAATTTCTACTTACATTTATTTGTTGTTTGTATTTTGGTGGCAATTAATTGTATGCTTATTTATTTATTTAATGAGCATTTGTTTATTTCTGTATTTATTTTTAAATATGGCAGAGTTGGTCCTCCATACTGCTGTATCAACAAATCAACAAAAAGGCGGATTCTGTATGTTACATCAAAATCTCCACAAATCTGAAAAGAAGCAACATAAAAATACATTTTGCTTGTGAGTAGGTTCATACAGGTCATTTCTGGATAGTTTCATACTATATATACAAAAAAAGAAACAACAACACTGCTTCATATTAAGCAGGATTCACACCAGTATCACATTTTTAATTTTTAACACTTTTGGTTTTATTAAAGGAAATATCAGATTATCTCAGGTGCCAAAACAAAATGTAACGGCTCTGTAAAGGTTCACCAGAGAGCATAACATAAAGTTAACATGACTATAACAGCTGAATGCAGTGATTTCCATGTTGCTCAGCAAAACGCTTCACAACTTTATTTAGATCCAATCCCTTTGTGCGTTTTGATTTGAGTTCAACCAAACGTGATCGTCTCTTTTCTGTCATAGTTCACCGCAAATATGTCTTTATGAGCCTGAAACGTCAGGCCTAACTAACATCATAGATAGAGAAATAACGTTCTGCAACCTCATTTTTATCATCTCAAAATCAGCATTGCAGCTATGCTAGCCACGTTGTGCTTTCATTATGATTTCACTGGCTCCGCCGCTTTGCCCCATACGGTTTTCAAAACTAATCACTCTCAGTCGCTCTCGCGTCATCTCGTGCTGCATTCACTGCAGTCTGACATTAGAAATTAGCGGTCGTAATTCTCAAATGATCCATAATTTATAAGCCTCGCCACCCCTACCGCCAACTGGGGTGGCAGCAGGGGTGGCAAGGCTGTCATTTAGGGTGGCATTTGCCACCCTATGCCACCCCAGTAGATCCGCCTATGCACTCAGTTAATCCAGATTACCATCCTGCCTTAAAATATAATTTTGCTGTCAGACCCCCCCCATGTCGGCGGTGCGCTGTCACTGGGAATCCTCAGCAGCAGCTGCCTCAGGCCACGTCGCCTCTTTTTTCCCCCTACTGTTGGTGGCATCTAGAAGTAAATGTTAGCGTTTTTCAGGTATTTGTTATAAACTGCATGCACCAAGATAATAAAAGCAAACATATTTTGTTGGCAGTTTCCTACATTTTAAGTTAATTTAAGTGATAATAAACAGTTTCAGATGAGTGATCATAGCGCTCTGCATCAGCAGTGCTGTGTCTGTCTCCCTGCCAGCTCTTAGATCAGCTTCTCTGATTGGTTGATGTGGTGCGTCCAGCAGCAAAAGTTCAATTTTCGAACTCCTGCAGCTATTGCCAGTGAAATTTTGAACACTGTTCCTGCTTCCACTCCTCCTTCTGATTATCCCTCTGGATTCTTCTGCTCCCCAGCATGCTCTGGGTTCTGCCCGTCGCTGCTCTGCTTCTCTCCTGGAATTCTGGAAGAGCCTTCCACCGCAAGCTACGGAGAAACAATCCCTTTGAACTTTATCAGGTTAGTGACTCACACGCTCATTATCGTTTCCCGTCCGCTTGAATTCTGGGTTCTATGTTCTTATCTTCTGACACCTGGATGGTATCGAGTGAGTCATGGTGCCTTATTCATCATGGAAAGCCAAACAATGACGCTGGCGTCAGTGTCAGTTGGTCTTCCAGAGATGCTCCCAAATCGGATTCCCTGAGCTATTAGTGGATTACACTTTTTTTCTGTCTGACCACAACCCAAACTGTCATCCTGCTTCAGGGGAGGATCACACAACAGCAGAGGTAAGACAAGGAGGCTAATAAAGGAAGGGACATCATAGCAAGAAGGCATACAGAGACAGCACCTGAGCTGAGATGGGTGGCCATGAGCTGCTCCGTAACTGTGGGAAGACAACCCAGAGTAGACTGAGCGACCGGGCAGAGAGCGCCAGAGCAGGACAGAGGCAGCATGTTAGCAAGGACTCACTGTTAATAAGGTTGATTTCTTTAGAGCTTTTCACACACAGTCACAAGTTGCTTCACAGTAATTAAAACATATATTATTTAATACATAAATAGAGCAGTTACGAAAATAATAACACTATTTCAATTAAGACTTGAATTCTCATCTAAACAAATAGGTTTTAAAACAGCTATCCTGAAAACAGCAAAAGCAGCTTAAGAGGGAGTTTATTCCTAAGTGTAGGTAAAGTGTCATTAAAGGAACAGCCACTCCTAGTTTTAAAGCAGGTTCATGGAACTATTGACATCTTCTCTCCAGACAGTAGTAGTAGCCATTCATAAATTCACCAATTTCCTTGGCTGGTCCTTGGCTGGCCCTTAGCTGGTCTTTGGCTGGCCCTTGACTGGCCCATGGCTGGTCCTTGGCTGGACCTTGGTTGGTCCTTGACTGGCCCTTGGCTTGTCCTTCGATTGTCCTTGGCTGGTCCTTGGCTGGTCCATGGCTGGTTCATGGGTGGTCCTTGGCTGGTCCTTGGCTGGCCCTAGGCTGGCCCTTGGCTGGCCCTTAGCTGGTCTTTGGCTGGTCCTTGGCTGGACATCGGTTGGTCCTTGGCTTGCCCTTGGCTTGTCCTTCGATTGTCCTTGGCTGGCCCTTGGCTGGTCCATGGCTGGTTCATGGGTGGTCCTTGGCTGGCCCTTGACTGGCCCATGGCTGGTCCTTGGCTGGACATCGGTTGGTCCTTGGCTGGCCCTTGGCTTGTCCTTCGATTGTCCTTGGCTGGCCCTTGGCTGGTCCATGGGTGGTCCTTGGCTGGCCCTTGGCTGGTCCATGGGTGGTCCTTGGCTGGTCCTTGGCTGGCCCTAGGCTGGCCCTCGGCTGGTCCCCTTTAATTCCTTTTTAAACTTCTTCTGTCTACTAAAATATTGTTTCTGTCATGATTTATGGACATTAAAATCTAAAGAGAAGCATCATCTCCTGGTCAAACCCTGTAATTCAGTGAAAGGGTGGAGTCAGAGTAAAAAAATACATGCCCAGGAGAAGGAGGGGGTCACTCCAGTGGCTGGAGGGGATTTCGCTGGGAGTTGGAGGGAAGTGGACCATTCGGCTGTTAAGGGCTATTTTGAATGGCTGCTACTGCAAGCTGTATTGCTTAAGAAGGTTACAAGTATGTTCAGGGGCCTGTCCATGTAAGGCTCGCAGAGTTTGCTTTTAAACTGAAACAATGCATATCAGGAAACCAGAATAGACATCATTACACAAGTGTAACGTGGCCCCTCCTGTTGGTTTTGGTTAAGAGTCTCTAAGCTGAGTTAACAGACCCTATTAGGAATCAGCTATTATTTTTTTAAAGCCACCCACAACCCTCTAAAGAGCATTCCTTCATTTTATGGCAAAGGTCATTTTTCTATCTTCATTATGACTTGCCTCAGCTGTGCTTCTTCACCCTACATCCTATCCAGTCCATAACTATGTGACGCAAATTGACAATAATGATTTTACACAGTGAAATTTGCTTTGTGTCGATATTATAGTGTGTTTCACTTTACTGTGATTGTTGGACTGACTATAAGTTAGCAAAATAGATGCTAATATAATAAAATCGGCCTCCAACTACAATGTAAAACTTTCTATTTGAGCAGAATATCTCAATGGTCTGTGGGCACATCTATCCTTATTTCTCTTCCTCTTCTTCTGTATTATTTAGTGGGTTGTGTTTGGTTCATTATGTGCTATCCTTCAGATTTATTTATTTTATCAGGTTGGTGTACAGAAGAAAGAAACACCTTCAACTTTCCTCTTAATAGAAAGCCTTTTAGAGGATAAATCTATTAATTTTAAAGTCTGAAATGTAATTTTTCATCTTAGGTCGAAAATAATATAATTACTCCTCCTTTTTATGACCGAGCGTGTACTTGGGAGTATTTGTCAGTCAGTGGAAATGTCATCTGCTATTGAGAGAAAAGTTTGAACTTCATATATCTGTCTGACAAAAGATGAATGTCTGGAAGCTGAATACTGTTTCCCTTTAGCTTTTCTTCCAATGTTTCACTGAACGCATTTTTCTCATGAGGAGTTCAAGGTCCAATATTAGGCTTGAGTGGCTCCACTTTAAGCATAAGTGTCACTTGTGCTCTGATGTTTGTTGCACTACTAATTAGCAGCTCCCCATCTTCCTGCAAACCTGGTCCATCTGTGTCTTGTTCTGGCTCTGTGCCACGCAGTCACCGGTCATGCCAGGAAACCCCACAGTAGTCCAGATGTCCAAGCCCCCAACAGCTCTTTTTTCTACGCTTCTGACTGTTTCCTTCTGTCATGAAGAGGTCTGTAATCGTTTTTGATGATTACACAGATGATGCCCAAATGAAGTTAAAGTTACTTTTGCATAAAGTTTCTAAATGAATAATGAAACTTTATCGCAGCCCTGGTGTTCAGTAGACCACACAGTTCCGCATACAAAACTGATGATAGAGTTTTTCATTGCTTATCCGTCTCAGGATAACAGGTATAGCTGCACTCAACACAACAGAAAAGCTTTCTATTTATTAGATTACTTTTCTGAATTGAAATAAACAAAACTTTTATCTGATGTGACTAAACTGTAATGGAAAAATAGTGAATTTAATTAAATTTCATAAAAAAACTCAAATAAATGGGGCTGAAATAGACTGCATGTCAATTAATTAGGTTTCTTTTCCTGTTTAAGCCGCAAATAAATATTAGAGCGAGTCAAAAGGTGGAGACATAATCCGAATATAGATACATACAGGGTATTTTGTTAAGACAGACAAAAAAATCATATTAATTGAAAAACTCTGAAGAATACCACTCTGAAGAGTAGTGGAAAAATAACTTGGAACACAAAGCAAGAACACTACATCATAACAATGTTGACTTAAAGTACAAAAACCAAGAACAAAGAACAAAGATGCTCAGAAAGGCGGAAAGCTTAACGCATACATACGTATTTATATCATGTAAAATCTTTAAAAGGACCTCTAGCATACTGCCAAGTTGCTTATCTTGCAAGGATCTTGCCTCACCTCTCTCACCCTTTTTTCTGTTTTTCCTTTTTCCTTCCATTTATTTGTCCATTGCATATGAAATACACCCCAAATAACGTCCAATGAGGTTTTTTATACACGTATAAATATCAAGCAGAGCTTTATAGTGACAGCAGAAATGCCCTACTTGTGAGAATAAATCTACTGGGTTCCTCTGTGGTGCTAAGAAAACTATTTTTAAGTGCAACACAGCAGCACAAGGACAGATAAACAAAAAAATAAAGTTTACTACTGTCAACATGTACTGTAGTTACTACTTTTTTATTTGTAATGTCTGAGACCCTGAAAGCTACAGGTTTATTAGACTGAGCCAGTTTTAGAGCTACTGCTGGTTATGGATCAATAAAAAATTCAACAAGTCCCTCAGAAGTTGTTAATAGATGGCATACTTATTATAAATAATTTCCTCTTTACTCTAAAATAAAAGGTTTACCCTTCTGGGTGCAGTCAGAGTATGAAACATCCACGGAAAGAATATATCCTGAATCCTGTCTCATCCTTCATCACTAGGCACCATAAAGAAATAGTTTCCACAGATAGAAAGAAGGGAGATATATTATTTAAGATAAATTAATCTAAAACTGCTCTGTGCTTTAAACAGACCATGGAAGAAACTATTAAAATAGTGCAGAAGAAGAGCAGAGGCAAAGTGATCAATTTAGAAGAACTGGAAAAAAATTATATTTCAGAGAAGTATAAAGAAAAGAAGCAGTTCTTTTATGCTGAACAGTAATAGAAGGCAAAATCTATGGCAACTAAAATTGCTGGGGGCTTTGTTGCTATTTTTTGATCAATAAACAGTTGTTTCTACTTTAATTGTTTTTCAGTTACAAATATAGATAATATAAATAAAACAAATTTTATGAGTTGTATAGTAGTTTCCCTACTTTCCTTGGTGGGTCCTTGGCTGGTCCCCTACAATTCCTTTTTAAGCATCAATCTTTGAACTAAAATATTCTTTCTGTCATGATTTGTGGACATTTAGATCTAAAGAGAAGCGTCATCTCCTGGTTAGACCCTGTAATTCAGTGAAAGGGGGGAGTCAGAGTAAACAAATATTCACGCCCCGGAGAAGGCCAGTGGCTGGAAGGTGGAGGGGATTTTGCTGGGAGTTGCAGGAAGGTGGCGCTGCCGTTTGCCTGGGAAGGGCCATTTTAAGTGGCTGCTACTGTATGTTAATGAGTTTTTAAGGCGTTAAAAACAAATATAAATTCATATTTCCAGCCTTAATTATTTGTCAAGGATGTTGATGTGTCTTGTCATGTTTGAAATAAACCTAATTCTTAAAGCCTGAGTAAAACAAAGTGGCTGTAAGTGGCTTTAGCTATGATTTCACAGCAGCCTTTGTTATAGTAATTGAAACATGTCAGTACTTGCATGTTTCCAAAGAAACCTATAGGTACTGATAGTACTAAATCAAAAGATCCTGTACTATTCTAATTCTAAGGTATTGTATAGTATACATAGATACACAAATAGTTTAATCTTTTTTCGTTTGTATCCGTTATTGACTTTGGCCATTTGCTGAACCCCTTTGTTTACGCAAAATTATATTCTATTCAATTAAGTTTATTTATATAGCACCAATTCACAACACATGTCATCTCAAGGCACTTTACAGTTCAACCAGATCATCCGGTCAGATTGATTTACAGTTTTCTATCTAAGGAAAACCAGTTGATTGCATCGACTCATTGACTCTTCAGCAATCCCTCACACTAAGCATGCTAGTAGTGACAGTGGAGAGGAAAAACTCCCTTTTAAGAGGAAGAAACCTCCAGCAGAACCAGGCTCAGTGTGGGCGGCCATCTGCTGAGGCCGACTGGGGTTCAAGGAGATACAAGCAGATATACTTTCTTGCAATGTTGCAATAAGAACAATTGTCTTGATTTCAAAGTGTTCCCAAATCAAAGCCTGGTATCACTTTGTGCTCTCAAAGAATCTGTATTATAACATCAGGAATCTACTGCTGTGAATATGAAGCAATGATGGCCTCCTGCTCAGACTACAACCTTGTCCTGTTAGTAGTTATCAGTTTGCCAATGGTCAAGAAATACAGTGAGCATCACAAGGAATAGTAGTCACTTTAAACAATGAGGTTTTCTATGATTCTTGAAGTTTCTCATCTTTGATTTTTTACAAGCTCTTCCATTGTGACTCCTTTAATGCAGACTCTTTGTTTTTGCGGTATTTACTCTAAGTTAGGATCGTTTTAGAACCTAGTGAAAGACAAATCTAATTTTTTACCTTCAGTTTTTGCAGGATGCTTAATGTGAATTTATTTAATAAACGCCTTTACAAGAACTTTCTTACTGCAACTCCTGGTTTTTTGTCTGCCTCTGTATGCCGTAAATAAAATGCAATGCATTTTGACTAAATATAACTTCCTTTCTAACCTTTCAAATAAATAGAAGAGAATGTGTAGTATAGAGAAGGACTGTGCAAATGCCTCTTAGCGGCTTCTCTTTCCACAAAGAAAATGCAGAAGTTTGGGTGAATCACTTCAGGTCACTGACTTTGCACGCATTGTCTTCAGTATTAGGCTCTTTGATTGTTTAGCTTGGAAGTTTTTTTTAGCTGGACCACTAATGCCTACCTTCATTTTTTATAAGACTAATGGACTCTTCACTTGTCAATGTTACCCTTTGTGCTTCCTGTCTTATTTATAGACAGTGTTTGCTGCACTAATGCCTATTGTCTTCTCTATAAAAGCACGCAAACAGTAAACTACCGACCCTTTCGCTCTGTTTTGGTCAGAAAACAATAATAAGTGGCCCAGAATGTTGTTCCATCACAGTTAGCCATAAGGAAACACTTGAGATCTGTAGACCGACCCCAGGGGGCTTTTAGAATAACTGAAAGATGGACAAGGTGCAGTATTTTTACTCATAAAATCCAATGTATGAAAGGAAAAATCCGGTCATATTCAGAATTCAAACTTCTGAAAGTACTTTAAATATGAATTTATTACATACTGTTCAATAAATGATCAGTGTTTTTAATTCAGAGTAATTTTCATTTGAATGTGTTTTACTGGAGGCATCCATGTTTGTCAAAGAACACTACTGTCACCTAACCTGACTCCGCCAGATGGATTTGCTCCTCATATCCATCTGGAAACCTTCCGTTGAAGTAATTTTGGGAAGGGGCGAAAATACTGGTTAGCTGATTGGCCTATGTTGGTGATAGACGGACCAAATAAACCAATCAGATTAACGAAGCATATGACGTACTAACAGAGCGACGACGAAGAGGAGCCAATTGATAGATCAAACTCTTGCTGAAACCAGTCGGGAGAAGAGCAAACACATCTTTTCCTCTGAGAAAAGCCTCCAGAGCAGTGTTTTGCTCTACTTTCAGTGAAGAAATACTCTGTAATTCCGATTAAACTTGCTCGATAGCCATGCTAACGCTAGTTTCATCGGCTGAAGCCGCCATGTTGTAACTGTCGCGCTTCTCGTTGCGTCACACCTCAACCCGCCTCAAAGCCAACGCTGATTGGACGTTCGTTAGGTGAATGGCTCCAAATGTTCTTTAACGGAAAGTAGCCAGACTGATGTGCGAGTGAAACCTTGAAAGCTCACGAGATCCAACATATTCTCATTATCAGTTCGTATGAAATCGTACGAAAAGTTATGCACAGTATTTCGTGGGTTTTTGACGTTTTTCCTCGATAAAACATATCAGTGCGCATGTGCAGCCAGCCAGACGGAAAAAGCAGATCAGCGGACGGACGTAAAACTGGGACGGACGAGCTTTCGACAGTGCAATAATTACTTCATGATGTCTCTCACTACGTTGCTTGCTGTTTTGGATGTTAGGGTTAATTGTATGTTAAATTGTGGGTTATTGAATGGTGCGTAAGATGCGCATGCGCACTGATATCTTGTCTCGAGGCAAGACGTAAAAATACGATGAAATACGACAAAAAAAACGTCAAAAACCCACGAAATACTGTGCATAACTTTTCGTACGATTTCATACGAACTGATAATGAGAATACACTGAGAGGTCAGGATGGTCTCACGAGGCTAACTGCCACCTACTGGTTTGTGACGTCACGGTGCGGTATCGGCTGTTGATCAAGTCCCAGTGCTGTATCTGGTGTTTGTCACAACGCGCTATTATCCAAGTCATCTTGAAAACATTCTTCTTCCAAATGTTGGCTACATATTACGTGTTTTTTCTCTGGCCAGAAGTTCGATGGCAAATCCTCCCTCTTCAAGTTGGCAATCCAACGACCAACCCGTCCGTGGAGGATCAGGGATCAGAAAGGTGAAATAACTCTTTATTTTCACTTTTCCCCGCTGTATTCCAGCATCCAGCTGCCATGCACGTGGGCATTGTCAGTTTCACTATAGCTCTGGTGAATTTCAATGGTGAAGTCCTCTGGAAATCTTCAATAATTGTTGTTGATTGCAGATGTGTCTAGTAGTTCCCATTGATTTTGCTTGTAAAGCGGGGAGAATGACGCTAGGCTTACCGCACCGTGACGTCACTGCTGGAAGATGGCAGGAGGGAGGAGTTACTATATTCGGGCAAAAATAGCTGCTCACAGACTCAGTGATCGTAATGAAAATTATTGTTTTACTGATTAACACTAAATTCATTAAATCACAGCCAAGGTATTAGTTTTAGGTATAGATAATGATCTATTAATTACTTATTGCTGATCGGACTTCTCCCTTAAAATACTGTAGCCATTATTACTCCCTATTGACAAGCTTCAAGTTAAGACAGTATTAGCAATCTCTCTTTGTCATAGTTTGCAGTCATGCAGTATCTTCAGTGCTTAAAGTTTATCTGTTTGTATTTCAACTCTGCCCTCCATCCCTCTATGTGACTAACAGCCTTCTTAAGACTACCCTGATACATTGACTCACTCCAAACTGTGCAAAATGGAACAAACTGTGTGTAAATCTTACTGGAGGTTGAATTCATTATGGATAAGATTTGGGTTAAGCTCTTGCTGTTCTGTTGGACAGAACACTTTTCAATTTTTGATTAGTACTGTTACTTTTTGCTTTAGTAACATCACTCTGTCACTGTTTTTAAAACCCTGACCACCCAGGGTGCAGACCAGGAAGCAGAGTTGTAGTTTAACACACATCTCTGCAGCTTCTCTACTGTTACCCACTCTTTACTCCATCCAGACAGTGTCTTGCCCACGACCAAAATCTAATAAATTAGCAAAGATTCCCAAAGGAGTAAATCATGATAATCTAATTAAAATCAAAATAACTCCAATTGGGGAAAAAGTTAAAACAATTAAATTTGGTCTGTTTAACATAAGATCTCTTTCCTCTAAAAGTCTGCTAGTTAATGACTTGATTTGTGATAATCACATTGACTTGTTTTGCCTTACAGAAACCTGGCTGCAGCAAGAGGATTATGTGAGCATAAACGAGGCAACTCCTTCAAGCTATTTAAATTTTCACATACCCAGAACTTCTGGGCGAGGAGGAGGAGTAGCAACAATCTTCCAGTCTGACTTACTGATTACTCCCAAAACAGTTAATACTTACAACTCTTTTGAACATTTAACCCTTAATTTCCCTCATCCAAATTTCAAGGCAAGAAAACCTCTTCTTTTTGTAACTTTGTATCGTCCGCCAGGTCCTTACTCTGAATTTTTAGATGAGTTTTCAGAGTTCCTTTCTGATTTGGTATTAAATACTGACAGGGTCATCATAGTGGGAGATTTTAACATCCATGCTGACATTGAAGGCGATAGCTTAAGAGCAGCCTTTAATGCTATCTTAGACCCTATTGGCTTTGTTCAAAATGTGAATAGTCCCACACATTCTCATCTTCATACTTTGGATCTTGTGCTGACATACGGCATAGAATGTGAAGAAATAACAGTATTTCCTCACAACCCTGTCCTCTCTGACCACTTTCTAATAACCTTCAGGATTACTTTAACAGAGTTCTCCTCCCCCAAAAGAAGGTTCAATTTTAGTAGATCTTTATCAGATAGTGCAGTTATAAATTTTAAAGAATCTGCTTCACTTTCTCTCTCCTCTGTGTCGCTGAGCAGTGCTGCAGAGTGCAAAAGCATTGCTTATTCCCCTTCACAGGTTGATGAGTTTGTTGATGGGGTTGCTAGTTCTCTGCGTACTGCCTTAGACAACGCAGCTCCCTTGAAAATGAAAACCGTTGAAAATAGAAAGCTTGCTCCTTGGTTTAATGCAGAGCTGCGTACTTTGAAGCAAAATGCTAGGAAACTGGAGAGAAAATATCGCTCCACAGGCCTGCGGGAGTCCTTCCTAGTCTGGAAAAATGGTTTACTGCTGTATAAGAGGACCCTTTGTAAAGCAAGAGCAGCATACTTCTCCTCATTAATAGCGGAGAATAAGAATAATCCTAGATTTCTTTTTAATACAGTTGCCAAACTCACCCAGAGCCATCGCTCTGTTGAACAGTCCATCCCACCTGCTCTTAGCAGCAATGATTTTATGGGATTCTTTATAAATAAGATTGATCTTATTAAAAATAAGATCATAAGCACTCCTCTATCCGCGATTGTACCTGAGGTAGTCATGGAATCTGAACCGGGTTTAGACTGCTTTGATCCAGTTGAACTTTCTGAATTAGCAAAATTATTGTCTTCATCTAAGCCTTCAACTTGTATGTTAGATCCAGTTCCAACCAGGTTATTTAAGGAGGTATTCCCTTTGATCTCCTCCTCCATTTTAGATGTGATTAATCTATCTCTGTTACAGGGATATGTACCTAAAGCTTTTAAGGTTGCTGTAATTAAACCTCTGCTTAAGAAACCGTCTCTTGACCCAGATGACTTGGTTAATTATAGACCTATATCCAATCTTCCTTTCTTATCCAAAATTCTTGAGAAAGTAGTTGCCAAACAAGTTTGCGACCACTTACACCATAATGAACTTTTTGAAGAGTTTCAGTCTGGCTTTAGAGCTCATCATAGCACTGAAACAGCTCTGGTGAAAGTCACTAATGATATTCTCATGGCCTCAGATAATGGACTTGTATCTGTGCTCGTCCTGTTGGATCTTAGTGCTGCATTTGATACAGTTGACCATAATATTCTTTTAGAAAGACTTGAATATTTTTTTGGAATTAAAGGAACAGCACTAGACTGGTTTAAATCTTATCTATCTGATCGAATTCAGTTTGTTTATGTTAATGATAGATCTTCAACACGCTCAAAGGTTACCTGTGGAGTACCACAGGGATCCGTGCTAGGACCTATTCTCTTTACTTTATACATGCTCCCAATTGGTAGAGTTATTAGACAGCATGGGATTAATTTCCACTGTTATGCTGATGATACCCAGCTATATCTGTCTATAAATCCAGATGAAACTAACCCATTACATAGATTACAGGCATGTCTTGAAGACATAAAAACCTGGATGACTCTTAACTTTCTGCTTCTGAATGCAGACAAAACAGAAGTTATAGTCTTTGGACCAGAGTCTCTGAAAAAGAAGCTGATTAGCCAGTCACTTCATTTGGATGGGATTAAACTGATTTCAGATAATAAAGTAAAAAATCTTGGTGTTATTTTTTATCAGGACCTGTCATTTAAATCCCAGATCAAAGAGGTTTCTAGAATTTCCTTCTTTCATCTGAGGAACATTGCAAAAATTAGAAATCTCCTGTCCAGGGGTGATGCTGAGAAACTAGTCCATGCATTTGTTACTTCAAGGCTGGACTATTGTAATTCTTTACTATCAGGAAGTCCACAAACTGTAGTTAAAAGCCTTCAGCTGATCCAAAATGCTGCAGCCAGAGTTCTGATGAAAATTAAAAAGAGAGATCATATCTCTCCTATCCTGGCTTCTCTTCATTGGCTTCCTGTTAAATCAAGAATAGAATTTAAAATCCTCCTTTTCACATATAAAGCCTTAAATGGCCAAGCTCCATCTTATATCAGAGATCTGATTGTTCCTTATGTTCCTAACAGAGCACTTCGCTCTCAATCTGCAGGTTTACTAGTGGTTCCTAGAATTTCTAAAAGTAGAATGGGAGGCAGATCTTTTAGTTATCAGGCTCCTCTCCTGTGGAACCAACTACCAGTTTTAGTCTGTGAGGCAGACACCCTGTCTACTTTTAAGGCTAGGCTTAAAACTTTCCTTTTTGATAAAGCTTCTAGTTAGGGTGGCTCAGGTTATCCTGAGCTATCTCTATAGTTATGCTGCTATAGGCTTACACTTCTGGAGGACATAGGGACCCTCATTTCATCATTCTGCTTCATTCTCTCTCTGTTCTCCTATTCTGCAGAATCTGTTTGTTCAATCTCTAACCTTCTGCTCTCTCTGCTTTTCCTCAGAGTAGCTTTGCCTCGTCTGTTCCTGTTTGGCTGTGATGTCACCCAGGAAAGAAACATCAGCTGTGCTGCTTCCATCAACACCCTTGTTTGTAGATGTTGGAGATCGGCCTGTTTTCCAGTGTGGTCCTGTTTCTCTGGCCGTGGCTGAGTGGATGTGCTCTCTTCATCCTCTGGCATGGGAGCTGCCTTGGAGCTCGTCTGCCTGGCTGTGTATTTCCTGGACGGGGCCGCCTTTTACAGCTGCTTTTTGTATCTCTGCTTCTGTCTCCTTGAACCCCAGTCGGCCTCAGCAGATGGCCGCTCACACTGAGCCTGGTTCTGCTGGAGGTTTCTTCCTGTTAAAAGGGAGTTTTTCCTCTCCACTGTCGCTACAAGCATGCTTAGTGTGAGGGATTGTATTTGAGTCAATGAGTCAATGCAATCAACTGGTTTTCCTTAGATAGAAAACTTTGTATCAATTTGACTGTATGATCTGGTTGAACTGTAAAGTGCCTTGAGATGACATGTGTTGTGAATTTGGCGCTATATAAATAAACTGAATTGAAAATTGTTAGATATGCAAACAGGTGCCTCAGATGATTGTGCACAAGCTTAAGGTATGTCTTTAGTCTCACGCATGCCAGGGTTTCTCATGGGGGAAAAAAAGAGAGGTGGGTCTTACAGTTTATCCTGTTTAATTAAAACTTCCGTATACCATGGATACTTCTCTATTTTGAGGAAAAGTTGCAAAGAACTTTTAAATGTTTTCAATCTTGTTAATTCAGATAATATTTTTTATTTGAGTGATTCCAATTGACCTTGGAGGAAAGGTGTATTAGTGTATGTAAATATCTTATATCACCTGTAAGTTCAAAGAAATAAAATAAATATATAAAGAAAAAACTGTCAACGTATTATATAATTTCTTTGTTATCCCTCTTTTATAGCTTTCATTTTTAATCTCATTTTAAATCTATTCATAGTCCTCTCCCAGTTCTTCCACATGTCTCTCTTATGGGGATTTCTAATAGTTCTCTCAGTAAAAATGTTTTTTTCTATCATTTGCTGCCTTCTCAGATCCAGCCTTTGGGTTCTTGTATTATAGATCTTTTCATCGAGTCTTGAATGCTCATCATGTATTCTGTCTGCTTGCATGCCTTAGCTTAACTTCCCTTGATCTTTTGACCCGGCCATTTTTTAGTTCAGTGGCTATAAACAAGTTGTTCTTCACCTGAATACAATATAAGTCCAAATCACACTGTTGAGGATCATTTCTATGGAGCACTTTTCAAGCCTCTTGTGTTCAGAGAAAAGGTCATAAGTATAAAAATGTCTGCGAGGAGCAACGCATAGTAACTGTTTTCTTAAGCTTGTCAGTGGAGCAGTATCACTTGGCAGTCATACATGCAGACAGCTTCACTCAGTCTAAATTATACTATATTCTTTTTATTTAGGTACTTTTCTGATTATATTTTGTATTGTTTAAATAATAATTTAATTGGTGTACTTGGATTTAGGGAATGATTCAGGATAACTGGAGATAAAGTAAACCTTTATGTCTTGTAAGTAGAATGGGAGGCAGATCTTTTAGTTATCAGGCTCCTCTCCTGTGGAACCAACTACCAGTTTTAGTCCGTGAGGCAGACACCCTGTCTACTTTTAAGGCTAGGCTTAAAACTTTCCTTTTTGATAAAGCTTATAGTTAGAGTGGCTCAGGTTATCCTGAGCTATCTCTATAGTTCTGCTGCTATAGGCTTAGACTGCTGGAGGACATAGGGACCCCCATTTCATCATTCTGCTTCATTCTATCTCTATTCTCCCACTCTGCAGAATCTGTTAATTCAATCTCTAACGTTCTGCTCTCTCTGCTTTTTCTCATAGTAGCTTCATCTGGTCTGTTCCTGTTTGGCTGTGACTCCATCCTGGAGAGAAATATCAGCTGTGCTGCTGCCATCAACACCTTTGTTTATAGATGCTGGAGATCGTTCCGTTTTCCAGTGTAGTCCTGTTTCTCTGACTGTGACTAACTGGATGTGCTCTTTTCATCCTCTGACATGGGAGCTGGCTCGGAGCTCGTCTGCCTGGCTGTGTGTTTCCTGGACGGGGCCGCCTGTGGAGCTGGTTGACAGTTGCCTTTTGTATCTATGCTTCTTTTTCTATGTCTGCTTCTGTCTCCTTGAACCCCAGTCGGCCTCAGCAGATGGCCGCTCACACTGAGCCTGGTTCTGCTGGAGGTTTCTTCCTGTTCAAAGGGAGTTTTTCCTCTACACTGTCGCTACAAGCATGCTTAGTGTGAGGGATTGTCTTCGAGTCAATGAAACGATGCAATCAACTGGTTTTCCGTAGATGGAAAACTTTGAACCAATCTGACTGGATGATCTGGTTGAATTGTCTGTGTATAGTGCCTTGAGGTGACGTGTGTTACATAAATAAACTGAACTGAAAATAAATGGAGTTATTGCAGTAATTGCCTCCAGATATTATTGGTTAATAACTACTTTAAATTAGATGTTGCTGTAATATCATTTCTCTCTTTTTTACTGCAGCTATATAACTGTTAGACATCTGTTAATCAGTTAAATCCCCAGCAGCACAAACAATCAGCCCTTTGACGCTCGATTATATCTTTAATTTCCTCCGTCTTTATCACGTTACTGTCATGATCGGTTTTAGAGATAAACCCACATGCAGAACACAGCTCCAACACCGGAATCAGATGCATCAACTTCGAGGATGAACTGCTTCGTTGGATCTGGATGAACCAAAATGGGAGCGCTGGAAAAGAGTTTCTTTAATTTATTAAAGGCCTCTTCGGCTTCAGGAGTCCATTGAAAAGTTCTCTTAACAGCAGTAAGAGCTGTGAGAGGTAGGGCTGTCTGGCTATAATTCTTGATGAATCTCCTGTAGAAGTTTGCAAAACCGAGGAATCTCTGAAGTTGCTTGCTGTTTTCAGGTGTAGGCCAATCCAGAACTGCCTTTATCTTATCCTCTGATGGCTTCACCTTCCCACCCTCAAGCACAAACCCTAGGAAAGTAACAGATTTTTGATGAAATTCACATTTTTCGGCTTTCACAAAAAGCTTATTTTCCAGCAGTCTCTGAAGGACTAAACGAACATGTTTCTTGTGGTCAGAGAGGTTCTTGGAGTAAATCAAAATGTCATCGATGTAAACAAAAACAAAAATGTTCAAAAAATCTCTGAGGACGTCATTAACCAGAGCTTGGAAACAGGCAGGAGCGTTAGTGAGACCAAAAGGCATGACCAGATACTCGAATTGCCCTAAGGGGGTCTTAAAGGCTGTTTTCCACTCATCCCCTTCCCTTATTCTGAGGAGGTGGTAGGCATTTCTCAGATCGAGTTTGGTAAACACTGTAGCACCTTGTACAGGTTCAAAAGCAGAGGCCAGTAAAGGTAAAGGATACTTATTTTTAACAGTGATCTGATTTAAACCTCTGTAATCAATACAGGGGCGCAGGGAACCATCCTTTTTTCCCACGAAGAAAAAACCAGCACCGAGTGGGGATGAGGATGGACGAATTATTCCAGCAGCCAGGGATTCGTTAATGTATTTTTCCATAGTCTCTCGTTCAGGTTTGGAAATGTTATACAGCCTGCTGCTGGGAAGAGGGGCTCCAGCTAATAGATCAATGGCGCAGTCATATGGTCTGTGAGGTGGAAGAGACGTAGCACTGACCTTACTGAAAACTGGAGCCAAATCATGGTACTCAGGGGGAACAGAAGTAAGGTCAGGAGAGTCCATCTCCCCCCTACCTCTAGAGGACTGAATAGTTGGAGCCGCAGAACGAAGACAGGATTCGTGACAGGAAGTTGACCAGGATTCAATGTGGCGTTCAGCCCAGGTGATGTGGGGGTTATGACGTTCCAGCCATTCGAATCCTAAAACCAGGGGGGAACAAGCTGAAGGAAAAACAAAAAAGGTTAGCTTTTCCCGATGGTTTCCAGAGATCAACAGTTCCAACGGTTGTGTTTGATGAGTAACTTGATGCAATTTCTTTCCATCGATGGCAGAGACTCGAAGGGGTTTGATTAAAGGAACAGTCTCAATCTTTAGCTGCTGGACCAATTCAGAATCAATTAGGTTTCTTTCACACCCTGAATCAATGAATGCTGACAGGGTGAGATTCTGGTTATCAAAAAACAGAGTAGCTGGTAACAATAAATGAGGAGTTTTTTCAGATCTTAGGTGGCCCGTCAGACTCCTCACATCCTCTGACGGGCCCAGGCTTTTGATTTAGTCGGGCAAGAAGCAATAAAGTGTCCATTCTCACCACAGTACAGGCACAATTTAGCTCTGAATCTTCGTTGCCTTTCTTCAGGAGATAGCCTGGTGTGTCCGATTTGCATGGGTTCACCTTCCGCTCCTTCAGAAGTAGAAAAATAAGATATCTTGACGGGAGCTGGGCGAGACAGATCCTTTGCCCTCGGCTTGGAAACGGATTCTGGGGAGCCAGGAAAAACAGAAGCATTAATAATTTCGATCTTTCTGTCTTGAGAGATTTCTAGTCCATAGCCTGTTATCCAACCTGATAGTCAGACGGATTAAATCCATCAAACTAGCTGGTTCGTCTAATGTGGCGAGTTCATCTTTTATGTTGTCATTCAGGGCCTTAAAGTAAGCACTCTTAAGTGCGCACTCGTTCCAACCTGAGGCTGCAGCTTTAACCCGGAAGTCAATGGAAAATTCAGCTACTGTAGATTTTCCCTGTTTCAAATCTAGCAGGGCTCGGAAATCAATGGTTTTATCAGAGTCATGGTTGAAAACCTGGGAAAACTCAGAGATGAATTCGGAAAAAGAACATGAAAAACTGGATTCAGAAGAGAACCTTGCCTCCGCCCATTCTAGGGCTCGTCCAGAGAGCTGAGAGAGAATGAAAGAAATCTTTTTTCTGTCATTGGGAAAACTGCCAGGACAGTGTTCAAAAAGTAAACGGCATTGAAATAAAAATCCTCTACAATCCTTTAGATTACCTGAAAATCTTTCAGGATGACTTGGACGGAACTCAGGAAATGACGTCACAGATGGTGACCTGAGTGGCGGAAGTGGTTCCGGAACTGGACGGGCTGCAGGCGTAGCGTTAGCATTTGCCATGTAGCTAGCATACTTCTGTAAAACTTGGTTCTGATACTCTAGCTGGCGATTTAACTCACGGAGGGTGTGCGCCTGTCCATGGATTTGAGTTTCCTGCTCCTCAAGCCTCATCCGGAGGTGATCTGCTGGGCTTTGTGTTGGGCCGCAGTGTTCTGTCATGATCGGTTTTAGAGATACACCCACATGCAGAACACCACTGAGACTTGGTAAAAAGTTTAACAGAGTTTATTTAGTTTTCACACAAACAAGACAAGATTCAGGTTCAGGTCCGGGCAGGATTCTCTGGCGTCTGCAGAGACGGATAGTTGGTTAGCTGGGTATGCAGATAAGTTGAATGGATTTTCAGATATTTCAGTGGATACCTTGAAGAGGTCCAGGTTTGTTCAGAGTAAGGGAACCAGTTGGGATCAGAGACAGTTGGTTCAGCAGAGTGCTTAGGCAGCAGCAGCGTCTTACTTCTGACTTCCAGTGATCAGACCTTGGTTGAAGTGATCAGCTCCAGAAAGTAGTCTTCAGGTAACAGAGGCTCAGGTTGCTAACCAAACTAAGGTCAACACTGCGGCGTCGAAGCAAGGTCTGGCAGCTGCTTATGAAGGCCGGTCTCCTGATGAGCTGATGAGCGTCAGCTGAGCTGGAGGGCTCCAGCCCAGGAGGATCCACAGCCCACTCTGCTGGAGAAGGTGGAGAATCTCCAGATCCCAACAGTTACCTTTTGTTTGCTTGTGAATAAAGTCCATCTTTATAAAATAAGTTTATACACAGTTGTCCAATTTGAGATTAGTTTAAAATAAAATGGGGAAACAATTTAAATTTTATTGCTGACAAACAGAAGTGACAAAACACAGCAAAAGGGGAAAATAATAGTCAGATAGGACGTCTGGAAGAAAACCATCTGTGAAGCCAAAACTTTAGTTTAATTCAGTAAGAAGAGTTCAGGTTAATACAGACTCTGAAATTCAATCCAAATGCAACTGAGCCACTAAAGAGGATGGGGGAAAAAACATGCTTCCCTGTTGGTGCTGATTCCAGTAATTAGAAATAAAATATTTTACAGACTGTTTATCACCTAAAATTATTTATAATTTGCTTCCACTGGTCCTTTAGATGAAACGGCTTTCATCCGAAGTATTGCAGGACTCGGCTTAAAAAGCATAGTTAACCAATGGGACTGACATGTCCCGCCGTAGGGGTGGTGTGTTCAGGGGGGGTGTGTTCATTTTCCACAACAAATTGCATTTTGAACCTAGCCCAAAGAGTTCAATTTTTTCTGATCAATGCCCTCCTTCCTGGCCTGTTAGATTAGTTTCACAGTTTTATTGGTTTTCAGCTGTGCCATATTCCCTCCATTGACAGATAGTTGATTGAACTCTGTAAGGTGATTAGATTTGGACTTTTGCTGTAACAATTTTATCCTATTTTAAATGTCACAACTCTGTCTCTGAAATGTTGTGTTGTGCTCTGTTACTTCAAAGAGAGGTGGTGGTGACAACGTACTGTTGTAGGTTAATTAATCACATCACGTGTTACTTTTTAGGAAAAGCCTTGCATTGTCCTGGTATTTAGTAAGCAAAAAAGTCTGCAGTGAGTTGAGAAAACCAAATGTTTGAGTTTGTTTCAATTCAATTCAGTTCATTTCTATAGCGCCAATTCACAACATATGTCATCTCAAGGCACTTTCCAGTTCACCAGATCATCCAGTCAGATTGATTCAAAATTTTCTATCTAAGGAAAACCAGTTTATTGCATCGACTCATTGACTCTTCAGCAATCCCTCACACTAAGCATGCTTGTAGCGACAGTAGAGGAAAAACTCCCTTTGAACAGGAAGCAACCTCCAGCAGAACCAGGCTCAGTGTGAGCGGCCATCTGCTGAGGCCGACTGGGGTTCAAGGAGACAGAAGCAGACATGGAAAAAGAAGCATAGATAGAAAAGGCAACTGTCAACCAGCTCCACAGGCGGCCCCGTGCAGGAAACACACAGCCAGGCAGAGGAGCTCCGAGCCAGCTCCCATGTCAGAGGATGAAGAGAGCACATCCAGTTAGTCACAGTCAGAGAAACAGGACTACACTGGAAAACAGGCCGATCTCCAGCATCTGTAAACAAGGGTGTTGATGGCAACAGCACAGCTGATATTTCTCTCCAGCATGGAGTCACAGCCAAACAGGAACAGACCAGATGAAGCTACTCTGAGGAAAAGCAGAGAGAGCAGAACGTTAGAGATTGAACTAACAGATTCTGCAGAGTGGGAGAATAGAGACAGAATGAAGCAAAATGATGAAACAGGGGTCCCTATGTCCTCCAGCAGTCTAAGCCTATAGCAGCATAACTATAGAGATAGCTCAGCATAACCTGAGCCACTCTAACTATAAGCTTTATCAAAAAGGAAAGTTTTAACCAATTAAGCAAAACTCTTTTAAGCATTTTTACCTCTTTTCATATTTTGCATGTTTGCGAATATCGCCCATTGACTTGGTTTCACCTAATGATATTTAACAGCTGAAATATTACAAACACACAGCAACTATAGACACAGTAGCATTTATAGCAGCTGCTTCAGAATACAGTTTGTGGGGATATTAAACCTGGCATTGGGCCACTTTAGATACACCCCTAACTCACAGTGAGAGCCATGTTAACTGGATGTGTTTTTTTCTTTAACTGTTTTTGCTGCTATACTAAATCTGGAGAGGCTCCAAAGATTCCTACAAACCAGACACATCAAATGCCTGCACCTTTATAGGACATTCCAATGTTGGATTTCCTGTAACATGCCCTAAATTATATCCTCTTTCCTTGCATCCGTGTGAAGTAATGACAGGGTTCCATCCAAGGTGAAGGACGTACTAATTCATTCCGGCACGGTATTGTTTTGATGAAGAGATAGCTGCAGTCAGAGGTGAGTGATGGAGCTGTCCAAAGGGAATGAGAGGAGGCTGGGCCCTCTGTCACAGCAGGACAGACAGATGGAGCATCATGGGAAACATGCCTGAGATCATAAGAGACTCTACAGGACATAATGAGAGACTTTTTGCTGATGTGGTGGGAAACTCCCAGGAAGACATCATTTAATGGATGTTAAGAAACAGCTCCTGATGAGTGACTGATTTTCATTTCAGCTGTGATGTCTCTGTTTGTCGTCTCCAGTTCCTGTTTCTGACAGACGTGCACCCTTAAAGACCTTCAGAACAGTTGTAAGTAAAACAGGTTCTATTTTGTGCCCGATTTGTGTAAATGACATCTTTATGAGACTCCATCGCAGACAGATGGCTCACTGCTGCTTATCCATCAGCGATGAAGCAAAGGAGGATTGAGTTTCCAGATTGTCCCAGTGTGTTTTTCTTGCTATCTGCAACACCCTCTTTATGAGTCACCTTGAGAAAATCCTCTGAACTCAAATCCCTCATTTTACTGTATGGACATGTCTTTGTTTTCTGTTCTCACTAAAGGGGAAATTTTTCAAAGTCTAAGGTGGGAAAAAAAGATAACTTTGAACAAAAACCTTTCAGCACATTCAAAGTGAGCTGTGAGGGAGTACAAGAGGTGTTTCGTGCCCAGAAACGATTAGAGAATGGCCATGAATGTGGGTTTTCTTTGAAGCTTATCTTAAATATACTTTGGCCATTTTTGTATAGAGGTCAAGCTATTATCAAGATTTCCTCCCAGTCAGTTCAGAGTCCCATGGAGAAGCTTAACTTCCCCCAGATTATTTCCATCTTGCTGGTCTCCTCTAAATATGAAATCTATCGTAAATTGTGGAAGAAGATATGGAAGCACTTGAGAGTTTAGCCATTGAGATACATAAATACAGACTGATTTGATCCTAGTGAATTATGCACACCCTCATGATGCTTCAGAAATCTGAGATTTATAGAATGGGGTCAGGAGCAAGACCCACCAGGTACCGCTGCAGAGCTTTAACCATATTCTCAGTGCTGTTTTTTTTTTTTTTTTAGTTTTTCGCTGCAAATGCAAAAGACTGGAAAGGTCATCCTTGAAATGTGTGGTGAGATATTATATGGCTGGATTATTTCCTGTCAGCTTGAATTGGAATTCACATTACTCTGTTTTTAAGTGGATCAGAGGAAAAAAATAATGCTTGCAGAAACGATAACTTACCTAAAAGGCATAGGTAAGTCACCATTTCATTTATTACAAATAGAAGTTATTTTAACCTTTATTTGCATATCTTTGCCTATTTAGCTTAATCTTTTCTGATAGCAATATATTTACTTAACTGCTGCACTTGTCAAAGTCAGAATTGGACCTCAGGTCGTTGCATCATGTGCTTTATGCACAATTTGGGTCTTAATAACAGGGTTTTTTAAAGTAGGGTGACCAAATATCTCCCAAAAAAAACAAATGGGGATATTTTGGGAGCTTTTGAGGGACAGCAGCAGCTTTTTCATCTGTTATTTTTTTGTTTTGCAACTCACTTTTACAGTAGCAGCCATTCAAAAGTCAACAGCCAGCCAAATCCCCTCCAACTTCCAGCAACTGGCGTGCATATTTTTTTTACTCCACCCTTTCGCTGAATCTAAGGGTCTGACCAGGAGATGACGCTTCTCTTTAGATCTTAATGTCCACAAATCATGACATAAAGAACATTTTAGATGTTTAAAAGGGAATCGTAGGGGACAAGCCAAGGCCAATCAAGGAAAATGGGAAAATTAGAATGGCTACTACTGTACATTGTTGTTTTACAACACACTCCTGTATCAAATCGAGAAACAAAAATTTATCAAACTTCATGCAAAACCCTCTAAAAATCACTGGCTTTACCTACGTATATATTGCCTTTTTTGTCGCTCCCCTTTCTATTCTTTAAAATAGTTTCCATCCTATTGTGTCATAAAACCCTGTTTTGTTTTATGAGCGCTCTGCAAAGGTTGATCATAGTAGGGGACTGGTGCAGCCCTGTGATATTCACTGCAGCTTCGATTTAATTGCATTTAAAAGTGCCTGTGAATTTTTCTAATTATTTTATTTGACCCAGTCAAATGCATGATATCATTTCGATTTGTGGACTGGGGGACACAAGGGAAAAATGCGGAATGGTCTCACACAAATTCAGACATCTAGTCACCCTAGTTGAAAACAGATGATAATGGTGAACGACACATCTTTAATTACTAATTAATGTATATTATGGACAGTTTGTGTTTATCTTCCAATGTTGTTTTTTTACAAAAAGCCATTGTTTGGCTGTGACGTCATCCTGGAAAGAAACATCAGCTGTGCTGCTTCCATCATCACCCTTGTTTATAGATGTTGGAGATCGGCCTGTTTTCCAGTGTGGTCCTGTGACTGGGTGGATGTGCTCTCTTCGTCCTCTGGCATGGGAGCTGGCTCGGAGCTCGTCTGCCTGGCTGTGTGTTTCATGGACGGGGCCGCCTTTTACAGCTGCTTTTTCTATATCTGCTTCTGTCTCCTTGAACCCCAGTCGGCCTCAGCAGATGGCCGCTCACACTGAGCCTGGTTCTGCTGGAGGTTTCTTCCTGTTAAAAGGGAGTTTTTCCTCTCCACTGTCGCTACAAGCATGCTTAGTGTGAGGGATTGTATTTGAGTCAATGAGTCGATGCAATCAACTGGTTTTCCTTAGATAGAAAACTTTGTATCAATTTGACTGTATGATCTGGTTGAACTGTAAAGTGCCTTGAGATGACATGTGTTATGAATTTGGCGCTATAGAAATAAACTGAATTGAATTGAATTACAAATCCTGTAAAATTTAGACTTAGACAAACTTTGTCATTTTGTATGCACAAACTGAATACAAAACCAAATTTCGATGCATACAGACTTAATTATTAAGTTGAAAAAGTACAGAATTTATTTTAGTTGCATTTTCTTCAGGTTGACCAATTATATGAAAAAAAGAGCAGAAGGCTGTGAAATATTTTTTATGGCAAAATATGACATCAGAGAATGAAAATGTAACCAAGTGAAAAGACTTTTCCAATTAGTTTCTGGTTATAAACATCTTTACTCAGAGAGACTTAACTTGAAATTATTTGCATTAATCATTGTTTCTTTAACATATAAAATAAGCATTTTATAGTATTACATTAGGAAAAGTAAGAATAGGTCATTGCTAAAACCTTTTGGGTCAACTGATGCTTTCTGCTTTTAAGTGTGCTGACTATCTCAGCTTGAGTGCCACCCAGTAAAACAGGACTGTCATTTCCTATGGGGGAACAAAACCCTCCAGGGCCTTCACCCCCCTGTGTCAGCTGGTACATTATGGATCAGGACTCTGACCAGTATGCAGTCATTGTCAAGCAGAGCATGATCTCTGCTGAGCCTTCGCATAAAAACATTTGACAAAAATTACTGTGATCATTAATAAGAATAGATTTCTGAGCTAATCAACACACATTGGACTTCAGTTTAAAATATGCAGTCAAGATGTCGAGGAGAAAGAATAGGTGGAAGTTCAATTCAGTTGCTTAGAGAGCCGCTTTTTCATCAACAATTTATCAATGTGATGTTAAGATGGAAAAAACCAAACAGAAAGATCATTCCAGCATCACCTGCATTCAATCACCTCATCATGCACCTCTGCTCCAGTCAATCATTTTTGAGTCATTCATCTTCAGCCAACCATCCTGTTAGCTTCTGCTTAAAAGCCATCCAATCACAGATTGCCCTGGTCTTCAGCTGAGATTTGACCTTCCTCCACCCCTTCTCCATCATATGCTCTCAACCTCCTTCTGGCCTCCACCCTGCAACCATTATCTGGATCCCAGGAGAAGACATATCTAACTATAAAATCACAATAATCATCCAAGTTCATTGCCATTCAGAGCTTCCATGTCTTTTGTCTGGGTCCGCACCACCTTTCTTGTCTCCCCAGATTGAATTGTTTTTGCCATTAAAGAATAACTCTCAGCAGTAATTCAAATTCAGTTAATGTATATAGCGCCAATTCACAACATGTCATCTCAAGGCACTTTAAAGAGACAATTCAACCAGATCATCCAGTCAGATTGATTCAAAGTTTTCTAAGGAAAACCAATTGATTGCATCGACTCATTGAATCTCCAGCAATCCCTCACACTAAGCATGCTTGTAGCGACAGTGGAGAGGAAAAACTCCCTTTTAACAGGAAGAAACCTCCAGCAGAACCAGGCTCAGTGTGAGCGGCCATCTGCTGAGGCCGACTGGGGTTCAAGGAGACAGAAGCAGACATACAAAAAGAAGCAGAGATACAAAAAGCAACTGTGTACCAGCTCCACAGGGCTCAGTGGAGGACACACATAGTAAGGTAGATGAGCTCCGAGCCAGCTCCCATGTCAGAGGACGAAGAGAGCACATCCAGTTAGTCACAGTCAGAGAAACAGGACTACACTGGAAAACAGGCCAAGCTCAAACATCTAGAAACAAAGGTGTTGATGGCAGCAGCGCAGCTGATATTTCTCTCCAGGATGGAGTCACAGCCAAACAGGAACAGACCAGATGAAGCTACTATGAGAAAAAGCAGAGAGAGCAGAACGTTAGAGATTGAACAGATTAACAGATAGAGATTAACAGATTCTGCAGAGTGGGAGAATAGAGAGAGAATGAAGCAGAATGATGAAAAAGGGATCCCTATGTCCTCCAGCAGTCTAAGCCTATAGTAGCATAACTATAGAGATAGTTTAGGATAACCTGAGCCACTCTAACTATAAGCTTTATCAAAAAGGAAAGTTTTAAGCCTAGCCTTAAAAGTAGACAGGGTGTCTGCCTCACGGACTAAAACTGGTAGTTGGTTCCACAGGAGAGGAGCCTGATAACTAAAAGATCTGCCTCCCATTCTACTTATAGAAATTCTAGGAACCATTTTCACGACCATAAGGCGCACCGTACTAAAAGGCGCAGTCTCAGTTATGTGTGCCTTTTCTGTATTTAACACACACATGAGCGCACCGGACTATAGGGCGCGTTTTTTATATACAGGTACATGTCCTCTACTACGTTTAAATACCTCTACTGCGTATTTAAAAATAGAGTGGGAGCAAAACTGAGTATGATTGTGCTTTATTCATTTATTTATTACAAAGTATTAATCAAACCCATCCAAGTCATCATCCTCTGTTTCTGAATTAAACAGCTGCACTAAATCAGACATGCCAATTTCCCCTTCTTCGCTGTCAGAGTCACTTTCTGTGCTGTGCGGCTCCTCGGAAATTATGCCGGCTTTTGCAAAAGCTCGAACAACAGTGCCAGCAGAGCTGCCTTCCACTTTTCGTGGAATTATTCTGCCAGCAGAATATGTTCGCTTTTATTATCCTGCTGCCTGCAGTTTGACGCGCGGCTGAAGCAGCTTTGCTGCTCTGGCTGCGCGGTGCAAAAGTGTGTCTGACGCGCGTTGGACGGAGCTATCTTATCCTTTCTTTGCCTTGCAGCTATATTTGCTGTCCAGCAACAAAACGTCAATTTTTCCATCTTGAGCAGCAGCAGCGCGTTGGCAGCGCTGCTCAAAACGCACTGCGGGACCTTTTGCTGCGCCTATACGCGCGTCAACCATTGACTTTGCATGTAAACTCGCTGCTTCTGCTGCACCTGCTGCGTCCGGTTCACACCGATGTCGAGCGGTTGAAGTTCCTTTGTCAGACCTCCCGCAATAAGCACAGCATTCATTTGTTTCACCATGTTTTTCACATCAGCTGTGAGATGGGCACGCATGGAGTCACAGATTAACAGCGATGGTGATGAGTGGAAAAAAACCACCTGGTCTCCTTACATTCACCTCCCTGAGCCACTCTTTCATCATCTCCTCAATGAGGAGTTCTGCATGGTGCATTAGAGGTCTCAAAAGTCCGCAGTAAAAAGTCACATAGGGCGCACCGCACCAAAGGGCGCGCCGCACATTTTGAGGGGAAAAAAAGACGTTTATATGCGCCTTATAGTCGTGAAAATACGGTAAAAGATCTGCCTCCCATTCTACTTTTAGAAATTCTACGAACCACTAGTAAACCTTTAGACTGAGAGTGAAGTGCTCTGTTTTGGAATAAAGAAAAGAAATGAGATGATTGTAGATTTCAGAAGAAACAGGAGCATTTTGAATAGTTTTTACATGCTTTGAGAAAAAGTGGAGGTGGTGGAGGAGTATACATACCTTGGTGTTCACTTGGACAACAAACTACATAAGAGGAGGAGCAGCTGTGAAGGCGTCTACAAGAAGGACAGAACAGACTGGACCTTCTAAAGAAGTTTAGGTCCTTCCGTGTTTGCAGCCTGATGCTACATATCTTCTATATCAGTCTGTTGTGGAGGTTCTGATCTCTTCCTCCATCATCTGCTGGGGTAACTGCATCAGAGCAAATTACTTTAAAAAGCTCAACAAGCTGATAAAGAAGGACGGCTCTGTTCTAGGAACCTCTGGAGATTATTTCCTAAGGAGAATTCTTCATAAAGTGAAGATGATTATGGATTACAGTTTTTTTAAACATCAACAGAGTGTCTTCAGTCAGAGGCTTCTACAAATCTGGTGCAGAATCAATACAAAGATCCCTCCTACCTACAGTTATCAACACCTACAACAACTCAATGAAAAAAAAAACAAAAAACCCTATGAGTTAGAACATTTAATTTCACTTTAGGATTAATAAAGTATTTTTGAATTTGAAATGAACTGGCTGAAATTTCACTCTAGTTTACATTTGATCTTGTAAAATACCTCCACACCTCTTTAGACATTTGGTTGTGATATGCGTTTTTCTAGGTGCTTATAGAGTGACAGCGCTGTGGGGTGTTAGTCATTACAATGCCTTTTTTAAAGGTCCTGTAGGAAGAGCATGAATGGAAAAGTACTTAGTGCTGCTTTAAGTTGTGGGCTTGTGTTAGTGTGATAGGGTGAATGTGGTTCTAGTGGAAAGTACTGATGTATTCAGTCCTCTTACCATGTGGTGATACCTAGCATAGATGTTGAAGCTTCAACTAGATAATATGTAATGACAGCTGAGGTTGTCATATTATGTGTTGATTTTGAACATCTATCTATTTCAGATCTAACACTAATTTACCATTTTGGTATAAACTCAGAAAACTGTTCAGTAAAACTATCCAGGATTAGAATGCAGTAGGAGAGGGAGTGGAAATTCCCAGGTGAAACCAGGAAGTATCTTATGCCAACGTAATTACAGCCAAAGTGGGCACTCTTTTTCCAAGTGCAATGCATTAGCTTCTAAATAAAATATTGATAGATATGCAACCCGCTCGACTCTGTGATTACAGTGCAATAAAGTGAAAAAAGAGTGGCTGGAGAAACACCCCTCCACATCTCTTCACTTTGTGTTATTCGTGCGAAATGGAAAAAGATGGACATGTTTGGGTCTCTGTCCTGACAGGTGGGATACAGGGCTGAACTCAGGCCTCTA
This sequence comes from Cyprinodon diabolis, assembly GCA_030533445.1. NCBI lineage: Eukaryota > Metazoa > Chordata > Actinopteri > Cyprinodontiformes > Cyprinodontidae > Cyprinodon > Cyprinodon diabolis. The sequence continues at coordinate 38,515,406 of CM060076.1, forward strand.
AATGTACAAGCAAAGCCTGTACTGGAGGGATTTCCGTGATGATGGAGTAAGTGGCTCGCTATGGTTGTAAAGCATACAGATCGACCGGCCCTTAGACAATTCTCCCAGCCTTAGTGCAGAAAGAGTATTTTTTTCTCCCCTGAACTACAACCTCGCCCTCTCCAGAGAAAGGTTCATAAAAATAGAACTATTCATTCTGAAAGCAGGTTTGGTCTATCACAACAGGGCCATTTTCTTCCGTGCTGGAGTTATTATTAAAGAGCATCTAAATGGACATCAATGATATTCAACAAAGCACATTTTGTTTTAAAATTTAAATCATCCATTCACCTAGCTGTGCAATGTACTGCTGCAAATTTAATATATGGCGTAAGCGATGGAAGGCCGAATGTGTTGGGATCTGGAGATGTACCTTCCACCAGCAGAGTGCGCTGTGGGTCTCCTGGGCTGGAGCCCTCCAGCACACCTGAGACGCATCTACTCATCAGGAGACCTGCCCTTCATAAGCAGCTGCCAGACCTTTCTTCGACGCCGCAGTGTTGACCTTAGTTTAGTTAGCAACCTGAGCCTCTGTTACCTGAAGAATCTAAGTTGTCTCTAAGTGAGAAAACTGGTTCTAACCTTCCTCTGTCTTTGCTCACAGGAAACCTGTCTCAAGCCTGAAGCTCTGGGTGAGCTTAACCTGCCCTCCAGCCCTGGTGAGCCAAACCTGAAGATTCCTATTTTGGATTTCCCCCGCTGCTCTCTGTGAAGAGCTGGAAACTCTGATCAAGGTCTGCCATTCAAAGTCAGAAGCTAGACGCTGCAGCTGCTTGAGCACTCTGCTGAACCAACAGTCTCTGGACCCAACGGTTCCCTCTCTCACAAGAGAAGCCTGGACCCCGTCAAGGTAGAATCAGAATTATCTAAAAGGACTCTTTTATCCTCTGCCTGCCCAGCTAATCAAACTATCATCTCTGCAGACTTCAGTGAACCCAACCCCGGACCTGTTCCAGATCCAGTTCATGTCTTTTGTGTCAAACATCTTTAATAAACTCTGTTAAACTTTTACCCAGCCTCCTTTGTGTTCTGCATGTGGGTTTGATTTTAAACCGATCATGACAGAACACTGCGGCCAAACACAAAGCCCAGCAGATTACCTCCGGAGGAGGCTTGAGGAACAGGACGCTCAGATCCTTGGACATGCGCATACCCTCCGTGAGTTACACACTAAGATTGAACATCAGAACAAAGTGCTACAAACGTTGTTGGAATTAAAGGAACAGCACTAGACTGGTTTAAATCTTATCTATCTGATCAAATTCAGTTTGTTCATGTTAATGATAGATCTTCAACATGCTCAAAGGTTACCTGTGGAGTACCACAGGGATCAGTGCTAGGACCAATTCTCTTTACTTTATACATGCTCCCAATTGGTAGAATTATTAGACAGCATGGGATTAATTTCCACTGTTATGCTGATGATACCCAGCTATATCTGTCTATAAATCCATATGAAGCTAACCCATTACATAGATTACAGGTATGTCTGAAGACATAAAAACCTGGATGACTCTTAACTTTCTGCTTCTGAATGCAGACAAAACAGAGGTTATAGTCTTTGGACCAGAGTCTCTGAAAAAGAAGCTGATTAGCCAGTCACTTCATTTGGATGGGATTAAACTGATTTCAGATAATAAAGTAAAAAATCTTGGTGTTATTTTTGATCAGGACCTGTCATTTAAATCCCAGATCAAAGAGGTTTCTAGAATTTCCTTCTTTCATCTGAGGAACATTGCAAAAATTAGAAATCTCCTGTCCAGGGGTGATGCTGAGAAACTAGTCCATGCATTTGTTACTTCAAGGCTGGACTATTGTAATTCTTTACTATCAGGAAGTCCACAAACTGTAGTTAAAAGCCTTCAGCTGATCCAAAATGCTGCAGCCAGAGTTCTGATGAAAATTAAAAAGAGAGATCATATCTCTCCTATACTGGCTTCTCTTCATTGGCTTCCTGTTAAATCAAGAATAGAATTTAAAATCCTCCTTCTCACATATAAAGCCTTAAATGGCCAAGCTCCATCTTATATCACAGATCTGATTGTTCCTTATGTTCCTAACAGAGCACTTCGCTCTCAATCTGCAGGTTTACTAGTGGTTCCTAGAATTTCTAAATGTAGAATGGGAGGCAGATCTTTTAGTTATCAGGCTCCTCTCCTGTGGAACCAACTACCAATTTTAGTCCGTGAGGTAGACACTCTGTCTACTTTTAAGGCTAGGCTTAAAACTTTTCTTTTTGATAAAGCTTATAGTTAGGGTGGCTCAGGTTATCCTGAGCTGTCTTTAAAGTTATGCTGCTATAGGCTTAGACTTTTGGAGGACATAGGGACCCCCATTTCATCTTTCTGCTTCATTCTCTCTCTGTTCTCCTATTCTGCAGAATCTGTTAGTTCAATCTCTAATGTTCTGCTCTCTCTGCTTTTCGTCAGAGTAGCTTTGCCTCGTCTGTTCCTGTCTGCTTCCGTCTCCTTGAACCCCAGTCGGCCTCGGCAGATGGCCGCTCACACTGAGCCTGGTTCTGCTGGAGGTTTCTTCCTGTTAAAAGGGAGTTTTTCCTCTCCACTGTCGCTACAAGCATGCTTAGTGTGAGGGATTGTATTTGAGTCAATGATTCGATGCAATTAACTGGTTTTCCTTAGATATAAAACTTTGTATCAATTTGACTGTATGATCTGGTTGAACTGTAAAGTGCCTTGAGATTACATGTGTTGTGAATTTGGCGCTATATAAATAAACTGAATTGAATTGAAAACTGAACTGAAGTACAAACGTATACCAGCTACATGGGAAGCGCTAATGCCACGCCAGCAGTACGTCCCGTTCCGGATCCACTTCCGCCTCTAAGGTCACCGGCAGTGACGTCATTTCCGGAGTTCCGTCCAAGTCCGCCTGAAAGATTTTCAGGTAACCAAAGGGATTGTAAAGGATTTTTGTTTCAATGTTGTTTACTTTTTGAACAATCTCCAGGCAGTTTTCCGAATGATAGGAAAAAAATATCCTTCATTCTTTCTCAACTCACTGGACGAGCTCTTGAATGGGCGGAGGCAAGGTTCTCTTCAGAGTCCAGTTTTTCTTGTACATTTTCCGAGTTCATATCTGAGTTTTCCCAAGTATTTAACCATGACTCAGATAAAACAATTGATTCCCGAGCCCTGCTAAATTTAAAACAGGGAAATTCTACAGTGGCTGAGTTCTCCATTGACTTCCGGGTTAAAGCCACAGCCTCAGGTTGGAACGAATGTGCACTTAAGAGTGCTTATTTTAAGGCCTTAAATGATCACATCAAGGATGAACTAGCCACAATCGACGAACCAGCTAGTTTGGAGGACCTAATCCGTTTAACCATCAGACTGGATAACAGACTCCGAACTAGAAATAACTCTAGACAAAGAAGTCTAAATTTTTCTGTGTCAGCTCCTGCATTTAACAATGCTTCTGTTTTTTCTGGACCCCCAGAACCCAGTTCCAAGCCTAAGTCTAAAAACCAGACTCTTTCTGTGCCTGTCCAAGTCTCTCACTCAGATGGAGCGGAGGTCGAACCCATGCAGATTGGACACACAAGGCTATCCCCTGAGGAAAGACAACGAAGATTTAGAGGCAATCGGTGTCTGTACTGTGGTGAGACTGGCCATTTCATTGCTTCATGTCCGGCTAAGTCAAAAGCCAGGGCCCGTCAGAGGAATTGAGGAGTCTGACGGGCCATCTGAAAACTGATAAAACTCCTCATCTGATGTTGCCTGCTACTCTTTTTTTCTCCAACCAGAATCTCACCTTATCGGCTTTCATTGACTCTGGGTGTGAAAGAAATCTCATTGATTCAGATCTGGTACAGCAATTAAATATTGAGACTGTCCCTTTATCTAAGCCTCTCAGAGTATCTGCTATTGATGGAAAGAAGCTTCATCAAGTCACTCATCAGACACAACCTCTAGAACTTTTAATCTCTGGAAACCATCGTGAAACTTTAACGTTTTTTGTTTTTCCTTCTGCATGCTCCCGTCTGGTGCTGGGATTCGAGTGGCTGGAACGTCATAACCCCCATATCAACTGGGCTGAACGCCACATTGAGTCTTGGTCCACTTCCTGTCACGAGTCATGCCTTCGTTCTGCGGCTCCTGCTATTCAGTCCCCTAGAGGTAGGGGGGAAATGGACTCTCCTGACCTTACTTCTGTTCCTCCCGAGTATCACGATCTGGCACCAGTCTTCAGTAAGGTCAGTGCGACGTCTCTTCCACCTCACAGACCATATGACTGCGCCATAGATTTACTACCAGGAGCCCCCCTTCCCAGCAGTAGACTATACAACATCTCCAAACCTGAACACGAGACCATGGAAAAGTATATCAATGAGTCTCTAGCTGCTGGAATTATTCGTCCATCTTCATCTCCTCTTGGTGCTGGTTTCTTTTTTGTGGTTAGAAAAGATGGTTCCCTACGACCCTGTATAGATTACAGAGGCTTAAATCAGATAACCGTCAAAAATAAGTACCCCCTACCATTACTGGCATCAGCGTTTGAACCTGTTCAGGGTGCAACAGTGTTCACTAAACTCGATTTGAGAAACGCTTATCACCTCCTTAGAATAAGAGAAGGAGATGAATGGAAGACAGCCTTTAAGACCCCCTTAGGCCAATTTGAGTATTTTGTCATGCCTTTTGGTCTCACAAATGCTCCTGCCTGCTTCCAAGCTCTTGTCAACGACGTTCTCAGAGATTTTTTGAACGTACTCGTGTTTGTGTACATCGATGATATTTTGATCTACTCCAAGAACCTCTCTGACCACAAGAAACATGTTCGTCTAGTTCTTCAGAGACTTTTGGAAAACAAACTCTTTGTGAAAGCAGAAAAATGTGAATTTCACCAACCATCTGTCACTTTTTTAGGGTTTGTGCTCGAGGGCGGGCAGGTGAAGCCATCTGAAGACAAGATAAAGGCAGTTCTGGACTGGCCGACTCCTGAAAACCGCAAACAGCTTCAGAGATTTCTTGGGTTTGCAAACTTTTACAGACGCTTCATAAGGAACTATAGTCAAACAGCTCTACCTCTCACAACTCTGACTTCTGTGAAGAAGACCTTTCAATGGACACCTGAAGCCCAAAACGCTTTTGAAAAATTAAAGAACCTGTTTTCCAGAGCACCTATCCTTATCCAGCCAGATCCCTCTAAGCAGTTTATCTTAGAGGTGGATGCATCTGACTCCGGTGTTGGAGCTGTTTTATCTTAGCAATCTGACTCAGACCAAAAGACTCACCCCTGTGCTTTTTTTTCACGTAGACTCTCACCAGCGGAGCAAAATTATGATGTTGGAGACCGAGAACTTCTTGCCATTAAACTCGCCCTGGAGGAATGGAGACACTGGCTCGAGGGGCCCAGCATCCAGTATTGGTTTGGACAGACCACAAAAACCTGGCTTATCGCCAATCGGCAAAACGATCCAACCCACGTCACTCTAGATGGTCATTATTATTTTCCCGTTTCAACCTCATTATTTCTTACAGACCTGGTTCCAAGAACGTCAAGCCCGATTCTCTCTCTCGTCTGTACTCCACTGATCAACCTGAGACACCCGATGTTGGGATCTGGAGCTGTACCACCTTCCTCCAGCAGAGTGCGCCGTGGGTCTCCTGGAGCTGGAGTCTTCCAGCACACCTGAGACGTATCTACTCATCAGGAGACCTGCCCTTTATAACCAGCTGCCAGACCTTGCTTCGACGCCGCAGTGTTGACCTTAGTTTGGTTAGCAACCTGAGCCTTGAAACTGAAAAGAATCTTAGCTATCTCTGGAGAGAGATCAGATTCTAACTCTCTTCTGTTTTTGCCTCACAGGAAACCTGTCTCTAGCCAGAAGCTCTGGATGAGCTTAACCTGCCAATCTGCCCTGGAGAGCCAAATCTGAAGATTCCTATGTGGATTCCCCTGCTGCTCTTAGTTAGAGCTGGAAACTGATCAAGGTCTACCATTAAAGTCAGAAGCTAGACGCTGCAGCTGCTCTGGAACTCTGCTGAACAAACAGTCTCTGGACCCAACGGTTCCCTCTCTCTCTAAGAGAAGCCCGGATTCAGTCAAGGTATAATTCTGAATTATCAAAGACTCATTCTCCTCAGCCTGCCTACTAATCAAACTATCTTCTCAGCAGACTTCTGTGAACCAGCCCGGACCAGCCCCTGACCCCGTACATTGTCTCTTTATTGTAAACATTCAATAAACCTTGTTTAACTTTTACCCAGCCTCCGTTGTGTTCTGCATATGGGCTAAGAACCTGAACCCATCATGACACCCGGGCCTGTTCTTCCTGCCTCCTGTACTGTTGGAGTCGTCTCCTGGGAGATCACTGATCTCATCAACTCTGCCCTAGCCTCTGAACCTGACCCAGGCCCTCCAAATAAAACTTATGTTCCATCTTCCGTCAGATCCCGACTGACTCAGTGGATGCATGCAGCTAAATTTTCCGCCCATCCTGGAGTGAGCAGAACCATTGCCCTCATTACAAGACTGGCCATCACTACACAAGGACGTTAAGGAGTACGTTTTGGCATGTCCCATCTGCGCCAGAAACAAGACCTCTCATCAACCACCTTCTGGTCTGCTGCATCCTCTACCTGTTCCAACCCGTTCTTGGTCACATATCGCCGTAGATTTTGTCACAGGTCTCCCGATTTCCAGAGGTATGTCCACCATTTTAACCATTGTCGACCGTTTTTCCAAGGCCTGTCACTTAATTCCCCTCAGGAAACTTCCCACAGCTTTCCAGACGGCCCAGCTTCTCGTGAAGCATGTTTTCCGACTCCATGGTATTCCACAAGAAATCCTCTCTGACCGCGGTCCTCAGTTCATCTCACAGGTCTGGAAAGCTTTCTGTTCTGCGTTAAACTGTAAGTCCTCCCTCACCTCTGGTTATCACCCACAGTGAGGATGAGGAGAGGATGAATCAACAACTAGAATCCACTCTCCGCTGCCTAACATCCAATAACCCTACTGACTGGAGTCAGTTTCTGACCTGGATCGAGTACGCCCATAACTCATTAAAATCCGCTTCTACTGGTTTATCCCCGTTCCAGGTTTCCATTGGTTATCAGCCTCCACTTTTCCCCGCAGACGAGAGAGAGATAACAGTCAGATCAGTCCATCACCACATCCGCCGTTGTCAGTGCATCTGGAAGGACACCATCACCACCCTCAACCGCTCATCTGCTTCTTCAAAACGCTTCGCAGATTCTAGGAGACGTCCTGCCCCTGATTACACCATAGGCCAAGAGGTTTGGTTGTCAACACGTGACATTCCCCTCAAAGCCATGTCTAAAAAGATGTCACCCCGGTTCATCGGCCCATATAAAATTGCCCAAATAATCAACCCCTCTGCTGTCCGCCGTCCCTGATCGAGGAGTATGAGAGTTCCCTCCCGTCCACTTCCTCGGGACCGGCAAGAGTCGTTGAGAGGGGGGTACTGTTGGGATCTGGAGATGTACCACCTTCCACCAGCAGAGTGCGCTGTGGGTCTCCTGGGCTGGAGCCCTCCGGCACACCTGAGACGCATCTACTCATCAGGAGACCTGCCCTTCATAAGCAGCTGCCAGACCTTTCTTCGACGCCGCAGTGTTGACCATAGTTTGGTTAGCAACCTGAGCCTCTGTTACCTGAAGAATCTAAGTTGTCTCTAAGTGAGAAAACTGGTTCTAACCTTCCTCTGTCTTTGCTCACAGGAAACCTGTCTCAAGCCTGAAGCTCTGGGTGAGCTTAACCTGCCTTCCAGCCCTGGTGAGCCAAACCTGAAGATTCCTATTTTGGATTTCCCCTGCTGCTCTCTGTGAAGAGCTGGAAACTCTGATCAAGGTCTGCCATTCAAAGTCAGAAGCTAGACTCTGCAGCTGCTTGAGCACTCTGCTGAACCAACAGTCTCTGGACCCAACGGTTCCCTCTCTCACAAGAGAAGCCTGGACCCCGTCAAGGTAGAATCAGAATTATCTAAAAGGACTCTTTTATCATCTGCCTGCCCAGCTAATCAAACTATCATCTCTGCAGACTTCAGTGAACCCAACCCCGGACCTGTTCCAGATCCAGTTCATGTCTTTTGTGTCAAACATCTTTAATAAACTCTGTTAAACTTTTACCCAGCCTCCTTTGTGTTCTGCATGTGGGTTTGATTTTAAACCGATCATGACAGAATGATAAAAAGTGGTTGTTTTTCTCGTTCAGTTGCCTGCATATTAAAACATCTAGCAGATAGATGGTTATGGAAAGTAAAAAATACATCACCTCTTCGAAAGGCTATGATCAAATCAGTTTAGACTGCAGCTGTTGTTTAAGTTATCAGTATTCGGTTCTAGCATTAAAAAAAACAAAAAAAAAGGCAAAACATATGTTTCATCTGTGATTTATAGTGGTATAACACTCATATAAAACTTGGATAACAACTTGAAGGTGTGTGTGTGTTTTGGAGTGTTAGGGGTGTATTTTCCTTTCAACTCTTAATACTAGTCGTGTCCCTACTTTGACACCATATATTCAATTATGCACTTTTTTCCATATTTGTTTGAAACAGAAGATTTTGAAATTTAGATTAACCCTGAAATTCTACCCCCATTGTTTTACACAGCTTACAAACACACATAATAACATCAATGCATTTTACACAGACAATTCAACCAGATCATACAGTCAGATTGATTTAAAGTGTTCTAAGGACAGCTCCTGTGGAGCTGGTTGACAGTTGCCTTTTGTATCTATGCTTAATTTTCTATGTCAGATTCTGCCTCCTTGAACCCCAGTGGGCCTCAGCAGATGGCCGCTCACACAGAGCCTGGTTCTGCTGGAGGTTTCTTCCTGTTAAAAGGGAGTTTTTCCTCTCCCCTGTCTCTACAAGCATGTTTAGTATGAGGGATTGAATGCGAGTCAATGAGTCGATGCAATCAACTGGTTTGTTTTTGTTTTTTTATCAGTTTGACTGGATGATCTGTTGAACTGTAAAGTACCTTGAGATGATGTGTTTTGTGAATTAGCGCTATAGAATTGTTAACCATAACTTAAGCTATTTCTTCTTATAGGTCCTAATCTTCAAAGTTTCAGAATAAGAAGGGCTAATTAGGGAAAGCAAATTTTTTTTTAGTACGTGCAAGAAGTGGGCATGTTGGAGACTATCTAGAAGATTGCCGTGCAAACCAGCTTGGTTTTGCCCATTAATATGAGTAGATGTATTTTCTGCAGCCAGTTTGGCCATAAAGGAAAGATGAGATTCCAAACTAAGAAAACAATTTGGCTCTATGATCTGGTTGAATTGTCTCTATAAAGTGCCTCGAGATGACATGTGTTTGTGTGTGTGTTGTGTTTAAATTTGAAATATACATGGTAAATGTTTACATTTTCATATCTTCCAGCCATGACTTTCCCAGTTATTAGAATATCATCTGCATATTGCTGAAGGCACATACACAAAAAATACACCTACTCTGCAGAATTTCAGATATTTACACCTGTTTTGAGATGTACAAACCATCTGAAGTTCTGGCCCATAATGCTTTGCGTTATCAGATTTTTTAAACAAGCATTATGCTGCTGTATTTAAGTGGTTTAGAGATAAGATGGTATGTTATCAAAGTACCTATTTACTACATCTTGATAATTATTATTGCGATATCCTGACTTCCCTCATAATAATTTCACATTTGCTTCACTGCCAAATGAAATTTATCCCTGAATAAAATTTATGCTAGGCTTATTATTGTGATGATGTCTATCAGTTATTGTCACGGTTGGGTGGGGGTTTTTGAGTACCCAAATGCAGAGATCAGGAGGCAGAGTGGAGTCTTGCAGATTTTATAAGGCAACTGAGAAATCAAGGTACAAAAATACAAATAACCAAAAAAAAAACTGAAAACATCAGGGGAAAACTCTCATTGGGAGCCAGAAATGATATGAGTTGAGTTCTCCAGAGAATATGGAGAAGGTGTGATTGGAACTAAATAGAAGGAAGCCAAGGGGAAAGGATACAAGCACAAGGGGGCAACAGAGAGTAACTAAAGACTGCTTGAATATAACGGAAAATAAACCAAACATCAACAAAACAGAATAACTGATAACTGAAAAACTCTGAGTCCCAAAAGGGGAGAACAATAACAGATCTATATCAGTAATTGCTCTTTGGACACTCTTTGATCAGATTTTTAACTAGGCAAGGGTATCCCAGTTTCATCTTCAGTCTGTGTTCATTGGAATTTCTCACATTGAATGTATAATGTAAACATTCATTTTAAAAAGGCTCATGTATGATGAAGGGGCTACAGACTGAATACGGGCCATAAGTCTGTAGTAATGTCCCTATGTCTTGTAAACTGCTTCAGCAAGCACACTCTGAGCTCCTCGTCATCATTGCTATAATAAGCAGTTTGACTGTGCTATCAGAGCCTTTAAGCTCTTCATTGAGCTTTTATAGAAGATTGCATAGCAGAAAACCATTGAAGATTAAATCAGATGGAGCCACTTCTGCATTGACCCTGGGGAAAAAAAATAAAGCTGGAAGGTCTTGTTTCACAGAGCCGACACTGACCTTGAAGCAGTTGGGTTAGGATGAACAATCAAGACATCCAGGACAACTCTGGCAGTTCAGGCACTCAGTTTCTGGCGGCTAAATAATTTGTTTTGACTCTGGAGGCGTTTGTCCACTCATGTATGAAATCTGGTTCGAACTGCTAAATCTTTGTGAAAGAAAGTAAAGGATTCGTGCGTGAAGCTTCAGGACAACTCCTGAAAGTTTGAGGCCTTTCAGGTCACTTGCTTAATTTCATATGTGAGTATTGAGTTAACAATAACTTTTATTTTCTTTTTTCATCTATGGTTTATTTTGTAAAGCAAACTGCATACACCATGAGAGATACTAAAAGTGTTTGTAAATAAAGAATCCGTCATAGAAAATCTTGTTTGCCAACTTGTATTGTTCTGTGTCTATGTGTGTGTCATGATCTTGCTGCTGATAGCTGGCTTGATTGCTAATTTCTTTCACCTGTCTAACTCCCTGTTTTTCATCACTGCTCACCTGATCCACCTGCTCCTGCTTCTATTTAAACTGCTTGGTGCCAGCTATCAGTGCCAGATTATTCTTGAGCCTTCGGTGAGAGTTTTTCCAGCATTACTAAAAGTTTTCTGATTGCCTGATCTTGACCTGTTTCTGTCCTCAGTTCATGTTCTGTCTTTAGCCTTCCTGCCTCTGTCTGATCTGTTTGTCAGACCTGTTTTTGCATTCTGTTGGATTCCACTGTTGACCGAACCCGGAACTGCCTCTTGACTTCACCCTCTGGATTATCCTGCCTTCCTCCGTCACCTGCTCAGATCTGATCTCCTCTCATGTCTGTGTCCTTCAAGGCTTTGGCATCTGGAACTCTGTGTGGCAAGCACTGCATCCTGTCAGCTGACCGGCTTGTACTGACTTTGTTCTCTGGGCACGGTCTAAACTCTAAACAAGGTTAGTGACTCATGCTTTCGAATCATCCTGCGAAAGGTTTTCGTGGTCATTAATCTGTGCTTTGATTTCAAAAAGGGCCTAGCGCCAAATCTAGCAACTTTTTTCTGCTAGTGGAGACTTTGGCGCCAACATCTAAAAGCAGCGAACTCTGCTCTCCAGAGCAAGTAGATTGGTAACCCCGCCTCCTGCTCTCCTCTATCTTGTCTGCTGTCATGATTCATGCAGCTATTATTTCATGCAAATGAAAAATGGAGAACAGAGAAGCAGATCATGGCTTGTCTACAGTGAAAAGAAGGACTGGGTTATTTACTTTGGCCTTTTTGGAAACACAGGAAGGAGCAATCAGCTAAGTGAGCTTAGTGCTTGGAAAAAATCTTTCATTCCTTTAGAGACAGCATGAAAAGTCAGCTGAGTAGAAAACATAGAGAGGAAAACAAGAAGAAAAGGGACAAGAAGAGAGGGACAAAACCTAGAACTAATAATGGATGTCTATTGTATTAAAATAAACTATTTCTTTCTCTGAGATAAAACAGTAATTTTCTTTCCATATGAATCAAATATTTTGAAGGCCTCAGAAGTTGTTACATAAAATGTTAGAACAAACAGCATCACGAAGAGCAAGAAACAGCAGAGAGGTCAGGTTAGAAACTGTGTGGAAGTTTTTAAGGGTGGGCTATAAACAACATTCCAAGCTTTGAAAATGGAAAGAGAATTGTACAACTGGACACCTACTTGTATTAAGACAGGCGAGAGGGCTTTAAGGAGCAGCCACGCAGCCCATGCAGCATACTTCTATATATTAATAGAGGAGAATAAGAATAGTGTAGTTACCTAACTCAAACAGAGCTATAGCATTTTTTAAAACCATCCCTCTCCTAAGTCTTAGCAGTAATGTTTAAATGTGATTTTTTTATTGATTTAATCAAAATTAAGATTACTGGCGCCCCTCTAAATATAACTGAGGTCAAGAGTATGAACTGAGCTGTTTTTATCCAGTTTTTCAGAATCTACAAAGTTATCTTCATCAAAGCCGTCAACATGTATGTTGGATCCATCTCCGTTAGGTTTATTTGGTTAACTTGGGTGATTTTAGACCTCTATCCAATCTTCCTTTCTTATCTAAAATTAAACAGCTCTGGTGAAAGTCACTAATGATATTCTCATGGCCTCAGATATGGACTTGTATCTGTACTTGTCCTGTTAGATCTCAGTGCTGCATTTGATACAGTTGATAATAATATTGTTTTAGACAGACTTAAATATTTTGTAGGAATTAAAGGTACAGCTCTAGACTGGTTTAAATCTTATCTATCTGATCGATTTCAGTTTTTTCACGTTAATGACAAATCTTCCTCATGCTCAAAGGTTACCTGTGGAGTACCACAGGGATCAGTGCTAGGACCAATTCTCTTTACTAGTATATGCTCCCAATCGGTAGAATTATTAGACAGCATGGGATTTATTGAGGGGGCCACATGCCGAAGGCATGGCCCACCTACTACTATCGCTCATATTTATTCCGCGTATTATAGCTTATAGTTCTCCTCGCTACCCCAAAACTTCGGCGGATCGGGCCCAAAGTTGGCACACGCATCGGGACCAATGGTGCGATGCATGCTTGTATAAAACTTTCTCATTAGTCCGAAGGTTTGCGAATTATTAGCGAAAACATCGCAAAAAAATCCCATAGGAAATGAATGGGGAGAGGTAAAAAAAAGCATAAAAAACAGCACTTCACTGTGTCGGCATACATTCACGTAGAAAAACTGTTTGAAGCTCAGTTTGTAGATAAATCCTTCATCTGTATAAAACTGAAGACGGTATGTTGATAACTGCTACGGTTTTTGTATAATCAGACCTCAAGCGCCACAAAGTTTTAGCAAAATCCAGCCTGCTAGAGTGGAGCCAATGAAAAGCTAGAGTGTGAGGCAGCCGTTTTTTTAAGACCAAAAAACATTTTAAACTCGCCCTCACGGCCACATATTTATAGCTAGAGTCACCATTTTTGGTCAGTTTGTAGACTGAAATCTCTGGACCCACACAATGTCTTCGGAATTACGGTAGGATTAATACTTTTCCTTAAAAACCCTCCAGACCGACCTAAAGTCGATGAGAATCAGAGCATTTTTCCATTGGTTTTGGAGCAGCAGTGGGGAGAAAAACGAACAAGACTACCGTAAATCCTCTAGTATAGGCCGGGGCTTTTATTTCACTCAGGTACATCTTGGTCCAGGCCATTATTGGAAGGAGGCCAGAATTAGAGGCAGGCCTCTATTTCTATTTGATCAAAACAGACGACCAGTGGAATGAATAAAAAACAGATTTTGTGTCTCTTTGAACCTATAACATACTAGGCTCATTTATTGAAAAAGTACAGTTACCATAACGGTATACAGAACATTATTCAGAGATCTTCCAGCAGCTGCAATTTTTCTGAACGGCAATAAAAAAAAAAAAAAAAAAAAAAGACAGAGTGGAATCTTGGGCAAACTGACTTGCGAAACAAAGTTTAAAAAAAAAAATTAATGGAAACTGCTCTGCCATCATAGCGAAATTTTATTTGAGGCAGGCTAAGTGGAAGTTGGCTACCAGTATCGTATATTTCAAGGTAAATTTAGAACAACGAAGACCAACGAAAATCTGTCATTTTAACGCTGCCTGGTTACCGCCAGACCTACCCGTAATCACATTTGTCTTTCAGATCAAAACGATTGTGAAAGGCCACTACGATCTCTGTGTAAGGATGGGACTTCCCATGCTAATGGCTTGGATTTGTTAGCAAACATTGCCCCCCTGTGGTACTGGTATGTTACTATCACAAGTTGTTGAGGATTGCCCAGGAACATCGTTGGTTTTAATTATAGCCCCGGCCTGTATAAGAGTCCGGCCACTATTTACCTCCGCCGACAGCCAGACAGGCCATTATTAGAGACCCGGCCGCTAATGGAATACAGGCCAATATTAGAGAATTTACGGTATGTGTTTTCAACTCGTCATAAATATTTTTCTGAATGACACACATACACCAAAGTTGGCATAGTTGGAGTCAAAGGATGGCTGACGCTCAAGGTGAAATTTTTTTTTGAATAACTCATACGGTTTTTGCTCAGCAGTCGTTTGTTCGGAGGACATTTTAAGCACCTGAAAGCTGGGTGAGAGTGAGCTGCTGCAGCTAGCTCAATTAGAAGCTCAGGTGTGACAAATCCTTTTTTCATTTCATTCTCTTCCCATTCAGGTTGTAGATGACCTACAGCCATGAAAGTTACTCCAATTGAAGACAAGATATAGCTGTCGCTTAGATAAAAATAATTTTTCAGATACCTTTTACAGTTTTTACTCAGCATTCGTTCGTTCGGAGGGGTGCTTTAGCAGCTAAAAGGTGAGTGAGAGTGAGCTTCTGCAGTTAAACCAATGGTAGAAGCAGGTGGGACCAACCATTTTGTTTGTGCTTCGTTTTGGGTTGTGAAAGACCTACAGACATGAAAGTTACCCCAGTCTGAGACAAAGGATAGATGTTGCTTTCACTGAAAGAATTTTTCCGATACCTTTCACGGTTTTTACTCAGCAGTCGTTTGTTCGGAGGGTAAGCACCTGGAAGCTAGCTGACAGTTAGCTTCTGCAGCAGCCTGCTAGAGTGCAGCTGCTGAAATCTTAGTGTCAAGCGTCCGTTTTTTTAAGATAAAACATTTTGTTCTCGCCCTCATGGCCACATATTTGGAGCTACAGTCACTATTTTTGGTCAGTTTGTAGGCTGAAACCTCTGGACTCACACAATGTCTTCGGAATTAATAGGATTAATACTTTTCCTTAAAAACCCTCCAGACCGACCTAAAGTCGATGAGAGTTTCAGCCTTTCTCCATTCTTTTTGAGCTGAAGATGAGAGAAAAACGAATGAGACTATGTGTTTTCAACTCGTCATAAATATTGTTCTGAATGACACACATACACCAAAGTTGGTATAGTTGGAGTCGAAGGATGGCTGATGCTCATGGTGAAATTTTTTTTTGAATAACTCATACGGTTATTGCTCAGCAGTCGTTTGTTCGGAGCTGTTTTTCCCATACAAAAAACCCTGAGGAGAAAGGAACGAAAGAGAAGCGCACGTCTCTCTGTCACAGACAGGCTCGTTAAGCGTTGTCAAGGTAACGAAGCTTCAAATAGATTTTACCTCTGCTGTTTTAAACAGCACATATTAATCTAATGGAGGGTGAAAGCACTGATTTAACATTGGGAAATGGATACTATATGACTGCTGTCCATGACACTTCCCTTGCCACTCAACACTGATAGACTTTCAAAATAAGACTCCAGGGACCCTACAAAATAAAATCCTCTATATTTTTTACATATATTTATTGCCCTATATGGCTCAACATTATGACCCAAACTCAACCCCATTTTAGAGAATAGACTCTAGGAGACTGTTTAAAACACACCGTATGGCAAATTTCAAAAATAAAAGCCTCCCATTTCCGCTTCATCTACTGCCCTAATAACATGGAAAAAGAGTGATTTAACATTTGGAAATGGATTCTATATCACTGCTGGGCATGACCCATCTTTTGATGCACATCCATGATAGACTTTCAAAATAAGACTACAGGGACTCTACAGAATAAAAGCCTCTTCCTTATACACACCCATACATTCTGGCATATTGCTCATAGCCATTTGTAATTTCATCACTGCAATGGCTCTGAGCATGCGGGCGGAGCCCGCCATTGGTGATTTCATCACTGCAATGGCTCTTAGAAGGCGGGCGGAGCCCGCCAATGGTAGCAGGCGGGCAGAGCCCGCCAATGGTGATTACATCACTGCAATGGCTCTTAGCAGGCGGGCGGACCCCGCAATTGGTGATTTCATCACTGCAATGGCTCTAAGAAGGCGGGCGAAGCCTGCCATTGGTGATTTCATCTCTGCAATGGCTCTTAGCAGGCGGGCGGAGCCCGCCATTGGTGATTTTTTTCATAGCTGCAAGGGCTCCTAGCAGGCAGGCGAAGCCCGCCAATGGTGTTTTCATCACTGCAATGCCTCGTAGCATGCAGGCGGAGCCCGCCATTGGTGATTTATTAACTGCAACGGCTCTTAGCAGGTGGGCGAAGACTGCCAACTGAGCTTTACCCACTGCAGTTCAATATGGACAACCCATATTACCCTTGTGCATCATACACTGTGCACGTCTTTTTCCCAGATTTCAGCACAAGTGGCACACAGCTGTCTTTGCCCATGAGCTCGCCCTCTTTCCTTCCCTCAGCAGCCCTCAAAAGCGTAAGCAGTTGGTCTGGGGAGCCCCGACATCACGTGCCAGGGCCGTATTGGCTCGGTTCCCCAGACGGGCAGTAGGTGGCCCCCCTTAAAATTTCTTTAGAAATTTTCTAGTTTCTGCTGTTATGCTGATGATACCCAGCTATATCCATCCATCCATCCATCCATCCATGTCCCTCCAGCGTGTCCTGGGTCTCCCTCTGGGCCTCCTCCCGGTGAGACATGCTCAGAACACCTCAGCTGGGAGACATCCAGGAGGCATCCTAACCAGATGCCCGAGCCACCTCAACTGTCTCGTCTCAATGTGGAGGAGCAGCAGTTCTAATCTGAGTCCTCCCTGGATGACAGAGCTCCTCACCCTCTTTCTAAGGGAGAGCCCAGACACACTACGGAGAAAACTATTTTCGGCCGCTTGTATCCAGAATGCCGATGGCATTCTGGTTTCCTAAAAGGCAGCCACTCTGACCTTGCACTGACCACAATCCTATTTTTATAAATGATCAGAAAAGAGGAAGCGGGCTAATGGGTCCTCCACAGCGGTGAGATGTCTCTCTGTCACACTTCATCTAGAGTGATGCTTTAAGATTGTTTTGGCGCTCAGGCCGAGCAATTACTGCCCAATTCCAATCTACTCTACAGCAGCGCTCTAATGAAAAATAATTAAGAGGCTGAAAATGAGTTTTCGCATGAAATGGTTTCTGTGGTCAGAGACAATAGTATTTGGCAGACGGCTGTGCAAGTGTGTTATAATACAGCGAAGACACCTCATCATGTACCAGGTGCATTTGGCAATCTTCAGGGTCATTCCTCTCAACAAGACAGAGAGCAGTTAAAACAGAAGTTTAATTCCAGATTATCAGTAATATATATATATATATATATATATATATATATATATATATATATATATATATATATATATATATATATATATATATGTAGACAGTTATTAGCCACAGCTTACCTGACTACACATGTGTGCTCCATGTTGCCACATTTACAGGCAAGATGACAAACCGTAGGTGAATAACTTGCTTGTCTTGCATCTGCAGGGTTGCAGGTTGGAGCCCCCACTCAGTTGTTGTGTCCTTGGGAAATACGTTTCCGCCGCCTTGCCCACTGTTATCACTCAGAGCGCCTGGTGGCACAGACGTACTGCACCCTTGCTTTTGTCAGTACGCCCAAGGGCACCTGTGGCTTTTATGTCGTTTCCCACCCAGTTACGTTGTGTGTGAATGTTTGTGCATGAATGACTGAAGGTAGTGTAAAGTGATTGTGAGTCTCCTGACTTGAACTGGCACTATTTAAAAGCCATTTAGCTTGATTGCAGAAAGTAATACATTCTCAACTGCTTTCAGAAACTGACAATAGGTCAATTCTGGGCATTCAGAACAGTCTGGATCAACAAATTTTTATAAAAAACAATAAAGTGTAGTACATGTAAACAAGATCATCATTACATTTTTCGATTTTGATCTCATTTTGTTAGGACTCCTGTTTTGTGTCTGTGTTTTCTATGTTTGTCTCCCTTCATCCACCAGAAGGCGCCTGGTTCTGGTCACACACCTGCTGATGGTTTCTTCGTTAAACGGAGTGTTCTTAAGCTGCTGACTGCCACTACCTCAACGCCAGAGTGTTTGCCAGTTTAGGGTACTCTAGCCAAGCTGAGTTTGCTGAGTCACGCTGAGTTTTTGTCTACCTGAGTTTAACTTTGTTTTGTCTTTGCCTCTTGGCAGGAAGTTGTCCTGCTAACTGGATCTTTCGGACCTTCACTCCCTGGAAGGATCAACTGAGCTTCAAACTGAGCTGGGGTTCAAACAGGAGGTTTGGATCCACTTTCCCCAAGAGATCGTTTGAGCTTCTCACTGAGAAAGGGATTATTCTCCACAACGACCCGTTCAAGTCCTTCAGGAAATCTGAGTGGCAGTCAGTATCTCCGTTCTCCAACAATCAACCGCATTCTGGGTAAAACCTGTTCCGCCCTCCACCGAATCATACAGACACTGGAACCACGGCACACAGACAGGAGTCAAGGACACAGCAACTTCACTGGAAACGTGAGTCGGCAACTAAAACCTCTTCTTCAAGTTTTCACGAGTCAAATTCCCCACTGAGCCTGAACTAACTTCTGTGTCTTCCCCTCACTTTGCAGTTCCGGTTGAGCAGTATTCAGAGCAACACTTCTCCCCTTGTTTACTTCTTCAATAAACCCGTTAAACCTTTTACCTGGTCTCTCTGTTCGGTTTTCTGCATTTTTTGGGTCAGAACTCTGAAACATCATGACACATTCAAGCTCAATTGAATTAAATTAAGTTTAAGTATATAGCTCCAATTCATAACACTTGTCATCTCAAGGTACTTTAAAGAGACAATTCAGCCAGATCATGCATACAGATTGATTCAATGTTTCAAAGAATCAGATGACAGGCAACCTGTCCATGGTTGTTAATGCCCAATCCGAAGCATAATCCGTCCTGGGCAAAAATACTGAAAATACTTATTTATATACTTTAAACATTAAAGAATCCTAAACTACATTGTATAGAAAATATTATAGACTTTGTAGAGGAAATTGATGTGTTGTACATTCTCTCCATTGTATTGCGTGACGTCATCATCAGACAGGCTCAGAGCAGTCACAGTAACGTTCCAAAGGCTATTTAAGTGTATTGCTTTTTTTTCGTTTTTAGAATAGGCAATATTTACACAAATAAAAAAATATTCTAAAGGAACCCTCCTGCTGGAAAAAGACAAAAGTATAAAAAAGTAAGTAAAATGAAGGATTGCCTACCAGGAAGTTATTCTGTTTGCAAATGCTCAGGACGGATCAGGTAGTGACAATGGTGTGCACTGCCTTTTGGCTGGACATCTTTTACCCCAATGTAAAAGACAGATGGATTAGTGTTTCTCTCCATCTTAATTGCCTGAACATGTTGCTATACTATTAAGCTGTGCTATAATTTCTTTCAGGATATTCTAGACAATACTCGTAGAGTAAAATGAAAAAAAGGATCAAATTGTTTTATAATAACGAATCCGTAAAAGCTGTATTTAAGCACAGCTTTAGATTAAACATATATCACATAACAATGCATGAGGTTCACTGCTGATTAATGGACTGTGTTGCATGATGTAAAAAATGTTTGCCACCATTGAGCAGCCATTCCAGCCCAGAACAATTGGACTACATATCCCAGCATGGCTTGAGTTCATCTCACTAACTACTATTACTTCCACAGTTATCCATAAACATACATTGTAGGGATTTTATTTTTTATATAATATAAATTGTTTTTGTTTGAACATTGTCCGGTTATTTCTAAAATATCTAAAGACACATCATTCTCAGCATAGGGCTTGACTTTCTCAAAAATGGGGACGTCTTCAGTGTCCATGATATGAGATAAATCAGCCTCACACCGTAACCGTAGCATTAGGCCGCAGCCCCCATGTGTAAAAGAATAGTGTGACCTGATTTTGCTGTTTAAAGGTCATCTGACAATCCAGCCTATCATCCCCTTTCACCTTATGTTCTGCTCATTTCAAACTGCTTTTTATTGAAAGTTCTTCTGAACAATGTATCCCAATATGGGACTTTGTGGATTCAGTATAAGTAAAATAATAAGTAACATGTACAGCAGTAGCTGTATTCCTTTCTAAATTATAGTCACATGTTTTCCACAGAACAAATGGCCTCACAGATTAAGGCCACACTGCTACTTTGAACGGGTTTGCTTATCAGTGCCATGGAAAACACTGATCTGTCTTGCTTGGAAATTATAATTCCTAAAAGTAAATTATTTGATTTACAGAGTTATAATTTTTACTGGAAAATGTTATTTGTTTGATTTCTCTTTTTTTTTGCTGACCTACAGTACTATTATTGTATCATAACTTTATACATTTATTGATCACAAACATTCAAAGCATATTGCTTTTTTAATAAAAGTAAAAACATTTTAATAAAAGTAAATGTTTTTTAATAAAAGTAAATGTTTAGACCATGCATATGTCAGCACAAAATGTATTGGATATGTCTATACTTAAAAAAAGACATATATTTTTCACAAGGTCTCTTTCTACACATATATTGTTAAAGATAGGCTCTATATCTAGATCTTGAGGCTTTCCCTCTTCTGTTCATTTCCTGAAAAGAGGACAAAGTGTTTAAATAACACTTAATAACTTATATGTATTAAATACCCAGGAGACATGACAACAGATTCAGATAGAAATTGTGATCTTAATCAGATTAGAGAAGTTGCTTAGAGTTACAGAAGGCAGCTGCTTACCAACCGCGCTCACCTCTAAGGAGGTGGCCCCGATTTTATACAACTCTCCTCTTCCACATCGTCACATAATTGCATCAGATACATGTTTGTAAATGAGGAGACATCCATGGCTCCAGCCTTATCACAATATTACCCTTTGTTCTTAGCTGAAGGACGCCGCTCTCATTCCATTCTCAAATCTTTGCCACGTACAGATGAAGATTATAACTGTATAAGGCAGGACAGAGGAACTGGCCTAATCATATAAACTACTGGGAAAAACATCAGTTCTGACACACAACAGGCAGCTAAAATTAAGGTGTAATAAGCTCATAATTATCCTAACAATATGTAGAGTCAAATAGTGTACATTGACTCTTTTAGAGTTATTACAACAACTGGGATAAGATATACATTACATAGAGTTCTAAAACCAAATGTAGTTTTAAATGGTTACTCTGACACTGCAAATTTTACTGTGTATCGGACCTAAACAGTAAATTTACCTGTCTGTCCTTCATAACACCACCCCTCAACCCCCCACCCCCTAAATAAAAAACCTGAAATATGAACGTCCATCATGAATGTATGGTGCCTGATCAACAGTCGCTGTAGTCAGAGCTGGTATGTTTTCATGAATAGTCAGAGCCTGTAGAGGTCGCACCCGAGGTGTTTTAGGGCGTCGTCTTTAGCTATGATGCTTTACTGCACTTAGCTGCGGTAAAGTCTAAGTAGAAGAATGAAGAGGAGAGCAGGTGCAGGTGTGGTAGGAGTATCTTAGATCAGATGGAAGGCACTTCATGATTTTGAGAGCCTGACTAGTTTGAGTTCTGAGTCTGAACTCTTAATGCTACTTTAGAAAGACAGACAATGGCTTCATCACCTACAAAAAATGCAGAATAAAATTAAAACTTCCACATCATAGTGCTTCTGAAGAATTTCACCATGACTTATAAATATAGTGACTCTTTAGATGTTTGGTGCATATTTGTTATATTGAATTATTTACATCTTATTGTAAAGTTTTAGGTGTTGTAGCCAAACCTTTGAACAAATATTTGGTGTTTTGTCTTATTCAGCAAAATAAAGTGATTCTGCATATGTTTTGTTAGAACAGCTATCTATCAATCTATGCACTCCCCAGGGTCTTAGAGAAAGAAACTTGCAGAGATGGTAAATTTTATTTAAATCATGGAAAAAAGGCTGGACCATTTTGTTGTTTAAAAGCGAACAATGAAAATAGGGTATCATGTGCTTGATTTCTATTTTTAAATATGGAAGAATATGGTTTCGTAATGTTTAGTAGCCAAGCTAGCATCTAAAGTAGTCAAAAATTAAACTGAAAACATTTTAAAATGTTTTTTGTTTAAGATAATGAGATTTAGAATGTTAATATTATGCTCCTAATGACAGTGAAGCTGGCCGTTGTTAGCAAAGAAGGCATTTGCAGGCCTCAACCACATTGAAGAAAGAATGCATCATCCATTTAGCAAGCATAGGGATGCATATTGTACCATGCATCCAAAAGGCATTGAATGAGTACATTCCTTGGCTGCATGTTGGAATGGATCCTCATGGTTTTCACTGCTTTAAACATAAATAAGACAGGGAAGTCAGCTCAGGCCAAGAGTACAGACCCAGGTATTTAAAAATCTGAAAGAAGGAAGAAAGGAGTAGGAGAGATGTTTTCCATCCTTTACTGTCTTCTTCAGTCACTGATGGCAAAGTCATTAACTGGATTCAATCAGCTGGGTTTGCTTAGTAGAAGGTTTGTTTGGCTATTTTATATGGAAATCCAGTGATACTACTTATAATATAAATGTGATTTTTATTTACAGTATATATCAATTATGTTAATATTTTGTGGCTTACATTTAAGAATTCAAACACCAGTGTTTTAAGAAAACATGTTTTGCATACAACGGCATTTTGTATGGTGAACAAACAGTGTCATGATGTACGGATGGGATTGAATACCATGGGTGTGCCTTCATTCAACAACCTCCCATCTAGTTTGTGCGCAATTTCAAATATTATCCCAAAGATTTTTTTGGTTCAAACTTGAGCACTATAGTTAAAGTTCAGATTACACAAACACAACTTAGTTATTGAACTAATTTGGTTGATCTCAGTTCAAAAATCCCTTCACCTCCCTGGTGAGCGCAGTAACTACAGTCTCTAACTGTATTTTTTTTCTAATTTTGATGCTTAAAGAAAAAATCCAGTCATATTCAGAATTCAAACTTCTGAAAGTCCTTTAAATATGAAATTATTCCATACTGTTCAATAAATGATCAGTGTTTTTAATTCAGAGTAATTTTCATGTGAATGTGCTTTACTGGAGGCATCCATGTTTGTCAAAGAACACTACTGCCACCTACTGGTTTGTGACGTCACGGTGCGTTATCGGCTGTTGATCAAGTCCCAGTGCTGTATCTGGTGTTTGTCACAACGCGCTATTATCCAAGTCATCTTGAAAACATTCTTCTTCCAAATGTTGGCTACATATTACATGTTTTTTCTCTGGCCAGAAGTTCGATGGCAAATCCTCCCTCTTCAAGTTGGCGATCCAACGACCAACCCGTCCGTGGAGGATCACGAATCAGAAAGGTGGAATATCTCATTTGGAAGGAGGAGGGTGTTACTATATTAGGGCAAAAATGGCAACTCCCAGACTTAGTGATCGCAACGAAAATTATGGTTTTCATTTTTTTGCTGATTAACGCTAAATTTCTTAAATCACTGCTCACGTATTAGTTTTAGGTTTAGATACTGACCCATTGATTGCTGACCGAACTTTTCCTTTAAATAATTAATAGAAAATTATGTCTGACCAATTAAAATACTATTTTCAGTACTCAGTGAGCTAAATATCTTCTAAAATTCTTGTACTAAGAATTTGGAAGCCTTATGAGGCCAGCCTGCAGTTGATTGCATAGCAGATGTGGTGCTTGTCGCCTGCAGAGTGAGGTTTGAAACAGAATTACCTTAATAATTCTGAAGGTCGGCCCTTCTTCAGCTTCCTCGCAGTAACTGAACAAGTTTTTCATCATCATAAATATTTCCAAACACCTGAGTTTTTCTTTCTGTAACCAAGGGAGAGCTGTAACTCTGGCAGTGCAGAGCAAACAGTCATAGAGGAAGGATGTTCTGTCTCAACTCAAAATAACTCTTTCTCACATTTCTCAAATTCTCTCTAAACCACTGGAATTGTATTACAGTAAAAATTGACTTACTTAAAGCTTTTTAAACCTCACTACACAATGAAACTAGAATCAGGCTCTTTTCCTTCTGTGATTATTTTCTGTTTGATAGAAAACTGGGAAGTTTAGTGTCTGATTGATGAAATCATTATTATTCTCTTTTCTGCCCTTAAGCTAACAGAGGATAGCATTGTTGAGTATGTTAATTTAGTTCAAAAATGCTTTATTTATCCCAAAGAAAAAACATATATATACATACATACATACATATATATATATATATGTATATATATATATATATATATATATATATATATATATATATATATATATATATATCTCAGACATGTTCACAAGTCATTTTTTGCAAGTCCAAGTCAAGTCTCAAGTCTTGAGAAGGCCTGTCACAATAATCAATTAATCGCACAAAAAATTCTAATCACTTGATTAATTAAAAAAAGTGCAATAATTTGCGTGCATGCTTGTTTCTCCTTGTGTTTTCATCTCCATCACTGAGACGGTATAGCTTAAAGGTCGCTATTATATCTATGTAATTATCATTATCTTGAACTGGTAAATGAAAAATACAATTAAAAAAAGCACACGCAAAAAAATTTTCCAGATAAATTTTGCATTTTTAGTTTTTTTTCTTTTTTCCTACAGTATTTACCTGACATTTGTGGTTACAACTTTTTCTAGTTTTAGCAGTAAATGTCTGCTCTTTTATTTTTAAAGCTACAGTGTGTATCTTTTAGCAACATCTAGCGGTCAGACTGCAGCAACATGAACATCTCCCCCAGACCGCTTCTCCCCCCCAACAGTACGGCGAGCGTTACGGGACAAAATGTCTTCCACGACATCCGCATCACCAACCTTCTCAAGTGATGAGGTTTGTTTACATAGATCATTTTACAGATAGTATTTCATTAGTCTGTGTAGGGTATAGATTTCATGTAGACTTAAGATAATAAATATACCCGTTATTTTTTCTTCATCGTTGTGACGTTTTGGCGATCTCGCAATCGCTAGTTTGTTGGCTCTGCGCTGCCGTAGCGCAAAGATGTCTGCCTCCATGGCTGCGTGACCCGCTCCTATGTAATTATAAATAACGAATTCTAAGGCAACGCAAATATTAAGGTTAAGAGGCTGAGCTCGTAGATGATGATAAATAACATAGTTATGTATAATATATTACATTTCTGACTGTATATTCCTGTAATTATTACACACTGTAGCTTTAAGTGAAAATGAGGACTGTGGGAAAAAAAACAATCCTGCCTTTTATTAATACATATGAGGTTAGCAAGAGATAAAGAAAAACCCTAAACAAATAGCAGGACAATAACAATACTTTTATAAAAGAAACATTTTGTGGCAATAACTTTTTGTAACTTAATGACTTGGCGGGCAGTATTTTCAATTCAGTTTATTTATTTAGCGCCAATTTACAACATTATTCACAACATATTTCTCCTCTACTGCTGCCATGAAGCTTTTAAAGCTGGGCTTGTCGATCAAAGACAAGAGGAGGTTGCATGAAATAATAAGGTCCTGAATTATTGCCTCATGTCTGTGATGTCCCTGGCTGTACACCTGCACTGCACTGTGGCTGATAAAGTTAGATGTGGTGGACCAAGCATTGTGTGTTTTTTCTAAAGAAGCTGCAGTTTGCTGCTCTTTTATTCCCGCCTTATGTAAAGTTTTTGTAGCCAAAGGTTATTATGAACGGTGGCACCGAAACAGGGGGGGTAATCATCGCTTCCATATCTGTATGGGTTGCATGCATGCATGCGCACGGGCATATATGTCACGTACTGTTGCGTCAGTGCCGTCAGTGTGTTGTACAGGGAAAATATGATTTATGGTTTTCTTTCATTTAAATGTTAGTTTTATGCTTTGCATGTTTGGAGAGGAAGATATGATTTGGTTTTCTTTGTATTTTCTTCTTGAGCTTTGCATGTTTTGATGTTTCTTTTTCATATGATTGTTTTCCTTTATTTTAGACTTTTGAATTTTTCCTGCATGTTGGGTTGTTTTGGCTTGTTTTTCCCTTGTGACAATCCATGCGCACTGGACTGAAGTAGTTGTCTGAGGAGGCGGAGTGCATTAATTGCGCTGCGTAATTGCTGCGCTCAGGTGTGAGCAAGGGCTGATTAAAGCCGACATAAAAGGAGTCTGAAGGGAAGGAGAAGGAATCTGCAGGTAACAGAGACGGACGCGCTGCTGGGGGAGAGGCAGGCGGGATCCGTGCGCCAGGAGGGTGCACAGATGGCCCAGTAAGGAGTATTAGGGCAGAGGAGGAACCTCGCCTGTAAGTAGCGCTCCCCCTCGCTTAAAGCATAAACAGGAATATGTCTTCCGACGGGGTTTTGGCGCGAGGACGCTGGCGTTCTCCTTGCTTCTCTTTTTAGCTGGATCGGTCTGGAAAGGGGCGTGGCACGCCAGGGAGTGGAACAGTGCTGGAGCGCAGCAGAGTCAGCTGTGGATTAGCCCGTGGGTGCTCCAGGCCGATCACTCGCACCAGAAGCAGCATAACAAGCGGAGCCCAACTTCCAGCCTCTGATTTTTAAGGAAAACTCTTGAATTTTAGGTTTTATCAGGAGAAGAAAAGGACTGTTTTATTATGCCACTTTTGCTGTGGCTTTTTGTATAAATAAAACACTTGAACTTGAGTGCTTCACGGTTTGGGTCTCTGAGTTGTTTGCTCCCCCTTGTGTCAAAGACTGAGTGTGGGGCCATACTGGCAACAAGTACTTTTTTTTTTTTTTTTTACCTCTTCTGTGTGTGGGTAAGGCGAGCGGCGATCAGTCAAGTTAGTAAAACAAAAAACACTTGAATAAGTGTTTTTACACTAGAATAAAATATTGTTCACAAGTCGGAAATCATGAGTCTCAGTCGAGTCTGAAGTCCTTCAAATGCAAGTCTAAGTCGAGTCTGAAGTCATTAAATATGCGACTTAAGTGCGAGTCGAGTACGAGTCACAAACTCGAGTCCCCATCTCTGGTGCAAGCCATCCTAAATATATGTTCCTGTTTACAATGAAAGTTGGAACTTGGAGCTCAGAACAACTATAACCCAACATTAACTGCTCCCCATCCATCATTGCCTTGCAAACATAAAAAAAAAATCCCCAAAAAATCTAGTGTTTATAAATATAAGATAACATGAACATTTTTTGTCAGGTCTATGACTCAAATCCTGGAGATAGCACAAACCCAGTTTGCAGATGAAGCTCAGTTCTGCCCAGACTATTGATACTTAGAAAACAAGACATTTTTATTGAAATAATCCTTTGATTACTGGCTTTCTGTTTTTAATTGCTGTGCCCTTGTGAAGCAATTATGTATGTCTGCGAAAGGTGCAATAAAATACATTTTACTTACTTTTTACTAAGTTACAAGTTGCAATTTGGCTCTTAAAGTTGTTTCTACAGTAATGGCTTCATCTTTCCTGAGTGGCGTTTCAGTCCATGCTGATGTAGGACTCATGTCGCTGCGGATAACACCATTCTTTGCAGATTCCTATAAGGTGGTTTGCTTTCATTCTCTTCTTTTAAAAGTAGGATGGCTGGATATTCCCAGTCTGTACATATTTGTGAATAATTGTTTAAAGCTTCCAGTTGCTATATTCATTAGCTAAGGTATCCCTA
Organism: Cyprinodon diabolis; assembly: GCA_030533445.1. NCBI lineage: Eukaryota > Metazoa > Chordata > Actinopteri > Cyprinodontiformes > Cyprinodontidae > Cyprinodon > Cyprinodon diabolis. The sequence continues at coordinate 38,543,286 of CM060076.1, forward strand.
ATGTTAGAGGACCAAGTAACCTTAGTGAAAGTAAGGGTCAAATTTAAGCTTGTAATTTCTTGCAAATCCCAAACTAATTATTCCTTTATTTAGCAAAACTCAGTAATTTCGCTTGATTTAACTGACATAATACTGTAAAGTGTAGTATAGTGTGAGGGAATAAAATTAAAGGTTAGGTGTTTTATGCTGCAGCATATGTTAATATCTGGTTTCAGCCATATATATGCAGCTGACAGAACAAAAATCAGCCTTTAAAGAAAAATTAGCTATGGAATTATGGATATTTATTTCAGCGCATCCCATCAGAAATCAATTGAAGGTAGCATTTACTTTACCCAGAGGGACACAGGTTTTACTGCAATATATCAAAAACACATTGGAGACATCAGACTATTGTGTTCCCATTGGAAGACAGGGAAACACTATAGCTGTCAGGTGAAAGAGACAGAGATGGTTCAATGTGAAAAATGACAACATATGAAATGTGGAATGAGTTGTTTTCCCCCTCAGAGAACCCAGACATACAGTTTAAGCCTCAGTTTCACCTTCAGCTTAAAATTAATTACCTTGTGAGAACAAAGCAAAAGCCCCCAAGTTCCAACAAACATTATTCTTGATATCACTTCATGGTAGAACTGACTGAACTTTATAGTTTTTTATTCATATCTCCAAGTATTAGAAGGGCAAAGGTAAGAGCTCCTTAGCCAATACATTTCACCATATCAAGAGGAACTGCCACACATATAAAAGTGTAGAAAAGAATGATTAATAATAAGAATAATAAGAATCATTTTGTGAAATGTCCAAAGAAAAAAGTATTCAACACATAAAGAAAGACCCAGATTTCATCTTAGACAGTAAGTAATCATTATATATTATCCAATCATCCAGTCAATTCGATCTAAGGAAACATAGCTAATTGCATTAACTCATTTACTTTTTTTCCTCAAGCACTTTTCTCCCCCTGGAAAGATGGTAGAGAATGACCGAGCCAAGATCCTGAAACAGAAGGACAGAATGACAATGGCAAACCAACTGGACATTGTGGTGGTGGACAAAAAGCAATGGGAAGAAATAGCAACAGCAAGTGATTGCAACATCAGGAAAAAGAAAGAATATAAGAAACTGAAGAAATACCAGGAGTTCACCTGGGAATACCTGGAAGGTCAAGGCATCAGTGGTACCCGTGGTCATTGGGGCCCTCGGGGCAGTGACCCCCAAACTGGAGGAGTGGTCACAGCAGATCCCTGGAAATACATCAGACATCTCTGCCCAGAAGAAGAACATCAAAGATACTGAGCAGAACCCTCAAGCTCCCAGGCCTCTGGTGGAGGAAAAAAGGGGGAGACCACCCGCGGAGGGTGAGGAAGATATATATATATATATTTGGGGTGGAACGGTTCGCAAAATCCACGGTTCGGTTCGGTTCACGGTTTCGTGGTCACGGTTTTCAGTTCGGTTCAGTAGTATATGTTTATTGTTACACCGAAAAATAAAAATTTTTATAAAAATTATAAAAATTAATGAAAAAATGAAAATTTATGAAATTAATGAAAAAAATCCCCAAAAATTAATGAATTGTATTTATTTTTAATGATCCGTGGAAACCATGGATCATTTCCGTATGTTTTGCTGCTTTGAATGTAATCATCTGGCGCATGCTCTCTACCATCTCCAAGGAACTCAGAGCGGAGCGGACGGGAGCCACAGAGGAGGCTGTAGGCTTTGCTTTATGCAGGCGGTCTGGAGCGCAGCGGAGCGGGGCGGAGCGCCGATGGAGTATGTGGGATTTCGGGGTTAGCATGACATGTTGATCATGTTGCTGTTAGCATAAACAAAACGTGTTGCACAATGCTTGAACACTGTTGCACTTTTATCCACAACTTTCTTTCCGCCGTCATCGTAGGTCACTCTAAATGCAAAGTGGTCCCATACAGCAGACCTATAAAGTGCTGCTGGCGCGTCTTCCAACTCCTGTTCTTTCCCACTCGCCATTCCGACACAATTCTCCACAACAACAGATTGTTTTCCCTGCTACACCCGGCTACGCTGCTTCGCTTCTTCTTCTTCTTGTTTACTACTGGTGGTTGACTTTGGTCGCAGTACCGCCACCTTCTGCTCTGGAGTGTAAACGCTTCACCTATGAGAAAAAGGAGCAGCGCATGAACTGAACGCAACACACACAAACCGAACCGAGACAGTCTAACCAAACGGTCTGGACGGTTTTCATAAATCGTTCCATCCCTAATATATATACCCTGAAATGCCTACATTTATAGCTTAAAATGTGAGGGTAAACCTTCTGAGGGGCATAGGCCATATTTTGAACACTTCTGTGTTTGACAAATTCATACTATAAATGCTCAGGCCTATCTGCTCTTTCATTTATAAAAGCTTCACTCTAAAACAATGCAAGTTAACCTCTTTTTTTTTTCTTGTCAGTGTTTTTATTCTTATTTACTGAAACCTAACCACAGAATCAAGGACAGAAACTGTGTAAAAAGATGCTAGTCATTTTCTGTAGTGACTGACTGGGCATCAACTAAAGGAAATATTGGGTCCTCTTTTCATCTGTCACACCTTTGACATCTCTCCTTGAGATAAATGGACACCTCGACTTGAGGGAGAGTAAATTGCGTGCTGTTCTCTGCAGGCGGAAAGCATGAGGCAAACAGGAAGCGGTCCGCTGACAGAGCTGACAGCGACATCACTCCTCATCCTGGGCTCTCCCTGCGGCCCACAGGTGAAGATGTAACAGAGACTTTCTTAAAAATGGCACAGTAAGACCTGTTTGATGTAGGAACTCAAGGGGCAAGAGAAGACTTTTCTTATTTTACTGACTTCTTTGAACCTTCAGGACCCGGGACGTAAGTACTGTGTCACAGCAAAATTTCAGACAGCTCTGTCGACAACAGCAGCAAACTAAAGAAGAATGTGTATGCTTCACACTGCACAAACCGTACCAGTAGTTTATTTTTGACACAAAGGTTGTTCTGTTTTACTTCAGACTGCAAACATCATTTAGAGCTCTGTATCTTGGGACGGGAGGGATCCATCTAAAAGCTGCTTGGTCAATGTTTCCTTCACTTCCAGCAGATCAGCAGAACCCTGCATTGTGCCCTCATTTTGGACAAAATGCTCTAAGGCCAGGGGCTAAACAAACCTGTAAGTGTCTGTATAACTGCTGTGACCTGACTTTAACCTGGATTGACTTGAACACACAAAACCTGCTCCTGTCAGAGTTGTTTAGCTGTATGAGTGTGGTGGTCAGAAGGAAGCTATTAGAGGGGTTTACAGTAACCAGCTTTAGCAAATACTGAAATCAGCATGTTGTAGCACACAACTCTGGTCTGTTTTAACAAACAAACAGGTGTGCTACAGTATTACAGAAAAAAAAATGTTTGAAATAGTAAGCATGAATTGAGACAAGGATGGATAAAAAAAAACATAAAACAAAACATCATGAACATAATCAGTGCCCTGGCTCGTATTGGACAGCTTCAGGAAGAATGGTCAAAGGTTTCCATAAACACACTCTTAAACCTTGTGGAACGCGTTCCCTGAAGAGTTGAAGCTGTTGTAGCTGCAAAGGGTGAACTAAAATCACATTGAATCCTTGATCCTTGTTGAATCAAAAAATAGAATTTAAAATCCTCCTTCTCACATATAAAGCCTTAAATGGCCAAGCTCCATCTGATATCAGAGATCTGATTGTTCCTTATGTTCCTAACAGAGCACTTCGCTCTCAATCTGCAGGTTCACTAGTGGTTCCTAGAATTTCTAAAAGTAGAATGGAGGCAGATCTTTTAGTTATCAGGCTCCTCTCCTGTGGAACCAACTACCAGTTTTAGTCCGTGAGGCAGACACCCTGTCTACTTTTAAGGCTAGGCTTAAAACTTTCCTTTTTGATAAAGCTTATAGTTAGGGTGGCTCAGGTTATCCTGAGCTATCTCTATAGATATGCTGCTATAGGCTTAGACTGCTGGAGGACATAGGGACCCTTTTTCATCATTCTGCTTCATTCTATCTCTATTCTCTCACTCTGCAGAATCTGTTAGTTCAATCTCTAACGTTCTGCTCTCTCTGCTTTCTCTGATAGTAGCTTCATCTGGTCTGTTCATGTTTGGCTGTGACTCCATCCTGGAGAGAAATATTAGCTGTGCTGCTGCCCTCGAACCTTTGTTTATAGGTGTTGGAGATCGCCCTGTTTTTTCAGTGTTGTCCTGTTTCTCTCACTATGAGTCAGCTGGCTGTGTGTTTCCTGGAAGGGTCCGCCTGTGGAGCTGGTTGACAGTTAACTTTTGTATCTCTACTTCTGTCTGTATCTCTGCTTCTGTCTCCTTGAACCCCAGTCGGCCTCAGCAAATGGCCGCTCACACTGAGCCTGGTTCTGCTGGAGGTTTCTTCTTGTTCAAAGGGAGTTTCTTCTCTCCACTGTCGCTACAAGCATGCTTTCAAGTCAATGAGTCAATGCAATCAACTGGTTTTCTTTAGATGCAAAACTTTGAATCAGTCTGACTGGATGATCTGGTGAACTGTAAAGTGCCTTGAGATGACGTGTGTTGTGAATTGGCGCTACGGAAATAAACTGAATTGAATTGAAATGAATTATGGATTAGAAATGGGATGTCATTTAACATTACATATGAGTCAAAGCAGGTAAGAAAATACTTTGGCAACATAAAGGATTTTGGTCATCTGCAGCACTTTCCGTCACATTTTAATTTTTATTTAAACAAGACCACCAATCAGTGCTATGTCATAGTTGACAAAGGCAACCACAGAGAAAAAAACAAAGAAAAGTAATCTAACCAAGTGTTTTAAACTGTAACCTGAATTGCCCCACTGTTGTTTGATTTATGATAATATTTGTCATTTCCTGTCTTTTTGAAATACGTATATAGGGCTTATTCTAAATTCTTTCTATTGAGGTTTTCCAAAAAACTGGAGTATAAGGGTCAAATGGTCCAACCAATATTCTTTTTTTATTTAATGTGCCTAATCCAACGCAATCCCTAGCACAGCCCTACACTTCCAGTATTTGCAGGGGAACATGAATAAAGCATATAAAGTACATATAAAGGATTCTAGATTCACATACATAGCTACTGCTTGGATATATATTTATGATGCAAATAATCCTGGCTCGTTAATTTAACAGGATGATATTCCAGCCAGGCAGAGATGCTGTAGCTGTATGCATCCATTAACAGAACATCTTGTTGGGTTTCTTTTTAAATATGCCAGGGGAATGTACTGGATTTGAATCAGATACTGTGCCATGCTAAGCATGTGTGGAAGACTAGCAACTCCTTTAATAGCTTCTGACAAGGAAATCAAAGATCAAGATGGACTGCTCAGCTAAATGGCAGGTCTTTATAATTACAGGGCAGGTGGGCTTCAGCCAGGCAGAAATTACAGCTTGGCTCGTAGCTGCCTGAAATATGACTTAATAATTAATGAAGCAGGGCCTGCTTCCTGCAAAAAAGGGAGAATAGCTGTTACAAAATAAATTTAACTTATGATGAAATGCAAATTAGGTATAAACACCAAACTTCCAGGTGTCAGAGCATATAGATCTAAATCACAGGAATCTGCCAAAAGTGATGAAACAATATTGTTGTTGGAGGCAAAAAAAGCTCAATTTTCTGATCTTCTGATGCAATTAAAATTCATCTATGTACGGATGTTGCACCAGCCACTACATTTGTCTTTTTTATAACATTTGTCAACTTAAAAATATATATATATATTTGGTAAAAAACAAAATAATGTGACAGCCTTCAACATAAACCAAATAAAGTAGATTGTTTCGCTATCAGAATAATATCTTTATATATAATTATGATGAAGAAACACAAGAAATAACTGATTCCAGAAAAAGAGTATTTTTATAAACTCTTTTAAAATCAGAACAACTTGTACTAACACAAATGGAAGGACCACATCTGTCCACATCTCTGCTTGGATCTTGGTCTTTCGATCATGATCCAGATTTCATGACCATAGATGAGTGTAGGAACGTAGACCGACTGGTGAATAGAGTGGCTCTCGTTTTCAATCAGCTTTCTCTTCACCTCAACAGACTGGTGTAGCATGCACCATCTATTGATCTCCTGCTCCTTCTCCCCTCACTCCCTGAACAGGACCCCAAGATACGTGAATTCCTCAACTTGAGGCAGGAACTCTTTTCTAACCTGAAGGGGAAAACCCACCTTTTTCCATTTGAGAATCATGGCCTGAGACTTGGAGGCGCTGTTTCACATTATGCAGTGAATCATCCCACTGCACACTGTAGGTCTAGGCAGGAGGGAAACAGCAGAAACATGTCAACTTCCAAAAGTAGGGATAAGATCCGCTCCATAAAAGTAATGAACAGGCAAAGGACAGAGGTTCCTTATAAAGGAAAAATTTATCTGTCTAGGTTAAATCCTACATCAGAAAACAATAAAAATGTCTATTCAGATGAGTTTGGTTGCCTGACAACACTTGGAGCTTAGTTAGCTCTTGTGCCTAAAGGTAAAAAATAATTGTATATATATATACAAATAATACATCTCAAATTAAGCTAATACTGTAATGATTCCGGTTGCTAGTGCTCCATCAGATCCACCTGCTCTATACATTAGCAGCCATTTAAGATAACCTAACATACTCATGGTGGTCAGAACGCCCTATGGCGCCAATGTATGGCAGCCTCGCCTTCAGCCCCAGGGCAGTTGTGGCTATAATGCAATTTAGCACCAGCAGCATGTGAATTTAGACTCTGAGAATAGATTGGTTGGAAAAACAACCAATCTAGATGGTTAAACCAATTTTGGTTAGATTAACAAATATATTGGTCAGAAACTGACCAAACCATTGTTTCAACTGATTTAACTGGTTAACCGAACAATGAAATGGTAACAGATGATTTACTACTCTGACTGCATGACTATAGTCAAGTGTGATATTTATGGACCCAGAGAACAATTACAGTGATGTGTTAATGTACAGAATGTAAATCTATGCTTTAACCATGGATGTCACATTAGTATTAGTTATTGGTATATTCCAAGAAGTATTAGTGGGGACAGTGGCGTAGGAGTTTGTCCTGCAAACAAAAGGTAGGTGGTTCAATCCTTGGTCATGGCTTTCAATGTTGTTAAACTGATTAACCAGTATTTTGTGCAAAGTTACCAATTCATATTGGTTTTTCCTTTTACCAAGATGAATTGGTAAAAACAACACTTCCAAATAAGATTGGTTGTTTTTCTTTTTTGTTAGGATACTAATTAAACTTTAACAGCAGTCAAACATAGCTGGTCATTAACGTGGTAAAGAAAAGAAGGACAATGACCTACTTCAACGTGGTAGTTTTCCTTCCCAGCATTAGAATAGTTTGTATAACTTCTTCCTGCTTTATCACCAAGTACTACCATACTACTACCATCCAGAAAGTCTGAATAATGTTACATTCCCATAGACAGTGAAATCTTTTTCCAATCTGTATTTTCAAATTCAGGAGAGTTTGGGGGACTCCCTTTTTATTATTATTTTAAGTGTATGGTGTAATAAACGGGTCATCCGTTGTTAGTAACATATTAAGTTAGCAACATTCAAATATTTTCTTCAATTTTCCCCACACCATATCAGATTTAATCACATAATCTTTAGAATATTGTCTGTAACAATACCTGCTGATTAATTTCATTGTTTACCTAGTAGATTGGTCACTGACTGCAACTCAGAATTCAGTACCGCTGCTGGGGATTTTGTTGTTTCTCTTTACCAATGTTTTGTCATGATCTTGGTGCTAATGACTGCCTTGATTGTTTATTTCATTCATCGCCTGGCTCCACCATGTCATCACAGTTCATCTGTGTCACCTGCACAGGCCTCTATTTAAGCTGCCCTCTTCCTGTTCTACCTTTGGACCTCTGAGCCTGCCTGTTCCCATTCTGATCTGTTTGCCCAACCTGTCTTCGGACTCCTGCTAGATTCTGCCTGTTGACCGATCCTGGTGCTGCTTCCTGACACCGACCTGGATTTCTCTTCGGTACCTCTTCGGATCTCTGACTTTCTAGTCTGGACTCCTGTGAACCTGTTTGATACCTGCTCTGATTTCTTCCTCTGGGTAGTCCTGCCTCCTTTGTCTGCTCGGATCTGGTCTCCTGTCAGTTCTGCAGTCTTCAAGTCTTCAGTGTCTGGAACTCTCTTTAGTATTCGCCATGTCATGTTGGCAGTCGTCCGGCAGGAATCCACCTCTTCATCTGCTCACGGACTGAACTTTAAGACCATGTTAGTGCCAGATTAACATGGTCACTAACCTACCGGTATGTCTTCCTCCTGCAGGGGTTCCTGCCTTGGACACCCTAGCTGCCCACTCTCAATTTGTCATTTTTAGATAAACACATTTTGAGAAATCTAACAGTCTGTCTGCCTTGAATACTGGGTCCTGTGTTCTGACCACTGAAGTGTTAAATCCTCCAATATTGTCTTTTCCAATGGACATAGCCCAAGGCTCAATTGCCAGAGCAAAGAGAAGAGGGGATATTGAGCTTCTGTTTGAGCCATGTCACATAATTTGGTCCTATTCGAAATCTTCAATATCTCAAACCTACATTCCTGCTCCATTTATTCAAAAGCTTTGTCTACATCAATAGAAAAGAATGTGCCAGGAATGTGATTATTATCAAATAATGGATAATTTAAAGTCTTCTTGTGTTGTTATACACGTTTCTTCCTTTAACACATCCTGTCTGGTCTCCTTTCACTATAGATGAACCCGCTATAGCCTTTTAGCCAATATTTTAGACAAAGTTTTATTGTCCACCCCAACAGACTAATTGGTCAATTGGTCTTGTTTTTCTTGGCTATTAGTGTAATATTGACCCTGTACATTGATTCTGGAAGTTTCATTTCATCAAATAATGTGTTAAAAAACCTCAGCAACAAGTTGCTCACTTTCCCTTTCCTTACTTTAAAAAACTCAGGAGGCAGTCGACTACCGGGTATTTACAATTTGACTTCCTTATGGCATATAGGCAATTCCAGAATGGTAACCAGTTTCTCTTGTATTTGTGGAGAGATCAACTAATAAAACCAAACTGCCTTCATATCAATTTCTGACCTGTATAAATTGTTACAGAATTTTTTGAAGCTACCATTAATACATTGCCACTTTTGTCTTTGATTATTCACATCTATTACACCCAGAATAAAGGATTTCTTAGGGGCATTTCTTGCCAGCCTTGCCAAGATGTGATTGGGTTTATTTCTCAAATATTAGTTGTATAGTGAAGATTATATATTAAAGGAATAGTACACCCAAAACATGATTAGCCTTCATTTTCTACTCACCCCCATGCTGAACAACACTCTGGAGTACTTTTTTGATATCTCAAATGCATCTGGAGATCTGGGAGGCTTCTTGCTGTCTGCTGACATTCAAATAATGGAGGTCTATGGTGCCCGAGGCAGAAAGGTCCATAAAAGTCCACAAAAAACGTGTCAATATTCCGCCATACTGCTCGTCCAATGTATTCCAAGTGTCCTGAGTGGGTAGCGTCCATAATTTACTCGAAACAAAGTCATTGAGAATGTTTTTAGAGCATAAACAGTAGTGTATAGGATTTCCTAAAAGCGCGCGCCTGCAAGTTCACGAGTCTACGGAAACCGCGGCAGACCAAACCACATGAAAGTGCGCATTCAGCTCGGCAAAGAACTCATGCTCTTCCTCAACACTGAAGTCCTCAGACATTTTTCTTTCGTTGTTTCTTTCTTTGCACAGGTAAACAGCACATTTCTTCTTCTACGCTTGCATTATCGGCAGAGCAGACGCTGAATGCGCACTTTCATCTGGTTTGGTCTGCCGCGGTTTCTGTAGAGTCGTGAACTTGCAGGCGCGCGCTTTTAGGAAATCCTATACACTATTGTTTATGCTCTAAAAACATTCTAAATGACTTCGTTTCGAGTAAATTATGGACGCTACCCACTCAGGACACTTGGAATACATTGGACGAGCAGTATGGAGGAATATTGACACGTTTTTTGTGGACTTTTATGGACCTTTCTGCCTCGGGCGCCATAGACCTCCATTATTTGAATGTCAGCAGACAGCAAGAAGCCTCCCAGATCTCCAGATGCATTTGAGATATCAAAAAAGTACTCCAGAGTGTTGTTCAGCATGGGGGTGAGTAGAAAATGAAGGCTAATCATGTTTTGGGTGTACTATTCCTTTAAGATTATATATATATTATATTCTTATAATTTAGTGCTGGATTTGAACTCAGTAAATATATAATTTGTTTTTGTTGAATAATGAACTTCACTTAGCTGCTTTATATTATGTTGCAGCCCAACCTGCTTGGCTAAACACAGTCTTATTATAGCTTAAGTACGAGATAATTATCCCTTAATGTAGGCTTTATAACTGTCCCATAATATTGTGACCTGTTCTATTATACGTATATTAGGATTTATTTTCCTAACATCTCTTCCTGGCATTTCTGATTAGGTAGTTTCTAAATTAGAACAGGTGTCTCCCTTCCTGGGTTCCAATATGTACCTTGGTCCAGCTCCCACTATTTAGACTGTGACAGCATTGTCTGTTTTAGCTTAGCTGGGCTTGATGACCTAATTATATGCTGATTTGATTATTTTATTTATTTCTTAATTATGATTGAACTTTTTAAATATATTTTTTATATTTTTGCCCTGCTTTTTTCCATGCTTGTGCTCCAGATAAGAGCAAGGCTCTGCTTGTTACAACCATTTTCTTTCATTGTTTCTCCTCACATCAGTTTGTTCTTGTCCTTATTTTTATTTGCTCCACACAGTGCTTTGATCGTGGGTATATAGAGGAACGCATAAGTAATAAGTGTGTAAATTTCTGTTTGCGTGTATATGTGTGAGCGAGTCTGTGAGGTTGTGTGGGAGGTAAATGTTCCCTGTGGTGGAAAAAGCTTGTGAGCACACTGTTTTGTCCACTATGGCTGAAGAGAGACAGCTGAGGGGTGCTGGGACTGATGCATTGCAGGTTGTGAGTCTCTCCAGGGTATAAAACAGAGCTGCTACAACACACTCAGGAGTGGCCCTGGTGACCTCCATGCATGCTCATGCACATTGACTGGCCACATCTGAGGCAGTCATGTGAGGTTGGAACTGCAGTACTTGCCACGAGCAGAAAGAGGCTGTCAGAAGCTGCAGGATGCTGTGATTCAAGCTGATCTACTGGTTTGTCAATAATGGGTTTTTTACAGAAATCAGCTATGACCACTAAATGTCATCCTCACATTGAGGCTTAGTTTTACTCATTGTTGCTTTAGAAAGTCAGAAATGCCAGTTTTACACCAGGTTCCTCTCAGGGATGTAGTTTTATTATTTTCTTTTTTTCTGCCTTTTTTACACGACCTTACAAATGAATTATAAGCAATGTGCAATTCAGTTCAAGTTATATTTGAGTTCACTGGCACATATTAAATCCCAATGGCTCAACCCTATTTTAAACAGTCAAAAATTATTTTAAGTAAAAACAAAAAGACAACTGGCATAAAACTAGTAGCTTTTCACAAAATGAACAGCATGCTGACAAACATGGTAAAGTTAGTGTGATTGTAGGAATTCTGCTTATTGCTGAGGAATACTCTAATACCTTTTTCATTTCAGTTTGATTAACTTAATTTATGTATATTGTGCCAATTTACGAGGTGTTTTGTTCTGAGGGCTCTTTGCAAAAAATCAGTTCATTCCAATTCAACTACAGAAATCCCTTTGAACTTAGTTGTCAAACAATGCAGTCAAGTTTATTATTCAGAAACTTTAAGCTGTCATCTCAAATCGTCAAAGGGCTAGGGTTCTGTTATTTTTAGATATTTCCCTACACACCTAAATCAAATGGCTTGTTTGCCTCACTAGCATGCAATCAAGCTCTACAGAGCTCTGCTAGGCTATATTAGATTCAGTTGCTTTGAATGAGACACTCACTTTAAACTTGCGGGACTCTGGCCCCGGATGACAGGAGCTCTGTTTCTAGTTCAACAAAGTCCTCAGTGACCTTCCTGGGGATCAGCATAAGTTTACATAACCACATGACAGTGGGAATCCAGTCTCTTCTCATCTTCTTGTGCCCAGGTTTGTTGTGAGCAGCCCCATAGCCTTTGGTGGTTGGAGCTGCGGGCTTCCTTGCCCTCCAAGGTCTGCACAAGCTACAGATAAATCATTCATACCCATAGATGTCATCTGTGCACTTTATATTTTAACCCCTATGGTAGAATTTTTTTTGCCCATATCGGGTTGAGGTCCCCCAGCTTTGCTGTTTGTTCCTCCTTTCTTTACTCGCCAGTGGCGTTTTCTGCCGCTGCTGAGCTTCTTTGATCTGGTTAAGACAGCTTGTGGCTGTGTACCTTAGCTCTTAATCTCACCAATGGCATTTGGTTTTCTTACTGCTTCCTGCTTGCCTTTTTTCAGTTAACTCGCTGCTGGCATTTTCTGCCTTCTCGAATTTGACTGCGGGCTTCCTCGTTAAGGATGGAGCTTGTCTGTTGTTTGGACTGCTTGGCCTCTCTGCAGCTGGCTGTGCAGGCTCTGCTCCAGCTTATCGGTGTTGCTTCCCTCCAGGTTGGACCTCCTCTTTGAAATCAGGGGTCGGATTGTTCACCCCGACATGCACCCAGATTGCAGCTCTTTTCCACTGCCTGGACCAACACAGACGTAGTGACGACATAGGCTGCACCATGTCTTGTGCATAGTCGCCTTCCACCTAGACTATTCTGCTAGGTGGAAAGCGTTGCCTGGTGTGGTGATGGAGGGCTAGACCCCATGCATTGTCCTATCCTTCCCTTGGTGGCCACTCAAGGGTTGTTGTACCAGGCCTGGTCACCTTCCACCTTTAAAGTCTACGCAGTGGGCATTTCCCACTGGCACACTGGGTTCAATGACCGCTTTACTGGAAGTTGTATGGACATTGTGCTATTCCACAGGGTTACCAGATTATTGCATCCTCCGAAGCACCCGGTGGTTCGTACATGAGATCTGAATTTGGTGCTTGAGGCTCTTCCCTCTCTTTGCCTTTTGAGCCAGTGACGGCGGTAGTTTTTAGACGAGTGGGGAAATAGGATGTCCTTTCTGTTTCCAAGCATTTCTGTTTGTGAAACCCAGATGGTTCCGGGGCTATCCTATGGGCCGCTGCCTCCTCTGTCCCAAAGATCCCCACAGTGGCCAGCAGTATCCTGCCACTTTGATTATACCGATTTGACTCCGGGACCCCTTCTGAACCTCTGTGTCCAGTCAGAGCACTTCAGTCCTATGTCCAATCGACAGCGACCATTCAGCTGACTGAGAGCCTTTTTGTATATTATGCTGGCCCTTGGGGAGGTCATGTGATTTCAAATCAAAGGTTGCCATGTTGCACTGTGGGGGCTATAAATCAAGCTTACAATTTGCAGGGTCAGTCTCTGCTGGGTGGTGTGCATTGCCACTCTACAAGGGACCTGTCGACAGCTTGGGCTGCCAAGACGGGGATAGCACTGGAGTCCATCTGCAAAGTGGCCTCCTGGTCGGTACTGAGCACCTTTGCCAGGTTCTATTGGGTGAACATGTAAATGCAAATCACTTTATTGTCCCACAATAGGAAAATTCACTTTCTGCATTTGACCCATCCTATTGGGGAGCAGAGAGAAAAGAAAAACATGGCCACATCTTATCCTGTACAGGGAAGTCCTACAACAACCATCTCGTGAGTCCTGCTAAGGTAGGTGCAGTTGCTGCTGCTGGGTAATGGCAGAATCTTTGAAATTTTTCTTTGCATCCCTTGTGACCTTGTTGGCATACCTTATTCAGTGCTTGAAGCAGTAAGGATGAAATGGAACATGAGTTACCTATGTAACTATGGTTCAATGAATCCGAATGACCGCCGCAGTGTTCATTGACTCAGTATTGCTGGGTGCAGGAGAAAATAGAGGGACTGAACTCCCACATGTAGTTATATAGACTTACGTTGATCACAGGTAGTATATGTTGATACAAATTCTTGACCTGTGCAAGTGCAAGAAATATCGTTCAGTTTTTCAACATAGCTCAACGTCAATGATCTAAATTATTGGTTGATATTTCGTACCGTTGCCTAGCAACCCTGCACCCTGGATTAATTTACCTGCACCATAAATATATTACAGCGTCTGTGTTTATGTAGTAAAACTGGTCCTGGAAGAGATCTCGAGGCTTGGTATTCAGTATTATGTTTTGTTCAATTGGGCATAAAAATGCAAAACCTCTAAACAGCAGATGGTGTCATAGTTCCCTGTGCCTAACTTGTGTGGAATATGCATTAACAATAAATAAAGGCTGTTTCTGTCCTGGGCTTCACTCTGTACTCAGCTGTCCAACCTTCTATCCATTATGGAGAACACCTTCCACCCTCTGTACCAGACTGTAGAGGAGCCGAGCAGCTCCTTTAGTGTAAGACTTTTACACTTTGTTTGTAAAAGCGCTACCGCATGTCATTCAGCCCTGCTGCAACCAGACTCCAATGCGGCACCAAAACTGCAATAACTTGTGCAATGTATAATGCGAAATTACTATTTAATACCCTGTGCATATAACCTGTTCCTCTATATTTGATACCAAGTGAAATAACTATATATATAAATATCCATCTATATAAATACCCATGTAAACACACTGTGCAATAACCCTGTATAATGATCCTACAATTAAAAAAAGCTGTCACAAAAGGTATTGTATTGGTAAAATAACAATTGTTTTTGTGTGTCCTTTTGTTTTGTTTTTTGGGTTTTTTAAAGCTGCAGTCTGTTACATTGAGAAGAGAGCAGACTTCGACTGAAAATTTGAAGAAAAACAGGTTTCACGCCACTCCCCCTATCCTCTCTGCTTGACTCATGCCCCACGTCCAAGCTCCACCCCTCTCACAGCATCTGCGCGGCTACCGCATGCGACCAGAAGCGTCCAAGCAGTGTACGCGTACCATTGACATCTTCTTTTTTGAAGTCTTTGCCGTGTAAGCAGTTGTCGGCAGGGGCAGTAAGGGCAGTTTCTCTTTCGCTGGTGGCTGTCGCTCCGCCATGACTTCCACGCGCGTCCTCCTGACTGCAGCAGCCGGGCGGCAGCGGCAGGTTCAGCGGTGAGAGAGAGGGGGCGGGATTCAGCGTGTGTGAGCTGTGATTGACACTCCATCAGACGCTCCTCTGGCTGTGATTGGTTGTTTTGTCTCGTCCCGAAATATTCTTTCCAGATTGCAATACAGGCAGTAGGCGGGACCAATTGAAGCAGTTTTTTTCACAGGTTACATATCACATGTACTGCTGTCTGGGCATAGGGACAGTTTTAGCCAATATGACAAAAAAGTCATTTTTAAAAACTTACAGACTTCAGCTTTAAGGGGGGTTTATTTAAAGAGTAAATTCCGGAGAGTCATGTAAAAAAAATATATGGCTCTGATGGGAAAAGATGCATTATATAGGGAGGACAAAGTTAAATTTGACAGATAAGCTGTTTGACAGTCCCTCCAAACCTCCCTGTGACTACTTATGCTTTTTCACCACTGCAAAGGTCTCAGGGTTTGTTCAATCTTAAAGAAGAACTTAATCACCAGAAGTGGCCTAATACAGTGATGTTGGATTAATAAACTGTATTGCCAAAGGGAATACTTCATTAAATATATGCCAAGCGTTTACTTTCAATGCCCTAGAAAAGCATGATATATGATACTTTTAAGTACAGAGTCTTTCAGGTTTTCCAAAACAACTCAATATGTTCAGAAAACTCTGCAGAGTTTTACCTTGTAGCAACATTAGGAATATATATTCTGAAATTTGACGATTCAATAATCTATGATATTATGGTGATCACCTGTGAATCACCTTTGAGAATAAGATAAAAAAAAGTCCAATAGAAAATGTCTTTACCGATAGAAAAAACAAGTCTGTTTCCATAAATAAACTTATAATGCTGAGATGTTCATCATTTAAAACACAGCTTAGCACTCTATTCAGCCATGAAGATTTGCTGCTGTATGTTTTTATTATATTCCTACAGTGTATGTGTGTGACTGGGTTATATCACACTGGGCTAATCGGCTTTATCTGAAGAAATGGGCTGTTACACTGTGCAGTGCAGTAAAACCTAGACCTCAGAATTGTCTTTTTATTAAACACCTGTACTGTGAAGATGCTAGAATTCGTTTTTCTTCTGTAGCTGATGTTAATCATAAAAAGGCTCTGAGGGACTGCTGAGACAAGCTCTTCCTGTATCAGTGATGGAAGGAGCACTGAAACCATATTATAAGGAGAAACACACAAAGAATGTTTAATGGCCTACAGAGAAGCAGAACAAATAACTGACAGAGATTTTATCAGGAAGTTTGTCCAACAGTCTGCTATGCAACTTTGTCATTCTTTGTGTGCAGTAATGTGCTATGAACGCACACCTACTTCACACAAACACATATCTCCTGATGAACTACAGGACTTTAGGATATAGTATGGCAGACTAGTTTATCATTCACTTTACATTCCAGTCTGGGGTGTCTTTAACTTTATCAGCTCTTTCAGTAATCCATCCACCCTTTCATTTTCTAGTCTAGCTGGCGTCCATCTACAGTGGTCAACGAGTGACAGGCGGGGTACACTCTGGACAGTTTCACCATTGTATCACAGGGTCAAAACACAGCCATATAGGGCAGCAAGCCATTCACACACACTTTCAGCAAAAGACAATTTAGAGTGTGCACTTAACCAGAAAGCCCTGTGTTTTTAGACTGTGGGAAGAAACCAAACCGCTTAGAAAAGAAAACATACAGGAAAATTCATGTAAAACTCCTTAAAATCCTACTGTCAAGCAAGGCCACAAACCACCAATCACAACTATTGTACTGTAATCACCAGGAAATCACTCCAACTCTACTTTTACCTCCTGTTTCTACTTCAACAGCACTGCTCCATCTCCTCTTGTTTCTAATGTTCAGCGGATTTGATCTGTTAAATGTAGCACAGGTTCTAAAAAGGATCTCTCTTCCATCCTCTTCACCTCATCTACCACTGGTTACAAGTAGAACTTAGATACATATCAGAGACAGTAAGTCTGTGTTGATGGTACATTTTGACACTTGGGTATCAGGAAGGCTGAAGTAGGAGCTTTGTGGTGTCCTGTCTGTGAAAGGAGCTCCTGCTTGACATTATCAAGAGCACAAAGCTAATAATGTATCTCTGTCATACACTACTTTAATGATTGTAAAAGGAATAGAAGTGCTTTGATTTACCAACTACCTTGGTTTGCATCTTAAGGGAAAAGTCCGGTCATATTCAGAATTTAGATAATAAAGTTCCATCCATCCATCTTCCTCCGCGTATCCGGGGTCGGGTCGCGGGGGCAGCAACTTAAGAAGGGAGGCCCAGACTTCCCTCTCCCCAGCCACTTCTTTTAGCCCCTTAGGAGGAACCCCAAGGCGTTCCCAGGCCAGCCGAGAAACATAGTCTCTCCAGGGTGTCCTGGGTCTTCCCCGGGGCCTCCCCCCGGTGGGACGTGCCTGGAACACCTCACCAGGGAGGCGTCCAGGAGGCATCCTAACCAGATGCCCGAGCCACCTCAACTGGCTCCTCTCGACGTGGAGGAGCAGCGGCTCTACTCCGAGTCCCTCCCAGATGACCGAGCTTCTCACCCTATCTCTAAGGGAGAGCCCAGCCACCCTACGGAGGAGGGTGCTGGCTAGATAATAAAGTTAACTTTAATATTTAAATATTAAATTTAAGTTAAAAATGAAAGTTATTCCATACTGTTCATAAATGATCAGTGTTTTTAATTAAGAGTAATTTTCATGTGAATGTGCTTTACTGGAGGCATCCATGTTTGTCAAAGAACACTACTGCCACCTACTGGTTTCTGACGTCACGGTGCGGTATCGGCTGTTGATCAAGTCCCAGTGCTGTATCTGGTGTTTGTCACAACGCGCTATTATCCAAGTCATCTTGAAAATATTCTTCTTCCAAATGTTGGCTACATATTACGGGTTTTTTCCTGTGTTTTTTTTCACTTTTCTCCGATGTATTCCAAAATCCAGCTGCCATGCACGTGGGCATTGTCAGTTTCACTATAGCTGTGGTGAATTTCAATGGTGAGGTCCTCTGGAAATCTTCAATAATTGTTGTTGATTGCAGATGTGTCTAGTAGTTCCCATTGATTTAGCTTGTAAAGTGGGGAGAATGGCGCTAGGCTTACCGCACCGTGACGTCACTGCTGGAAGATGGCAGGAGGGAGGGGTTACAATATTTGGGCAAAAATGGCCGCTCCCAGACTCAATGCTCGTGATTAAAATTATTGTTTTGCTATATTCATTAAATGACCGCAAACATATTAGTTTTAGGTATAAATAATAATCCATTGATTATTCCTTACTGACCGGACTTTTAACTTTAACATCAAGTAGGACTGGTCTGCTTGCAAGAGTTATGTATAAAAAATTCTTCAATGGATGTTGGTCTGTACTTTTTAAGACAGTGAACTTCTTTCAGAAGCTCCTCATTGACACTTATAGTCAGTGATAGTTATAGTGATATATAGTGATAGTTTGATATATAGTGATAGTTTGATATATAGTGATAGTTTGTTGCGTTTTTAGTGTCAAATTTTAATAAAATTTTTTGAGTACCAGTTCACATTACAGGTCATTTCAAGGCACTTTAAAGTGTTGTGTACACTTTTTCTGTCTAAGGAAACCGGTTAGATTGCTCCCAGTCTTTCACTTTCCAGAATCTGCTCCTCCAAGACAAGCTTGTTGTGACAGAAGACATTGTGTTGCTGCCTATGCAGCAATCCCTGCAAGGACAAATAAGAGGAAAAATGCCCTTTTAACAGGAGGAAACCTTCAACAGAACCAAACTCAGTGTGAACCGCCTTCTGCCGCGACCAACTAGGGGTTTAAGGAGAGGGAGGCAGACACACAAAGGAACATAGAGGCACTTATCCATCCATCTACAGCAGTTATCTATTAGGCTGATTAGTAGAACAGGCTCTGTGGTTGCACCAAGTCTGGACTCTGTGGAGAAGTCCTGAGTCGTCTCCTTCATCCCACTTTCCTCAGTGTGGTGGAATGGTTTGAGAAAAAAAAAATTAGCCGGGCTCAGCGTCCAATACCCAGGCATTTATGAAAGCTCTGGTATTCAGTAGATTATGTAAACACAGATGCTGTGTGGCTCAAAAACTTTTTCCCAAAGTGACTTAAAATTATTCTAAAGAGTCATGCTAAATAGTGCATTACCTCTTGTTTTGGTAATGCCAAATGAGGTGGTAAATTACCCCCATCAGAGTCTTGCTGTTGTTGTAGGACCCAAACAAAAGCAGAGGATCAGCATGCTATATGCAGCATGCTTGTTATAGGGACAAGAGGGGGAAATATTGCTAAATGGCAGGGGGTGCCCAGCAGGATGGATTGCTGGCATGTTTTCCACTGATTCACCACTGTGTTTTTTCCTTTGTAATACAGACAATCTCTGCAGGATATCAAGTCTTTTCAAGTCAAAGGTTTTAAGCGTTTTAAGAGTCACAAGACTTTTGCTTAAATGTCTAAGTCAAGTATAAATCTAACATAAAATTATTGAGGTAAGTCTGAAGTCCTAAATATGTCAAGTATCTTAGGCCCACATTTCTGAGGAATAGTATGTGTTTTCAAAAATGAAATGGGTCGGATAAATAAATTGGCTTAGAGGAAAAATACGCCTGTTCATTATGGTACTTGCATTTAGAAAACACATTTCCTTTCAGAAGTATATTATATAATATAATTCATATATTTTCTATAAAAATAAAATTATACTATATAATATTAAATAACTGTTTTGCATAGGAAAAAAAAGCAAATAAACATTTGTTTCTATGAGTGATGTTTTAAATGCAATGTTAAAATAGTCTGTAAAATAGAAAATATAAGCTTTTATTCTGTTTTTATTTCAAAAGCTGGTGAAGATTCTCAGTCATCCAGGTCAGAGTCATTAAAAAAAGTGAAAAAACAATCCACTGGACTTTGATTCCAAGTTTGATAACGTCTCGCTTCCCATTTCAGGAAGCCTTTTTAATTCAAAATGTAAGAAATAGCTTGGAATTGGGCTACACTATAAAACCTCGAACTCAACGCATTTTCTGGCATTTTGAATTGAAAAAGCTTCCTGGATGGGAAGCAAAATTTCTTCAAACTTGGGAACAAAGTCCAGTGGATTGTTTTTTAATATTTTGAATGACCCCCTTTCAGAGACATAGACAGGTATGGGGCATTGCAGGCTAACAAAGAAGCCAAACGACCCCCATTCCAAAGGGGGGGACCCGTTCGTCTGTTTCTATTTGCATGTTTTCTAAACTAAAACCAGGCTTTGTTGGGCTGCTGGATAAAACCTGGAACTCAACACTATTTCTGACATTTTGAATTGAAAAAGCTTCCTGGATGAAAGAGAAACATCTTCAAACTTGGAAACAAAGTGCAATGGATTATTTTTTAAATCTTTTGTTTTGACTTCAAATTATTCCAACTGAGACTATGATACGCAAGATACATCAAAATACAAAGAAAAAAAAACTCAGCAAAAAAAAACAAAAAACAAAAAAAGAACAATATGAGCAGTACACACAGTGAGCACTGGATTAACTCAACAATAAACAATTTTTGCCTTTTTTTTATTCAGCTCAACTAATTTAATGCCACAGCTGTGTTGCTGTTTCCGATATAATCACAGAATTGAATTATTAGGAAATTGTTGAGTGTAAAAATAATTCTATAATTGTTTTAGAATGTTAGATGCTGTAACAAAAGCCCAGTATGTGATCCTTCAGAAAAAAAAACTTCATATGTACCTTAATGGTGGCCCAACAGTAGTTCAACAATAAGAATAGAGTCACACCCACCCAATTCAATTCAGTTTATTTCTATAGCACCAATTCACAACACATGTCATCTCAAGGCACTTTACAGTTCACCAGATCAACCTTCTATCAAAGAAACCAGCTGAATGCATCGACTCATTGACTGTAGGCAATCCGGGTTTAGCAGTGGCGCTGGGGTTAAACACGTGTCCCATATATGGCAGCCCCATTTACTGTCTGCCTACTTTAAAAAAAAAAACACAAATAAAGGATACTAGAGCCCCTGAAATTTTTTCTTTTAAATTTGAACACCGTCAGATTAAGCTTTTCACAATTTTCCGAACAACACTGGGAACATTTGGAACAATCGCTGTGATCACAAACCTGCAGCATAAAGTATAAGGTGGAAAAACGTGTTTTCATTTTATGAATTGACCCAAAAACAGCCTGTTCTTTAGTCTAAAAATAAAAATTGAATATTGGTAAAGATATTTTTACAGTAGAAAATTTGTATTTATAAATGTGTCAACTGTTTTTGCATGTTTTGTCCAGTAGTGCAGCACTCAGGTTTTCTGTTTTCCTAGGGCCGAAAAGAAGCCCCACATTTTTTATTTCACGAGTAGAATGTCCCGGTTTTCACTATAATGCTCTAGCTGACCCATATGTAGGAAAAACCTTCTAAAACATTACTTTACATGCAATGTACACAGACACAGAAAAAAAGGGGAAATAGAGAAAAAAAAAACAACGACAGAGAGGTAAGGTATTGCAGTGTAAGGAGGAAGAATGTATAAAGACTAAAGGAAAGAAGGAAAAAGGTAAGATAAGATAACATCGTAGAAGTCTGCTTCTGCAAATGCAGCAAGGGAA
This sequence comes from Cyprinodon diabolis, assembly GCA_030533445.1. Classification (NCBI taxonomy): domain Eukaryota; kingdom Metazoa; phylum Chordata; class Actinopteri; order Cyprinodontiformes; family Cyprinodontidae; genus Cyprinodon; species Cyprinodon diabolis. The sequence continues at coordinate 38,565,000 of CM060076.1, forward strand.
ACAAAAAGAGAACAGCTGCACTGCAGAGGTTGATTGTATTGCACCAGGCAGCCAATCCTCTTAGCAGAGGTCCCTTAGGGATCCCTCTGCAGGTGCTATGCCCAGTAGGGAATGGCATCATGTCACTCATACGGGGCTTGGCCCATGCCAATGAGCGCCAGGCCTGGCTTTAGAATGATGTCTGCTGTGCTGGGCAACAAAACCTGTCTGATGATCTTCTGAAAGTCTTCTTGGGTATCACAAATAATGCTTTTGCAAAAGCTGATGCCCAAACAGGTACCTAGGGCCACTAATCAACCCAACTCCTTACATCTAACAGTATTAGATACAAGTACAGTAGTAGTCATTCAAAATGTCCCCCCTGTCCTTGGCCTGTCCCCTACAATTCCTTTTTAAACATCAATCTTTGTACTAAAATATTTTTTCACATTAAGATCTAAAGAGAGGCGTCATCTCCTGGTCAGACCCTGTAGTTCAGTGAAAGGAAAGGAAAGGAAAAACTATGCACACCCAGGAGAAGGCCAGTGGTTGGAGGGGTTTTTGAGTCGCAGGGGAGTAGGCTGCCAATCGTCTGGCATTTGACTGGGGATGGCCATTTTGAATGGCTGCAACTGTAATTCAAATGTTCCTCCGCTATTAAAAACCCATTCCATGAAGCTCTGCTTTTAAGCAACTCTGATGCAGTTTGGAGGTTTGTAGTGATTGACTCTGCACAAAGTTGGCAACCTGTTTCCACTATGCACTTCAGCGTCCACTGAGCCATTCCGTCAGTTTACTTAGCCTGCAACTTTGTGGCTGAGTTCCCATCATTTCCAATCACTTCTTTTTGTTTTCATACAGCTGACAATTGACTGAGGAATATTTACCTATGTCACAACTGGGTTAGTTGCACATGTGGCATCCAATCACAGCTCCATGCTAGACAGGGGTGGATTTGGGAAATTTGGGGCCCTAGGCAGGGGGCCCTGTGAATTGAAGTCAACACATAAAACAGACCCATTATGCAGATAGAGAAATATTAATAGAATAAACATCCATTATTTGTTCTAGGTCTTGTCCCTCTCTGTACTCAGCTGACTTTTCATGCTGTCTCTAAAGGAATGAAAGATTTTTTCCAAGCACTAAGCTCACTTAGCTGATTGCTCCTTCCTGTGTTTCCAAAAGTAAATAACCCAGTCCTTCTTTTCACTGTAGACAAGCCATGATCTGCTTATCTGTTCTCCATTCTTCATTTGGATGAAATAATAGCTGCATGAATCATGACAGCAGACAAGATAGAGGAGAGCAGGAGGCGGTGATAGCAATTTCGGTAGATTTGGTGCTAGGCACTGTTTTGAAATCAAAGTGCTGGAGGGGTCTGAAAAGTCGCGAAATATACCAACTATAGGACTAAGTTGGCATCACTGTTCTTGGCACCATTTGTTTTCATATAAGATAAGTGTGCTAGAAAATGGATGGATGGATGGATGGATGGATGGATGGATGGATGGATGGATGGATGGATGGATGGATGGATGGATGATGGATGGATGGATGGATGGATGGATGGATGGATGGATGGATGGATGGATGTATGATGGATGGATGGATGGATGGATGGATGGATGGATGGATGGATGGATGGATGAATGGTTTGCTGCTGTCTGTTTGGAACTTGGGGCAGAGACACACTTAATAGTCTAAGCGTTCTGATAGCATTTTAGCAAAAGGATTTTTATCAGAAACATAATTCATGTGCACAAATAAGGAATACTTGTATTAGCTATACATTTAAACAGATTTTTATGGGGCCCCCAGGAACTTGGGGCCCTAGGCAATTGCCTAATGGTAATCCCGCCGGGTGCTAGAACTCACTGTGCTCCTTAAAGTCCCCCATTCTATCACAAATGCCTATAACAACAGTCAGCATGCCCAGGTGCTGGATATTACACACCTGTGGCCATGGAAGTGATTGGAACACCACAATTACGCTCAGATAAAATGCTGCCATTTTTTTTGACCACTATTAAATGAACATAGATAAGAGCGCATCAACAACTGCTTTAACTAATTATCAATTCAGGAATGTGCACAGTTAAAAAGCTGAGTTTTTACATTTGTTTGGAAATATTTTTGTTGCAGTTTTTAAAGGTGCATCAACCATGGACTCATACACTGTATCAGAAATAAACAAACTACCTTAAAGTGTTGTTTTTACATAAGCAAGAATTAAGAGCAGTTGTTAATCTTTAAGGTGCATCTTTAAGTAAATGGAGAAAGGCTTTAGAGTAATGGGTCTCTAAGGCCACATTAACAGTCCCTTTTGCTCTTAAGAGATGCCTTATATTTAAAGCAAAGCAGAACCGTCTCATTCTAAGACAGATAAGGAAGAAAGAGAGTATTTGTCTCCACAGACACCTACAGACCGTTTTATTTATTTATAGTTTATGAGAAATATGAGCAGATGGGTTTCCTGCCTTACATTGAAATCTTGTCGACAGGAGAGAAAGACTGAACACATATAAACAGCAGCCATTCTTGATCCGGTAAAAGTAAATCTATTTTTGGCTTCATCCCTACATTGAAAGAATTTTGTTATTGTCTGATTTTTTTTATACACTGCTCAATAAAGGGAACCTGTGAACATCACAATATATCTTGAATCAAATCAGACTTCTGTGAAATCAAGCTGTCCACTAAGGAAGTAACTTTGATTGACTGTGATTCTGCAGGTGGGGACCACGGTCCACTTCTTAGTACCTATGCTTTCTGGCTGATGTTTGGTCACTTTTGAATGTTGGTGGTGCTTTCACATATGTGGTAGCATTAGACAGACTCTAAACCCATATAGGTGGCTCAGGTAGTGCAGGATGGCACATCAATGTGAGCTGCAGCAACAAGGTTTGCTGCATCTGTCAGTGTAGTGTCCAGAGGCTGGAGGCTCAACCAGGAGACAGGCCAGTAAAGCAGGAGCCCTGCAAAATGACCTGCAGCAGACCACAAATGTGCATGTGTCTGCACAAACCGTTAGAAACCGACTCCATGAGGATGGTATGAGGGCCCAACTTCCACAGATTAGGGTTGCACTCACAGCCCAACACCTTGCAGCGCCTGACAGGTTTACACTGAGCACGTGTCAGATTTGACTGCTTTTCTGCATGTAGCATGATCTACGCTGGTACGGTTGGCTCTGAGTTCCACCTAATGCAGGACAATGCTAGACCTCATGTGACTGGAGTGTCAGCAGTTCCTGCAAGATGAAGGCAGTGAAGCTATGGACTGGCCAATCTGTTCCCCAGACCTGAATAAGACTGAACACATCTGGAACATCCTGTCTCAATCCATCCACCAACATCAGTTTGCACCAAATCCACCAGCTTATCAGGAGCATGCCAAGGCATTGAAGGGAGGTCATACAGGTATGAGGAGGCCACTTACCTTTTTTTTTAACTGTTTTAATGACATTACATCAAAGTTGAATCAGCCTATAGTGTTTTTATACTTTAATTTTGTGTGCAACTTCAAATCTAGGACTCCATTGTTTAATACATTTGATTTCAATTATTTTTTTGTGATTTTGTTGTGTGGAAATTCAACTTTGCACAGAATAAAGTATTCAGTTGGAATATTTGGGTCCTTTAGATTTAGAGTGTTATTTGAGTGTTCCCTCTATTTTTTGAGCAGTTGATATTTTTTCTCTCTTTTTTATAGAGATTATGTTAACCTTGGATTATGCCTGAAAGACAGTAGATTGTTTGATGAGGCACAACATGCTGAGTAGGCAGCCAGCTGACCAGGTGAGGAGGAAAAATGGTGTGCTTAGAGACCGGGGCTGGACAGAGCTGTTATATAAATACAGCAAATATGTTTCCAGAGGAGATATGTATCTTCTGTTGGAAGAATGGCTGGATCAAATTAATTTAAATCCTCATATATTTCTGTATTTTGCCCATCAAATTCATTTTCTGAGAATTTCTAGGAATAAATAAACTGATAACAATTAATTATTAACTGCTTGTTGCATTATTTCATTTGAGGTCTCTAAATCCAAACAACCTTAAAGTTTGTCTTCTGCATCTGCTGATGTACATTGGAAGTTTCTGAGATGATAATTTGATGTGAGAAGGTTAGACAGAGTTTTACAGCTTGCCAGATTGTAGATCAAAGGCTTGTTGTATCATAAATAATAACAGTCAAACGCTGCTCCTGCAGTCTGGCCTGACGATAAGCTTGTATACAAACTAAGCCATCTTGTTAAAGCAGATTGCTTCTGGATGTTTCACACAGTCCTTATGTCTCCATCTTAGCAGACACAAAGGACTAAACAGGAAGAGAACACACTGAATAGCAGACTGAGTTGTACACAAATCAAGCTACTCTCCAGAGAGCAGACTGCAGGCAGGATGTGGTAGAAGTCTGATTAAAAGCTGCTTTAATGCTCTCTGCATTCAACAAACACCTTTCCAACCAAACTAATTCTACATTATTGACAGCAAAGCAGGGAGGCTCTTTTCTCTATTGAATAGATAGTTTTGTTACACCCTCCCATGACCAAACAGCCGCCTCCTTCTTTCTCCAAATTGAAATCTCAAAGCTTTAGTGGGGCACGCATTCTGTGACATTTACGCAACATTTTAGCAGATTCTTGTTATGCATTTATTCATCGGTTCATTCATTTAACTGCTCATGAATACAAATGTGATGGCTGACCTGTCATATCAGACCTTACTCTTCTATGGGTAATTCTGCTGCTGAGGTTGATGCAGTACCTGCTCATGCATATACATCAGCCCAATAAGGAAATAAGCAGCGAGGAACACCAGAGGAACGTGAAACCATTGAATTAAAGAGCAGGATTTATTCCTCTTGTTAGAATGCTTGCTGCACTGCCCAGTGTTTAAATGGGATTTTGGTACAGTATGTTGGCTGATTGCTCAGAGAAGGTGGCTGAGCTATGACACCATCTTCCTGTAAGGTCGAATGGTAATTACGGGGGAAGTTAAACTCTTCTATACTCAAGTGGTCTAAAAAAAGGATTGTTCTACTAGATTATTTTCTGCATAGTAAACATATGCATACTTTCAATTGATTTAGTCAATATTTTTTTTTAAATTCTGGCCTTATCAATTTAAGCAGGTGTATCATAAATAATATGATATGTCTTTTGATGGCACAAAAGGGAGATTTTAGGGATAGAGTTACCGGTTGATAAAGAAAGTTTTAATTATTCAATCGTGTTTTACTACCAAGCTCAACCGGGGTGCAACTAGGGGGTCCACGAGAGTTGAGCTGAGGTGTGTTGCCATAACTACTAACTAACCACTGTCAAACAATCAGGATATAACTTTTTATTTCTTTGATTACTAACAGTTTGATCAAGGCCGATGTTTACTTTCTAATATTGTTACCCTATCCCTCTTTACCAAAGTGTGTTCTTGTTCTCTCTCTCTTTCATCGTCGGACACAAATCAAAATAAACTTCTTAATGTTTGAAATTTGCTGTGTGAATTGTGAGTCAGATTCAGATTTAGAAGCTGATGCATGAAATAAACAAAGTGAGAACACACAGTAGGTAGATTATCAGAATCTATCTTCAGAGACACGTAAGGTTGTCTGTGGAGGTCTGACAGTCTGACGGTTTCCAACAAATGAAATCACAATTTTAAGTGACGTTTTAAATATTCGGGAAAAAATAAATGTAAATTTATAGTTTTTCCATTTGGTCTGAATTAAATTAGCCAAGCACGAAGCATAGTGTCATTATACATGATGACTGTTGGGATCCAGAGGTTTGCCCTCCAGAGGGCGACATGGATCACTTGTTGTGGGCTTCTGTTACTGTTGGGATCCAGGGGTTTGCCCTCCAGAGGGCGATGTGGATCCCTTGTTGTGGGCTTCTGTTTATCTGTTGGGATCCAGAGGCTTGCCCACCAGAGGGCGCAGTGGATCCTTTCCTGGGAGCTGGTGCTCAGCGCTCACAGCTGATCCCCATCAGCTCATTATTAAGCTCTCCCTATTTAAGCTGGGTGAGAGCTTCCCTCTGAGCCGGATTGTTGAACTGAACTGACTTAGCCACGGTTAACAAGCCTGAGCCACCCTGCCTGTCTGAACCTGAACCTGTAAACCTGAACCTGTTTTCACCTGAACCTGAACCTAACCTGCTTGTCCTCTCTGCCTTCCAGGCAGAAACCTGTGTTGATCCAATAAATTATTGGACTTTTATCCTGCCTGTGTGTCTGTGAGTTCTGCATCTGGGCTAGTAAAACCTACCTGATCATGACAGTGACCAGGGTGACGTCATCTTGCATGGCTGTAGTAAACAGGAAGTAGAGGCTCCAATCTACCACTGACCACAGATGAGTAATGGAGAAAGGTTTTAATGAATATGTTGCTATGAGTTTAGTTGTTCTTATGTTAACATGTCAGCCAGTAATGGCAATGTTGCTTTCATCCATGTCTACACGCATAGTAGGAACATCAGGAAAGAAGAACAGCAGTAACATCCGATCCTGCTATTCCTCATGTGAGTTTGCTACATCAGAGCTGATTTGAAAAAAATATTTCCCATTTGCACATCAACCCGATTTTTTAAGCATGTGCATATATTTTTTGCAAAGTTGACTGAGTTTTTTTTTTTCTTTTTCAATCTTTGGTGTTTCCATAAAGTTTTTCTGATTTGATATTTCAAAATTGTAATTACAAAGCTGAAGAAAATTCTCCTAGTGTCTCTGTCTCTTTCTTGCTGCAGGCTGAGCCATTTCTGCCCCTGAAAGTCCTCAGGATCCTGCTGATAATGTTGTATTAAATTTTATAGCAATATATTTCAAATTCAGCTGTAATCTTAATTTTATAACGTGTCATGATGACCAGGTTGTGTTACTGTAACTACAACTTGTGAGCAAGATTAAACATGCTAAGGCTATAAAAAGCTTGTAACAGTTTGTTTTTTTGAAGGTGTGGGGGTGTATTTACGTGACTGGGAAACAGAAGGGGGTGCATGGCTAAATAAGTTTGGGAGCCATTGTGTAAGAGTACCACATTCCCACCAGTGCAGAGCTTGCGCAGTTATCTTCTGCAGCTTTAAATGGTTAAAGCATGTACAGTGAGAGGACATTTGGTGTATGGACATCTGAGACATAGAACAGAAAATCTCCCTGTCTCCTTCATCCTTCAATTGACCACCAGCTTTAGTTCTGGCAGGGTGACCTATCCATATTCCCTACATTGCTCTAGAACCTGAGCAGTAGGAGCTAGGGTGGCCAAATGTCCGGCTCAAAACGGACAGTCCGGATTTTCATTGCACTGTCCGACGTCAATTCTGACGTGTATTTGTCCTCCTTTATGAGGCACTAGGCTTGTAGCGCAGATTTTTATTTATTTATTTTTTCTGGGCTGCAGCACAATATCCAGTCATCAAAAATGTATCACTATCTGATCTAACAGATGATTGGCTAAGAGTGGCGGCGTGTCAGATAAAGATCTGCTTGTCATTGGTTACAAAAGCAAACAAGGATCAGAGTAACTGATGCTAAGTATTAAAGTTAGCTTCCTGTCAAAACCAGGACGTCGTTTAACCGAGAATGGACAAAAGAGCGGGAATTTATGGCCAAAGGTAGTGGAGCAGTCATGAAAAGCTTCAATTGAACAGCGTGCGTGTACAGATTAACATAAAAGTAATAAATGTGCACCAGCGAACTCTTCAATGTTGGCTTTTACATCAAGTTTTGTCGCCCCTGGATGCTAAAATAACTTTTGCAGAGCTGCAAGGTGACTATACTATTAAACATCACTAGTCCTATGGAAGTGTAGACTGTGAGGTGAAAGTGGATTTCAGTGATTGGCCCATAGCTAAATAGCCTCGTGAGACCATCCTTATCTCGCGAGCTTTCAAGGTTTCACTCGCTATTCAGTCTGGAGACTCAGTCTTCGTTAAAGAAAATTTGGAGCAGTTCACCAAACGAACGTCCAATCAGCGTTGGCTTTGAGGCGGGTTGAGGTGTGACGCAACGAGAAGCGCGACAGTTCAGTCTAAAGAACATGGCGGCTTCAGCCGATGAAACTAGCGTTAGCGTGGCTATCGAGCAAGTTTTATCGGAATTACAGAGTATTTCTTCACTGAAAGAAGAGCAAAACACTGCTCTGGAGGCTTTTCTCAGAGGTAAAGATGTTTTTGCTTTTCTCCTGACTGGTCTCGGCAAGAGTTTGATCTATCAATTGGCTCCTTTTCGTCGTCGCTCTGTTAGTACGTCATATGCTTCTTTGATCTGATTGGTTTATTTGGCCCGTCTATCACCAACATAGGCCAATCAGCTAACCAGTATAAGGTGTCCAGATGGATATGGGGAGCAAATCCATCTGGCATAGTCAGGTTGATAGCTAAAGGGATGACCATAAAGACAGGTCTGCTGCACGCAGACACTTAAGATAAGATCCCAAAGGACAGAGGCTCTTAAAAATAAAGCTATACTTTTAGAGCAGTTTAATGCGTTTTCTACAATCTCTTTTGTTGTTTAAAAAAATATTAAGCTATTTTATTATGAATGTTTCTTGTTAAAAAGATTTATTTTAACGTTTAAGTCCACATGGTATGCTTTATGGTATTCTGCACTTTAAAGATTCAGCTCGGAGGTCACTTTTTAAACACCACAATGTATTAAATAAATACAAATGCTGGGAACCAATTCTTTTTTACATTTCTTTGATATTTTGTTCTATTCAGTTACACAAGCATCCTTTCTAAACTACTAAGAATTGTACTATAAATGTTACTTTATCCACTTCTTATGTACACCTTAGAAATTTATTGATATGCCGCACAATGTCCTCCTTTTTGGTGCTATAGAAATGGCCACCCTAGTAGGACCTGAGTCTATAAGTATTTCCTATGCTGATAAAACCTCTTATTAACTGTTGTTTGTTGTCTGTGTGAGTCTCTCCGGGTAGAAATTGAACTATAAAACATTTCTATATTCCATGTGCAGGTGGATTAAGTGTGATAAAAATAGCTTTAAAAAGTTATATTCACAGAAAATGAGTTTAGCAACCTTCTGGTGGCATGTTCACTATGATTTTAATCAACAGAGAGAGCGAGAGAAGGGTGACCAACATCAGGTTCCTAAGAGAATACATCTCACATGGACCAACTAAACTAATGCGCAGATAAAGAGGGAACAATAATTCTTCTTGACATGTCTACATACTGCATCTGCAGGTAGTTTCTCAGGTGCTCTGCATCTTACAGAAAGGCTCTTGAAAGCGTTGCCTCCAGTTATTTGAAATTATCCCATCTGAGAGGAAGTGGTCAATCTTCCATACACCCCCAACTCAGAATCCGAAGAATTGTTTTTCATTTTTTTTCCCAGAGCTCTGGCTGTTGTGAACAACCATTATTTCAGACACTCAAGATACGTCATGAACCGACCTTTGTGATAACGTCTATATTGCAAATTCATTCACCTTTGTTCGTTTAAATTTTGACAAATACTTTACCAAATCCTGCTCACCATTCAGACAGGTTTCATTTTGTTGACCTTGAAGTCTTTTTTGTTCTTGAGTGCTAATTGTTCAAATCAAAACCATACAGTTTTTTTTTTCTTCCAAAAAATACTATTTTAGTCCTCCTTATTTAGACCCACAGCTCCTGTATAAGCCAGTGCAGAAAGTTAAATATTTGGAAAGGTCTTAGTTTAAACAGGGCACTGGACTTCCAAAACAATGTGATAAAACTAAGGTATTTAACTTAACTTTAAAACATTAACATTTGTTTAAAACAGAGCAGCGTCCTCTCCAGGTTGTTTACCTGGAGTGTAGTCTAAAAGCAGCTCTTCTGGCAACCAGAAGGACAAGGCCCTGGTCCCCATCCTCCCCGGGTAGAAGCAACACAGACTGTGGCTTCTATTGAAATAGAATTTGAGCCTAATTGCTTACATGCTAACCAGGAAACCAGATAGTGGGTCCAGACAGGACAGTTTATACCACAGCTGGGATATGACAAGGTGATTTTATAAGACTTTTGGAAGTACAACTATCTCCTCTTTTCCAACTTGATTGCAAAATGTTCTGTTATGTATTTTTGCATTTTTCTTAATTTTCATCCCTTTGTTTCATCCATTAAAAACAGCTGAGATGTTTAAAACAATTTCTTTTCCATGAAGGGCTTTGAGGGAGAACCTGTCGTTATCATGGCTCTGATGGCTGGCCGAATTGCTCATTTCATTCACCAGACATACTCTGCCCAGTTTCCATTTTTTATTTATTTTTTTATTTTTGTGGGGGGTAATCCTAATCTGCCTGTTATCCACTTAATGTGCTTGTTCCTGTCTTGGTTCAGTGGAGAGAGGGACTTTTTTAGTGTTTCGTAGTGTTCCAGTTATCTTGACCTGTTCTGCTTCTCAGCTACTGTGCTTGCCTGTTCCATCGGAATGTTTCTGCCTGAACTCAAGTAGCCCCTTGTTCTTAATGTACTCACTCTCAAACAGAGAGGACTAAAACTGCACAGCTCTCCTTCTAATCTGGTCTGTTTCACTCATCTTCTGCCCTGTGTCAGACTAGCTGTATAGCCTCTTTTCCAGAGAAAATTCTGTGTTAACGTATGTTTTTCAAATATGCAATATGTAAGAATGCTAGCAGTGTTTATTTCTTCAACGATGATGAAATTATTTAGTTGATGCTCCTTTTTTCATGACGAGAACTGATGAGCTAAAAGTGGTTCTTTGATGATGAAAACTTGACGACTGATGGGTGTGACTTTTTGTCAACAAGACAAGACTAATAAAAATGCAAGCCGGTGGTCTGTCATATGTTTAAAATCATCATGCTCTAATCTGTTAGACCAGCAGTTCCCAACCACCGGGCCGCGGACCGGTACCCGTCCGTCGGTTATTTGGTACCGGGCCGCATAGAAAAAAGTACATATATATTATTTCGACGATCAGAGTCAAAGTGATGTTTTATTTAGAAAAATATTAAAAATTGGGGTATTCTCTCCCAATTACATCAGTCGGTGCATCTGTGCCTCTTGACACAGGTTAATTCAGGTCAAGACGCATCCTATCTATAACCCTAACCCGCATCCTATTTCCTGTGGTTAGAGCGACCAAAACAAAGCTAAGGAGCAGACTGGACATCAGGAGCACACTTCGTGTCATTGTCTCTTGTTACGCCTAGATGGGACCGGCTTGTTTTGGAGAAACAAGCCCAGGGCTCCCACTTCAACATAATGGTGAGTTTTATTTTTATGCTGTTTGTATTTGATTTTATGCCAGTCGTATTATTTTATACGCATAAGGCTAGACTAACCTCTCCTGAGCTGAAAGCTATGCTACGTACAGTATTAACCAAATCCTTCCTTCGAAGTCACTGCTTGCTGGACTGAGTCAGACTACCTTTCTTATGTTCTATTCCAATATGTGACAAGTGAATTTCTCCGCTGTGAGATCAGTAAAGCTCATCTAATCTAATCTAATGATTCAGAAGGAGCTAAAGATGACTGTTTTTTCCTGTGATTTAAACCGAGTTTAACTCAGTGGCGTGAACCCGCGTGCTTCAGCAAATGAGAGAGAGCTATCCAGCTCTGGTCGACCTACACCTGACTGCCTCCGCAACAGCTGGGCCCAATTACTGTTTGTCAAGGAGCTGTTAGAAGCCACTAACCTACCGCATACTAGCATACTGGAATACTAGACCTACCGCTATTGAAGCTCTACTGCCACTTAATCATGTTCAGCCACGTTGTAGACTTTCCTTTAGTTCAGCTGGACCCGCCCAGACCAAACCTCCTGGGGCCAGATAAGCTCACCCATTTGTGTATCATTCTTAATGTAGTTCTGAGTCATTGTTCACTTTTGACTGTAAAATTCAACGAAACTTCACAGTTTTGACTGCATTTAACATCTCTGTGTCAAGGTTTATTCACATGTATCTGCTCCTATTTTTAAAGGACACCTCAATACATTAAGCCTTGAAACTTGAACCCTCCTCAGAGACTTAAAACCTCTTTTTCCCACTTATTTACGTTATTGGTTATTAGATATTTTTCAATTCAATTCAGTTTATTTATATAGCGCCAAATTCACAACACATGTCATCTCAAGGCACTTGAGGTACCCGTCCGTCGGTTATTTGGTACCGGGCCGCATAGAAAAAAGTACATATATATTATTTCGACGATCAGAGTCAAAGTGATGTTTTATTTAGAAAAATATTAAAAATTGGGGTATTCTCTCCAAATCAGTCGGTGCATCTGTGCCTCTTGACACAGGTTAATTCAGGTCAAGACGCATCCTATCTATAACCCTAACCCGCATCCTATTTCCTGTGGTTAGAGCGACCAAAACAAAGCTAAGGAGCAGACTGGACATCAGGAGCACACTTCGTGTCATTGTCTCTTGTTACGCCTAGATGGGACCGGCTTGTTTTGGAGAAACAAGCCCAGGGCTCCCACTTCAACATAATGGTGAGTTTTATTTTTATGCTGTTTGTATTTGATTTTATGCCAGTCGTATTATTTTATACGCATAAGGCTAGACTAACCTCTCCTGAGCTGAAAGCTATGCTACGTACAGTATTAACCAAATCCTTCCTTCGAAGTCACTGCTTGCTGGACTGAGTCAGACTACCTTTCTTATGTTCTATTCCAATATGTGACAAGTGAATTTCTCCGCTGTGAGATCAGTAAAGCTCATCTAATCTAATCTAATGATTCAGAAGGAGCTAAAGATGACTGTTTTTTCCTGTGATTTAAACCGAGTTTAACTCAGTGGCGTGAACCCGCGTGCTTCAGCAAATGAGAGAGAGCTATCCAGCTCTGGTCGACCTACACCTGACTGCCTCCGCAACAGCTGGGCCCAATTACTGTTTGTCAAGGAGCTGTTAGAAGCCACTAACCTACCGCATACTAGCATACTGGAATACTAGACCTACCGCTATTGAAGCTCTACTGCCACTTAATCATGTTCAGCCACGTTGTAGACTTTCCTTTAGTTCAGCTGGACCCGCCCAGACCAAACCTCCTGGGGCCAGATAAGCTCACCCATTTGTGTATCATTCTTAATGTAGTTCTGAGTCATTGTTCACTTTTGACTGTAAAATTCAACGAAACTTCACAGTTTTGACTGCATTTAACATCTCTGTGTCAAGGTTTATTCACATGTATCTGCTCCTATTTTTAAAGGACACCTCAATACATTAAGCCTTGAAACTTGAACCCTCCTCAGAGACTTAAAACCTCTTTTTCCCACTTATTTACGTTATTGGTTATTAGATATTTTTCAATTCAATTCAGTTTATTTATATAGCGCCAAATTCACAACACATGTCATCTCAAGGCACTTTACAGTTCAACCAGATCATACAGTCAAATTGATACAAAGTTTTCTATCTAAGGAAAACCAGTTGATTGCATTGACTCATTGACTCAAATACAATCCCTCACACTAAGCATGCTTGCAGCGACAGTGGAGAGGAAAAACTCCCTTTTAACAGGAAGAAACCTCCAGCAGAACCAGGCTCAGTGTGAGCGGCCATCTGCCGAGGCCGACTGGGGTTCAAGGAGACAGAAGCAGAGATACAAAAAGCAGCTGTAAAAGGCGGCCCCGTCCAGGAAACACACAGCCAGGCAGACGAGCTCCAAGGCAGCTCCCATGCCAGAGGATGAAGAGAGCACATCCACCCAGCCACGGCCAGAGAAACAGGACCACACTGGAAAACAGGCCAATCTCCAACATCTACAAACAAGGGTGTTGATGGAAGCAGCACAGCTGATGTTTCTTTCCTGGATGACGTCACAGCCAAACAGGAACAGACGAGGCAAAGCTACTCTGAGGAAAAGCAGAGAGAGCAGAACGTTAGAGATTGAACTAACAGATTCTGCAGAATAGGAGAACAGAGAGAGAATGAAGCAGAAAGATGAAATGGGGGTCCCTATGTCCTCCAAAAGTCTAAGCCTATAGCAGCATAACTTTAAAGACAGCTCAGGATAACCTGAGCCACCCTAACTATAAGCTTTATCAAAAAGGAAAGTTTTAAGCCTAGCCTTAAAAGTAGACAGAGTGTCTGCCTCACGGACTAAAACTGGTAGTTGGTTCCACAGGAGAGGAGCCTGATAACTAAAAGATCTGCCTCCCATTCTACTTTTAGAAATTCTAGGAACCACTAGTAAACCTGCAGATTGAGAGCGAAGTGCTCTGTTAGGAACATAAGGAACAATCAGATCTCTGATATAAGATGGAGCTTGGCCATTTAAGGCTTTATATGTGAGAAGGAGGATTTTAAATTCAATTCTTGATTTAATAGGAAGCCAATGAAGAGAAGCCAGGATAGGAGAGATATGATCTCTCTTTTTAATTTTCATCAGAACTCTGGCTGCAGCATTTTGGATCAGCTGAAGGCTTTTAACTACAGTTTGTGGACTTCCTGATAGTAAAGAATTACAATAGTCCAGCCTTGAAGTAACAAATGCATGGACTAGTTTCTCAGTATCACCCCTGGACAAGAGATTTCTAATTTTTGCAATATTCCTCAGATGAAAGAAGGAAATTCTAGAAACCTCTTTGATCTGGGATTTAAATGACAGGTCCTGATCAAAAATAACACCAAGATTTTTTACTTTATTATCTGAAATCAGTTTAATCCCATCCAAATGAAGTGACTGGCTAATCAGCTTCTTTTTCAGAGACTCTGGTCCAAAGACTATAACTTCTGTTTTGTCTGCATTCAGAAGCAGAAAGTTAAGAGTCATCCAGGTTTTTATGTCTTCAAGACATGCCTGTAATCTATGTAATGGGTTAGCTTCATCTGGATGTATAGACAGATATAGCTGGGTATCATCAGCATAACAGTGGAAATTAATCCCATGCTGTCTAATAACTCTACCAATTGGGAGCATGTATAAAGTAAAGAGGATTGGTCCTAGCACTGATCCCTGTGGTACTCCACAGGTAACCTTTGAGCGTGTTGAAGATCTATCATTAACATAAACAAACTGAATTCGATCAGATAGATAAGATTTAAACCAGTCTAGTGCTGTTCCTTTAATTCCAACAAAATATTCAAGTCTTTCTAAAAGAATATTATGGTCAACTGTATCAAATGCAGCACTAAGATCCAACAGGACGAGCACAGATACGAGTCCATTATCTGAGGCCATGAGAATATCATTAGTGACTTTCACCAGAGCTGTTTCAGTGCTATGATGAGCTCTAAAGCCAGACTGAAACTCTTCAAAAAGTTCATTATGGTGTAAGTGGTCGCAAACTTGTTTGGCAACTACTTTCTCAAGAATTTTGGATAAGAAAGGAAGATTGGATATAGGTCTATAATTAACCAAGTCATCTGGGTCAAGAGACGGTTTCTTAAGCAGAGGTTTAATTACAGCAACCTTAAAAGCTTTAGGTACATATCCCTGTAACAGAGATAGATTAATCACATCTAAAATGGAGGAGGAGATCAAAGGGAATACCTCCTTAAATAACCTGGTTGGAACTGGATCTAACATACAAGTTGAAGGCTTAGATGAAGACAATAATTTTGCTAATTCAGAAAGTTCAACTGGATCAAAGCAGTCTAAACCCGGTTCAGATTCCATGACTGCCTCAGGTACAATCGCGGATAGAGGAGTGCTTATGATCTTATTTTTAATAAGATCAATCTTATTTATAAAGAATCCCATAAAATCATTGCTACTAAGAGCAGGTGGAATGGACGGTTCAACAGAGCTATGGCTCTGGGTGAGTTTGGCAACTGTATTAAAAAGAAATCTAGGATTATTCTTATTCTCCTCTATTAATGAGGAGAAGTATGCTGCTCTTGCTTTACAAAGGGTCCTCTTATACAGCAGTAAACCATTTTTCCAGACTAGGAAGGACTCCCGCAGGCCTGTGGAGCGATATTTTCTCTCCAGTTTCCTAGCATTTTGCTTCAAAGTACGCAGCTCTGCATTAAACCAAGGAGCAAGCTTTCTATTTTCAACGGTTTTCATTTTCAAGGGAGCTGCGTTGTCTAAGGCAGTACGCAGAGAACTAGCAACCCCATCAACAAAATCATCAACCTGTGAAGGGGAATAAGCTATGCTTTTGCACTCTGCAGCACTGCTCAGCGACACAGAGGAGAGAGAAAGTGAAGCAGATTCTTTAAAATTTATAACTGCACCATCTGATAAAGATCTACTAAAATTGAACCTTCTTTTGGGGGAGGAGAACTCTGTTAAAGTAATCCTGAAGGTTATTAGAAAGTGGTCAGAGAGGACAGGGTTGTGAGGAAATACTGCTATTTCTTCACATTCTATGCCGTATGTCAGCACAAGATCCAAAGTATGAAGATGAGAATGTGTGGGACTATTCACATTTTGAACAAAGCCAATAGTGTCTAAGATAGCATTAAAGGCTGCTCTTAAGCTATCGCCTTCAATGTCAGCATGGATGTTAAAATCTCCCACTATGATGACCCTGTCTCTGTCCCTGGTGTCTCTAATGCCACGTTTCTGACTATGGAGCTGCCAATCACCAGAGTGGGCTTCTCAGTGGGTGTGTCACTGAGTGGGGAAAACCGGTTAGAAACGTGAACGGGTTGGTGGTGACCAGTGGGCAGAGATCCACGACTACGCTTTCTGCGTACAGTTACCCAATCGCCTGGCTGCTCAGGCACTTTTGGAGGACAGCTACTGGGGGGCCTACTTTAACTCCTGGATGTTCAACAGCCTGAAGCCTGGATTCTAACTCTGACACCCTCGCCTCCAAAGCTACAAAAATACTACACTTATTACACATCCCTTTATCACTAAAGGAGGCAGAGGAATAACTGAACATCTGACACAGAGAGCAGGAGAGAGGAGAGGAAGAAGGAAGAGTTGGAAAAGAGTCAAGGGAGGGAGAGAGAGAAGCCATAGCAATGCTAAGCTAGCGCTAGCCTAGGCTAGCTACTCCTTGCTATCAGAAATAAAACCGTGTGAAACTGACAAGTGCTCAGTAGAAAAGTGCAGCAGAAGGTGCTATGTTTTAAACTAGTCAGTTAGAGTTACTTAGATACAGAGATATCACAGAGAAAATAACTTAACTTCAGATGGAGTTCCTCTGGACAGCTGCAGCAGCTGCACACTCAGTTAATCCAAACAGGAAGTGAACAGGTCCAAACAGGAAGCAGGTCCAAACAGGAAGCAGGAAGCAGCTTCCCACCCTCCAATCAGATATAATAACACTGTGTGATTATTAGCTAATAAAGGTACCATTTTATTTTAACAAGTGGTGTTTTGTTTACTTTTTGCAGTTAAGGATTTATTGCTCAAGTCAGTAACACCTTAATGACCAGTGACAGATTTCTTTGGTTGATGATTAATAATTGCTGAAAGCCATAGTCTGAATTACTAAATTGGTGGAGCCAACTGGATCTTAAAAAGGTGATCCAGGTGTCCAAAATTTTCTGTAAAATGCTAACAACCCTGGTGAGTAAGCAAATTACAGTTATAGTCATAACTTCTAATTCAATTATTTAATATATTCATAATCTTCTGGTAAACTGGCACAACAATGTCTACGGGGCTGGAGGTTCTCTGGATTCAGCAAATCTGTCAAGAGCTCCTTTACTACCTGGGATTATGTTCTTAATATTGACCTAATGAAAGGTGAAGGGATAGGAGCTAGGGGATACGATTAGATGTTTCTGGATAGAGCCCATGTGAAAAAAAAGTAAAAGTTTAAATTTGATTGTATAATTCTACTGTTTGTGAGAATAAGTGATAAAATGACAATATAGCTTGCACATGCAAACTACTGGATCATGTATGCCAGCGTTTAGTTCAGGCTTCTGAACCACATGTAGGAAAACCTCTGGAGAAAAAGAAAGATTAAGATAAATTATGCTTAAGGAGTGCAAAGAATTATCTTGCAATAGAGGAACTGGTGCAGGGGGAAATAGTGACAAAGGTGAACCAGGAACTATTAAAAGAGAGACTGTTCTGTTTGGGAATCCTGAAAACTAAGAAGGGGAGGGAAAAAAATGGTGCATACTGGATGGAGAATGGTGATCCAGCTTTACAGTTGATAGGGTTGTCACAACAGAGAGTCCTGTAAATGAATCCTGTTCTCTTTTTTCAAAAGTGTTGGTGAAATTTTTGTGAAACATAAATGGTCTAAGTGGTGAGCTTGGTGGTAATTAGCATCTGCAATATATTAAGTCAGGGAAGAAATCATAATTGAAGAAGAGGCTGATTAAATTCTCCTTCATCTCTTCTTTTGTTTTGTTTTTTATCAGTTTGAGCATTTTTTTGTCATATACTTAAAATGCAAATACTGTCTAATTGACGTAAAGCCATTGTTGGAATGCAAAGCATACATAATTGACTGCATTTTAGCCCAGCAGTGGCACATATGTTTGGGATAGAAAAGCTTTAGGAAACTCATTTCATGCTTTTGTTTGTCTAATCACAAATTTTAATTGCTTATGGGGTCTGATTATCTTCTGAAAAAAACGGCAAGAGTTGTTCCCCCTCCCCCCATGTAATGCTATTTGATGACACAGCAGCTTGACAGCTTAGCTGGGAAATAAACTTGCTTGGCTTGTGTCCCCTTGATATTGTTGGTATTGATTATCATGAAACGACCTCAGAGGTAAAAGAACACAAACTGTGTAAAAAGTAGTAGACTTTCAAAAATCCTGACCTAAAAATGTCCCAAAACAAGAAAATTTAACTGGTCCACATTTTTTAGAGTTCTTAAAATTGCTTGCATGTTATATGTTTAGCTTATGAAAACCTTTTGAACTTGAAAGAATTTAGTCAAATCCCTGGAAATTACTTCAAATCTTCGATAAAAAAAAAAATCACCCATCCTTGAAATTCCTTGAGTGTTCTTTGCATTTTGGCAATTCACATGGATTGAGACCACTATCATCATACTCTTTATTTGTGTTTTTTGTTTGTTTGGTTATAGGTTATATTTTTTTCAGCTTTTCCCCAAAATCATTGTTATAAAAATGAGGCAAAGTCACCTAAGCACTGTGGGCTATAATATCTACCCTTTATTCAAGTCAATTCAGTTTAATTATATAGCGCCAATTCACAACACATGTCATCTCAAGGCACTTTGCAGTTCACCCAGATCATACACTCAGATTGAAAAAGTTTCTATGTAAGGAAAACCAATTGATTGCATCGACTCATCGACTCCAGGGAAATCCTACACACTAAGCATGCTCTTAGTGGGAGTGGAGAGGAAAAATTCAGTTTTAACAGGAAGAAACCTTCAGCAGAACCAGGCTCAGTGTGAGCGGCCATCTGCTGAGGCCGACTGAGGTTCAAGGAGACAGAAGCAGACATAGAAAAAGAAGGAGAGATACAAAGGGCAGCTATAAAAGGCGGCCACGTCCAGGAAACACACAGCCAGGCAGACGAGCTCCGAGCCAGCTCCCATGTCAGAGGATGAAGAGAGCACATCCAGTTAGTCACAGTCAGAGAAACAGGACTACACTGAAAAACAGGCCGATCTCCAGCATCTATAAACAAAGGTGTTGATGGCAGCAGCACAGCTGATATTTCTCTCCAGGATGGAGTCACAGCCAAACAGGAACAGACCAGATGAAGCTACTATGAGAAAAAGCAGAGAGAGCAGAACGTTAGAGATTGAACTAATAGATTCTGCAGAGTGGGACTGCACCCATCCTTCCTGTTCCTGTTGACTTCCTGTTTGGATTAACTGAGTGTGCAGCTGCTGCAGCTGTCCGGGAGGAACTCCATCTGACGTTAAGTTATTTTCTCTGTGATATCTCTGTATCTAAGTAACTCTAACTGACTACTTTAAAACATAGCACCTTCTGCTGCACTTTTCTACTGAGCACTTGTCAGTTTCACACGGTTTTATTTCTGATAGCAAGGAGTAGCTAGCCTAGGCTAGCGCTAGCTTAGCATTGCTATGGCTTCTCTCTCTCCCTCCCTCTCTTTTCCAACTCTTCCTTCTTCCTCTCCTCTCTCCTGCTCTCTGTGTCAGATGTTCAGTTATTCCTCTGCCTCCTTTAGTGATAATGGGATGTGTAATAAGTGTAGTATTTTTGTAGCTTTGGAGGCGAGGGTGTCAGAGTTAGAATCCAGGCTTCAGGCTGTTGAACATCCAGGAGTTAAAGTAGGGCCCCCACGTAGCTCTCCTCCAAAAGTGCCTGAGCAGCCAGGCGATTGGGTAACTGTACGCAGAAAGCGTAGTCATGGATCTCTGCCCACTGGTCACCACCAACCCGTTCACGTTTCTAACCGGTTTTCCCCACTCAGTGACACACCCACTGAGAAGCCCACTCTGGTGATTGGCAGCTCCATAGTCAGAAACGTGGCATTAGAGACACCAGGGACCATAGTCAAATGTTTGCCGGGGGCCAGAACGGGCGACATCAAATCCTACCTGAAACTACTGGCTAAGGATAAGGTTAAATACAGTAAGATTGTTATTCACGCTGGTGGTAATGACACCCGGTTACGCCGATCGGAGGTCACTAAAATTAGTGTTGCTTCGGTGTGTAAGTTTGCCAAAAAAATGTCGGACTCCGTAATTTTCTCTGGTCCCCTCCCTGATCTGACCAGTGATGACATGTTTAGCCGCATGTCGTCATTCAACCGCTGGTTGTCTAGGTGGTGTCCTGAAAACAACGTGGGCTACATTAATAATTGGCAATCCTTTTGGGGAAAGCCTGGTCTGATTCGGAGAGACGGCATCCATCCCACTTTGGATGGTGCAGCTCTTCTTTCTAGGAATCTGGCCACATTTATTAGTCCTCCAAAACCCTGACCACCCAGGGTGCAGACCAGGAAGCAGAGTTGTAGTTTAACACACATCTCTGCAGCTTCTCTACTGTTACCCACTCTTTACTCCATCCAGACAGTGTCTTGCCCACGACCAAAATCTAATAAATTAGCAAAGATTCCCAAAGAAGTAAATCATGATAATCTAATTAAAATCAAAATAACTCCAATTGGGGAAAAAGTTAAAACAATTAAATGCGGTCTGTTTAACATAAGATCGCTTTCCTCTAAAAGTCTGCTAGTTAATGACTTGATTTGTGATAATCACATTGACTTGTTTTGCCTTACAGAAACCTGGCTGCAGCAAGAGGATTATGTGAGCATAAACGAGGCAACTCCTTCAAGCTATTTAAATTTTCACATACCCAGAAGTTCTGGGCGAGGAGGAGGAGTAGCAACAATCTTCCAGTCTGACTTACTGATTACTCCCAAAACAGTTAATACCTACAACTCTTTTGAACATTTAACCCTTAATTTCCCTCATCCAAATTTCAAGGCAAGAAAACCTCTTCTTCTTGTAACTTTGTATCGTCCGCCAGGTCCTTACTCTGAATTTTTAGATGAGTTTTCAGAGTTCCTTTCTGATTTGGTATTAAATACTGACAGGGTCATCATAGTGGGAGATTTTAACATCCATGCTGACATTGAGGGCGATAGCTTAAGAGCGGCCTTTGATGCTATCTTAGACACTATTGGCTTTGTTCAAAATGTGAATAGTCCCACACATTCTCATCTTCATACTTTGGATCTTGTGCTGACATACGGCATAGAATGTGAAGAAATAACAGTATTTCCTCACAACCCTGTCCTCTCTGACCACTTTCTAATAACCTTCAGGATTACTTTAACAGAGTTCTCCTCCCCCAAAAGAAGGTTCAATTTTAGTAGATCTTTATCAGATAGTGCAGTTATAAATTTTAAAGAATCGGCTTCACTTTCTCTCTCCTCTGTGTCGCTAAACAGTGCTGCAGAGTGCAAAAGTATAGCTTATTCCCCTTCACAGGTTGATGATTTTGTTGATGGGGTTGCTAGTTCTCTGCGTACTGCCTTAGACAACGCAGCTCCTTTGAAAATGAAAACCGTTAAAAATAGAAAGCTTGCTCCTTGGTTTAATGCAGAGCTGCGTACTTTGAAGCAAAATGCTAGGAAACTGGAGAGAAAATATCGCTCCACAGGCCTGCAGGAGTCCTTCCTAGTCTGGAAAAATGGTTTACTGCTGTATAAGAGGACCCTTTGTAAAGCAAGAGCAGCATACTTCTCCTCATTAATAGAGGAGAATAAGAATAATCCTAGATTTCTTTTTAATACAGTTGCCAAACTCACCCAGAGCCATAGCTCTGTTGAACCGTCCATTCCACCTGCTCTTAACAGCAATGATTTTATGGGATTCTTTATAAATAAGATTGATGTTATTAAAAATAAGATCATAAGCACTCCTCTATCCGCGATTGTACCTGTGGTAGTCATGGAATCTGAACTGGGTTTAGACTGCTTTGATCCAGTTGAACTTTCTGAATTAGCAAAATTATTGTCTTCATCTAAGCCTTCAACTTGTATGTTAGATCCAGTTCCAACCAGGTTATTTAAGGAGGTATTCCCTTTGATCTCCTCCTCCATTTTAGATGTGATTAATCTATCTCTGTTACAGGGATATGTACCTAAAGCTTTTAAGGTTGCTGTAATTAAACCTCTGCTTAAGAAACCGTCTCTTGACCCAGATGACTTGGTTAATTATAGACCTATATCCAATCTTCCTTTCTTATCCAAAATTCTTGAGAAAGTAGTTGCCAAACAAGTTTGCGACCACTTACACCATAATGAACTTTTTGAAGAGTTTCAGTCTGGCTTTAGAGCTCATCATAGCACTGAAACAGCTCTGGTGAAAGTCACTAATGATATTCTCATGGCCTCAGATAATGGACTTGTATCTGTGCTCGTCCTGTTGGATCTTAGTGCTGCATTTGATACAGTTGACCATAATATTCTTTTAGAAAGACTTGAATATTTTGTTGGAATTAAAGGAACAGCACTAGACTGGTTTAAATCTTATCTATCTGATCGAATTCAGTTTGTTTATGTTAATGATAGATCTTCAACACACTCAAAGGTTACCTGTGGAGTACCACAGGGGTCAGTGCTAGGACCAATTCTCTTTACTTTATACATGCTCCCAATTGGTAGAGTTATTAGACAGCATGGGATTAATTTCCACTGTTATGCTGATGATACCCAGCTATATCTGTCTATAAATCCAGATGAAGCTAACCCATTACATAGATTACAAGCATGTCTTGAAGACATAAAAACCTGGATGACTCTTAACTTTTTGCTTCTGAATGCAGACAAAACAGAAGTTATAGTCTTTGGACCAGAGTCTCTGAAAAAGAAGCTGATTAGCCAGTCACTTCATTTGGATGGGATTAAACTGATTTCAGATAATAAAGTAAAAAATCTTGGTGTTGTTTTTGATCAGGACCTGTCATTTAAATCCCAGATCAAAGAGGTTTCTAGAATTTCCTTCTTTCATCTGAGGAACATTGCAAAAATTAGAAATCTCCTGTCCAGGGGTGATGCTGAGAAACTAGTCCATGCATTTGTTACTTCAAGGCTGGACTATTGTAATTCTTTACTATCAGGAAGTCCACAAACTGTAGTTAAAAGCCTTCAGCTGATCCAAAATGCTGCAGCCAGAGTTCTGATGAAAATTAAAAAGAGAGATCATATCTCTCCTATCCTGGCTTCTCTTCATTGGCTTCCTGTTAAATCAAGAATAGAATTTAAAATCCTCCTTCTCACATATAAAGCCTTAAATGGCCAAGCTCCATCTTATATCAGAGATCTGATTGTTCCTTATGTTCCTAACAGAGCACTTCGCTCTCAATCTGCAGGTTTACTAGTGGTTCCTAGAATTTCTAAAAGTAGAATGGGAGGCAGATCTTTTAGTTATCAGGCTTCTCTCCTGTGGAACCAACTACCAGTTTTAGTCCGTGAGGCAGACACTCTGTCTACTTTTAAGACTAGGCTTAAAACTTTCCTTTTTGATAAAGCTTATAGTTAGGGTGGCTCAGGTTATCCTGAGCTCTCTCTCTATAGTTATGCTGCTATAGGCTTAGACTTTTGGAGGACATAGGGACCCCCATTTCATCATTCTGCTTCATTCTCTCTCTGTTGTCCTATTCTGCAGAATCTGTTTGTTCAATCTCTAACCTTCTGCTCTCTCTGCTTTTCCTCAGAGTAGCTTTGCCTCGTCTGTTCCTGTTTGGCTGTGACGTCATCCAGGAAAGAAACATCAGCTGTGCTGCTTCCATCAACACCCTTGTTTGTAGATGTTGGAGATCGGCCTGTTTTCCAGTGTGGTCCTGTTTCTCTGGCCGTGGCTGGGTGGATGTGCTCTCTTCATCCTCTGGCATGGGAGCTGCCTTGGAGCTCGTCTGCCTGGCTGTGTGTTTCCTGGACGGGGCCGCCTTTTACAGCTGCTTTTTGTATCTCTGCTTCTTGTATCTCTGCTTCTGTCTCCTTGAACCCCAGTCGGCCTTGGCAGATGGCCGCTCACACTGAGCCTGGTTCTGCTGGAGGTTTCTTCCTGTTAAAAGGGAGTTTTTCCTCTCCACTGTCGCTACAAGCATGCTTCGTGTGAGGGATTGTATTTGAGTCAATGAGTCAATGCAATCAACTGGTTTTCCTTAGATAGAAAACTTTGTATCAATTTGACTGTATGATCTGGTTGAACTGTAAAGTGCCTTGAGATGACATGTGTTGTGAATTTGGCGCTATATAAATAAACTGAATTGAATTGAATAGATAGAATGAAGCAGAATGATGAAATGGGGGTCCCTATGTCCTCCAGCAGTCTAAGCCTAAAGCAGCATAACTATAGAGATAGCTCAGGATAACCTGAGCCACCCTAACTAGAAGCTTTATCAAAAAGGAAAGTTTTAAGCCTAGCCTTAAAAGTAGACAGGGTGTCTGCCTCACAGACTAAAACTGGTAGTTGGTTCCACAGGAGAGGAGCCTGATAACTAAAAAATCTGCCTCCCATTCTACTTTTAGAAATTCTAGGAACCACTAGTAAACCTGCAGATTGAGAGCGAAGTGCTCTGTTAGGAACATAAGGAACAATCAGATCTCTGATATCAGATGGAGCTTGGCCATTTAAGGCTTTATATGTGAGAAGGAGGATTTTAAATTCTATTCTGGATTTAACAGGAAGCCAATGAAGAGAAGCCAGGATAGGAGAGATGTGATCTCTCTTTTTAATTTTCATCAGAACTCTG
This sequence comes from Cyprinodon diabolis, assembly GCA_030533445.1. NCBI lineage: Eukaryota > Metazoa > Chordata > Actinopteri > Cyprinodontiformes > Cyprinodontidae > Cyprinodon > Cyprinodon diabolis. Next base: position 38,590,026 of record CM060076.1, read on the forward strand.
GCTGCAGCATTTTGGATCAGCTGAAGGCTTTTAACTACAGTTTGTGGACTTCCTGATAGTAAAGAATTACAATAGTCCAGCCTTGAAGTAACAAATGCATGGACTAGTTTCTCAGCATCACCCCTGGACAGGAGATTTCTCATTTTTGCAATATTCCTCAGATGAAAGAAGGAAATTCTAGAAACCTCTTTGATCTGGGATTTAAATGACAGGTCCTGATCAAAAATAACACCAAGATTTTTTACTTTATTATCTGAAATCAGTTGAATCCCATCCAAATGAAGTGACTGGCTAATCAGCTTCTTTTTCAGAGACTCTGGTCCAAAGACTATAACTTCTTTATTTCCTACTTGACTACCTTTTACATGCACTGTGAACTTAAATTATATTTATGTGTTTAGATATTTATTTTATTCAGTTAAGATGTCTAGACTTTGACTGAGTTTGCATTGTACTAAAATCATTTAAGACAGTAGGTAAATCCTTTCACTAGAGGCCTTTAAATTGTGGAATTTATAAAGGAATATCCTTGAATTAGATGTTGACCATACTGTGAGAACCCTGTAAATACTTTTCGATTAGTGTTTTCAATTTGGGAACCCTTCTATTCCTAGAAAACATCTACTAAAAATAGGAAATGTATTATACTTTTCTTTTTACATAGATAAATATTTGTACATTCAAAATATCTCCTAAATGATGAAAAACAAACAAGCTAAGTTAGGTTTTCTGTTAGTCCAGAGGAACTCCATCTGAAGTTAAGTTATTTTCTCTGTGATATCTCTGTATCTAAGTAACTCTAACTGACTACTTTAAAACATAGCACCTTCTGCTGCACTTTTCTACTGAGCACTTGTCAGTTTCACACGGTTTTATTTCTGATAGCAAGGAGTAGCTAGCCTAGGCTAGCGCTAGCTTGTTATTGCTATGGCTTCTCTCTCTCCCTCCCTTGACTCTTTTCCAACTCCTCCTTCTTCCTCTCCTCTCTCCTGCTCTCTGTGTCAGATGTTCAGTTATTCCTCTGCCTCCTTTAGTGATAATGGGATGTGTAATAAGTGTAGTATTTTTGTAGCTTTGGAGGCGAGGGTGTCAGAGTTAGAATCCAATTCAATTCAATTCAGTTTATTTATATAGCGCCAAATTCACAACACATGTCATCTCAAGGCACTTTACAGTTCAACCAGATCATACAGTCAAATTGATACAAAGTTTTCTATCTAAGGAAAACCAGTTGATTGCATTGACTCATTGACTCAAATACAATCCCTCACACTAAGCATGCTTGTAGCGACAGTGGAGAGGAAAAACTCCCTCTGAACAGGAAGAAACCTCCAGCAGAACCAGGATCAGTGTGAGCGGCCATCTGCCGAGGCCGACTGGAGTTCAAGGAGACAGAAGCAGAGATACAAAAAGCAGCTGCAAAAGGCGGCCCCGTCCAGGAAACACACAGCCAGGCAAACGAGCTCCAAGGCAGCTCCCATGCCAGAGGATGAAGAGAGCACATCCACTCAGTCATGGTCAGAGAAACAGAACCACACTGGAAAACAGGCCGATCTCCAACATCCAGGCTTCAGGCTGTTGAACATCCAGGAGTTAAAGTAGGCCCCCCACGTAGCTGTCCTCCAAAAGTGCCTGAGCAGCCAGGCGATTGGGTTACTGTACGCAGAAAGCGTAGTCGTGGTTCTCTGCCCACTGGTCACCACCAACCCGTTCACGTTTCTAACCGGTTTTCCCCACTCAGTGACACACCCACTGAGAAGCCCACTCTGGTGATTGGCAGCTCCATAGTCAGAAACGTGGCATTAGAGACACCAGGGACCATAGTCAAATGTTTGCCGGGGGCCAGAACGGGTGACATCAAATCCTACCTGAAACTGCTGGCTAAGGATAAGGTTAAATACAGTAAGATTGTTATTCACGCTGGTGGTAATGACACCCGGTTACGCCGATCGGAGGTCACTAAAATTAGTGTTGCTTCGGGGTGTAAGTTTGCCAAAAAAATGTCGGACTCCGTAATTTTCTCTGGTCCCCTCCCTGATCTGACCAGTGATGACATGTTTAGCCGCATGTCGTCATTCAACCGCTGGTTGTCTAGGTGGTGTCCTGAAAACAACGTGGGCTACATTAATAATTGGCAATCCTTTTGGGGAAAGCCTGGTCTGATTCGGAGAGACGGCATCCATCCCACTTTGGATGGTGCAGCTCTTCTTTCTAGGAATCTGGCCACATTTATTAGTCCTCCAAAACCCTGACCACCCAGGGTGCAGACCAGGAAGCAGAGTTGTAGTTTAACACACATCTCTGCAGCTTCTCTACTGTTACCCACTCTTTACTCCATCCAGACAGTGTCTTGCCCACGACCAAAATCTAATAAATTAGCAAAGATTCCCAAAGGAGTAAATCATGATAATCTAATTAAAATCAAAATAACTCCAATTGGGGAAAAAGTTAAAACAATTAAATGCGGTCTGTTTAACATAAGATCTCTTTCCTCTAAAAGTCTGCTAGTTAATGACTTGATTTGTGATAATCACATTGACTTGTTTTGCCTTACAGAAACCTGGCTGCAGCAAGAGGATTATGTGAGCATAAACGAGGCAACTCCTTCAAGCTATTTACATTTTCACATACCCAGAAGTTCTGGGCCAGGAGGAGGAGTAGCAACAATCTTCCAGTCTGACTTACTGATTACTCCCAAAACAGTTAATACCTACAACTCTTTTGAACATTTAACCCTTAATTTCCCTCATCCAAATTTCAAGGCAAGAAAACCTCTTCTTTTTGTAACTTTGTATCGTCCGCCAGGTCCTTACTCTGAATTTTTAGATGAGTTTTCAGAGTTCCTTTCTGATTTGGTATTAATACTGACAGGGTCCTCATAGTGGGAGATTTTAACATCCATGCTGACATTGAAGGCGATAGCTTAAGAGCAGCCTTTAATGCTATCTTAGACACTATTGGCTTTGTTCAAAATGTGAATAGTCCCACACATTCTCATCTTCATACTTTGGATCTTGTGCTGACATACGGCATAGAATGTGAAGAAATAACAGTATTTCCTCACAACCCTGTCCTCTCTGACCACTTTCTAATAACCTTCAGGATTACTTTAACAGAGTTCTCCTCCCCCAAAAGAAGGTTCAATTTTAGTAGATCTTTATCAGATAGTGCAGATATAAATTTTAAAGAATCTGCTTCACTTTCTCTCTCCTCTGTGTCGCTGAGCAGTGCTGCAGAGTGCAAAAGCATAGCTTATTCCCCTTCACAGGTTGATGATTTTGTTGATGGGGTTGCTAGTTCTCTGCGTAGTGCCTTAGACAACGCAGCTCCCTTGAAAATGAAAACCGTTGAAAATAGAAAGCTTGCTCCTTGGTTTAATGCAGAGCTGCGTACTTTGAAGCAAAATGCTAGGAAACTGGAGAGAAAATATCCACAGGCCTGCGGGAGTCCTTCCTAGTCTGGAAAAATGGTTTACTGCTGTATAAGAGGACCCTTTGTAAAGCAAGAGCAGCATACTTCTCCTCATTAATAGAGGAGAATAAGAATAATCCTAGATTTCTTTTTAATACAGTTGCCAAACTCACCCAGAGCCATAGCTCTGTTGAACCGTCCATTCCACCTGCTCTTAGCAGCAATGATTTTATGGGATTCTTTATAAATAAGATTGATCTTATTAAAAGTAAGATCATAAGCACTCCTCTATCCGCGATTGTACCTGAGGTAGTCATGGAAACTGAACCGGGTTTAGACTGCTTTGATCCAGTTGAACTTTCTGAATTAGCAAAATGATTGTCTTCATCTAAGCCTTCAACTTGTATGTTAGATCCAGTTCCAACCAGGTTATTTAAGGAGGTATTCCCTTTGATCTCCTCCTCCATTTTAGATGTGATTAATCTATCTCTGTTACAGGGATATGTACCTAAAGCTTTTAAGGTTGCTGTAATTAAACCTCTGCTTAAAAAACCGTCTCTTGACCCAGATGACTTGGTTAATTATAGACCTATATCCAATCTTCCTTTCTTATCCAAAATTCTTGAGAAAGTAGTTGCCAAACAAGTTTGCGACCACTTACACCATAATGAACTTTTTGAAGAGTTTCAGTCTGGCTTTAGAGCTCATCATAGCACTGAAACAGCTCTGGTGAAAGTCACTAATGATCTTCTCATGGCCTCAGATAATGGACTCGTATCTGTGCTCGTCCTGTTGGATCTTAGTGCTGCATTTGATACAGTTGACCATAATATTCTTTTAGAAAGACTTGAATATTTTGTTGGAATTAAAGACCAGAGACCAGAGTCTCTGAAAAAGAAGCTGATTAGCCAGTCACTTCATTTGGATGGGATTAAACTGATTTCAGATAATAAAGTAAAAAATCTTGGTGTTGTTTTTGATCAGGACCTGTCATTTAAATCCCATATCAAAGAGGTTTCTAGAATTTCCTTCTTTCATCTGAGGAACATTGCAAAAATGAGAAATCTCCTGTCCAGGGGTGATGCTGAGAAACTAGTCCATGCATTTGTTACTTCAAGGCTGGACTATTGTAATTCTTTACTATCAGGAAGTCCACAAACTGTAGTTAAATGCCTTCAGCTGATCCAAAATGCTGCAGCCAGAGTTCTGATGAAAATTAAAAAGAGAGATCATATCTCTCCTATCCTGGCTTCTCTTCATTGGCTTCCTGTTAAATCAAGAATAGAATTTAAAATCCTCCTTCTCACATATAAAGCCTTAAATGGCCAAGCTCCATCTTATATCAGAGATCTGATTGTTCCTTATGTTCCTAACAGAGCACTTCGCTCTCAATCTGCAGGTTTACTAGTGGTTCCTAGAATTTCTACAAGTAGAATGGGAGGCAGATCTTTTAGTTATCAGGCTCCTCTCCTGTGGAACCAACTACCAGTTTTAGTCCGTGAGGCAGACACCCTGTCTACTTTTAAGGCTAGGCTTAAAACTTTCCTTTTTGATAAAGCTTATAGTTAGGGTGGCTCAGGTTATCCTGAGCTGTCTTTAAAGTTATGCTGCTATAGGCTTAGACTTCTGGAGGACATAGGGACCCCCATTTCTTCATTCTGCTTCATTCTCTCTCTGTTCTCCTATTCTGCAGGATCTGTTTGTTCAATCTCTAACGTTCTGCTCTCTCTGCTTTTCCTCAGAGTAGCTTTGCCTCGTTTGTTCCTGTTTGGCTGTGACGTCATCCTGGAAAGAAACATCAGCTGTGCTGCTTCCATCAACACCCTTGTTTGTAGATGTTGGAGATCGGCCTGTCTTCAGGTGTGGTCCTGTTTCTCTGGCCGTGGCTGGGTGGATGTGCTCTCTTCATCCTCTGGCATGGGAGCTGCCTTGGAGCTCGTCTGCCTGGCTGTGTGTTTCCTGGACGGGGCCGCCTTTTACAGCTGCTTTTTGTATCTCTGCTTCTGTCTCCTTGAACCCCAGTCGGCCTCGGCAGATGGCCGCTCACACTGAGCCTGGTTCTGCTGGAGGTTTCTTCCTGTTAAAAGGGAGTTTTTCCTCTCCACTGTCGCTACAAGCATGCTTAGTGTGAGGGATTGTATTTGAGTCAATGAGTCGATGCAATCAACTGGTTTTCCTTAGATAGAAAACTTTGTATCAATTTGACTGTATGATCTGGTTGAACTGTAAAGTGCCTTGAGATGACATGTGTTGTGAATTTGGCGCTATATAAATAAACTGAATTGAATTGAATTGTTGTGTTTTTAATGTCTGTTTTTGAAGTATGTCCTATATCAGTCAGTTCATCATTTTCATGTTCCATCCTTTCACTGTGTTTAATAAGGAAGTTAGGTCCCCCTGAAGGCAGTTGCGCCTCGGAACTTCCCTACCGGTTCTTCACCTGGGAGCAAGTTATTTACTACTCTTAACTCAAACTGGGTAAAACCATATAAAAAGGACTATCAAACAGGAGTAAAAAAGTAACAGAGTTTATTCCAGATCAGGTCGTTACAGGACGGAGAAATTGCTTGGAGTTTGCACAGCTGTGGGCTCAAAAAACGTCAGCAGCGTCCGGTAAAGATTGAGCCCCGAACAAGGTCATCTCCTCCTTCTTATACCTCATGAATCCATGTGTTGCATCAGGTGGAAGCTCAGCTGTCCCTATCAGAAACTGACACGCCATTCATGCCCTGACCTTCATGCATATTGTCTCTTTACCCCAGGATTACACATATCTTTCTTTATCAGTCCGGCTCCAAGATGTGCCCATATCCTGTGTATTTTTAAAGACAAGAAAGGCTGTCCTGTTTAGAAGGCCTCCGTACACACAGTGACATCCACCATGTGAAGGAAGGCCTTCCACTCTGTCTAATGTGGCTAAGAGAGTAACAATGCACATGATTTATAAAGAATAAACCTAACAGCTGAATTACAGGGTCTAACCAGGGGATGACGCGTCTCTTTAGATCTTAATGTCCACAAATCATGACAAAAAGAATAATTTAGTACAAAGATTGATGTTTAAAAATGACCCATCAAGGAATGTGGGGAAAATTTACTACTTTATGTTTCTACTACTGTAAGTTAAAATACTCATAAAAAAGAGATCATTGAACAAATCAGAGCAATAACGCTTAAGCCTCTTACTTCCTGTCTTGGTTCCTTGTGCTCCAACTTTCAGCATCCTATGCTCAAGGGATGTTTACTCATTTCACTATTTAAGGCCCATCCCTCACTGTTTGGAGACAAATATCACCTCCCTCCTTCTTTACCTGCATCTTTGTCTTGTAGCAGACAGATGTTTGGTATTCATGAATATTCTGTGCCCTGCTAGGCCCCGCCGTCGTCGGAGCAGCTTTGATCTTCATTTCAAAAGAAAGTTCTTCGTGTGTCAACACCTGAGACTCTGTGTGGCGTTCTGCATTTGCTGAGCACAGGAATGGAAAAGGATTTGCAACTTACTCTCAACCTATAAAAGCACATAGATGTATCACACAGATGTGGACACCTTTTAAGATAAATAAAATCTATGTCTCACCCTAGAGAGGTCAACTGGAAAGAAACAGTTCACATTAAAGCTATTCTACCAACTGATACATCAAAGCAATGCAATTTATGTTTTATTTAATAATTTGAGGCACTGTTGTAAAATGATAAAACCGAAGTAGCCATCATTTCATTGAAACCTACTGGGTCATTGTTTTTCTTCAAAAATTAGAGTCTCCAGCTCTAAGTGGAAACTGGAGATTTTTAATGATCTGTCTTTCATGAAAAGTAAAACATTTAAATTAGTAACAGAATGTCACTGTCTCTACAACTGTGCTGAATTTTAATTCAAAATTCCTAGCTGTGAATTTTAGGAGGCCAGCCCCAGTGTGACTTAATTTTTTAAGAAACGACATTGTGGAAATTAAAACACACCCGAAAAACACAAATAATAATAATAACAATAAAAAAACAGCAGGTGTCTAGTGGTGAAAAGGTAAGATAGCTCCTCTCTAATGTTTTTAAACTAAGTACTCATAGAGGAAACCAGGCATAAACTGCAGTGTATAGAAGGATAGATACCACAAAACAGGCTTAAATTGGAAGGCTTTTCAACACCTATTCCAGGAGTTTTTGTCAGTTCTGTCGGGTTGCACTGACTGTATTTGGAGAACTGATGTATCTAAGCAACATGGTCATGCAGTCAGCAGCGTGACAAAACTTCTAGATCAGTGTCGTAAGTGAGCGAAAGTTCGGCAGCTTTCCAATTTAAGCCTGTTTTGTGGTCGCCATGACATGGATCTTACACAGGCAGAAAGAAAGCATAGACTTTTGTCATCATCCATTTTCCTTTACACTTTATCGCAGCTGGGGTCATGAAAGGTGCTGGTGCCTATCGCCAGCTGTGTAAGGGTGAGGGGTGGGGTCCACCCTGGACAGGTCTCTAGTCCATTGCAGGGCAACACAGAGACAAACAGGACCAAGAATCATTCACCCTCACACCTAAGGAGAATTTAGAGAAGCCAATTAACCTTACAGTCATGTTTTTGGACTGTGGGACTAAGCCAGAGTACCCAGAGAGAACCCACGCATGCTCAAAGAGAACATGCAAACTCCATGCAGAGAGACCCCAGGCCAGGAATCAAACCTGGAACCCTCTTGCTGCAAGGCAGCAGCGCTACCCACTGCAGCACTGAGCAGCCCTTTTGTTATCAATGCTTAGTATTAAGAAAGATCAAATTTTTTGTTCAAATCAATTCAATTTACTTAAATATAACTTCATCTTAAGGCACTTTGACGGGACAATTGCTCAGTCAGATCATAGTTAAATTGGTAAACATTTCAAAGGAAACCCAGTTAATTAAACATTAGTCATTTTAAACTCTAAAATATTGGGTTTACCACCATTATTGCTATTTGCTAAGTGCCATAATGAAGGGAGATAATAAAAAAAAATGTAAAAAGTTCTTTAGATTTAAAGTTTTTCTTTCATTTTCTTAGTATGTGATAGAGTTGCCTTTTAACATTTTAACTTGGGTCAAAAAATCTTCTTACCTTCTGAAAAAAAAAGTGACATTTAAGGTGTTTTTTCAATTATTTTAATTTGCCCAAACCTTTTAAAATAAGATAAAGCATTTTTAACAGCATCTTAAAAAGACTATTAAAAGATGATAAATGAACTTTTACAGCATTTTGTATAAATAAAGTACAAAAAAATGTATACAGGTCTTTATGTCTACAAGAAAAGAACACTGGAATTAGAAATAGTGGAAAAACTCGTCTGACGAGTTTGTGTAAATCAAAAAAAGCATGGAGAGAATTTGACTTGCAGACCCAGACTATCAATGTTTGTTAAGAAAATGTGACAAAAATACCAAACTTATTGTGACCCTAAAATTGCAGATTTTATTATTTCTTCTATTTATCTATGCAGAGTTATTAAGTTTAAACAAAACATAATATCTGCTCAATGTTTCTTTCAAGTTATGCCTTTTATTTTTGCTTTTATATAGAAATAACACTGCTACTGAAAACAAAATACTCCTTTTTAGATTGTAGGAGGGAATAAGCTCTTTCTTATCTGTTGGTTCCTCAAATATACTTCAGAAAATGTTTGGTTTTAAAAGAAGAGAATAAAAAAAAAATGGAATGTTTTTTTTAAATATTCTTCTGACATTAATTGACAGATATATTATCATTATGGATCGGTGTCTATTGCCAGTGGGGAACAGGGCTGCTCTTAATGCATCTCCTTCTTTGTCAGGTAATTGGTGCTTATGGGATGTAGGAAGTGATGCAGGTCTGCTTTTGATTTATGCAGAGGGTCTGATGTTCTGAGGCTCGAGTGATTAGAATGAAGCAAAGAAGTGAAATGATTCTGTGCATACTGAAGCTGCAGTGCAATTTTATAGATGTGTTGCAATCTCCTTTGTTTTATGAATCAGTAATCCTAGGTAAATTATATGTTATGTTGTAAGTGAGACATTCAGTAGTCAATCTGCTGCAGCTGCATATTTCTGCTATTCAAAAAGGTCAATTTAAATCTGTCCTGAAAGGGGAAATTCTTTTCACCTCTGTGCCCATATAGAGGCAGTGAAAGTCCACCTTATTGTGCCAATGAACTTGCTAAACCTTCAAACTTGCCTTAAATAATCATAATCTCAACCAAGGTATCAAAAAGGCTAAAACCGGCCCTGATCCATGGTTAGGATATACATCATGAGTTGCTTCAAAACAGGGTGATCCCATCCACTGATCTAAGCAAATAATTCATGCTCAAACAAAAGCCTCGCTGGCAGAATTTCATATGAGTCTGACTAAGAACAAAGAAACACTCAGCTTCAGCCTGCAGGCTTAGGTCCACTTGACCTCAGAAGAACCTCCAGGCTCACTAACTGGCTAGGCTTTCACTGTTAATACTCTTGTATTGTCAGGAATGATATTAGTTTCTCTCAACAAGCCTTTTAAGTGGTGTCCGGGTCTCAGGACTCTTTTGTTGCATGGCCTGGATGGAGACATATCCTGTTTCTTTTCTCTAGGCACCTGCACAAGGAGAGCTCAGACACTGCAGAGCCCCCTGTAGACTGCAGTCTCTCTTTTTATAGTCCACAACCAAACCTCTACTCCCAGGGACAACCGCAGTGGACTTCGTCTTTTTATACGATGATCAATCTTCACATGACCAGACATCAATTCTTCCTCCAACGTGGATGCGGCTCCAGCAGCTGGTTTCCTGACAAATCTGAATATAAAGTAGTTGAAATGTATTCAGATCACTGTGCTTCGGTCCCAGAACACCGAAGAAGCAGAGAACGTCGCCCGCTTATGTACAATGGATTTGATTTAAACAAAATAATCTGTCATTCAGCAGAGAGATCGAAAATAACATTGGATGTACTGTTTTGTTGTATCTCTGCGCCAAACATCAAAGCAGACCTTTTGTAATGTTTTTACAAAGATTCAAAGCTGCATTAAATATGTTTTCTAATCGTGTTTCTCTAATACCAGTCTTTTACTGCAGGTGTGTGCAGGTGAGCAATGCAAAACAACGGGGATGCACAATTTAAAGTACAAGTTGAAGAAGGGTAGAGATAGGAAAACATTTTTTAAGTAACTATTTCTGATTAAGTGAATATTTAAGATTTCTTGGGTATCTGGAGGAAAATAAGTTGAATGGAAAAAAATCACTGGAAGAATCCAGGTGAAGCAGGTTTACTGAAAACTCTAAGTTTTCTAAAAAGGAAAACAGGGAAATTGACTTTTCTGTTTCATAAAGAGAATTTCCTCAACCTCTATTTCATCTCCCCAGAACTAACCTTATCGGTAGCAGGTTTTCTTCAGTAAAAGAGTGCTCTCTGTCTCTGCTCTACTTAGATACATATTCAGTCAAGCTGATAAATGTCAGAACGGCCACCTAAAATGTGTAAACATTTCTAGATATATTAAATGTATTTCTTACAAGTATAATTTTCTTCTTCAGAAATGTAATTTAGAAAATATAGTATCACAGTGCAGTCCAGGAGGGTAATGTTTATCAGGCAGAATCTTATTTTAGTGATCTACAAATGGAACAACAGAGAGGAGAGCTTGATAAATGTAAAAATGGCCTGCCATACACTTCACATAAACTTTAGAGTTAAATCGAGCAACAATCTTCTCCTTTGCCATCTTCGCTTTTTCTCAGTCTTTTAAACACAGTCTCCCATTTTTATAGCCTTTCTACATTCATTTAATTCAATTCAGTTTATTTCTATAGCGCCAATTCACATCATGTCATCTCAAGGCACTTTCCAGTTCACCAGATCATCCAGTAAAATTGATTCAAAGTTTTCTATGTAAGGAAAACCAGTTGATTGCATCGACTCATTGAATCAAATGCAATCCCTCACACTAAGCATGCTTGTAGCGACATGGGAGCTGGCTCGGAGCTCGTCTGCCTGGCTGTGTGTTTCCTGGACGGGGCCGCCTGTGGAGCTGGTTGACAGCTGCCTTTTGTATCTATGCTTCTTTTTCTATGTCTGCTTCTGTCTCCTTGAACCCCAATCGGCCTCAGCAGATGGCCGCTCACACTGAGCCTGGTTCTGCTGGAGGTTTCTTCCTGTTCAAAGGGAGTTTTTCCTCTCCACTGTCGCTAAAAGCATGCTTGGTGTGAGGGATTGCCTTTGAGGCAATGAGTCGATGCAATCAACCGGTTTTCCTTAGATAGAAAACTTCTGAATCAATTTGACTGGATGATCTGGTTTAATTGTCTCTGTAAAGTGACAATTATGGCTGAATTTTTTAATCAGCCATATTTGATTGGTTGGTTAAATGATCTCCCGTGCAATTTTAAAACGAAAACTCTCTCAAAATAGAACCTGTTCAACAAAAAACAAAGAAAAGAAAAGAAGCAGCAGCAAATCAGTCAGTTTATGTAACCTCTTGTTTGTAGCAACTACATGGAAGATTGAAATCAGTCTTGATCTGCAAAGAAAAACAATTTACAGATTTTAAAAGCAATTCTGTTCCCCCTAAATGTCTCAATGTTCCTCCTAAATACTAGAAAAATACTTTTTTCCCATTTATTTCAGTTGTTTAGAAAATAATTAATTAATAAAAAAAATAACAATTCTGTCAGGGTTCTGGAAGAATATATGACATAATTTTTTTATGTAAGCTAAAAGGGTTCATACTGGTTTTTTTTTATCGGAGTTTGTTGTTTGTAATGCAGCTTAAGGAATTTCTACTTTCAGTTTGTTGGCTTTTGGCACCTGTTAAGAGGTGAGCCAAATCAACAAGAGAGTAGCTCAGAAGCAGCTGATCAAATTGTCAAATGCCATAAAAAAATACCAAAATAGAGAACAGACACAAAGCTAACAGTACAAGGGATGGAACAAGTTTTTTCAATAAATAATAATTATCCAGGTTTACTTCTGCTAAAAGAGCTTCCAACTTCTTACAATGTATGTAAATAACTGATTGTTTAAAATTAGTAAACAAACATTCCAGGGAAATTACATTACTCTCTATGAAAAGGATATTATAATAATTATGAACATGATTGATCTCATATTGGAGAAATTTACTTCTGCATTTAACCCATCCCTTTGGGAGGAGTGGGCTGCCATTGTGTGGCGCCTGGGGAGCAGTGTGGGGTTGAGTGTTTTGCTGAGGAACCCAGAATGGAGGCAGTGGGATTAGAACTGGGTGCTTGCAACCTTCTCAAAGCACAAGCGCAGTAACCTGACTCCGCCAGATGGATTTGCTTCGCATATCCATCTGGAAACCTTCCGTTAAAGTAATTTTGGGAAGGGGCGAAAATACTGGTTAGCTGATTGGCCTATGTTGGTGATAGACGGGCCAAATAAACCAGTCAGATCAACGAAGCATATGACGTAACAGAGCGACGACGGAGAGGAGCCAATTGATAGATCAAACTCTTGCCGAAACCAGTCAGGAGAAGAGCAAAAACATCTTTTCCTCTGAGAAAAGCCTCCAGAGCAGTGTTTTGTTCTTTTTTCAGTGAAGAAATACTCTGTAATTCCGATAAAACTTGCTCGATAGCCACGCTAACGCTAGTTTCATCGGCTGAAGCCGCCATGTTCTTTAGACTGAACTGTCGCGCTTCTCGTTGCGTCACACCTCAACCCGCCTCAAAGCCAACGCTGATTGGACGTTCGTTTGGTGAACGGCTCCAAATTTTCTTCAACAGAGAGTCTCCAGACTGATCTGCGAGTGAAACCTTGAAAGCTCGCGAGATCAGGATGGTCTCGCGAGGCTACAAGCGCAGTGCTCTAAGCACTCAGCCATCACTCCCTCTCCCATAATGTGTGAATGGGCCATATACCTGTAGGTAGTAAGCATCCGGAATGGTTGTTTATTGCTAAGTTGTATAATATTTTATTGTAATTGAAATTTTATAATCAATAATATTTTTTGTCATGTGTGACTTTTCAATGCTTGTGAAGATCTCACACATTTACTGCAGTTTGCTGCTTTTATGAGAGATTCAGCTGTACTTTACATGACAGGATATTTTTTTTTTCATGGGGGGGTATGTTGAGAAAACTACTGTAAAGTTCAAAGAAGTAAGAATAAAAGACACAAATAACATTATTCTGCAAATATCGGCAACAGAAAAGGTGAGATGTTTTAAGGTTGATCGTCTCCTAATGTGAAGAATAACTTGAAGTTCTACTGAGTTTTGAGTTCTACAGAACACCTTGAGGTTCTGCAGCAGAAGTGTTGATCAATCACTGGGCTTCCTGTTTGGGTACATCACCAGCTGAGCACATCCACACCGCTGTTAGCTTACTTTTCACAGCCTGCCACCTCTGTATTCCTCTTCCAAGTCAAATCAATATCACTCTCTCAGCCTGAGCTTAAACTCTGGGGGGACCTTTTCAGCACAACCTTGAGACACGCTGTGCTCTGTCAGCATTACATTACAAAATCACTTTCTATCAGGGCTGGAAAAGAATACTAAACTCTTCTAAAAAAGAAACTTGCTTTATTTCTTGTGAATTAATTCTTTCAAAATGTTGGAAAGTTCTGTAGATGTCAGAATATCAACAATCTGTAAGACACTTAATAGATATGAGGCAACATCATATTTGACACAAAAGGTTATTTCAGTGAATTAGAAAATTACTTGGAAACTGCAACTTCAAACACTCATAACAAAAAAATGAAACAGAAAAAATCCTTTCAAAACACTCTGATATATTTTTAGAAATGAATTTGATTCTGCCTTTTACATTTTTTTTACTGCAGATTAGCTTTTGATTGATTTAAAGTCATTAGTGTTGGGATCCTGAGGCTTGCCCACCAGAGGGCGCCGAGGATCCTTTTCTGTTTTTTGTTTTCTGTTAGGGACTGGGGTTACTGTTGGGATCTGGGGATGTACCACCTTTCTCCAGCAGAGTGCGCCGTGGGTCTCCTGGGCTGGAGCTCTCCAGCACACCTGGAGCTCGTCTGCTCATCAGGAACCTTCCCTACATAAGCAGCTGCCAGACCTTCCTTCAACGCCGCAGTGTTGACCTTAGTTTGCTTAGCAAACCTGAGCCTCTGTTACCAGAAAGAATCTTAGTCATCTGAAGAGAGAAAACTGATTCTAATCTGCCTCTGTCTTTGCTCACAGGAAACCTGTCTCAAGTCTGAAGCTCTGGGTGAGCTTAACCTGCCTTCCTGCCCTGGTGAGCCAAACCTGAAGATTCCAGTCTGGATTTCTCCTGCTGCTCTTAGAGAAGAGCTGGAAACTCTGATCAAGGTCTGCCATTCAAAGTCAGAAGCTAGACGCTGCAGCTGCTTGTGCACTCTGCTGAACCAACAGTCTCTGTTCCCACGGTTCCCTCTCTCACAAGTAAAGGCTGGACTCCTTCAAGGTAGACTCAGAACTATCCTAAGACTCAATTAATCATCAGACTGCCTGGCTAATCAAACTGTCATCTCTGCAGACATCAGTGAACCCAACCCGGACCAGTACCAGATCCAGTTCATGTCTTTTTCTCAAACTCATTTCAATAAACTCTGTTAAACTTTTACTCAGCCTCCGTTTGTGTTCTGCATGTGGGTTTAACCTAAAACCAAATTATGACAATTAGCCCGTGTCCTCATTCAAATTCAGTTCAATTAAGATATTATATTAATCCCAATTGGAAAATAAGTAACCCAATTTGGTAATTGGATGAAAACAACCTTCAAAAACAAAATGACCAAATACCAATCTCAGCAATGGTTGGATCCCTCAACATCCTCTAAATCAGCCTGTCGGACTCCTGTGAATGAGAAAACATTTAAAGGAAAACAGGTCCGCTCATATTCAGAATTCAAACTTCTGAAAGTACTTTAAATATGAAATCATTCCATACTGTTCAATAAAGTGTTTCAGTGTTTCTAATTCAGAGAAATTTCATTTGAAATTTGTCAAAGAACACTACTGCCACCTACTGGTTTGTGACGTCACGGTGCGGTATCGGCTGTTGATCAAGTCCCGGTGCTCTATCTGGTGTTTGTCACAACGCGCTATTATCCAGGTCATCTAGAAAACATTCTTCTTCCAAATGTTGGCTACATATTACGTGTTTTTTGGCAATCCAACAACCAACCCGTCCGTGGAGGATCAGGAATCAGAAAGGTGGAATAACTCTTTATTTTTCACTTTTACCCGATGTATTCCAGCATCCAGCTGCCATGCACGTGGGCATTGTCAGTTTCACTATAGCTCTGGTGAATTTCAATGGTGAAGTCCTCTGGAAATCTTCAATAATTGTTGTTGATTGCAGATGTGTCTAGTAGTTCCCATTAATTTAGCTTGTAAAGCGGGGAGAATGGCGCTAGGCTTATCGCACCATGACATCACTGCTGGAAGATGGCAGGAGGGAGGGGTTACTATATTTGTGCAAAAATGGCCGCTCCCAGATCCCCAGATTAATTGATTAATGTTAAATTAATTAAATGACAGCGAAAATATTAGTTTTAGGTATAGATAATGATCCATTGATTATTCCTTGCTAACTGGACTTCTCCTTAAATCTAGTTTAACCATATTTAGTCTCATGGACCCAAACATTGCCTTAGTAGCAAAAATTCCACAAATAGGTTTATCTGTCCAGTTACTGAAGTGTCTCCTCTTACTTTTGAAAAACATTTTTAAAAAGAAAAAGCATAGATCTTCGTAACCCATGTCTTGTCTCACTTTATCTGTTTACCACTGCATCATGTCAGTTTCAAGGAGGTGAAGTACAACCTGAAGATGTCACAGCAACACATCATGGAAATGGAAATTGTTCTCAGACTTTCATGTTCATAGTAGTGCGGTAATAGCCGGACTCTCCTCAGTAAAAGCATAAAGATATTTCTCCCTGAGCAAAGTGTGAAAAAGATGACAAGCTCCTTGACATAAGCGTCGAATAAGGAAGCTTGCCTAATTAGTCTTGGCAGAGCCCCAGCCATCAAAGAGAGGGATGGTGTGAACTAATTGAGCAGACAGATTAGTGGAGGTCTGACATGGCCAAAGAGCCCTGAAATAGGTTCGACGTTAACTCCACTTTAGGACATCAGGCCAAACTGTAAAAAGAAACATCTTAATAACAATTTTCTTAGGTATAAGTCAGTCTCTGATGTATTCTTTAGTGCAGATTTTTATAAAGCTTTAATTCAAACAAATGTTTTCTAAGAATAAATTGCAGTTCATCTGAATTTCCAAAATGTCTGAATGTAAAGGTAAAATGTAGATGAAATCCAGAGGGCACCTTTTTTTATCGGATTCAAATCTATTTGGATAAAATCTAAGTCATTTAAATTAGAATAATATTATACTTAGGATATTTCCAAGTGTATGTAAAAATGGTCTGAAAAGCTCTTGGATTGATTCTAATCTTCACTTAAACCTGAACAAGCACATAGAGGAAGGGGAAAAAGAAAAACCTTCATGACACACAGCTCAAGATAGGCAGCCATCTAACTCAACCCACCTGAGGGGGGAGGACAGACACAGGAATACAATGAAGCTCAGAGCGAAGTCTTTGTCTCGGTGGAAAAAAAGAAAAATAATTTTGAAAGACAAGGTGGTTCGTCCATTATGCAGTTATCATACATTGTTTACCAACAAATAACTACAAGCTAAGTGAAATGATATGGTGAGTATTTATCATAATACCGGGGGACTTGGTTTTATATTTCATATTTCCTTCTTTTAAGCTCCTCCTCTTATGTGTGCTAAAAGAAACAGGAACAAAACTCTATGGTTTAGGGTGCTCCTTAAGCTATAAGTTGCCCTGTGTGGTTGTCGTCCTGCAATACAAGCAGTTCTCCTCCAAACCAGAGGGTGGCAGTAGTGATACTCCCAAATGGAATGTCCTAACAAATTTGAATTTTTTTTTATATATATATATATATTCACTGTAAACCAACAGCAAAAATACAGAAGTTAATTATTCACATTAATATACTCTGGTTAAAAATAACAAATACAGATTTCATGGCATTTTCAGAGCTTATTTTTATGTTTAATTGGGGAGAAGAGAAAGATACGTGTCATATATGTGTTTCTGTATATATTTTGTAAATTTTTACAATATATCAAATATTATAATAGTTTAAATAATAGTTCATGCTAGTGGCGGCTGGTGGAGTTTTCTCCAGGGGGGGGGGGCTTTAAATTCTTCATAGACGTATACCAAAAACCAATGAAACATATACTGTTCTCACACCAGTATATTCATATGAATGCCAAAATCATAAAACATTATAAAAACACTTTATAAAAACAAAACATTTAACTTACAGGTTTACTTTTTGTACATAAATCTTGCCTTTCTGAGGCTTTGTGAAGGTAAGTCGGTGTTTTGCATGGTCCAATATTGTGTCACCAATAAAAAAAAAACAATGTACTAGTTTAATAATGAATAGCTATTAGTCAGCTTTATGGGAATGTTTATTTCAGAGCAACTAATTAACAAACATCTAGAAAAAGTAGACTATATTCTATTATTTTCGATGTGAATCCCAGGTTGTTCATTCCTCTTTGCCTTTTCTAAAATGTGCTTTAAATCAGTCCTAGCTGTCTTTATCCATGCTGGGTCAGACACGGATGTTTGAAAAAAGAGGCAGGAAAAGCAGAATAAAGCTTTAGCCTTGCTGCATGCAGTTAGCCACTCAAGGCACTTTACAGTTCAACCAGATCATACAGTCAAATTGATACAAAGTTTTCTATCTAAGGAAAACCAGTTGATTGCATTGACTCATTGACTCAAATACAATCCCTCACACTAAGCATGCTTGTAGCGACAGTGAAGAGGAAAAACTCCCTTTGAACAGGAAGAAACCTCCAGCAGAACCAGGCTCAGTGTGAGCGGCCATCTGCCGAGGCCGACTGGGGTTCAAGGAGACAGAAGCAGAGATACAAAAAGCAGCTGTAAAAGGCGGCCCCGTCCAGGAAACACACAGCTAGGCAGACGAGCTCCAAGGCAGCTCCCATGCCAGAGGATGAAGAGAGAACATCCACCGAGCCACGGCCAGAGAAACAGGACCACACTGGAAAACAGGCCGATCTCCAACATCTACAAACAAGGGTGTTGATGGAAGCAGCACAGCTGATGTTTCTTTCCTGGGTGACATCACAGCCAAACAGGAACAGACATATATATAAATATATTTCAAAAATTTATAATTTGATTTTCATTTGTTTTTTATCTTGATCAAGGTCACCAGGTGGGTGGGGCGGCGCCCTTTATTGGCCGGCCGCCACTAATTCATGCTCTTGTGTTTTGTTTTTTAGTTTTTATCTCAATTTGTATTAGTACTGGTAAATAACAATGACTGTTTAGAACAATAGTCTTAGTGGATTATCTCATTGATAGTCATTTTATTGTTTTATGAACCTAGGTTAAGTAATTTAAATATGGTTGTATCTAAAGGTTAAAAAATAAATATAGTTAGATGTTATCCAACAAAGAGTGATGAACAAAAATGGACTTTTAATTTTAGTCAATGTAAAAAGGGCAATATGGGAATATGAATGAGTTGATGCTTTTGCTGAGTTGTGTCAAAGCATTCGAATGAGGTTATTTATTTAAGGCCTTTATATATTGAATGTTATTTTCTTTTATTGCTAGTGTTATTGAGTCAGTGTATTATTGTACATTAAAAAAACATGATTACTTATTTTATAGTTTCTGGTCTTTAAAGATTTACTGTGAAAAACCCTGTAAACAATCTGACAAAAAGTGCTTCCATTTTTTCAGGAGTTCACATTACCATGCAGGGCACAGGTCTTACTTAAAAATATTTACATAGCGCTGTTTCTGAAAGAATAACACTATGAATAATAGAGAATATGCTAATATAATGCCAAGGAATGAGAGGTTATCTTGTTTTATTCCTGCACTGTTGAAGTGAAGTGCCTGCCTCGCTGCTGCTGCTGCCGGCTGTTTGTGCTTTGCTAAAGGGGTCTTCACTTTGAAATTCTTAATGAAAATCTCCAACTGACAGCAGAACTGAAAGAGCGACATCTGTTGATTTGAAAACATGTCTGTTTCACAAGGAGTGAAATAGGATCCAGCATGTGTACAGGCTGTCAGTCCTACTCAGTATTTTCATAAATAGCAGGCAGCTAGTAAATTAAACCTAAATAGAGTGGGTACAGTGTGCTGCCATAGTAAAACTTTCAACATCTTGCAAGATTAAAACCACAGTCTGCATTTTTGAGGGTTATTTTAATGGATCAACACATAGTTGTTTATAACAGTAAAATAAAATAAATGGATAAACTGTGCTCAATAATGTAAGAGGATGTAGTCTCCTTTGTTTGAGCTCCTTTGCTTCCATAGATGGTAAAACCTTTTAATGCAAGTCGTTTCAGGCATGGATGTCTCTGTAAGGTTAGGAAATTGTTGTGATCAAGTGTTTCTGATGTAACTGTTCTGTCAGACCAGCAAACCTATAGTCTATACCTGAGTGAAGTTGGCCCCCCCACCTTCTTCAAATTAGACAAAATTGGTGTCAAACGTTTGTGTTGGTTTGTGCAGCAAAAATTGTCGTTTGTGCCGCTACCATTTGAAAGATATAAAGAGATGTTTCTAGAGGTCATCAAAGGTCAACCAGCATCAAACATTTTTGTTTGTGCCGCTATCATTTTTTTACAGTTTGAAATTATATAATCATAGGTTAGCAACTTCTAATTTCTATGAAATTCAGAGTTTCAGAATGAACAAATGTTCACTGACCTTTGATGGCTTCCACAAACAATTATTAATATCATTAAAATGCTACAATGCTACAAGCATACTTAGTGTGAGGGATTGTATTTGAGTCAATGAGTCGATGCAATCAACTGGTTTTCCTTAGATAGAAAACTTTGTATCTATTTGACTGTATGATCTGGTTGAACTGTAAAGTGCCTTGAGTGGACATGTGTTGTGAATTTGGCGCTATATAAATGAAACTGAATTGAATTAAAAATTAAAATGATAGCGGCACAAACGAAAATTTTTGCTGCACAAACTAGCACAAACAGAGCCGACTTAATTGACACCCAATTCGTCTGATTTGAAGGGGGGAGGGGGGGTGACCTTTGATGACCTCTAGAAATATTTCTTTATATCTTTAAAATGATAGCAGCACAAACGAAATTTTTTTGCTGCACAAACCAGCACAAATGTAGCACAAACATTTGACATTAATTTTGTCTGATTTGAAGAACGTGGGGGGGCCAACTTCACTCAGGTATAGTCTATACGCATGCCCAAGACATCAGATTCGCGCTTATCGCTTTAGTTTGGTATGAAAAAAACAATTTCAGGTCAGATCGCCACACGCTTCAAATTAATAATAAAATAAAATTTCTAAAACTTGAATTGAAAAAGCTTCCTGGAAGTCCAGCGTTTTTTTTTTTTTACTTTTTTGGAAAACATAATTAAACAGTTTTTTTGTACATGACTGTTGTGCAAAAATAATGTCCTGGAGATAATGAATAGATGTTTAACTAGAACTGGAGTTATAGTTAATTATTTATCCTATTCAGCATCGAAGGCAAAATCAATTTAGTGTTCTTAGATGGATAATTATAGCCTTGAATTATCTACTTACCGGTTGCTGATTCACCTCTGGAGGGTTCCTGGACCGGCTGTTAAAATCCAGTTGTCCACCAGTCTAGTGGCCCAGGTTAAGTTATCAGCAAAGCTATTAAATTATCAATAAAGAACCTTCTATCTCAGTTTATTCGCACTATTACCAAAAGGTAGTGGTTTTGCGCTGAGTGATAAACCCTCCGTTATATGAATGACCAAAACCACTACAGATTAACCAATGATGTCTTTATTCTAATAATTCAGGATTACAGAAATCTAACATCTATGCAAACACTACACACTACTAGAAAAATAAACACGAGGTAGATTAAATGACTAGTTTAAAAGAAAAATCAAAATGAAAGAATTAAACGAGATAGAAACAAAGAAATAAAACCATAAGAGTCTGTTTACTGGCGTCTGAAATTGTCCAAAATATGCCAGATATTAATACATTCACTAATGTCAGCTAGCAGCAGGTATGATAATAGTGCAATTGCTCAAGTAAACTAATACATCCAACTTAAAACCAGCAAATGATTAAATGCATTAACAAAGCAGCAGGTATGATGATAACAGTGCAATTGATCATGTAACATTAACACATCCAGCTTAGTATTGGTAAACTATTAAACATGTATTAACAATAGCAGCGTTCAGCAAAAACCCTTTTTTGCCTGGCAATGTAGCGATGTGTGTGAATGGGTGTAGCTAAATGGGGGACCACCCCCCTTTGTTCTCCACGCGGTGAGGGGAACAAAGAGAAATGGGGGGGGCGACCTGTAATCAAGATGGCGGCAACCACGGGGACCCCACGTGGTTGAATGTGATAACTTTATGACTATCTCAAAGCAGAAACAACAAAGAGGACAGGAAAGCCAAGAAAGAGAATAAAGAAGCACACACTTATTTCAACCAAATGAACAAACTCTTAATCAGCCCAGATAAAAAAAAAACATCAGCATTAATTCAAAACCCTAAACTGCCTTTCTCTCGCCTGAGCACAGCAATTCTGATGCATCAAAGGAAAGTAAATTGAGTTTACTGTGAGATGCGTCGTCCGAGGGAGGTTGGCGTTTCCATGGCAACCGCAGCTTGGTTTCTGTCGGGCAGAGGGCTCTCTGCCACCGGTCCGCCCCTCGGGAAAGTTCAGTCAGTTCGGGGCTGCAGCAGAGGGCTTGATATGCTCACGAGTTGGAAAGGAGGGATTTTAGGAGGTGATCTTAGGAGGTGGTCGGCTAGAGAGTGTCCTCTCAGCCGATTCGTCCAAGAAAGGGGAAAAACGAAACTCCGCGGTCAGCTTCAAAGGCTTCTGTCTCCCCAGTCGGCGCAGCTGCTATGCACGATGGAACACTGCGATCCGTGACTTTTGACGCAGGAAAACGAAAGCTACTTCCAGTCAGCTTTATTCTGGTATTTCACGTGAAATGAGTCTCTCCTGACGGGCTCCAAACCCAAAAAAAGAGGGAGAAGTCTTCTCGCTTATGGCTTTTAAACCATGTGTGACACGGGAGCACTTTCTGTGGAAGTATCGGCTGATTTGTCTGTGCCATGAGTGACATGGTGGAACTTCCTGTTGGAGTATTCGGCTGATTGGTCCATTTGAGGTGGCCGCCTCCCACAGTGGGCCGGGTCTTCTTTGTTCTTGTTTTGGAGGGAATCCTTTGTTCTCCCTTGTGGAGAAGAGAAGGGGGATGGGTTCCAGGTGGCTAACAAGGGGATGGTTTCAGATGGCTCACCCCACTGATTTAGCTCCATTTTGGCAATATATCCCAACATGACTAAAGAGATACACGCCCAATGAGGTAGTTCAAAGTCTTTTTTTTTCGCACAGAACTAAAGGGATAAAATAAAGGGATAAACAGGTATTGACTATGGGTATGTTGGTCTGACAGAACACTAAAATGACTCCCCTCTGAAGATACGACCCTCTGGCAGAGATTTTGAAAGATGTAACTTCCTGTTTCAACGTAGTCACTTAGATCTATAGCCTTTCCAAAGGCTATAGATGCTAAAGCGCTTCCAGCTGAAGGTTACTCTAAGTAGTGACCAAATCCCTGCGGCGAAGCCTGCGCTCGCTGGACCGACGTTTCAGAAGGAGTTGAAGGAAGTGTTTTATTCTTCCTGCAATCCAAACCGAGTTGAAGGCAGTGTTTCCTGAATCCTTCTGCAGCAGAGACAGAGAGGAGCTAATCCAGCTCTGCTAACCTGAATCTAACCGTCGTACAACGGGGTCCCCAATCGCTGTTCACCGAAGGAGCCGTTAGAAGCCGCCAGACCGCGATTGCCTGAGAGTGAGAGATGCACCGAGGAGCTGCTGTTGGAGGCTGCGACTACAAGCTGGACACAGCAGCCACACTTTCACTGCATTAAGCCTTAAAGTTCAAACACCCCTCCGCCTTTGACTGGATTTTCAAACCCCACCTCCCCGTTTATTTTTTTCTTTCGCTTATTTTTAGTAGTGTTTAGTGTTTTGCTTAGTTATTAGATATAATACTGTGAGATTGTAGCTAATAAAGGTATCATTATATTTTAACCCATGGTCTTTTGTGTTTATTTTACACAGTGAACGACTTATCACAGGTTAAATTCACTCTTCCTTCAGTAGCATCCAAATGAACAGAGACAAATTTCTTTGGTTGGTGGTAGCCATAGACTAAATGACTAAATTGGTGAAAGATAACTAGATTTTTAACAGTCGGATTCAGGAGTCTAAACTTTAGGGTAAAGGACAAAAAAATCTTGGTGTCATGATTTTATCTAAGGCTCAGACTCACATGCAGTGAAGCCAAACAGAGAGACACAGAGTAAAAGTTCAACGGGTTTTATTGAAATGTTTCTTGAGTTCGGTGCAGAATTTCTCCGAACTCTGCTCAGCCGGAAACTGGAAGACGAGGGGAAGACAGACTGTTAGATTCAGGCTCAGTGGGAAATTGGAGTTGTTACACTTGAAGGAGAGGATTTGTTGCCACTCACGTTTTCCAGAGAAGTGGAGACTCTTTGACTCCAGTCTGTGTGTTGGTCTTCCAGAGTTTGTCTGATTCGGTGGAGGGCGGAACAGGGTTTACCCAGGACTCGGACCGAGTGGAATGATGCAGCCGTTGGTAGCAACTCAGTTTTCCTGTGGCACTTAACGGGTCGTGGTGAAGATGACTTCCTTACTCAGAGAGTGATCTCAACGTCTTCAAAGTTGGGTGGATCCAAACCTCCTGTTTGGAATCCGTTGCTCAGTGTATGACTCAATTGATCCCACTTAGGAGAAGGCGGTCCGGAAAAGTCCAGGTTGCAGGAAGGCTTCCTGCCGAAAGGCAAAAAAACAAACAGAGTTGAATCTCAGGGAGACAAGCACTAAGTCAAACTCAATGTGATCTCAGCTTGGCTAGAGAACAAAAGTCAAAATGCAAAAACTCAGATTAGGCTCAGTATAAACAAGGCTTGGCTAGAGTACCCCAAACTGGCAAACACTCTGGCGTCGAAGTAGTGGCAACCAGCAGCTCAAGAGCAGTCCGGTGATGAGGTAACAGCTTGCAGGTGTGTGAGGAGGCAAACCGGAGCCAGGCGCCTCCTGGTGGTGGAAGGGAGAAACACAAAAGACAAGACAAACAGACAAACACAAAAACTGGAGTCCTGACACCTGGTAAATAGGAAATTACAGTTATAATCATTCAACTGATAATTAATTAGTTAGTTTTAGCATTGATTTTAATTACCTATTAATGAACTATAACTTCCAGTTCTAGTTATTTAATATATTCATAATCTTCTGGTAAACTCTCACAACAACATGGAGGTACTGACTCTTTAGAACTTTCTGGGGTAAATAACTCAGCCTCAGTCTGTTTTGATGCAGAGTGTCTGTAAACACTTTGGACTCTGACTGTACCGTTCAAACACATGAATGAGCTGACCCCTCTGAGCTAGTTCAGGTACATAACTCTAGGTGTGTTTCACAAATGATCTGCGGAATATATCAAGCATAATCTAACAGTTTGGTTGGTTGCTGTTGTTTCCTTGCTGTCAGCTGCTGCTGTCATTTGGTTGGCGTTGGACCCTCCATCACTCTAGTATCCCCCTTAGGCTGCAGGGTCAGAGACCCTCTCCTCACTTCCTGGCATGTGGAAGACATGTTTAAGCTCCTCCTCCATGAGATCTTAAGCCTCATGCTCATAGAGGCAGAGCTGTAAAAGGTGCTCACATTCTATTTAATCTGAAATTAAAAAAAAGTTAATATTCTACATTGTACTTAAGTACACAATTAAAAGTACGTTTCTCCGTTAAATGATACAAAGACATTTTCCAAAACTCTATTCTTAAAGAAAAATCTTTGTAAAATAAATAGGTTAATTTTAAGTTCCTATTTCCCTCACTGTGCTGGTAGAGAGAACGTAAAAAAATACTGATTAGGTCTAGTTGTTTTAAATTAAAATTTCAAACAGGATATTATAGCTTCAACTATAAGTTTAATACTTTGAGCAAAAAAGCTGCAGATATCAATAAACTTGAATTAGAACTTAAAATATAATCCAAATTTTAAAAAAACAATGGATGGAGAATGGTTTGCATCTCAGAATCTGATCCCTCATCTGCCATCTTCATCAATATTTCTAACATCGTTTTTCTAAAAACATCCAGAACTAGGCAGCAACTGGACATGTTCTTTTTTATTTTCCCTGCTTTGTTGCAGCTGTCATGTTATGTTGTTATCAAAATGTACAGAAGTTACAAGGCAGTTTTGAGAAAGTAGAAAGTAGAGGTATTTGCTACTTATGTGACTCAGTCTGTTATTTAGAATCCTTTAACAGTTGGAGGCAGAGATATTTATTTAATAAGTTTTAGATAAAATAATAGATTGACAGGTGCATCTCTATAAATTAAAATGCTTTTGAAGAGTTAGTATATTTTATTAATTCAATTATTTAGATTATTTACACACAGACAGACATTTTTAAGTAATTAATTTCTTATTTCTAATTGATTCTTACTTACAGCTGGTAAAAAAACGCAAAATTCAGACCAACAAGAAATAAAAACATGTTTAATACAGGGATGTACTTTTTTTATTGTCTCTGTCTCTAAAAAGTAAATTATGACTGGATAACAGATCATGTATCTTTGAACACTGGGATCATTTCTATGGTGTGAAAGGAGAAAGGACAGAATGAGTAGAAAAAAAAAAAGAACAAAGGTTTAGAACAAAAAACAAGAGTTAAGGTTGAGCAATGGTCCCACTAAATAGCTTAATGTAAAACGATGTTTTCACAGCATGATTTTTATTATTTCAGGATTTACAAAAATCGCATTTAAAATCATTTTTCTTTTGGTAAATTGTCGCTCCATTTTAAGAATGTATTTTAAATTGTATTGCTAAATTAAAGGTTAGATGAATATAAGGGTTTGCACAATGAGCTGTGGCACATATTTGATTACTTTGACTTGCAAACTTAAATATAAATGTTACTATACATGTTTTATGTTTGTTACCAAAATAAACAATTGCATAACATTAAATGTATAATTTATAAAGAGCACAATACCTGTATAAGTTACGGTGACCAGCTTGTAGACAAAAAGAAATACATAACATCGAAAAAATTAAAAAAGGAAACGCGGACAGTCATGCTTTCATAGATGTTTACATATTTATTCATATTTAAACAACAAAAATAAAGTGTAAAATCCAGGCATGTGCCTCTACTATTTCCTACGATTAATAAAATTAATCATTCAATAGTGTTTATTACTGCCATCCGATCATTCAGTCTTCTCTGTCTTCTTCCCTTTCCATCTTCATTTCTTTCTAGCTGACTTCTGCCTGCTCTCTATTTTACTCTTCTAAGTAGATTTTTCTTCCTTTTCTTCAACTGTTCATTCCATCATTGTCCCAATTTTCCTCTGCTCTAATTCAGTCTTCTTTCTATCAGTCTTTTAATCTTCTCCCACTCTTCCTCCATCAGTCTCACACTAATCTAAAAAAGAGACATGATGCAATAAAAATCCATTCCAAACACATATAATCTCATCATGTATATTATGATTATTATGAGAATGGTGATATAAAACTACTGTAAAAACTAAAAAGGGTTATGACCACAGTATTCGGAGCTACATATAAAAACAACCTAATAAATGAAGGTTTTACTGATGTTTATCTGTTCCTCCATCACTCTCTCTGTTTGGCTGTGACTCCATCCTGGAGAGAAATATCAGCTGTGCTGCTGCCATCAACACCTTTGTTTATAGATGTTGGAGATCGGCCTGTTTTTCAGTGTGGTCCTGTTTCTCTGACTGTGACTGACTGGATGTGCTCTCTTCATCCTCTGACTGGCTGGCTTGGAGCTCGTCTGCCTGGCTTTGTGTTTCCTGGACGGGGCCGCCTGTGGAGCTGGTCGACAAGTTGCCTTATTTATCTCTGTTTTTGTTTTATCTCTGCTTCTGTCTCCTTGAACCCTGTCGGCCTCAGCAGATGGCCGCTCACACTGAGCCTGGTTCTGCTGGAGGTTTCTTCCTGTTCAAAGGGAGTTTTTCCTCTCCACTGTCGCTACAAGCATGCTTAGTGTGAGGGATTGCTGAAGAGTCAATGAGTCTATGCAATCAGCTGGCTCTCCTTAGATAGAAAACTTTGAATCAATCTGACTGGATGATCTGGTTGAACTGAAAAGTGTCTTGAGATGACGTGTTGTTTATTGGCGCTATAGAAATAAACTGAATTGAATTGAATTCTCAGATCATTCAGATCTTGTCTCACTATCTCTGTCTAGATATGATAAACTTTATTTCTTGTCTTCTTTGACAGATAATTGTGACTTATAAGAGAAAAACATCTGCTATGTCTAATACAATAATACCTTTTATTTCAAATAAAAGATTAGCATTTTGCGACACTATTACTCTAAGCCCTGATATAATGTACAACAAAAGATAAAGATTCTTCTTTTTTATACTTGGAACTGAAAAAAAAGTTTTTTGTTGCATTTCAAGGTGAGAAGCCAGAAAGAGAAAATAAACACGGACAATGTCAGATTCAGAATTTCAAAGTACATTAAGCAGGGGCAGGGATATAAAAACACAGCAGAAGCAATAGAAAGTTCACTCTGGGTTGAAAGAAAGCAATTTTTGTTTAAATGCTGTAAAAAAATAACAACAACTTTAACAAAGGGAGAAGAGGAAAACAGTCAAGTGCAATGGGTCATAAAATATTGACCAAAGAAGAATCATAGATGAGAACAGGTGTGGGAGGGGAGGACACTTCATTTTGCCCTTATCTTGAACTGAAAAAGAACCTGAACTTGTGGAAAAAAGGTAAAACCTCTGCTGGCGTGGAATAATGTAGGTGGTTGCTTCTGACACAGAGCTCAATAAGATGTTGTGCAGTTGCAAAATCTGAAATAGATGACTGTTCAACAACCTTTGTTTGTGGCTAGCAGATCTATATCTTGGCTAAAAGTGAGCATCTTGGCTGTTGGCTTTCTGACTGAAATCTTCACTATGATGCAATCATTCCATGCCACAGTGAATTAGGCAAGTGTGGAGAGCAGCAACTTCCTTTCAACAAGAATAAAACTACCAGCTCAGGTTGGGCAGGAATATACTTCTGACAACTTAGGTCGAGAGGATGAAAGAGCAACAAACGGAAACAAGAGAACTATGAGATGAATCAAAAATCATATTTTTAGAGATTGATTTTCAATTTCTACAAAAGCAGGAGAACATTTGTTTGACTCGAAAGTTTTCAAAACAAGTAAAGAGAATTAAAAAGATGGAATTTGCACTTAGCAAGCCAATGCAGTTATCTGATGCATATATATCATCTTATGACATCTAGCGACCACTTGGATATGTGTGTCTAAAAACAGAATTATTACATTATGCTTAATGAAGGAGCAAATCCTGCAAAGTCACTGACTCAATGCAATCAGCTGGGGTTTTCTTTTGATGGAAAACTCACTGTATGTTTTGGACCTGAGTTAATCTAAGAAGCCAGATGGTTAACTCACATCCTGGGTAATCAGGCACTAGTGCCACTCATTGAGTTTGCTTCGGTAGTATTTATCCATTTACTTTATCCTATGCTTGCAGTTTGTTGCTGTTGATTTCTCCACAGTGTTTTGGTCAATTCCTAATCCTCACCCGTGGCCTGTACTGAAAGTTTTGGCCTACTCTCATCGGTCTGCTCTCATACAAACATCCACCTACTGCAGAGGCCGTTCCTATCAGTCACTTTCCTACCCAACCTCTGACACTTCTTCACTGCTGAAACCTCTGGAATGGACCCCGGCCCTGAGGTCCAGTCATTGCTTTTAAGTAAACTTTTGAACTTACTTCTTGTCCATAATTGTTGCCTGCATCTGATTGTCAGCATCTTACATCCTGTCAGAACGATTTGGTCATTCAGACTCAGCAGTGCACAGCACATCTTTGAACAGACTATTCTTTTGGGCCACAGTGATTTGTCTCTTCAAGCCATATATCAGCAGCAGGCATCCTTTTGAGACTGTATCAATTGTACCAATTGACTGTACCAATTAGCTCAATCGTCAGATCTTAGTGCACAACAATTACAGGCCCTAAACCTTCTCTTCCAGGTAGATGGCAAGGAATATGTACTCATCCTCAATCTAGCTGCTTTAGCCTCAGCACTTCACCTTCTTTGCCACCTCCGAAACCAATACAAAGTGGCAGAGCCAGGTTATCTGCGGAAAAACGTAAATGCACAAAATCGTCTGGTTGTTGCTGAATGCCTAAAGATCAGACCATTCATTAACTCAGGGGATTTTAACAGGAGAAACTTATTTGGACAAAAAAAAATTCCCATTAACATCATTGTATTTTTGGGCTCAGAACAAAATTCTATTTTATTCACTTCAGTTTATTTATATAGGGCAATTTCCCGACATACGTTGTCTCAAGGCACTTTCCAGAGACAAGTCAAACTTATCATATAGTCCAACTGGTTCAAAGATTTTCCAAGGCTGGCCATCTTGTTGTCATGAACCGAGGACAGAGGGACCCAGTATTCAAGGAGAGACAGTCAGTAGGAAAGTTCAAAACGTTTATTAAATAAAAAAACAAAAACTAAAGTGGAGCTGTGGCTCGCGGACACTGCAGGCGGAGGGGCGGGGCGCCGCCCAATCTCAGACACTCTGTAGTGGGAGAAACACAGGTAAGTGACCACGATCATCTGACAGAAGATTATCTGAGTTGGTCACTTACCTGGTTTAACAGTCCAGACCAAGAATGTCCCCAGTGCTGCAGTCCCAGAGGTCATGCTGGAAGCCGATCCTGGTGAGGGATCCAGAACAGACAGGAAGAGACAGAACAGGCAGGATCCATATCAGGCAGGAACAGAAACAGGTGGCATGATCCAGACTTCCAGGCATCCACAGGCTTTCAGGAGGGTTCAGAGTCTGACTGGGACCAGAAGCATGACCAGGTGGTCACGCACAGGAGCAGACAGGATCAGGTGCAGACAGGCAGGCTCAGTGGAAGAGGGTAGCCGAGACAGGACGTGGAACCGGAACGTGAAGCAGGACTTTAAACTGGTCTCCTCCCTGGAGCCAGGCTTACTGGATAAAAACTGAACCTCCCCACATATAGAGCCAAAAACCCAGAGAACTCCGCGGGGGGAGGAACAGTGGACGATCAGGAGACGAGACAAACACAAAAACCCTCTTTCCACTGGCTGCCAGGATCCAGAACATGAACCATAAAATAAAACTGAACAGACAGACTAACAAAAAGACAAGTAATGATCTGGCACTGAATGCTCAGGCTGAACTGAATATAAACCAGACGAAACTGGTGAGAGGAATAAATTATAATTGAGGCAGGAAGGGAAAACAACAGGTGAAACGAATGACTAATTAAGGAGGAGCAAACAGGCCAGATCATGACATTTGTTGCCCTCTCCAAGCTTTCCTCTGCCTCTGACACATCCAAACTGTTGTTATCAATGCCATCAGACTTCACGGTATTCCATCTCAGATTGTCTTGGACTAGGGCCCGCAGTTCATTTCCCAAGTTAGGAGAGATATTTTGCTCTTCCCTTGGTGCCAAGTCTTGCTTATCTTCAGGTTCCCACCAATGGTCAATGTGAGTGCTTAAATCTGGAACTTGAAGACGCCCTTGACTGTGTTTGTGCCCAAAATCAAATGTCCTAGAGCATCTTGGATTGAATATGCTTACAAATATTTGATGCATATTTCATGTGCATCAGGGTTACCCTTTTGAAGCATCTCTTGGTTATCAGTGCACAATCCTACCTTCATCTTTTCCTGATCCTGCCTTGACCTCACACAAGTCTCACCTCTGGTCCTGTGATAATATCTGGAACCAAACCAAGACTAATCTCCAACACACCTGACTTCAAAACTAAAGATTTACAGACCATGAACAAACCCGGGCTCCCTTTTACCGACCTGGTCAGAGGGTGTTGTTTGTCATTGAAAAAGTATCCCTGGTATCGCCCTTACCTCCTTGCCCTCCGGCATGACCACCTCTGTTTTCCCACATTATTAATGAATTAATTGAGCTTTCACTGTGTGTAAAATTGTAGATGTGCATCCTTGTTGGTATGGTAAGCTATATCTGGTTGAGTGGAAGAGAGAAACCCTCTTGGATTCCACAGCAGTAGTTTATCCTTGGCCCTTATCACCGCTTCTGAACAGTCTTCTGTCTCTTCCTCAGAGAATTCACAAGGTGGCATCCGTTGAACTTACGTTCTGTAATTGTTGCCTGCATATTCGGGCCTTACCCAATCAGTGGCTACTACTTCTCCCTGCCCAGTACTCACTTAAATTGTGCATGCCCATGTGGCTTAATCATATTAAGTCCCATCTGAAACCAACTCTGTAAAAGTGTGACTGGCTTATAAGGCCCTCCACACAGGTGTGGATTTAGGAAATCTGGGGCCATAAGAAAAGACAGGCATGGGGCCCTCTGAATTGAGAATTCAACTCATAAAACAGACCATGAGGAATAGTTGCACAAATAAGGAATAGTTGTATTAACCATACATGTAAACAGAGTTTTATGAGAACCCCAGGAACTTGATCTGCATACTCATTGCATTTTTTCACTGAGTAAAGAAACACCTTACCAGTATATATCATTTCATAAAGGCTATATAAAGAATTTTGATGAATGTGAAATTGTTTGAAAGGTTATTGCACCGTTTGTTACAAAGACACCTGATTCCTTATTGATTATTTATTTATTATTAAAGCAGCCTTAATATTATCATTTACTGTACTATTAGAGGGTAAAAAGGTTGAAATCAACAGTACACATTGATTCCCCTGTTGATAAAGCAGTATTAATGCACATAAGGTGACTGTTAACCGTCCGCCTCTTCTGGCTGATCTAAGCGTTTTTTTCTCCCGCAGCTTGGTGTATCTTGGCAACAGTCGCTGCCACAGTTTGGACAGCTACCATGGTAATGACAGCTTCCTGTTGTGGCGATACAAGGAAATGCTGTGTCAAAATTGAATGGTGTGTCTACACCCTCTAGTGCCATCATGGGGACTAAAGTTCAGGTGCGAGGGTGCTTAACAGTAGCCTCGTGAGACCATCCTGAGCTTTCAAGGTCTCACTCGCAGATCAGTCTGGAAACTCTCTGTTAAAGAAAATTTGGAGACGTTCACCAAACGAACGTCCAATCAGCGTTGGCTTTGATGCGGGTTGAGGTGTGACGCAACGAGAAGCGCGACAGTTCAGTCTAAAGAACATGGCGGCTTCAGCCGATGAAACTAGCGTTAGCGTGGCTATCGAGCAAGTTTTATCGGAATTACAGAGTATTTCTTCACTGAAAGAAGAGCAAAACACTGCTCTGGAGGCTTTTCTCAGAGGAAAAGAGGTTTTTGCTCTTCTCCCGACTGGTTTCGGCAAGAGTTTGATCTTGTGGTTGTGTTTTTGTCATCGCTCTGTTAGTACGTCATATGCTTCGTTGATCTGATTGGTTTATTTGGCCCGTCTATCACCAACATAGGCCAATCAGCTAACCAGTATTTTCGCCCCTTCCCAAAATTACTTCAACAGAAGGTTTCCAGATGGATATGCGGAGTGGAAGAGAGAAGGTTATTAACACTTCTGTGTTAATAACCTTCAGAGGTTGAATTGTATTTTACCATTAAATTACTAAAATCATTCATCTCAGACTCATGTTACCTACGTGACCCATTTTAGAAACTGCTATTGATAATAATACCCTTAGAAAGTGCATTTTTTTAATTTATTTGAAAGGTTACTGCTGTAGCTAATGTGTTGCACTAGCCTCTGTGTGTTTGCTTTCGGTATTGTAAATGGATGTATTTGTTCCTTTTTGTTTTTTTCTTATTTAGCTGATTAGTATTATAATTGGTCTTTCTGTATGTATTTTGATTCATTTTGTTGGCAGATGTGCTGAATCCCTCTTACCAGTTGTGTGAACATGTTTTAGCCTTCATTATATTTTCACAAAGGTTGAAGTAAATCAGATACTTATTTTCCATGTTTATCCTGTTTGCTAGACATAACAGGGTTTCCGAGGGTCATCAAAAATAATTAAAAGTAATTAAATTATTTTTTAAATTAAGGCCTTAATTGACATTAAATGTGATTATCATGGCATGTAAAATGTTTTAGAAAAAAAAAAATTCGTCAGATATATTATATCAGACATAAGTGGTTCTGCGTGTTTGTGCTGAACTGCTTCCGGTTGATCACAAAGCCGTATGTTAGGAAAAGCAGCAACAGTAAAGACGACAAAGGATTTTGCTGTGTTTTATATATATATATATATATATATATATATATTTTTATATATATTTTATATATATATTTTATTTTTTTTTATATGAGAGTCATGGGTACTTGTTAAAATTATTTCTCAGAGCATTAAAAGAGCATTAAAATTCAATAAATTAGAGTTACTCATTCCCTTATAAACCCCGAATAAGCTATGTCCCTGTTTTTTCTTTCCCAATATTCACAGACTTCATGCTTTAGAGAAGCACATTTGATCATTTTAATTCTTTTTGGCTTTACCTCAACACCAAGGGCATGTTCAGAGGTGAAAAGCTAAATTGAAAGTAGATGTTTGCTTTTCTGAAAGAAAAGGATCAAATGTGTCAATAATCAAACAACCAAATGCCATAGTGTTGCAAAGATTTTCAAAGCAAAATTTTATGGTCATCGTGTGCAAAAACTACATTGTATTTAGTCAGAGATGGCGTAATCAAGTCTCATTTCTCATTACTGATGTTTTTAATTCACATGCAGCTCAATGACTCTGCCTGTGAATTATAAGCTCTCTGCCGGTTGAGATCAAGGGTATTGAGATACTGGATCATTACTATAATTTTTTTCTGTCAGGTTTGAGAATAGTATGTCTCAAACCTGCATTGATAATAACTGTCAAGTCCTGTAAAAAACAGGCCTCAATATACAGTATATATATATATATATATATATATATATATATATATATATATATATATATATATATATATATATATATACCACTCAAACTGACAAGACCATCTGTTTGGCAAACAAATGCATGGTTGTCCAAAATTAGTTTGGTTAGCTGACACTGGTACAAGAGGTAGAGAAACAGGAGGCTCTAATCCTCTACTTCTCTGTAGTCGGAGCTACCAGAGAGGCTTAATAATATCTCAGGGGCAAAGATGAAACACTTTCTACACAGTTGGTGTTTACTGAAGAGTGTGTTTGAAGTTGAGCTGAAGATGTCTTTATTCTTGTACCAGAGGAATGTATTAAAGGGAAAATTGTAACTCACATGTAGAGCTGGAAAATAAAACAGACTAGTGCAGACTGACTGAAAGCATGTATATACAGTATACATGTATGGATGGATGGATGGATGGATGGACAATCGGACAGTAGATTCAATGCAGAATATGGCAAGTGAGATGGGTCTACCACTTCAACACAACATGAGTTCTTTTAAATTCAACTAAACCAAACTGAGGTGAAATGTTCAAAACTCAGTCACATTATGATAGGCCTGCTGTTGGTACCAGCAGGATCATTATTTATTCATGTTGTGAAGCCTGCTTTGCAGCACTCCACACTTAAAGTTTCTAATTGTACATGTTTAATCAGTTTCTGAATTTCCTTCAAGTTGAATTTAATTTATCTTTAAATGGTACCAAAATGTACTTCATGTTACATAATGGCGCTGAATATGCTCAAGATAATGAAGAGGTTTATGGATTTTCCAGGAAAAAAATGTTTAACAACAATGTGTTCGCTTTAGGGTTGAAGTGTCGATATTACATTCTATTGATACTCAGACATTTGCAGATTATTATTTCCAATAACTAGAACTGGAAATTATAGTTGATTCATATGTCATTCAAATGAAGGTCTAAGTAATTATCCATCCATTTTCTGTCAAGCTTATCCCAAGCGGGGTTGCGAGGGGTGCTGGAGCCAGATGTCAATGGGCGAGAGGCGGGGTCCTGCCGGGACCCACCAGTCCATCGCAGGGCAACACAGAGACAAACAGGAAAAACAACAATTCACACTCACACCTAAGGATAATTTAAAGAAGCCAATTAACCTAACAGTCATGTTTCAGGACTGTGGGAGGAAGCCAGAGTACCTGGAGAGAACCCAGTCATGCTCAGGGAAAACTCCATGCATAAAGACCCCGTGCCGGGAATGGAACCCAGAACCTTCTTGCAGCAAGGCAGGTGTGCTACCCATTGCAACACTGATCAGCCCAACCAAGTAACGAGTGTTAGTTAAAATATTATAACTGACAATTTTCTCTATTACCAGGTGTTAACGGCTTACCAGTGTTAAAATCCAAGATGTCTTCACCATCAGTATATATCAATAACTTGGTTTATAATTCACGCAGAGTTAATAATGATTAACAACAGGTAAAATATCTGCCTCTGTTTATTTTATTAGTTACAGTAACTCCAATGAAGTGGATCCAGCTTTAGAGACAATCAGTCACTCCTGTATAAATAATCACAGACAACCAAACTGAAAAATTATTTTGGGGGTGTTGCGCTCCTGCAGGCAGGATCTCGTTTCTCTTATTCAGTCCACCTTCGGTGTGACTGGCCGCCGCAGTAGCCAATGGACTGGGGCTTACATCGCAACTTTTTCTATACGGGGCCCTGTAGGGAGAGTCTGGGGCTACACACACCTGCGATTAAGCATATTTTCCTTCAGAAGACACTTTGTAAATCCTTTATACACAAGAATGCCCATGAATACATACCACAGGAGTTTTGGTGCTCATATTTAAGGATACACACTACTGCTACAATAACAACAACTGCTGCTTATCTTATCAAGGCTGCACTTTAAAAAAATGAAATTGTCTAGAGAGCTGTTCTAAACGAAATTTCTTTTTGCCTACATGTGTTTACAAAATTACAAAATAAATCTAAGTCTAAATACTAAACTACAGATATATATACCACTCTGAGTAATGTTGAGTAATCATTATAGGTTTAGCCTATAGGTCGGGGGCGACAGTGGCGTCGGATGTAGGAGTTTGTCCTGAAATCGAAGAATTGACGGTTTAAGCCCTGGCTTCGACTTTCATTATCGTTGTGTCCTTGGGCAAGACACTTCACCTGCATTGTCTACTGATGGTGGTCAGAGGGCCCGGTGGCGCAGGGTACGGCAGCCCTGCTTCTGTCAATGAGCCCCAGGGCAGCTGTGGCTACAATGTAGCTCGCCACCATCAGTGTGTTAGTGTGTGCTTGAATGGGTGAATGAATGTAGTGCAAAGCGCTTTGGTCACGTCTCCTGACTTGAAAAAGTGCTATATAAGTACATGCCATTTAGCCTTCGACACACATGGACAACTAAGGGATACTCGCTGCTCTTAAAGCATTTATTTATGTTTGCTTTGGTTGTCTACTGTTTTCTTCTTTGTTCTGCTATGTTCTTTGATCTCTGTTCCTCTTCTCTCATACAGTTGTATAAGCAGGCTTGTAGGAGTTATACATATCTTCTGTGTCTATTTTTGCTGTTTTGTCTTACTTTCTCTCTTTTCATGCTCTCTTTCCTGTCTCTATATCTTTCTCTCTCCACTTAGTTTCTATCCTCTCTTTCTTTCTCACCTCCCTTTCCATCTTTGAGTCCGTTGCATCTGATTTCACTCCCTGAAATAATTTTCAATAAAGTTTCACATACCAGTATAAAGCGGAGCCTTATGGCATCAGCCATACCGATCTTCTTGTGGAATCAAAGCTGTTGGGCTATTAGCTAGCTCTGGGACATCTATTCCCAGGGTTACATTGGCAAAACAGGACATGCTTAAAAAAAAGGATATTAAAGATCGAACAATGATTGCTGAAATATTTTAGGCCTGCATTGGTGTTGTTTTAACAATTTCAGCAACTGTAGATTCTTTAAGAGATTGGAAAGAATTTGCAACTTTATATCATTAATTTATTCAAAGAATGGCAGGCAGACAGAGGACAGAGATGTGGAAATTAGGAAAACTGTCAATAACAGCGGCAAGTTCAAAGTTAGATGGTGAGTGGGAGGAATGAATGATAAGCTGAAATGCATGAGATGACTAGATGCTATGTTGTTGCTAAGGAATACTTTACGTGTTTTATATTTACCTCCATCTAGCTGTACACTACACAAATTAAAAACAACAGACTGATGCCTCCCCATTAAGCTTGAAAGACCTAATACAGAAGATGCGGAGTGACACGCCACTCTTTCCACATGGTGGGGATATTTCAACCGCTGTCAACCTTGTCAAATGGGTTGATTTAAATTTTTAACTAAATGAAACACACAGAGAATTTCTCTGCAAACAAGGCTAAAAGAAGCCTGTGTTAGCAAGGCGGTACGACTTCTGTTAGAAATAACAGCAGCTGATAATTGCTGGATTGTGGCTTGTTCGGTGTAGGCTAAGACCATCAATGTATGAGCCAAAATGATTTAATTCAATTCAGTTTATTTCTATAGCACCAATTCACAACACATGGCATCTCAAGGCACTTTACAGTTCACCAGATCATCCAGTCAGATTAATTCAAAGTTTTCTATCTAAAGAAAACCATTTGATTGCATCGACTTATTGACTTGAAGGCAATCCCTCACACTAAGCATGCTTGTAGCGACAGTGGAGAGGAAAAGGAAGCAGAGATACAAAAAGCAGCTGTAAAAGGCGGCCCCGTCCAGGAAACAGACGAGCTCTGAGCCAGCTCCCATGTCAGAGGATGAAGAGAGCACATCCAGTTAGTCACAGTCAGAGAAACAGGACTACACTGAAAAACAGGCCGAGCTCCAACATCTAGAAACAAAGGTGTTGATGGCAGCAGCACAGCTGATATTTCTCTCCAGGATGGAGTCACAGCCAAACAGGAACAGATCAGATGAAGCTACTATGAGAAAAAGCAGAGAGAGCAGAACGTTAGAGATTGAACTAATTATGAAGCTATTTATGAAACACATTGCTGATATAAGCCTATAGTGAGTTGTTTGTATGACAAACAGCCAGGGGCGGATTTACCATTAGGCAAAACTAGGCAGTTGCCTAGGGCCCCGAGTTCCTGGGGGCCCCCCTAAAACTCCTTTTACATGTATGGTTAATACAGCTATTACTTATTTGTGCACGTTAATTAGGTTTTTGATAAAAATCCTTTCACTAAAATGCCATTAGAATGCTTATAATATTAAGTGTGTCTCGGGGCCCCCCCTACAGTGTCCACTACATTGGTTCAGTCCATTTGCTGCGCATGGGCAGAAAGGTCCAAACACACGGGCAGCAAACTATTTGAAAACAAACGGCGCAGAGAGACGATACGAGCAGAGCGGGGGAGAAGAGAAAAGAAAGGAAAGGAAAAAAAGATGAAAAGAAGTTACCCTAGCGGTGCTGAAAAGAGGAGAAAGAAGAATGAAAGTAGGAAGCTGCTTTCAAAGTTACCGAAAATGACTGACTTCCCCCCAGATTCCACATCTTGTCTTTCATGTAAATCAATGAGAGCTGTTCCACATCCACCGCTACTCCTCCGCACGTCTCCCTCCCCGTACCTCTTCTCCGTCCGTCACCGACAAAATACGGAGCGGGGCAAAAAATAGCTCGGCTCCGTATTTTGGCTCCGGTCCAGCCAGGACAAGATCCGCAATTGCAATCGCACCAAACAGGAAAAAGAACATCGAGAAACTCCGGTTCCTCAAATTAAAATACAGTAGCAACAGATCAGCAACTAGAAATTATAGCATAAATTTTATACATTCCAAAAAAACCAACACAGTTCATTTAAATGATTGGATGCAAACTATTGGTTATTCACCAACCAGGAAGCAGATTTCTCATCTCCATCAAAATATTTATTTTATACCGAGGGACTAAAAGTTTAATCAAATCCATTCAAAAGAAACTTCTTATTAGAGGAATGGATGAAGAGAGGCTGAGTTTGGGAGTAGAGAACAAACAAAGTTCATTCAACAAAAGCAGTTTTGAATTTAGGATCATTCAAAACTGCTTTTTTTTTATTTGAATGAACTTATATATATATTTGGGCAGAAACTGAACATATGCTGAAAGCTGATGGGGATTTTTTTAATATGTCATATTAAATTAAGCGCTCACAGGGTTTATACAGGAATGAATGACTCTAATTTAATGCAATTTTAATGCTATTAGAAATTATTTTAATGCCATCAACAAGAACCATGTACACAAGTTATTAGTGTCCATGAAATATGAAGGAGCTGTAAGCACAGTTCCATGACTCTAGTATGTATGTAAACAAACACACACACGTATATATATGTATTCTCTAGCTTTTTCTCCACCTTGAGCTTCCTTTCCGATCATACGGCTTTATGATCAGTTTCACGTAAATTAATAGCGATATAATATATCTGACGAAATAGTTTTTATAAACATTTTTATTAAAGAATCCTAAATGCCACGATAAACATATTTAATTAATTTTAGTGCCAATTAAGGCCTTGATTTAAAAAAAAATTATGAATTGCAATTATTTTTAATGATCCGCGGAAACCCTGGTTCATCTCATGCATGCCCTCTACGATCTCCAAGAAACTCAGAGCGGAGCGGACGGGAGCCACAGCGGCGGCTGTAGGCTTTGCTCTGCGCAGGCGGTCTGGAGTGGGGCGGAGCGCTAACGGAGTATGTGGGATTTTGGGGTTCGGCTTCTTCACTGCGGCAGCGGCGAGCAGCAGCAGCAGTAACCCGCGAACAGCTGAAAACTCAGCGGTAACACTGGCACCTGTTGAGGAGGATCCATCGTGTGGAGTTGGACAACTAGTGAGTATTAAGCTGTGGAACGGGACATTCACCCTATATTGATAAGTATTTGTTTACCTTATTGAAGATGGGTCATTTTAAAGTAAGTTTCTAATTTAATTTGGATTTGCTACAAACGATGAAAAATCAATTATTTAGGTGTTTTTTTATGTTGAATTTCAGGATAATCTCAGGCTTTTAAATGTTGTAAAATCACCCATAAGTGTTAGGTGTTTTAGTCCTTACTAATTAAAGTTATACATTCAAAAAACATAAGGAAGTTATTACCAACATCTCACTCTGCTTTACAGCTTTGTATTAACATTGCTTTAATGTGTGTTATTGTGTACAGCTGGGGATGTTAAGGGTCACATTAATTATAGATTAAATAATTTACTGTTCTGTAGTTTAAGCAATTGTCATATTTGTAACAACACTGGTCTTTTCTGTGACATGCACCTTTTATTTATTTATATACACACACACACACACACGTATATATATATATATATATATATATATATATATATATATATATATATATATATATATATATATGAGAGAGAGATTCTTTCCTCCGAGTTACAGTGACATAGACAAACTTGAAGATACATGACATCCTCAAGTTTCTATTCTATACAAATTTCTGTATCTGTATAATGGGTCTGTTCTATATGTTGTCTTCTCAATTCAGAGGGCCCCATGCCTGTCTTTGCCTAGGGCCCCAAATTTCCTAAATCCGCCCCTGCAAACAGCAACGAATAACTGTTGCTAAGGAGCTCATCCATTGGAAAATAACAAACCATCTTGAGCCGGGGAACAAGCTAGATCCTGGACTACGTTGCGCTGTTTCTAACATAATGCCAAAGTAAAACTTAAGTTTACACTGAATGACCTTACCTGTC
Source organism: Cyprinodon diabolis (assembly GCA_030533445.1). Classification (NCBI taxonomy): domain Eukaryota; kingdom Metazoa; phylum Chordata; class Actinopteri; order Cyprinodontiformes; family Cyprinodontidae; genus Cyprinodon; species Cyprinodon diabolis. Next base: position 38,631,161 of record CM060076.1, read on the forward strand.
TAGCAGAAAGCCTGCAATCTTCATGTCTGGGTTGATGCTGTCTCATTAATGGTCTCCACCTGGTAAATACTGTGCAGATGTTGTTTTCTCAGAGTAATTATTTATTTATTTTTTTTATTTCTCTTGCCTCTCACAAAGAGTATAGACCAGAGGTCTTCAACAGGGGGTCCGCAACCCCTAGGGGGTCCGCAGAGGTGCTGCATGGGGGTTGCGAAAGTCTTGGTTCATTACTTTTTTTTATATTCCCTCCTGCAATTTTTTGCACTAATTAAAATGTCTTTGAATACACATTAAGATGAATTCAACACACTGTAGTAAACACATAAATGGAAGCAGAAGATGTCTTTCAGTCATCAATGCTCACATTCAGCGACACACAGGAGCCCTTTCAAACTGGGCACCATTTCATTCACAACACCTGTCCCATCAACCAGGAATCAGAATCAGAAATACTTTAATAATCCCAGGGAGAAATTACTTTTGTTACATGACTCCATATGTAATAGAGTGACTATAGAACCAGTTTGATAGAACACAATTTCATCTAATTAGGGGGTCCCTGCTCTCCATCTCGCAATCAGTTTGGGGGTCCTTGGCCTCGAAAACGTTGAAGACCCCTGGTATAGACCATCATCTGCTGTGACAGAAAGTGGTAGAATGATCATTGCTTGTTTCAGGTTGTTTTAAACTCCTTTGCCACACATAACACGTTTTAAGATAGAGGTAGGATCCGTATGTCTTACAAGTTGATCCCATTTTTGGTTAGTCTTTTAAAAATGGCAATGCAACATGTCATCTTCCATTTGGAGTACCACTCGCAATGTTTTTATGAGCTACTAATTCTAAGCTATGAGAACACTTTAATTTTTGATCCGAGGTTAATACCCTTTCACAGAATATAATTACAATAATACTTTTATTAAAACTCCAATTTTCTACAAAATGATGGTAATGTTGGCACAAGGCATGTTGGTATGTGCCTATCTAGAATTTCTTACTAAGTAAAATTTCGATTTCTTATGAGTATGCGCCTAACATTAGTCAGTCACTTCATTTGGATGGGATTAAACTGATTTCAGATAATAAAGTAAAAAATTTGGTGTTGTTTTTGATCAGGACCTGTCATTTAAATCCCATATCAAAGAGGTTTCTAGAATTTCCTTCTTTCATCTGAGGAATATTGCAAAAATGAGAAATCTCCTGTCCAGGGGTGATGCTGAGAAACTAGTCCATGCATTTGTTACTTCAAGGCTGGACTATTGTAATTCTTTACTATCAGGAAGTCCACAAACTGTAGTTAAAAGCCTTCAGCTGATCCAAAATGCTGCAGCCAGAGTTTTGATGAAAATTAAAAAGAGAGATCATATCTCTCCTATCCTGGCTTCTCTTTATTGGCTTCCTGTTAAATCCAGAATAGAATTTAAAATCCTCCTTCTCACATATAAAGCCTTAAATGGCCAAGCTCCATCTGATATCAGAGATCTGATTGTTCCTTATGTTCCTAACAGCGCACTTCGCTCTCAATCTGCAGGGTTCACTAGTGGTTCCTAGAATTTCTAAAAGTAGAATGGGAGGCAGATCTTTTAGTTATCAGGCTCCTCTCCTGTGGAACCAACTACCAGTTTTAGTCCGTGAGGCAGACACCCTGTCTACTTTTAAGGCTAGGCTTAAAACTTTCCTTTTCGATAAAGTTTATAGTTAGAGTGGCTCAGGTTATCCTTTGCTATCTCTATAGTTATGCTGCTATAGGCTTAGACTGCTGGAGGACATAGGGACCCCCATTTCATCATTCTGCTTCATTCTATCTCTGTTCTCCTATTCTGCAGAATCTGTTAGTTCAATCTGTTCTCTCTGCTTTTTCTCATAGTAGCTTTATCTGGTCTGTTCCTGTTTGGCTGTGACTCCATCCTGGAGAGAAATATCAGCTGTGCTGCTGCCATCAACACCTTTATTTCTAGATGTTGGACATCGGCCTGTTTTCCAGTGTAGTCCTGTTTCTCTGACTGTGACTAACTGGATGTGCTCTCTTCATCCTCTGACTTGGGAGCTGGCTCGGAGCTCGTCTGCCTGGCTGTGTGTTTCCTGGACCAGGCCGCCTTTTACAGCTGCTTTTTGTGTCTGGAGGTTTCTTCCTGTTCAAAGGGAGTTTTTCCTCTCCACTGTCGCTACAAGCATGCTTAGTGTGAGGGATTGTATTTGAGTCAATGACTCGATGCAATCAACTGGTTTTCCTTAGATAGAAAACTTTGTATCAATTTGACTGTATGATCTGGTTGAACTGTAAAGTGCCTTGAGATGACATGTGTTGTGAATTTGGCGCTATATAAATAAACTGAATTGAATTGAACATTGCAGGTAGTATTTGAGTCAATCCAAAAAAATAAAAAAAACATTCCACTGGACTTTGTTTTCCAAGTTTAAAGACGTTTCGATTCCTATCCAGGAAGCTTTTTCGATTCAAAATATCAGAATTAGCGTTGAGTTCAAAGCTTTATAGAGTGGACCAAAAACAAAGCCTTGTTTTGGTTTAGAAAACATGCAAATTGAACCAGAAGAACGGGTCTGCCCCTAAGGAATGGGAAGGTTCTTTGTTTTTAACTTTTTTGGAAGGACCTGGATGACTGAGAATCTTCAGCAGTTATCTGAGTAAATGTTAAACTCCCAACGAGATGACTGATGAAGGCCCAGTGTAAAACCAGAGTATGATACCAGCCTGTAAGTTCACCATTCAGACATGCTAATGCATCATTGCTATGGTTACTCCTTTCTAATTTTGTATAATATTTATGTAGAGATTTTAAACCACTCATTTATATGAAAATGTGTATATTAATTTCACATAAATCTTGAACATCTTTTTTATAATGCACTACTCCCACCTAACAATTGTCTCAGATATTTATGCAAAACAACTATCATCTTACAAACAGAAGAGGGTTCTTTTTATGTCTTATTGGTGTTGATCTCACGCATTGCTGACCCATAAGCCAAGCAGTCCTCAGGGAAAACCTCTCACCCTTCCAGATGGCCAGTTTGCCACGGGGCCTGGCTAATTACCGATGATACCCTGTGAAAACATGCCTTTGATCTGGGAAACTAATTTTCTGACAGAGTAAGATCGTTTTCATTGCAGGTTTGATTAACATGCCAAAATGAAGTGGATAATTATCTACAGCCTTGGTTGATTAAAGTTAATCAAGTTTTCTCAGTATACCACATCCTTATCCCATATGGTTTATTGTTTAACTATGTTTAAAACATAAGGTTTTAAGTTAAACCCTTAAATCCAGTTGGTTGATGGTGGTGGGTAGACCCAGAATGACAAGAAAGTCAATTTTGTATTTGATCTTCTTTTTCTTTGTGCAATGCACGACTTCCGTGGATATAGTTTAAAAATGTGATTGAAGTTAAACAAAAATATAGAGCTCATCTTTTAGAAGTAAGGTCACCTGGTAAGTAGACGTGCATTGGTTCTATACCTGTATGACAATCCACCAATGAACTTAGCAGGAATCCTAGTGAAGCTCTGGTATGTATACAGACTGTCAACAACAATAAATGACCCTAATACAGAGGTCATACTGTATTTTCTGTACTCTAAGGGCCTGATCCTGAAAGATTTCTAATACGAGGCCTTAAATTGCACAACCGATAATTTTTTTAGAACCAGGATATTAACCCACCAAGTTATGATAACCTGAGTTTGACTCATGTATTTATGGAACCCTACAAGTTCAACTCCTCCCTGCCAATAAGTGGCTCAGTTGTGCTTATCTGTTTTCAACCAAACCACCATTTGTCACGGTCTTGGTTCTTTTATGTTTTACCTTGCTCCATGTTTTCTAGTTTTATTGGTTTAATTCCTATGTATTTTCTGGATTTATTTGAGTTCTTATGTTTTTATTTGTTGCCCTCTTGTGTTGGTCTCCTTTTCCCTAGCTCCTTCCTAGACTGCTGTCTTCACACCTGCTCCCAATCTGCTCATTAAGGGTAGGTTATACTCCCCACAACAGTGTGTCGAAGTGAGCTTGACGCAGACATTTTTGATTTATCCTCAATATATAAGCTTCGTCTGCGCTATCTTATATACCATGCCACAACACCAGAGGGATATTCACAAACTAGCTGGGGGCTAGATACGGCTGAGGAGTTGAGGAAGTGGGGGCGAGTTTGTGTGACAACTGAGGGACATAAGGGCGAAAAAAGCGGGGATCCAGGTGGAAAATATTTTAGACTTTATGCCATTATTATCAAATTTGTAATGCCTATCAACCATACGACGCTTTCGACCAATATTTTTAATATCGTATGATCTTATCTTGCAACAAGGGCTGCGCTGTGGAGTAGTGTGTAAAACTGTTGTCTTACTGCAAGAAAATCCTATTTCATTTCTGGCATAAGGTCTTTCTAAGTCGAATTTGCATGTTCAACCCTGTGTAGGCTTTATTTATTTTTTTAATAAAATAAATGACTGCAATTTTTTTTGAAAATTAATGACTATGCTTCCACAGAAGGATTTAAAAAATGAACTCCTCAAACATGTGGGAAAAAAATTATGGTACCCTTAAAATGACTTTGACTTAGACAAAGTTTGTTGACATGTATACACAGAGTGTATACAAGACGAGACTTCCTGAATGCTGTCTATCTAGATCACATTTTGATTGCTTTAAAGACTCTTTCTGAACAAAGAAAACAAGTCTGCCCCGTTCTCCAATGCCTCTTTCAGAACCGCCTTTATGTCAAGGTAGAGAAGTCTGATTTCCACAGATCCTCGGTTTCTTTCTTGGCTTACATCTTCAAAAGGTCAGGCAGACAAGTTGAGACCCAGTTAAGATCAGAGTAGTTACTGAATGGTCCACTCCTGAGACACACAAACAACTTCAACGGTTCCAAAAATTTGCCTACTTTTATTGACGATTCATCCAGATCTACAGCCAGATCCAATCACAGCTTTTGCCTCAACAGAGTTACCTTTCTCTTGGACCCATGAGGCAGAGAATGCCTTTCAGAACCTTAAGTCATATGTTTCCTCAAGTCCCTATCCTGATAAAGCCTAACCCCAAACAAAAGTTCATCTTTGAGGTAGATAATTCAGATTTGAGAGTAGGTGCACCCAGGTCCAGACAATTAACCCTTTCCAGAACAGAACTAAGATGCTGGAGACAGGGAGCTTTTGGCCATAAAACTTGCTCTGGAAGAGTGGGCAGTGGTTGGAGGGCACTGAACACCCAATACTGGTTTGGACAGACCAAAATAATCTCTCATACCTCCATTTTGCCAAATGCCTTAACCTCAGACAGTCTCGTTGGTCCTTGTTCTTCTCCCGATTGAACCTTTCCATCTCCTACTGACCTGAGTCCAAGAAAATAAATCCAAATGCCCTGTCTCGCCAGTTCTCTTCTGATGACACTCCACCAAAACCCTCAACAATCTTAAACTCTAGCTGCATCATTGGTTCTATAACCTGGGAGATCGAGGAGATACTCAACCGAGCTCTACTGAAGGAACTGGACCCTACAACCCAGTCTCAACCTACCACTTATGTCCCTTCTATGCTGTGATTTGCTGCCCAGCTGGATCATCAGCTGCATGAGCCAATCATCAGTCTCACTTCCTGAGCTGTATAAGAGAGGCAGGACTCCAGTGTTGTGCCATATGCCATGATCATTGTTTTTGACCAATTGGAACCAGTGCCCATATTTCATCTTGACATGATGACCAAAGAAGAGGATGCAATTTTGGCTCACAAGCAGCTATAAAACCTACGCAACCCCCCTTTTTCAGCCACAGGAACTCCCACAGAGGTTTGACTTTCCAAACCCTTCTCTGTCTTAAGGACACTGAGAACCACAGCTTGGAAACCTTTATTTCACTAAGGGTTTAAACACTTATATAACATTAGTGCTCATGTGTTCCTCATATGCTCATTACATTGCCATTAGCATGTATGACCAAGAGTAATTTAATGGAATCCTGATGTCTATTCGCTGCTAGCTATTTCAGAGCGGGTGAGGAATCATTTACTTAAAGGTTATTGGTTCCCGATTAATAAAACATTGTTTGACCAAATAATGTTTTATTCACCTCATGGATCTGCATTGTGAATTAGTCTGAAAGCATTCAAATTTCTCTAAATTAGTGAAAAGCCAATTTGATCATACCCCAAATTCTTCCAGATAAACTTTTGGTTTTCCCCTAGTAGTTTAGTTTAGTTGAGTTTCACTAGTTTCAGTTAAGAGTTTTAAACTGAAATATGTTTGACTTGGAGCTGAATAATTTTTGTTAATAAACTCTTATATTTTGAACAGAAGTTGTGGTGAATTTATTCCATGTATGTGCAGAATTAACTGTTTGACCATGATTAGTGCTCGAATCACTCTTTCATTTATTGTTCTAACACACAGCCAGTAGGGTGTGTGTTCATAAACAATATATAGCAGCTGAAATAATATCTGATTAAATAACATATTTATCCACCCCTACCGGGGAGGGCAATAAATATCTTAAAATATCAGAAATATAAATTCCGAACTGGCTGGGAATTGAATAGAACAGTTATTCATAACATAAATATGGCATCCAATCTGGATTGGCACTGAATATAAATCCACAACACCAGTCACTCTTTGCCAGAGTGTTACAGATACATGGTAACTCTCAGCCTCTCAGAGTACTTGGAAATTCCTTCTCTCCCTTTAATCTCAGTCTGTTATTTTCAGTTCCATCTTCTGAGAACACCTCAGCAAACTACTTTCCTGAGTCTCATCCAAAAGGAATGAGACTCAGGAAAGTAGTTTGCTGAGGTAACTTAACTGGAATCATCTGCTAGACTGGAAGCATTCCATCTTCACAACCTGCCTGCCCAGCAGCTCCAAAATCCCAGCTCAGAAAAAAATCATTCACCTGAAAGAACCAAACTCACCACCACCAACTCACAGCTACAACCCCAGACCTCACACGGCTCTCCCTAGCAGAAGTATTCCCGTGCACATGTAGGCTGGCTGCCTGTCGCATTTATTGCGTCCCTCCGTCAGTTCTAATCCTGTGGTCTCTTTTAAGAGAACCTGCCTCTCGCGCCATCCCTGCAGTTCTTGATCTGCCCATGACCTCATTCCCTCCTCTTTAATAAAGTTGATCATCTGATTTCATTGTTTCCTAGGAGGTTTCTTTTTGCATGTGGGTCAGAGGCCTTAACAAAACAATGATAGATTCCTGTAAGTGTCAATGAGACATCTGCCCCTTTCAGCAGATATTGTGGTCCGCTCCTCATGAGCAAATTGCAGTTGTCTCAGGTTTAAGGGGTTCCTTTTCCAGACGGTATTGTTCAGCTCCTTCCAAATATGCTCAATAGGACTGACAGGGCTTCCAGAATGCCATTTCAGTGTAGTCTAATGTTTTCTTCTTAGCTGTTCTTGGTTTCTAGCTGAGTGTTGTGGCTCATTATCCTGCTGAAGACCCAAGGCAGACTGATATCAAGCCTTCCGACACTAGGCAGCAAATTTCTCTCTATCCGTTGATAGTGTTGATATTTCATCGTACCTTGCAACGACTCAAGACACTCTATGCCAGAAGACGCTCAGCAGTCCCAGAACATAGCAGAGCTTCCTTCATGTTTGAAAGGGTTCTTTACTTGATATGCCTAATTGTTTTGTCTGTAAATGTGGGGAATAACGTGACGTGGAGTTTGGTGCAGTGAAGATATATGCCTGCAAGTAAACTTGTCTTAAGAAAAGTTCGGGTGTTGGAACCGTGCAAGTGGTGACAGCTGGTGAGCCGGGTCGAGAAGACGGCGCTGGGGTCCATGAACTTCGGTTTGCTCCGATCCGAACAGGTCGAACATTCCTTTCTCTACCCTCTCCCTTCTTCTCTTCTATGGAACTGTGAGTATACCCTGCCACCTGACTTTACCAAAGGCAGCATTACTTTAAGGAGCCTTTTGCACCTTGGGGACAGAACTTTTGTGCAGCTGCGGGGAGGGGTCAAACCGAGCGTTCGATTTCAAGGAACTGCGCTTACAGTTGCGTTGGTGGACATTCGGGACGCCGTGACGTTATTGCCTATATTGTTTTGCTGTATGTTTGTGATGTATTTGTATGCCTAGACTGGCGGTAACACTGATGATGTTACATCAGGCGCTTACATAAAGATGTACCTTGGCAAAAGTAAATTTTTTGTTTCATCTGCCAATGACATTCTTAATGTTTTGAATCCTATGTTTGGTAAATTGCCAGTTGTGCAATCAGACTGATGTTGTTGGGTCTCTGTGTTGGGTGCTTGTCTCTAACTTTTTCTTCTCAGAGTATGTTCAGTAGAATGAGCTCCCGGCTGATTCAAATTTGCTGCAATCAGGAGGCAGTATTTAGAGGAGCAGATTTGCTAGGACAGACGCCAGTCAGTTAACTTCCCCGCTAGCTCCTCTCAACCTGAAATCTTTGATGTGTCCTTACGTTCCTTGTCTTCCTCTTTTCCAGTCGCGCTGGTACCGAGTCTGTCTCCCTCGCTGCCTCCTGGATCCATTAAAGGAGCTCACCTTCCTTTCCAACCACCCGAGAAAAAGAAGTGAATCGCTGACTCCAGGTTGTATTCCCACTCAGCCCGAACAACTCAGTTTACCTCTCCCGGACCTATCACCACATGAGAAAACTGTAAGAGCCGCCCTGGTGCGCCCATTTCTAGGATTACCAAACACTGTGATTCCTCTGAAAATAAAACTCTGAAAAGACTTACCTTTGTCTGACTGCGATTGTCCGCTCCAGAGTCAATCCCACGATCATATCAGATGTCCCTTGAGTTTGAGGTTCAATTCAGTTTACTTATATGGCATCGATTAAAGACATATGTCAACTCAAATAAGTTTTGCAGAGAATTAAATTAGATTATATAGTCAGATTAGTTAAAAGTTTACATATAAGGAAAACCAGCTGATTGACTTGCTGAACGTGTTCCTCCTCGATGGAGGATGCATGCAGCGACAATGGAGAGGCAAAAATCCCTTTTATTTTAAATTCAATTCAGTGTTTTCTATAGTGCCAATTCAAAACACATCATCTCAAAGCACTTTAGAGAGAAAATTCAACCAGACCATACAGCCAGATTGGTTCAAAGTTTTCTATGTAAAAAAAACTGCTGATTGCATTAACACATTGACTTAAAGGCAATCCATCACACCAAGCATGATTTTTAACAGGAATACACCTCCAGCAGAACCAGAACCAGGCTCAGTGTGAGCGGCCATCTGCTGAGGCCGACTGGGGACAGTCGGACTGGAGACAGAAGTAGACATTCAGAGAGAAGCAGAGATACAAAAGGTAACTGTCAACCAGCTCCACAGGGGTCGTCTTCCAGGAAATACACAGCTAGGCAGATGAGCTCCAAGCCAGCTTCCATGTCAGAGGATGAAAGAAAGCACATCCAGTTAGTCACGGTCAGAGAAACAGGACTACACTGAAAAAAAAAAAAAAACAGGCCAAGCTCCAACATCTTTAAACAAAGGTGTTGATGACAGCAGCGCAGCTGATATTTCTCTCCAGGATGGAGTCACAGCCAAACAGGAACAGACCAGATGAAGCTACTATGAGAAAAAGCAGAGAGAGCAGAACGTTAGAGATTGAACTAATAGATACTGCAGAGTGGGAGAATAGAGATAGAATGAAGCAGAAGGATGAAAAGGGGTCCCTAAGTCTCCATCAGTCACACATGTCAGGTAGGATTTTAAATCTAATTTTATTTGTTCACATACCTATAAAACAAAAAGTGCTAAAAAAAAATTAAAACATGTTTTACAAATGTAAAAGCCCCATTTTGAAATGCATGTGGATGAAACACTATGTGACTGTGTTTTGGCTATTTATATAAATAGATAAACATGAGCAGGTTTCATTTGGGCCCTGTACCGGGCCCACCGGGTTTAAAACCAAGACTTCAAACAACTTGGTTTCAACAATCTTCTTATATCTGTTATGAGTAAATTATGGAGCCAAACTAATAATAGAAAGACTATCAAAGTAAAATAAAAAAAGGATTACTGACCTTTTTCAGGACCTGGAATGTGATCTACAATCTATATAGAGAGTGCTGTTTGTTTTTAGCAGCATGGCTGGTGTTGCCCATGTGGTGCTAACAAGCTGTGAGAGTTGTGGACTTTGAAAGAAAAGATGTGTGTTCTTTTTTTCTACAAGGGGTGAGACAGAGGTCATTGACAAGAGTGGCCTCTGTGGTGCTTCTCTGGGCGCAAAGAGTCCTGGCAGCCTTTCCAAAGGGACCAGCAGGCCTGAAGACTACGTGAAAGGCTGGATACAGACAGGGATGAGGAAAGCAATCAAACTGTCACTGCGGCCGTAAAATAGTCACTACAGAGGCAAAAGGATGGCACGTAGTCTCTGTCAACAGTGTCTCTGCCTTCCCTCTAGGTCAGAGAAAGGAGGGAATAGGCTTCCATGCCCTGCTTTATCATCAGCGTTAACATATTCTCTACCGTAAGAAACTATTAACTCTTGATGATAGTTCATTGATAGTTAAAAATATATATATAATTGAAATACTATGGACATGATGTCATGCATGGAACCTGTACCAGGTCTTCTATTAGCAAAAAATAAACACCACAGCTCCTGTTTCGCACAGTAGTTTGATTTTGAGTAGCAACATGTTTAGACATGTTTGAACAAAAACATTAATTTGTTGTCTTCAGATAAATGTGCATCCTGCAGCCCAATATGTGCCCATTGTTGCCCTGTAATTAATTTCAGGCTCATACTTTCCACATAAATATCTGTTACCACATTATGGTAACATGGTTTATATTCATCAGTAGATTCCAACAGCTTTCTATAGATAGCCTCTAGTTTATTTAGAGTTAGAGAAGAATGGGAGTGCTCCCGACTCAGTAAAGCTCAGTATTAAGTCAACAAATAATTCACTTTAGACTTTCTTATATTGTATTGGAATATAAACTGGAATATAAATAAGTAAAATATAGAGAAGCTGGCTGAACCATGAGCATTTCCATTTTCAAACAGAGCAGCACAGCTTGACTCTGCTTTTCTAAGTCCCCCATCTAAAATACTGCCAAAGCAATGTGAGACATTTAGCATTGTCTGAAAAAGAAATTCATCATCAGAGCATTTCACGAAATTTGTTATATCTCTCACATCCTCCCCGATACATGTCTCCTACTATAGTGTACTTACATACGGCAGAGAAAGGCCAGTCCTTTTTCTTCAACTACATAAAGAAAGAATGATAGATGCAACGACAGACAGACGGTTGAATATATAAAAAACTCCATAATCTTGTTTTTCTTTATCAGTTTAGGTTAAAGCTGGACATTTAATGGTTGTCCATTTTGAAAGTTCTATTACTGTCGAATGTCAACATCCCATTGAGAAAGATTTATTAGCAATCTTCACCTTTTGTTCTATGACATAGCCCCTTCAATAAAACATACAGAGACACACAGAGACAGAATCGGCCCTCTTGAGACTCAGCAAGAATTTTATCAGATGTCTGATGTGTGTAAGACTCTGTTTTGAATATGAATTACAGGTTCTGATGCTGGTTCCCTTTGGGTAATAGTAGGACTCTCATTTTCATGAGGGACAGAGGATTTGTCTTGTTGCACGACATGGAAATAAAAGAAACACTGAGACTAGGCTAAATAGTACACAACAATATGGTCCACTCTTAATTTAATCTAATAGTGCTAAAAATCTTTAAACTATCCCCTTGGAGAGCAGTGGGCTGCCATTTTGCGGCGCCCGGGAGCACTGTGGGGCTAAGGATCTTGCTCAGAGACCCCGAGTGGCAGCCTGAGGGAGTGGGGCTCGGACTCAGAACCTCAGGATTCCAAGCTCTATGCCCCGAGCCACTAGGCTTTAAGATCCGTCAATTGAGTGAAATGTGTTCTAAACATCATGTGACAGTGCTTTTTAAATTGAACAAACTTTATTTTATTATCTTGGAATTAAAAAACATTATTTGTTTTTCTTAATTGAAGTTCTAAAAAAATAAATAATAAATGGAACAAATTATAAAAAATTATAATACATGTTTAAGAATAACAGGTAAAGATGAAAAAAATGGTTTAATTTAAATGAGCATTACTCCAAATTCAAGAACAAATAAAAGCTATTTTTTGTGATATGTATACTGTGACATTGGGATTTTTGATAATGGGGTGTCCACAGATCACTGAATGTTTTAAATGAGAATTGTATTTGACCTTGCAATATGCTAAATGTTGGCATAAATAACTGCCTAAGTTTAGCTTCCATGTAATTACTTTGATAATTCATTGGTATTAAACCCTAATATGCCTACATATTTTAGGCAGAGATGGGCAATGTGGAGTCAACAAGTCATCTCCATGTCATGTATTTAATCTACCCAGCCAATTAACCAGGTGAGTCCAATCTGCACAGGTTAATTCACGGTGAAGATTGGACACACTTCACTTTCTTCAGAACAAATACATGACATGGAGATGACTTGTTGACTCCACATTGCCCATGTCTCATTTTAGGGTTTAGCAAGTCTTTGAAAGAGTTGCTAAACACTGCTAAAAATATATTACTGACACAAGACAGGTGGACTAAGGTGCTATTTATTAAACTCAGATTACCTACTTTAAATTGACCGTTATTTATATATATATATATATATATATATATATATATATATATATATATATATATATATATATATATATATATATATATATATATATATATAAAACAACAAATTTCTTGGTTATATTCACACAACATCTTATTGTTTCCACTTTGAGGATAATCATTCCTCACCTATTTGTGATTTTGCATCACAGCTTTTCCTTCAGCTTTTAGAATTAATCCTCCACTTACCTGCTGTGTGGACGATCCAGGCTGGGTGGCAGTGAGGAGAAAAAAAAAATGGTTGGACGCTTCCTACTCTGCCCAGTGTGCCTGGTGAAGAGACTTGTCGGACCAGTCAATACTGTGTAAAAGCCCCATTTAGCACTGACATGCCTGGGAGACAGGGCCTCCAGAGTGAGTGGAGTAAGGGGGAGGCATGAGGTGAGAGTGGGTTCCTGCGATGCTCGCTTCTGACAAAGATGAATAGTCTTGGCTCCACAGCCAGCAAGGACAAAAGGACATGGAGACCAGTTGGCCTCCTCCGTCCGCCCACCCGCCCAGAACCAGCACTTTCACTCATGGGATTCTGAATGAAGGTGAAAATGAAATTACTTGAGAGAGGAACACTTACACAGAAGGAGCAGAACAAGGAGGAGGATGGCGAGGGAGGGGAGCAGGGGTGTGAGTGGAGGCAGACCATTTTGCTGATGAAGTCATGTCGTGTTTTGTGACAACGTGCATTCTGTCGGAGTGGCTGAATAATGCATGGGAAGCATAGATCTGTCAATAACCAACATGAATCTACCAGTGGCTAATGGGAGAGGAAGTGCTGAGTGACACGACCCGCTTTCCTCCATTTTCAACCTAGATGAACGGGAAGGATACTTCACTGTCAAGGAATAGCTACATCTAAAGCTGCAGGCAGTAATGATAGAGGTGTGATGCATGTACCTACCAACTACTTAAAAACCCAACAAAATGAGACCTGTGAAGAGACATGTCAAGCCATGACCTACAAACCCCAATTTCAAAATGATATTGCCATAGCAACAGAAATTACACATTAAAGTTTTGTGGCTCAAAGCAGTAGAGTCCGAAGGTCACTGTAAGTTACAAACAGTTTATGTACTCAATTTAAGAAATGTGCCTCACCTAATAAAGTCCCTTAAAAGCTGCCATACATGTTTCAAAACTCATGTAGTGGTGCTGCTTGTCATTTTAGCTAACACTTTTTAAGAGTGTTCTCATTAAACTACTGTTAAAGTCTTAGGGAAACGGCTGTTCCAACCGTCGCATTTCCGAATTTATATGAGTGAATAAAGTGAATGTGATTGGTCGATTATCAAGGGGGAAGGATTGCTGTGGTGGAAGATTCACAAGCAAGTTTGTCAGAAGCATCTTGCTAATCAGTTAGCAACTTAGTGCTAGTAGGTTTCCAATGGGAAATTCCATTGGGACCAAGTAGCACTAAATTGGTGACTTAGAAACGACGCTGTCAAGGAACGCTATGGACAGAGGAAACATGCAAGAGGAGGAGAGTTTAGTGTCGGAGGTCGTGGATGAGTCTCCTCCATCTCCTTTCAATGGAGCGCTCACAGAGCTCAGAGTATTAGGTTAATAGTTCTTTTTTTCTGTTGCTGTTGTTCAATTAAAGTACATTTTAAGATCATTTGAGGCGAGATTATTATGCTTTTAAGTGTCACTATAGGGCCCATTTACTAATTTAATGTGTATTCTAAAAAAATTATCCGGAATTGAGAGGACTGCAGCAACCAACGGAGCTCCAAGGCTAACGGCAGCCAGGCCTTATCCTAGCTCGTCTGCAGCAGCCCTCTGTGGGCATAGCCATGTGTGAAGTACCGCTAGCTATGATGCTGATTTTTTTTCTTTGATTTTTGAGGTTTATCTGACTCTGTTAGTTGTTATTCCCCCGCTGTATGAAAAAAGTAAGAATTTATTATTATCTAGAGACTATTAGTAACAGGAGGTGAAAAGCAGCTCCAGATGAGCCGAGCATGTTGTGATGTCATCAGTAAGCTTCTATTCCAATTGACCCATATTTATGCTGCGTGCTCCCGTTCTCCCCAAGTCCACACTTTTCTGTGTTCTTCTCAAGAACATGCTTGGCGAGGATACAAGTCCATACTCGCGTTCTAGTGAACTAAGAAACAACCAACAATTTGCTCTCCATCTATATACCTGTAACGGTCACCACTACTCTGCGAATATTCTTATTTCAACCGTTGCGTATATTGGCTGCAACATATGAATCAAGATGCTATAACCAAATATAATTGATTGACAGATGATGTGATTGGCTGAATTTAGGTGTTCAGGCTGACATACAACTAACTGGTCTACATAAGATAACGAAAAAAAAGCCTAGATTTTTAGACAGGATTTTTTTTTTTTTTTAAATAGAAATATTCTAAATTTTGGGACAATATCATCAAATAAAGAGTACACTTATATACATGTTTAAGCCAGAATGATTTGACATTTAAATATGTTTTCCCTAGGAATATATGGCTGTGAAACAAATTATTGGTTTATAACATCTGGCAATGATGGAGACCTAATTCAAGATATTTTTTAACAGATAATAATGCAACAAATAAAAAGAAACAAAAGAAAATCACCATTAACAACTAAGATTGTTCAGACAGTGTTTTCTACAGTCTGATAATGTTGGTGCCCCTACTCTATGTATATTAATGCACATTAATAATTTGATTCTGATTAAAAAAAGCAGGAAATTGAAGGTAAACTGACCTGCAGGCTCTTTTTTAAGTAAGAAAAAAAAAACTTTTTTGGTTTGCAGTTCTCTAAACACTGAGGAAGTATATACATTAAAATAACATAACACATCAGTTTAATCAACATATGTTTCTTCAATCATTCTCATATATCTAATTAACTGCCTTATATTTAAGAGCATTAAGAAAAGTTTGTGCTATACTTATTTGCTCTTTTTTAAATGGTTTATTGGTGGTAAAGAGTTACAGACTTGTTGGTTTATCAGTTTAACTATTTAATTTGGAATGCCAATGATACTTTTTTCAGTCCATAAATTCTTGTGGTTATTTATTTATAGTTATTTATAGAGGTTTAGTCAGACTTCAGCTAAGAGCATTAATAATGAAAAACAAAGCAAGCTAAGGCGGGTTCCTCGCTGGAAAAGTAGACTGTTCCCATTGATCCTCCTGTTTCTTGGGCTTGGACCCTTCATTACACAGGGAAAACTCCACATTTTGTTTTTATTCTCTTTATGAAAAAGGTGATTAGCTAATGGGTTATATTTTTTGAGCTATAAGAGATCTACCTAAAATTTGATAAAACCTTGAGTAAACCATGACATCATAGTAAGTATACTATCATCATTTAGCAGCCTCATTTAGCAGCCAGTAAACTATCCTCTTTAGCAGTATCTACTTCTTTTAGACACACAGACTGCACTCAGACTTGCTCTTTTACAAACCCATATATCTCAGTGACAGCAAACATGTTACCAGTTATGTTCACTCCCCACTTAAACCTGCATGACTGGAAAATAGGAAGGAAAAAAAAGAAAATCATTTTGAAAGGAGAAAAATAGCAGTTTGACACATTTAGTGTTAGATGCAATAAATACCATTTGATTCCTCTAATCTGAGTCACCCCTCCTCTCATTTTGACTGTTAACAATACAATTATTTCAATCAATTCAGTTTATTTCTATAGCTCCAAATCACAACACATGTCATCTCAAGTTACTTTCCAGTTCACCAGATCATCCAGTCAGATTGATTCAAAGTTTTCTATCTAAGGAAAACCAGTTGATTGCATCGACTCATTGACTCAAAAGCAATTATTCACACTAAGCATGCTTGTAGCGACAGCAGAGAGAAAAACTCTCTTTTAACAGGAAGAAACCTCCAGCAGATAAGTCTAACAGATACTGCGGAGGGGAAGCATAGAGATAGAGATGGTATGAAGCAGAATTAATGGATGTTTTCCTTGGTGCGTTAGTCCTGGTTAATAATAATTTAAACAGCTTCACCATGTGGTTAAATGTTGCAAGCATGTGGAAGTATAATCCTTTAGGTAGTATGGTGACAATTGCAAATGGTAGCTTGATGCAGCCTGATACTGTTTAGCTATGACATCATTTATAAAGGGGGTCGTCTGTGAACAACTTCCATTTTAGACGGTAAAGTTATGGCTGCTTTTTTAGGCTTAGTCCTATTCCTTTCTAAGACATGGCCTCACTTTTTACCTTGACTAACTGTATGAGCTCTCTTTCATCCTGTTTTAAAGAGGGCATCTTCTTAAACTGTTTCTTTGCTGGACAAAGCCAACTATGGAGCTAGTTTACCCTTAGCTTTTCTAACAAAGAAAGTATTTTATTGATCGGTGTTCCTTTTTGAGCCCTTGGTTCCTTATTGATTGTGTGTCCCTTTACTTTGTCTCATTGAAGCCCCAGACTGTCTAGATGGAGGACCACCCACACTGAGCCCCTTCCTGCTAGAGGTTTCTCCATGTTAAACTGTTACATTTTTAAGAATTTTCTTCTCCATTGTCACTGCATACATACTTTATTTAAGGGATCAATGCAAAGTCCAGAATCCAATGCCAGTGAATATTTAGTGTCATTACAATATTATCCAGGAAGAGTGAATCCTGCAAAGTCAAACACCGGATGGAATAGGCTGAATTTTATTTGATAAAAGAAAAACATAACCCTAACACCTAACTAATCTGACATTATGATTTCATTGAATTGTTCCTGTAAAATGCCTTGAGATCAATTGTTTGCAAATTTGCACTATATAAATAAACTGATATTTGAACTAAATAACAATTTTTATTAAGAAATTTAACTCGTAATAT
Source organism: Cyprinodon diabolis (assembly GCA_030533445.1). Taxonomy (NCBI): domain Eukaryota; kingdom Metazoa; phylum Chordata; class Actinopteri; order Cyprinodontiformes; family Cyprinodontidae; genus Cyprinodon; species Cyprinodon diabolis. Next base: position 38,648,644 of record CM060076.1, read on the forward strand.
ACTGTGTATGGTTTTTATATAGTACATATTTAATAGTTATGAGTCTGCTATTTTTCTTAAACTTTTTCTTATTTCATTATTATTTTGTGAGAGTAAAACAACACAAGTCATCTCAAGGCACCTTACGCAGACAATTTACTAGAACATACAGTTGGATTTGTTCAAAGTTTTCTATCTAAGGAAAACCAATTGGTTGCATAGATTTATTGATTAAAGGTAATCCCTTACACCAAGCATGCTTGTAGCAACAGTGGAGAGGAAAAACTCCCTTTTAATAGGAAGAAACCTCCAGCAGAACCAGGCTCAGTGTGAGCGGCCATCTGCTGAGGCCGACTGGGGTTCAAGGAGACAGAAGCAGACATAGAAAAGGCAACTGTAAAAGGCGGCACCGTCAGTGGCGGATCTAGACTTTTATCCTTTGGGTAGCAAGGGGGTGGCCAAGTGTATTTTAGGGGGGCAATGGTTTATACTTAAAAATAACAAAGTTTATGCACTAGCGTTAATGTCGCAGCAGAAAACACCAACCGTCTTTAAGCAATCGAGTGCTGTAAACCTGTTCATGTCACGTTTAAATTATTATTCACTATCATTTATTTCTACATGGACTTACAGATGTTGGTCCTGTCTTGTGTTCTTCTTTGACATGTCATGAGTAATGACTCATCATTCTTGTGTTATACTCTATATGTACACACACACACACACACACACACATGTTGTGTCACAATATCCTTGTGGGGACCTTCCATTGACTTCCATTCATTTCCCACTAATATATGGCCTAACTATATGGCCTAACCATGACCCTTGCCCTAACCCTAACCATTACCGACACATACCTATCCCTAAACCTAACCTAAACTCAGTTCACACCTTAGTCCTAAACCTAACCACCACCCCAAGAAGAGAAACATTCCTTATGGGGACCAGTTGTTGGTCCCCACAAGTACCTATGAGTCCCCAAAATGTAGCATATTCCTAGGAAATTGTCCCCACCAGGTATTAAAGACATGGCCACACATGACACACACACACACACACACACTTCTTTCAACATCAAACTTCCAGGGGCTACAGATGAAAGCCAACTAGTCTGTGGTTATCTTTGGTGCATAATTTACAAGTTAATTAAGGCTTATTGACCTTTCTTATATAAACCTTGTAAGCAGTAATTTGCAATCATATTTAAGTCGCCACATACTAAGCAGACAAAAGGTGGAATTTTGAGTACAATTTGTAGTTTATTTATGCACAAAATGAATATGGTGCATTCTTCAACTCTCTTATAACAGAAACACAGATCAAAGATCCCACTTACCCAGCATACAAACTGTTTTCCCTACTACAATCAGGGAAGCACATCTTCAGGCTGGTTGCTCTGGGTCTGGGTCGTCGTCCTGCTCAGAAGCCTCAGAGCCTTCCTCAGTAGGAACTATATTGTGAAACAATAATAACAATAAAAATAATATAAATAAATAATGTTAAAAGCAACACATACTATAAATTACATATTATAGAACAATCTCACACTGACTGAACTTGGCATGTCTGACTTGCTCTGACCTGATGATGGTGGGCTGTGTTGTGCCTGACACTCCTCGGTAATGGTTCCAGGTTGGGACCTGTCATCGTCTTGGTCCACTCTCACACCTACATATTAGAAAAATATTTATTTAATAGTATGATCAAAATAAACAACCACTGTCTAAAACTGAACATACAACAATAACCAACATTCAAAATAATGTTTAACATAACTTAAAATGACTGAACTGAACATCTGAAATAATGTTAAATATAATTTAAAATAACTGAACATGTGACTGCTTCTGTATGTTCAAACCTGGCGATGATGACAGGCTGGATTCTGCCGGACTTTCCTGACTAGTCCCAGGATGAGGGCTGCCAGGGCTGCTGATCTGTTCTAAGCCTGATCTGTTTCTCTTAAAGTAGTTATAAATCGTGCCTCCCTGTCTTTTCATTCTCAACTGGAAAAAAAACGTTTTGTTACTTATCAAAGCAAAATGCAACATTTCGTGTCCAAAGTGATGCCCAAGGAAATTAATGAATACAGACTACATTATTACAGCCTAGAAATATCAGAACACAACAATAAGACATGTCTAGTGACTGCAATCTATCCATTCAATTAAGGTTTCAGCCTGCCATAACTTTACTGTGGATTACATTTGTCTGCTGCCCTGAGACTAGCTAACTACATCGGTCGGGAATTATCTACGACTAGTAATGCCTTTCATGACATGGGCAAACGGTTCTGATCAAAGATATTGCTGGTTTCATTATTCAGAAGGTTCTAGACACGGACATTAAAAAAAAATGAAATAGTTTCCGTTCTCGTCAGCAGTATTTTCAGCAGACGTGGTCATGAAATCCCAGAAATTTACACTGAAACGCATCAATATGACCCACCTGCACCTGTCTGTTTACAGCCAGGCTAGCTTCTAGCCGCCCTTCGTGAAAAGCAAGGGCTTGTCCTTATCATTCTGATTTATGAAACTGACATCAATTGAACAGAGGATGATCCTCATTGACTGAACTTATCAAACTCTTAGTTATTGAGCTTCTTTTATGAATATAATCTGTGGTCATGCAGCCTACTCACCGATATGCGTCAGCCGCTTTAGTTCTTCTTCTTTCACCCTAGATTCACGACTGGAAAGGGGCTGCGTAGCGCATGGTGCATTGCGCCATCTACTGTACAGGAAGAACATCGCAGTCAAAGACTTCAAACGTGCAACTGTTTTAGCGGTGCCGTCAATCATCTGGGGTGGCAGTTGGGGTAGCCGATCAGATTTCGGGGGAGTCAATTGCTCCCGTAGCCACCCCTATAGATCCGCCCCTGGGCACTGTCCAGGAAACACACAGCCAGGCAGACAAGATGAGAGGATGAGAGAAGTCAGAGAAACAGTCAGAGAAACAGGACTACAATGAAAAACAGGCATCGCTCGAACATTTATAAACAAAAGTGTTGATGGCAAGGAGTAGAATCCACCCGGATGATTTCCAAAAACATGCGGTGAACGCAGCCCAGAGAGTTCCAGGAGCTGAAGCCAAGAAGGCTGCAGAAGTGATGAAGTGAAACAAGCAGTGAGTAGAAGCAGGAGTTTCCAGAAGGCGAAGGCAAGACCATTGTCGACTAAGTAAACAGGAGTCCAGGCCATAAGATCAGAGATCCGATGAGGAACTGAAGGGAAACTTAAGCCGAGGTCAGCAGACAGATCCTGGGTCGTAAGCAGGCAGAATTCAGCAGGAGTCCGAAGACAGGTCAGGCAAACAGATCAGAATGAGAACAAGCAGGCTCAGAGGTCCAAAGGGCAGAACTAGTCAGGATCAGGTAATCAGAACAACACACAGGGTACACTAGAGAAGTCTGACTGAAGGCTTGACAATTTCAATGCCCACATCAGACCGCTGCTGATTATGGGACGCATCAATTCGTAAAATTACCTAAAGATTTTATGGTATCCTTTTATCCTTTTTTTTTCTATGAAGCACCATTACACCAACATTGATGCTAACTGATGGTGAATTTTCTAATATTTAATTAACTGACACTTAATTGTGAAAGATTCTTAAGGACTTATTAAAACTACTGTTTTGCTACCTCAGGGACCCATCAAGTGTTGTTGATGTTAGCATACTGATATTGCTTCTTCAAAAGTAACCTGGTTTACTGGTTATATTTCCATTCTCTTACTGTGTATTCTAGTAGCACATGGTGTGTTCAAGTATTTAATCCAAACACTGTAACCAGATAATTGATTCTACAAGATATTATTTGTAATACATTTCAGATAGCTTAATTCTGGTTGTCTATCGTTATTTCATATCAATGAAATATTGATTTATGTCAAACAGTTATCTTTTTTTTAAAGTTAAAATTTCAAATACAGAGACATATTCCCTTTTATGGTTGCTGATTGGTGAATACTAATTCCCATTTGTAATTAAAATTAGGTTTAATAACATTTACTGTTGGTCAATATCTGTTAATCACAACCATTTGAGACATTTTTCTTTTTCGTTTGCCTTTGAGTAGAATAACCAAATCAATTTATTATAATTTCAATATTCTAAGTATTAACTGTATTCATAATCAAAGAGGCGACATTGCACGATAGCCCCATTTGAAGGACTCATGTGTGGATTTGTGGATCACGATAGAATTAAAGCGTTATGGTTTAAAAAATATGCATTTCTGTTTCCCCTGTTAGAGTTTGCACTTTTTTAAGAATAAGCACATAGCAAGTAAATGAGAGAGGAGGTGAAACCCAGTATTAGAACAATCTGAAGCATTGCTCTAAAAAGGACTGAAACTATTACGGAGATCCTAAAACCGTTTGAGGATGTTTCACTAAAAATTTAGTCTCCCAGAGATTAAAATGTGGTGTAAGTAAAAAAAAAAAAGAAAAAAAAAGACAATTTTTAAAGGGAAGCCTATAGACCAAGTAGCATGTGAAGATCTACAATTGAGAAAAAAAGCAGTGTGGAATAAAATAAAAGATGCCAAGTAAAGAAATTAAAAACGATAGTCAGATGGCTGCTAATCTTGTAAATACATGCTTTTACAGCAAACTCAAAAGTTCTTGCAAACTGAAAAGATATTCTAGCAAAATGCAATTCAGAATAAAGAAAAAGAAAGAAGAGAAACCAGAAGTACAAGATAAAACAAACCAAATACCTTGCAAACTGATGTTTCTGTCAAAACAAAGTTATGAAAAATTCTTCATAGTCAGTTTTGTGCTTTGTCCTAATTGATGAGTCACACCTCCCAGAAAAATGTTACTGCTTCCAGTCCTTCACCACCTCTGCTGTATATAAAAATGGATGTATTAGAAGTGGCAGTGTGTCCAGGAGCTGTCTGTTTGTATACACATACTAGTACAGAGAAGAATAATCTGACACCCTGCCGGAGTTTTACACTTTGGATTTACATTTATTGATTACCTTGATGTAAGCCATTAATCTCATATAGAGCTGTTTCTTTCTCCCTCGTGGGACAACAGGGTCCAGTTCTCTACCGCCAGCTATAACCAGATCAATAGTTTTACTAAATACTTGTAAATAAGAGTTCATCTCATTATGGAGAAAATTAATAAATAAGAAATACTCTGATGGTTACTGAAGGGTTGTCTAAAATCTGTATTGGTATTTTTTTCTTTTATTTTACAGGGATTTTATTGATTTAAGAATTTACTGATTTAATAATTTTACTGATGATAAAAATTTGTAGATTATCCCTTTATATTGCCTCCATGTAGGACTCCATTTCCGAGAATCTCCTGGTGTTTTTTTTTTTGCAGTAGTCATTTTCAAAATATGTTTTGTTCAAAATATTAATTCTAAAATGTATTTATTATATAGTTTAAGAATACTGTATGGTCTTTAAAAAAAGGGATTAAGGTTACATTTTTCTATTTAATAAAACAAAGACTAAAACTTTTCCCGGGCAGAAGAGTTGTAGTTCACGAAAAGCTTGAGGGAAGGCAGCATTTTCCTCAGCAAGAAGAGAAAAGTCGGTGTTTGGAGAATCAAACTAAAAGTGGGCCCAGATATTGGATTGCCATAGTAACTGCCATAGACATTTAATTGGTCAGAGTATAGAGTACGGCAAAGAACCGGACTGCTTCACAGCACAAACACGAGATGCTAGTGCTAGTTAGAGGACAACAGCTCAAACGAGCCGATGGTAGAGGATGAGGACAGGTGGCGGGTAACTAGAGTCGATGTAGGTACAGAATCTGCTGGGGTGGTCAGATCTGCTTGGGCCCCTTCCCCTTCTCATGACGTCATCATATGGCAACCCCACTTGGACAAACTGTATTGCACCATTTCTTAAGGATCAGATCTCTGGAGTCTCAATATATTTTTACCCATATTTGCTATTATTTTATTTTTTAACATCATTCTAAAGTAGCCGAAAGAAGAAAACAATCATTCTCAGTCTTGAAGGAAAGACATACTGAGCTCTGCCATTTAACAAGTCTCAGAGCTTCTTCTTATTCTTTTTATGAAGATCTGAGGGCTGGAAAGGGAAAAACGGAACATCTTAAAGATGACTTTCGTAGAAACAGTTATTCTACTTGTCGAAAACAACCAGTTGTTGATGACACAAATTTAGAAGTAATGTAGCTCAATATGGCTAACTGAGCGAGCTAAAAGAGGCTAACCTGTTAGCTACTGAGCACAGCTAGCCACAGCGCTACCCAGCTCTCCCCCTTTGTATCATGGTCTAACACTTTCTTTCCATTAACAGATCACCTTTGTTATCAATCAGGTAAAACTTCATCTGTGATTAGACACACTAACGCTACAGAGGGTCCTGACTCAACACAGGTACGCTGCATTGATATTATCGTTGTCTGGGCAACCATAATGTTTTACATCATGTGGCAACGATCAGTCAATCATATGGTGTAAAGTCACTGAGCAGATCTGACCTCCCGAGCAGATCTGATACCTACATTGGCACAAGAAAAAAGCTGCCAGATCATTGCTCTACAGTCTGGCTCGATGCACAGTTGCTTCTACAACGAGAGATTGCATAAGTACTTGGCACCAGAAAAAGAAGTGTGCGAAATACAGCCACAGGGCGGCTTTAGCAGACTGTGTGACTGTCCTTGTCTTAAAGTTGATTATTTTCATAACTGGATATGTCAAGGGCTCAGATTGTAGGATCCGAAATTTGAGGTGAGACAGTGGGAAGATTGATAACATTTATTGAAATAAAGATAGAACACAGAGCTGAGAATCTGCAGCGGCTGAGGGGGGAGGCGTGGCACCACCCATCACAGGCACTCTGGTTAGGGAGACAAACACGGGTAAGTGACCACAATAATCTGACGGAAGGTAATTATCTGTGTGAGTCACTTACCTGGTTAAAGAGTCAAGTCCATCCTCTAGAGTCAGGCAGGATCCAGCCAATGGACTCCCTTTGGGATGTGGCGGGAGTCGCACAGAGTGTCCCCGATGCAGCAGCTTCAGTGAACAGGAAGGAGTCTGAGCCAGGTCAGGGAAACAGTTCAGAACAAGGACAATTCTGAGATCCAGGTGTCTGTAGCCTAGTCAGGGGTTCCAATCAGAACAGGAACAGGCAGATCCAGGTTTCTATGAGTCCACAGAGAGTTCAGGAACATTGGATGCAATGCGGCAAGCTCAGTCGTTGAGAGGCAGAACAAGACTCAACATCAGGAAAACCACAGACTTTAAACTAGCTCCCTCCACTGAGCCAAAACAGGGCACACTCGGTAGATAAGAGCCAGGACACGATCAGGAAACACTAAGACAAGACTAATAAACCCCCTCTAACCACTGGCCACAGAGTATGAGAACCTGAACTATAGAAAATAGCCGTGACCCTCAACTAAAACTCAAACAAACAAACAACCATCAATAATCTGGCCCTTGTAGCTAGGCTGGACCATATATAAAGCTGCAGGAGCAGGTGGATAAGATGAGTGACAATTGGTAACCGAGCAGAGTTAGGCAGGTGAGTTAAATTAACAATTAGATCAGCAATTAGGGCAGCAATTATGACAGGACCAGCACTACAGGCCCCAGCGATTAGGGATATTATCAAAGCAGACTGTTTCTGCTTTCAGTATCATGTAAACTGTGAAAATTACTACAAGGTACTTTGTTTTAAATGCATAGGTGCACAGAGTTGATATTTGTATGCATTTGTGGTGGGTGCTGAAGTCTGCTTTTCCCTCTAGGTGGAGCAATAAGGCTGCGGTCGGCTTGGAGGGCAGTTTCTGCGCACCTGCATGTAATCAACCTCATTTTCTCCTGTATAAGAGCAGCGGTCAGTCAGATCTCCAGCGCTGGAGTGTTTATCACTACTGGTACTCTGAGCTGAAACCATCTCTGCAGAAGAAACTCCTGGAAAAACCTCCCTATCCGGCAAGGTACCGCATCTCTCTCCCTGCCAGCAACCTGGAAAGTCCTGCCTGCCCTCCAATGACTCGCCAACCTGCGATCACTGAGAAAATATCCAGGTCCCAACTCTAGTCCTCCCTGGCAGAAACATCCCACTTATTCAATAAGCTCCTGTCTGAATTAGGTTCCTAGCTTGAGTATAAACAGTGATGGGAGTAACGGCGTTGAAAGTAACGGCGTTACTAAAGCCGCTACCTTTTTTAGTAACGAGTAGTCAAAATGATTACTCTTACTGTAAATATAACGCAGTTACCATTGCCGACACCCCGTTACTGCACGTTACTCAGGTTGCACAATTAACCTTTTTTCATGATAGGACTCATGCGCGGTGTTACGTCGAGCTGCGTTTCCCCATCAGATACGGTTTCCCCTGCATCTCCGCACAGCGCGGCAGCACGATTCACCACGCAAGCGACAGGAAACGTGCATGCTCGCTAAAGGCGTGTATGCCCCGTGCTCACGCCACAGGGGAACTACGGAGAGCGTGAACGATCATTAGCCTATATGGAGAAAGGGAGAAATATGGATGGATGGATGGATGGATGGATGGATGGATGGATGGATGGATGGATGGATGGATGGATGGAGGGATGGATGGATGGATGGATATGGCTACATCTTGCAGTATCTATAACAACCCAAACACAGGATTTCAGAATTAGACATCCCCAGTTATTAATTTCATACACTCGCAAAAGTAACGCAATAGTTACTTTTACTACTAACTAGTTACTTTTATTGTGAAGTAACTCAGTTACTAACTCAGTTACTTTTTTTGGGAGAAGTAACTAGTAACTATAACTAATTACTTTTTCAAAGTAACGTGCCCAACACTGAGTATAAACCATCTGCTAACCTCTTCCCTTCTCAGTCTTCAATGCAAGGACGATCCAGCTCATTCCTCTGTTTGCTGCTATCAGTTTCAAAGGGAAAAATAAAACTTTGATCTGAAATTCATCCTTCTCCTTACGTGTTCTCTGCATGTGGGTCAAACACCTTGCTTAAAACCTGACAATTTGAAATACTAAAATCATATTTAGAACTTTGTTAATAGGTGTGAATATAATTAAAATATTAAAACACATCGAGGTAATTGTTGCACAGCTTGATGGTTTATTAGGAAGATAGCCAGAATTAGATTCAGTTTAGAAATAATATAAAAAAAATGTCACAGGTTCATCTTGATTAAACAGATTGGGTTTGAGCTCAAATTAAAATAAAAACACCTGTTTTATTCTATTAAGTGTGTTGTTTTCTTTTTTTTTGCTAAATATTAATCACTCTTTGATGACTATTTATAAAGTAAAGTAAAATAAAAATATACATAGTTTTCGGGTTGAACTACAATCCGATTGCACTTAAAAACTGAGACAGAGGAGTGAGATGATGTTAAAAATCTGAAAAATTACAGCACAGCATTGGAGGAAGGGGACATGAAACATGAGGGGAGGAATTGTTAACAAAGGGAAATGAGGGCCATAAATGAAAGTAATCAAAAAAAGCAAATAAATAGAAATTTGTAGGATGGCAAATGCTTTGAAAGATTACAAAGATGCATTTTTCTAAACATATTCTTTTGAATCTGTCTTTATTGTAAATAATAGATTGTCTCCTCCACCCTCATAGTGTTTTTTCTTTCTTTATCTTCCTCAAGGCTCACATGACCCTGTTGATCTCCTGTGTTTTGTTCTCTGTCTGGCTCCCATCTGTCGAATTCGCTTAAATCCAGCTCTTCAGCACCAGACATCCACTGACTTCTGGCAGAGAAAAATGAGTGGCTACAGCAGTGGAGGGATAAAGCAGGGTGTTGGAGATTATTATCTCCTGCAGGTGTTAAAAACACCCAGGCCATCCCCAGTGAGGTCAGAATCTCTAGCCTAAGTGAAGTGACCTCATTGGCATAGAACCTCTTTGAGAACTCAGAAGCCCCCAACTGGGAGTTGAGATGCCTGTGGTGGGTGACCTATTGTGAGTGGAATCACCTCAGTCAGTGTAATCTATGCTGGCGCTGTGGGCCACATGGTGCTGTTCGACTTCCTTTCACATGTGAGAAAAAAAATGAGAAATGATTGAAAATGAGATGGGGACTAAGTTGGGACAGCTGGCATAAAACATAGGCAGGCTGATAGAAATGGATGAAACATGATGGAGTAGAGCAGAGATACATCTCCACAAGCCAATGGTTTTAACAGGCAATGCAATGTGAAATACCTAATGGAGGGAAAATCGCCTCACTCATTATTCATATTTTTATGGGTTTTTGAAAAGATGATACAAATCCTAATGCCTGCTATGTTTCACAGCAGCAGTTCATACCTTCCTTAAAAATAGTCATTATTTCAATGTACAGTGAGGAACTAATAGCAAAACATTTTCAGTTTCCATATCTAAGGCAGATAGCTCATACCTGTACGTAGGTTTGGTTAACTTAAACTGTCCAAACAGTGTTGTGAATTGGCGCTATATAAATATGCTGAATTGAAATCATTTTATTTATACAAGAAAAAGTAATGTTGCAAACAAAGATGTCATAATTAAAGCAAGTTAAAATATTTCCAGACAATTAGCAGGTCTTAACAGACTGAAATCTGAGGATTTTACAAGGTGGACAAAGTTCTTTGGATTTTACAAGGACAAAGCTGCAGAGAAAACAAGAATTGTATGCATGTATTTTGTTTTCTGAATGTTAAAAAGGCCTTTTGAACTACAACACCCCACTCATAAACCTATTCAATGCTTCAGAACATAGTTGAATAGAGAGAACTGTGTTGAACATGCTTTCCTAAATGGTTTCCATGATCTGGAACTCAAATTCATGTTCATCTTTCCCTCACAATTTATCCAAAATTAGTGTTGCACCGATACCGATCCCAGTATCGGGTGGGACCCCGTTCCAGCAGTAAAATGGTGGTATCGGTATCGGGGAGTGCCAACGAATAGGGCACCGATACCATTTTGAGAGTCAAAAGTTTATTTAACTAATGTCACCCATTCCAGGTAGGCAATAAAAGGTTCTCCTGATTGACTTTGTATTAGTATATTCCCTGCTTCACAAAGGTAGGCAGCAGCTTATATACACACACATATCAATCAAACAGATGTCGGTTTGGTATCGGTACCTGCCAATACTGCACAGCCAGGTAACAGGTATTGGTACCGGGACCAAAAAATGGCATTGGTGCAATACTATCCAAAATGAAAGTTTTCGTTATGATTTTGATTAAATCAAGGGATAAGGGTCTTCATCTAAGAAAGAAGTTTTTGTTGAATGGTTGCATCCCGAAAAGAGAACCAATCAACAGGGTCAGAATATCTCCACATTAACCATTCAAGCATATGTCGATTCACAGCATCAAAGTCTTCTGCCGGGGCCCAAGCACCAAACAACTTATAACATTTATGTTTTTATCTGCTTCTGTCTCCTTGAACCCCAGTCGGCCTCAGCAGATGGCCGCTCACACTGAGCCTGGTTCTCCTGGAGCTTTCTTCCTGTTGAAAGGGAGTTTTTCCTCTCCACTGTCGCTACAGGTATACTTGGTACGAGGGATTGCAGACAGGGATTGCAGACAGTCAGCTGGTTTTATATATATATATATATATATATTAGGGATGGAACGGTTTATGAAAACCGTCCGAACCGTTCGGTTCGACTGTCTCGGTGCGGTTCGCGTGTGTTTCGTTCGGTTGCTCCATTATCTCACAGGCGAAGCGTTTACATACTAGGTCTGCTGTATGGGACCACTTTGCATTTAGAGTGACCTACGATGGCGGCAGAAAGTAAGTTGTGGATACAAGTGCAACCTCGTGCAAGCATTGTGCAACATGTTTTGTTTATGCTAACAGCAACATGATCAACATGTCATGCTAACCCCAAAATCCCACATACTCCATCAGTGCTCCACCCCGCCCCGCTGCGCTCCAGACCGGCTGCTCAAAGCAAAGCCTACAGCCTCCACTATGGCTCCCGTCCGCTCCGCTCTGAGTTCCTTGGAGATGGTAGAGAGCATGCGCCAGATGATTACATTCAAAGCAGCAAAACATGCGGAAATGATCCAGGGTTTCCGCGAACCATTAAAATTAATTACAGGCGGTCTGGAGCGCAGCGGGGCTGCTACACCCGGCTACACTGCTTCGCTTCTTCTTCTTCTTCTGGTTTACTACTGGTGGTTGGCTTTGGTCGCAGTACCGCCACCTTCTGCTCTGGAGTGTAAACGCTTCGCCTATGAGAAAAAGGAGCAGTGCATGAACCGAACGCAACACACGTGAACAGAACCGGGACAGTTGAACCAAACGGTTCGGACAGTTTTCAGTTTTTCAACTGTTCCATCCCTAATATATATATACACACATACACTACTCAAAAAAATTAAAGCAACACTTTGTAATCAGATTATAGCATCAAGTTAATTAAACTTCTGGGATATTGATTTGGTCAGGTAAGTAGCAGAGGGGGATGTTAGTCAGTTTCAGCTGCTTTGGTGTTAATAAAATTATCAACAGGTGCACTATAGGGGAAAGAACGAGACGACCATCGGAACAGAAATGGTTTTACAGGTGGAGGCCACTGACATTTTTTCCCCTCCTCATCTTTTCTGGCTCTTTTTCACCAGTTTTGCATTTGGTCACAGTCACTACTGTTAGCATGAGGCGCTACCTGGACCCTACAGAGGTTGCACAGGCAGTCCAACTCCTCCAGGATGGCGCATCAATACATGCCATTGCCAGAAGGTTTGCTGTGTCTCCCAGCACAATCTCACGAGCATGGAGGATTTTCATTTCTATCAAATGATGTGGCATCCTTTTGTTACTAACACATCATTCAGTCCATATCAGTATAAAAAACAGCATGATTGTGTTTGCCATTGAGATCTGATGTGTTTATATATATATATATATATATATATATATAAATATATATATATATATATATATATATATATATATATATATATATATATATATATATATATATATATATATATATATATATATATATATATATATATATATATATATATATATATATATATATATATATATATATACAGACAATTCCTTTGGAGAGAATGTTCTCATATCTTATGTGCAGATGTCAAATGCGTCAGGCGGCTGTTGTTTGTGTGTTTTGTTGATGGATGGAGAGTCAGGTATGTGTGAGACCAGCTCTGCCGGGGCCTTTGATTTCAGCAGGGCAGGGATGTAGAGTTCTCCTCCCTGTGGCTCCTTGTAGCCCCCTCTGGAAAACTTCTGAGCCACTTATGATGAATGTGAGCAATGAATGAGGTAATGTCAAACTGCAACTGCCTCCGAGCCGTGTTCTGCCTTCACCATCACAACAATATACACACCTCCTCTGCTGCTCCCGTAGCTGTACAGGGACTGCAGATGCTGCTGCACAGCCATACAGAGAGTCAGGTAAAATATCAAAACTATTTTGGCCTGTTACTCTCCTACATATATTATAATAATGTTCACAGTTTGGTTTTAATCCCAGCTGGTTAAAATAAAGGGGAGGGAAATGAGAAATGATTGACACCAAAGCCTTAATTTAAGAAAACAAACAACCTAGAAATCACACGCATTTCTAAGCAGATCTGAGGTTTTTCCAAAATATTATCTCTGGTTCTTATTAGCCAATTATTGTATTAATGATTAGTCCTGCTTTGATCAAACCAGTCATTGTTTTCTCCAGTAAGGAAGAGCCATAAGTAAGAAGATGCTCCAAATAACAATCCCACCATCTTACTGTCCCTTGTCTTTTTTCTTTGCCAAAACTTTCAGTGCCAAAATGCTTTCAGTGGGGCATTACAGTCCACACGCACTCATGGCTCCGAGGATTAATGCAGTACAATTTAGGAGATCCTTAGATTCCATTTACCACAATTAAATCAGAATATGATCATAACCTTGTCAATGAATTGGTCCTCTGAGCATTCTGTTTATTTCATTAGTAATTAGTATTTAGCACTAAATTAAGATGATGAATGGCAGTGGTAGAACTGCCATACCTTGCTGTGTTAATATGGTTATGGTAAGTGTGTTAAAAAAAATGCTGATTTTACAGTTTGGTGGCCAAGAACTGGTAGCATGGCTGTGGACATGATGGATGTTTTTATCCAGCAAAGCTTTGCTGCAGCACCAGGCAACATCAGCAGAATGTTTTGAATCAGTCTGACCAGTGTGTGAACATGCACATGGCCATATGTAATGTAATGAAGGTGTCCAAAAAATATGCTGTTTTACTGAAGACTTGATTAGACATGAAACTAAGTGCAAAGCATTTTTATTCATGTAGTTTGGAAACATTTTGGACATGGGGGCCCACTGAGGAATTAGAGGTGGGTTGAAATCTGGATTTTTAGTCATGGTAACTGTTTAATAGTGCTACTGTCTATGGCATACATACGGAAGAGGATTAGGGCCACTGGAAAAAAAAAAAAGTTAACCGATTTTTTTATTTTATTTCAGTTTAACATGGGAAAAAAGTCAGAATTCTGAGTTTTTTCTCAGAATTCTGACTTTAATCTCAGAATTCTGACTGAATTCTGACAATAAAAAAGTCAGAATTCTGAGAAAAAAAGTCAGAATTCTGAGATTAAAAAAGAGATTAAAATTAAAAAATCGGTTAACTTTTTTTTTTTTCAGTGGCCCTAATCCTCTCCCGTACATACATGTACCTATATAATAACCCAGTTTTTCCCAAGCATACTGGATTTATGATACCTCACTGATCATAAATTCGTCAACAACTCACTTGTTTGACGAACAAAATCTTCGTCAACTTCAGGAAGAACCGGCCTGAACACGCTGCACTGCTCATCAACAGCTCAGCTGTAGAGGTGGTCAGCAGCACCAAATTCTTGGGGGTAAACATAACAGACACCCTCACCTGGACTGGAAACACCACCTCACTGGTCAAAAGGGCACAGAAGCGCTTGGACGTCTTGTGGAGGATGAGGAGAGCCCACCTGCCCCCACCCATCCTCCCCCCCTTCTCCAGAAGCACCATAGAGAGCGTTCTGACCAGCTGTCTCACTGTGTGGTGTGGAGGCTGCAGCGCCTCAGACTGGAAGAAGGTGAGAACAGCAGAGAGGATCATGGGGCCTCCTCTTCCCTCCATTAAAGACATTTCATCCCAGCGCTGCGTGTCCCGAGCCCATGACATCATCACTGACCCCTCAGCCCCCACCATGGATTTTTCTCCCTGCTGCCCTCAAGGAAGAGGCTTCACATCATTCAATGCAGGACCAGCAGGTTCAGAAACAGCTTCTTCCCCACCGCCATTAGATTGCTGTACTATTGAAAATACTAAATCATGTCACAGACTCTGCATCACAACGCGTTATCATCCAAGTCATCTTGAAAATATTCTTCTTCCAAATGTTGGCTACATATTACGTTTTTTTCTCTGGCCAGAAGTTCGATGGCAAATCCTCCCTCTTCAAGTTGGCGATCCAACGACCAACCCGTCCGTGGAGGATCAGGAATCAGAAAGGTGGAATAACTTTTTTTTCACTTTTACCCGATGTATTCCAACATCCAGCTGCCATGCACGTGGGCATTGTCAGTTTCACTATAGCTCTGGTGAATTTCAATGGTGAAGTCCTCTAGAAATCTTCAATAATTGTTGTTGATTGCAGATGTGTCTAGTAGTTCCCATTGATTTAGCTTGTAAAGCGGGGAGAATGGTGCTAGGCTTACTGCACCTTGAGTGATTTTTATGAAAAGTAAGATTAGCAATTCAGTATATAATTATACATGTCGTGATATGCCAAGTCTGATGTGTAAATCTTTGAAAACAAGCTAGAAGACAAATCATAGGGGTCCTGCACTCCGGCAAGATAACTTTTTGCAATGTAGTGCAGTTTCAACTCCCCCTCTAAATGTTCAACATTTGTAGCCAATGCTGGATTGAATCTTCGCTCATGTTGTGTTTAATCTCTGTAGTAGATACCTTGCTGTATTATTATGGCACACACAGGTGGTTATTAAGCCGTCCAGCATGGTGCCATAGTCAGACAATAGCCATGTGACTTCACATGCTCTATAGAAATTTTAGAAATGACTACAATGGTATGAAAGTGTTGTACAGAAGTACAAAAAAACCCAACCTATTCTCATTATGAGTGCGTATGAAATCGTATGAAAAGTTATGCACCGTAATTTCGTACGTCTTGGACGTTTTTTTCATCGTATGCGCATGCGCATCTGACTCACCATTCACGAATATAGAACATAAATTACAATTAGCCCTAACCCTGACCCTGACCCTAACCCTAAGATATAAAACAGCAAGCAACGTAGTAAGAGACATGAATAAGTGATGATTGCACTGTTTTTCCCAGTTTTACGTCCGTCCTCGGATCTGCTTTTTTCTGTCTGCCAGCGCATGCGCACTGATGTGGTTTTTTGAGGAAAAATGTCCAAAACGATTTCATACGCACTCATAATGAGAATATGTTGAAAAATCACAATTAAGTACAAACGGCAAAAGGAGTGTCATGAGAATCCTCTATTGGTGTTTTCAGCATATGAAACTGGTTTGCAGTAAGTCCAACTAAACTGTTCGATGTACTGCAGGTAAAAATAGATCAAACCAGATATAATTATATAGATATACACATAATAAAGCACCTAATTTACTCCCAGAGTAAGGTGGCAGCATCATGGTGTGTTTGTATTTTGCAGCAATTGGCATTGATTCACTTTAAGAACTACATGTAATGATGTAGAAAGAAGGTCATGTGAAATTCTTACAGTAATTAATGACCCCAGGAATTGAATTAATTGAAGGACAACAAAGGTAATGCTCTGAAGTGACCGTCCCATAGCTCTGATCTTAGTCCCACAGAAGAAAATATGAGCTGAACTTGTTAGTAAAAAAGGTGTCCTACAAACTAAATGTGTCAGATCAGATTGATTTTTATTTAAGTAAACAGAAAAAAATAATAATTTGGTATGACTGACTGACTTTAAAGAGGAAAAGGTGGCTAATTTCAAATTAACAGCTGAGATGAACATGCATAAGTAAGACATATTTTAATAAAATCTAAAATATACAGGATTGATGTTTGTGATGAAATATGTACTTCTACTGTTCAGTTGAGATAAAGACACACTTCTGCTGGAGGGATAATACATGGTTGCCTAATCTTTTTTCATTCTTGCAAATACAACATAATGCAGGCACTAAGCCTTGAACAAGACCCACAAGGAATTTCAGCAGGTCAGTTGATTTGTTCCCTACCTCTTCAGCAGCTGCTGCTAGTTTCACCTTGTATGTACCATGTTTTCCCTGAGAAGCGTATTGTGTGGGAGTTTATGCTGTTCTATCTGCATTGTTCAGCTTCTCCACTAAAACCTCAGACTCTAGAGGGTTGTCTCCTTAGCAACAATGCAAAGTCCACAACAACAATCTATTGAATTTCTTCCAATATAAGACAGAAAGGGGGCGTTTTGAATTTTATTTCCAAAATGCATGAAACCTGAAATCAATATTGCTCTTGGCAGAAAGATTTAGACACAGCGCTGTTTGCCCGTTGGCTCATTGGTCGAGGGGTCAACTTTTTGAGCATCCATCATGGGTATCTGCATGTAGCCGTGAGGCAAGCCTTGCCCAAGACAAGCTCCAGCTGAGAGGCTTGGCCACATGAGATGGATGGGGGGAAGTGAGACTAAGGGGGTAGACAAGGTATGAGAGGAAGACAAATGAGCTACGGAATTGCTGGATAGCTTATCCTATAGATGGTTGAGTGGAAGAACAGTTCGGGTGCTTTTTGAAACCCGCCTCCCCCCACCAGGGCTCCTCTTTTAGCTCTAGTTGCTTGTTGTTTAGCATTCAGCTTGGCTAAGAAAACTAGCTCCGTTCATACAACACATTTGTTGGGACAACAAATATAGACACTCTCTAAGTAATTTGTTTAATTGCCACATTCTTTACAGGGTGTAATTGTTGTCTCTACACAACAAACCCTTAGACATACTTTAGTTAATGAATTGTGGTAAAAAGCATTAATGAAGAGGAAGGATAAGAATGTGAGAAGAGTAATTTCATTAAAAACACTAAACATTGCCTTAAATTGTTCCTTAAATCGGTTTTATTATGTAAAACAAATTGTATCTTTTTCATGGATGTGGCAACAGTCTTCCAGAGTGAGAACTAGGGAGCATCTTCTTAACAGCAAATTTGGGTAATTACAACGTCATTTATTTCTCACCATGCTTTCTCCTTTTCAAGCATTTAGAGTAGTTTTCCCCAAATGCCATGGCTTTGTGCAGCAATGTCAGAATAGAGTGGGTTGAGAGTTAATCATTTGGAGATGGTGTGGAGATTGTTCTGGGGCTAATTTCTTTCTTTCCAGATGGTGATTAATGCCTGGTCCATGAGGTCATTGGAGATAAGGCCCCTGCTGCCTCAGCTTGCTCCCAGTGAAGATAATACAAAGCAATCTTTATCAAGGGCATAGAGGCAAGGATAGCATATAATACTAGGGGGACTCTCTATGCATATGGCTATAACAAGATATTATCTTCTATCAAGCAGGGCAATCAATTGCCTGATTCCTGCAGGGATGCTCGTGGCAGGGGAAGGAAGACAAAGGGCATGATATGTCATAGAAAAGGTTTGAGATTTACTCACTCCTGTGACCTGCTTTACCTGTGGGAGTGTTTTCCTTTCACTTCAGACAAGCTATGGGGAACGATAATTGAACAAGAAAGTCTACATCTTCCTATAAGTCATAGTGCTGTAACATAAGAAGTATAGATCAGATAATAGGCTCATAAACATTGTCCATGGACACAACTATAGATTGTAAACAAAAGTAGGCCCCAAGAAAAAACAACTATAAAACATTCATCCTATTTGGTACATGGGGTGGTGTTAGGTAAGTTCCCCACACTATATGCCCTTGCCCCTGGGGTAGGTATTTGGCCTAAATTGCTTGAATAACTACTTAGGCAACTGAGAAAGGCACAGTTTGAGCTGGCAGTGAGCCATATTATAAAATAGGGGATGGGCAATTCCATATCCTGAGGGCCGGTATCCTGCAACTTATAGAACCATCCTTGGTCCAACAAGCCTGGATCAAATGGCTGAGTTACCTCCTCAACATGCAGTTAGTTCCACCAGAGTCATATGAATCATCTAATTACTTGATTCAGGTGTGTTGAACCATAGGCGGATCTAAAAGTTGCATGATAACGGCCCTCAGAAACTGGAATTTCCCACCCCTGTTATAGAAGAACTTAGAGTGGTTGCTCTGATTGCATTTGTATGAATGCACACTCAAGTAAACCTTGGTCTGGACAAGTACCACTTTTTAAGCTGGTGTTGGAACACTTTAAAACAGATTCTGGTGCAATTTGCTTCTGGTGAAAATGTAAACTGGCTTTTGTACACAACAAGAGGAAATATGTTTGGCCTGTATTGATTGTGGATGAGCTGCAAGGTGGTGCAGTTTGTAGCACTGTTGCCTTGCAGCATGAAGGGTTCTAGATTCTCCCCATACATGTGTGGGTTCTCTCCAGGTACTCCGGCTTCAAACCCGGAACCTACTTGCTGCAAGGCAGCAGTGTTACCCACTGCTCCACTTAAGCCAACCTAAAAGTACAGGTTCAGCTGCTTCCAGTTTTGTGATGTTTTTTTTAAAGGAAAAGCCAGTTCAGCAAGAAATCATGAATCATTATTTCAATGGATCATTATTTATACAAAAAAATAATACATTCGGGGTCATTTAATTAATTTTGCGTTAATCAGTTAAAAAAAATAAATAAAATGTTCATTGCCATCACTAAATCCAGCCATTTCTAACATGGTTTAAGATAAACGTGGTCACTAACCTGTGTTTCCTCCTGCAGAGGTTCCTGCCTTAGATGCCCTAGCTGCCAACTGCCAATCCACCTTTTTTAATAAAAATTTTTGGAGTAATCTTTTTAAAAATAGAATAAATAAATAATAGTAAAATAAAAAAATTGAACTTTATTAATCTCACAATGAAGAAATTAACTCTGAATTTAACCCTTTAACTAAGTAAAATACTTTGAAAATCAAAATTTCAAGCCAATGGTGTTATTGGAATCCAGGACAAGACCTTATAATTGCCTTTCCAATTTTCAAAAAATGTGGATATTTTAATGGCAAAAATCAATGTCAGTGTAATAAGAAATGCCAAATTGCCCAATATATTAATAAAATAACAAAAGTGCTTCTATAATGAATTCATGAAAAACACTCTGAGAGTGAAAGAAACACTTTGTTTTTGGTACAACATAACCTTAGAGGCATTAATCCTGATCCTGGCACTTGTTTTTTTTGTGTATAAATCTAAATTTAATTGTCAACTAGGCTTATTAACTTTTGAACTTAACTTTTGAACGTTTCAATAAGCTTTTTACCTTTTTTTCTCTACTTTTTAACTTTTTTTCCCCAAATTAATTTACAAGAGGTAATATATCATTCAAGGGCTCAAATAATTGGCCGAATGATCACAAACTGTAACTTGCCCTATAAATAGTTGACCAATTCCCTTTGGGGAGCAGTGGGCTGCCGCTGTGCCCGACATGTTGCTCAGGGAGCCAGAGTGGTAGTCTGTGGGACTGGGTTTCAAACTCCCAACCTCAGGATTCCAAGCTCTATGCCCTAACCACTATGCCACCACTCCCTACAACCCTTGCCTTGAATACTGGGTCCTCTGTTCTAAGCCTTAATAGTGGGAAAATTTCACTGGTGCATGTCTATCTGGGTCAGACAACTGTGCAAGCGACCCACGTTAAAATCACCTCTGCTCAGCATGCTGGTGGAACACCAAAACCGGGTTGACCTGCTAATTTACATGATACCATTAAACGCAACATAGGGTTGTCAACACATCACAACAGTCCTGCTGATCTAAAAAGTCGAAACAACTCTGTTCACATTCGGTAAACATGGAGCAGCTGTGCTGAGGGATTCAGACAGATAATAGAGTGAAACAATAAAGCTCACTCACAACGCACTGGCTTCCATACATGTTGCTCTCCATTGTTTACTTTCCTGAATTCTGTCGCACTGATGACATCATCAACACTAACACATCGCTGCGTGCCAATGTGACGCCATCATGCTGGCACGCAGCGAGGGGTAGACAAAACACACAAAGATATACAAGCAGGATCCTATGCTTTTTCAAAAGAACTTTGTATCCAATCCGAGGGAGCTACTTGTGAAAATTCTTTACAGCTAATATGACAAGACAGATTCAGGGAAGCAGGCTGGACATTCCCTTTTTCTCCATCCCATTTTCTCCTGAAAATAACTGATAAACTTCACTCTAAGATTCTTACTTTCAGTAACGAATCTGTTGTTGGTAGAGAAATAGGAAGCCACTAGTTGCTTCCAATTATGATTAGTGAGCCTATCATGTGGAGTAGATGGTGCCCCACACACTAATTTCTTTACAAGCAAAAAATGTTTTGCAGAGATGATGGGTACTGCTCAAAACATACCTAAGTACACACAGTATGAATTATCAATATGGCCCTATCTAAAGGAAGGAAAACCCACTTTTAAATTTGTTTGACAGTAAATATTTTAAGAAAAAATAAATTAGCCAAATGCTCACTTCCTTTGTTTGTTTGTTTTTTTGCGCTTTACCATGTAGAAAGCATTTTTTTTAGAAAAGTTCAGGATCACAGGTTGGGTTTACAAGTAGGCTTCTTTAGGAGAACAGCAGAAAGCATGTCAGCAAGAAAACACAGGAGGATATGCTTAGAGAGATCTATTTCTAACCTATGCAGTAACCTAGAATGACTATAGAATTTAATCAGAAAAGATTTCCAGCAGCTTTACGAAAATAGTTGTTGCACCTCTCACAATGAGCTCTTAAAGCTCTTAAAGCATTTTACAGGTTATTTTATTTATTGCATTGTTTTTACACCATGTGAAGTATAGAAAAAGAAATGGAAAAGTAAAATTGCTCCTTCTTTAAACTAACTTTAGATATTAGTACATCATGCAAATTAATATTTAATGGATTTGCAAGTTAGCAACATGGATATCTCTCACTAGTGAATAAATATTGATTGAAATCAAACAAATGTTTGATAATTTTCAGAAACTGGAATGAAAGCTCCACATTATGAAGCAATTTTAATTACTTTACTAAACCATGGGGGTATTTATACCTCTATGCCTGCTCTGAATGACAGGCCAGAATTATTTTAAGCCCCACAGCATATCAAATTAATTGAAATTATCCAGGACCTTGTGGTCAGCGATAGCACATCATCTTATTGTCTCCAGGTGGTCAGACTGGCCAGCGTGTGTTTGTGTCTCAGAAGTAGCAGGGGTATTTGCTTTTGTGTGTATAAAACAAGGCATTGTGTGAATCCCTTCAAGTGTCTTCTAATTAGACCCAGCACGCCCTGGCTGCTCCCACGCAAAGTATTCTTTCACTCTAGGCCCAATTATTTTAATCCTGTGATTGCTTGAAAAGCGCCCAGCCAGACTGTCAACAGAGAGACATTCCACTGGGGAATAGAGGTAGTCTGGAAATGTGGACAGATAAGTTGCCACTTGGGTCTCATCACCATTTCTCTGTCCCCAGGCTCTGCAGGCCTAGCCTTCTCGGGGCTCCGCTGGGGTTAGTCCACCTAAAATAAGATGTCAAGGGATTTCCCAGGCTCTTGTCAGCATTCTTACTCACCTGCTAGACTCACTCCACGATTCCTTGGTGGATTAGAGGAAGTATCATCTATATACCAAGACAGAGAGTCCACAGAGGTAGTTATAAAAATAAACCTGTAGATGAACTGTGAGAGAAATACTGGTCTGTCTGTCTGCCTGTCTTTCTACACTTCAGAAAATCCTAGTTTGTACATTGATATGCTCTGCAAAAGGAGACAGCTTTCTTCTCTAGTTTTAAGAACAATAAACAATAAAAAAACACTAAATTGTATTGAATTGCACAGAAACTTATCCAGCTAAAACATGTAAAAAGAAAAGATTTTGCTTTTTGCCCCTTTTCACACTTTTCAGACAATAGCATTGCTTGTTTAATGGTTAATAACATAATAGGCAAGGTATGGATGGATTGCTCTAAAATTTTTACCAAACTCTGTTTCATAGCTGAACTCATTACATTTGAATGGTTATTTCAATTCAATTCAGTTTATTTCTATAGTGCCAATTCACAACACATGTCATCTCAAGGCACTTTGCAGTTCACCTGTCATGATGGGATTAAGGGACCTAACCCACATGCAGAACACACTCAGACACGGAAGAAAACTTTAACAGTTTATTGATCACACAATGGATAATAAAGACTGATTCTGATTAACAGGTTCGGGACTGGTCATAACAGGGTTCTCTGCAGAGAGGGACAGTTCAGTTAGCTCAGATCCAGGTTCTGTAGTTTGAAGAATAATGCAGGTCTGTACCTGTTCAGAGGTTAATTGGGCGGCAGAGGGAGGGAACCAGGGGGTCCAGAGGCAGATGGTGAGCAGAGGGCTTGGCAGTGGCAGGGCTTGACTTCAGACTTCTCAGAGTTCTGATCAGAGGTTTTCTCCAGTTCTCTTCTTGAGAGCGGGCAGGCAGGTTCAGACAGTTTGATCATCCAGTGAACTCCAGAGATCAGACAGGTAATTGCAGGTGAGAAACTCTTCCAGAGTTTCAGGATTCAGTCAGGTTCTTCCTAGGAAGCAGAAAGGACGAAAACTGGTTAGATTCAAGTTCAGGTTTTCAGGGGAGTCAGAGAATCAGACAGGCTGGTTGGCTGAGGCTTGCTAACCGTAACTGGCTTAACACTCTGGCACTGGAGTGTTGCACTTCCACTGCTTATATGCTGGTCTCCTGATGAGTTAACGAGCCGCAGGTGTAGAAGTCAGCTCCGGCTCCAGGAGACCTAGGACGCCCTCTGCTGGAGAAAGGTGGACAGACCTCCAGATCCCAACATCACCAGATCATCCAGTCAGATTGATTCAAGGTTTTCTATCTAAGGAAAAACCAGTTGATTCCATCGACTCATTGACTCGAAGGCAATCCCTCACACTAAGCATGCTTGTAGAGACAGTGGAGAGGAAAAACTCCCTTTTAACAGGAAGAAACCTCCAGCAGAACCAGGCTCAGTGTGAGCGGCCATCTGCTGAGGCCCACTGGGGTTCAAGGAGACAGAAGCTGACATAGAAAAAGAAGCAGAGATACAAAAGGCAACTTTAAAAGGCGGCCTTGTCCAGAAAGCACACAGCCAGGCAGACGAGCTCTGAGCCAGCTCCCATGGATGGAGTCACAGCCAAACAGGAACAGATGAGGAGAAGCTACTATGAGAAAAAGCAGAGAGAGCATATTTGAATTGGTTCTAAATTCTAGATTTTAATAACAATCCAGATTTAGGATTCAGCAACTTTGTTGAATAGTGCATTGCTTTTGAAAATGTCAGAAACACCTCCCTTATGGTGCTTTCACACCGAACATGAAACCTGTATAACATTTCCCCCTTTCATGTGCTTTTCCTTTCCTGTTGTTTGGCTAGCTAAAAAGCAATTCACTAGGTGGATACATTTCCATGGTGGATGAAAGGCTCCACCTCTGCATCAAACCTGCTAGTTGTCAGTTTTACCTGGAGAAGAAGAACGAGGATTTTAAAGAACAAGTTGCAGTACAATATTACATAAGCCACCAAGGTCCAACAGATCTGACAGAGATGATCAAGTTTGGGGAGTCCAGGATTGGCTCAATCAAAACTGCTTTTTTGCTGAGCTTAGAAAAGGTGAGACGGCATTCTGGAGCTCAAACAGGAGAAGCAGGGATATAAAATTTACTTCAAGTGTTATGGTTTTGAATGTTTTGTTTTCAGTCATCAGTAATTCTGTTTTGTTGGTCTTTGGTTGATTTTCCATTTTAAGTTTATTTAAGCAGTCTAACTCCCTTCTAGTCACTTCCATCCATACCTGCTCCATATTAGTTTATTTGTCTTTGTTCTGTCTCACATGTACAGTATAATCTCCCTGTGCAGTTATTCTGGTTCCTTGCAGCTTGCTCTGGCTCCCCACGTGACTTTCCCTGATGTTTGCTTGTTTTTGGTTCTCGTTATTTTTGTGTTTTTCAAATTTTGCATCAGTTTTCTCCATTAAACCTTCAAGAACTCATCTCTGCATTTGGGTCTTCAAGCACCCCAGCCCTCACGTTGATATCAAGATTAAGAAAAATAGCTAACTGTATGAGTAAAAAATGTATGTTTAGAAAAGGCAAAGCCAAAGTCCAGGAACAATTTTGACTGGAAACAGATGTGGCTCACCTGAACAAGATTCCCCCCAAAAGGGGTGAGCTAGCTAATTATTGCCACCCAACCAACGGTGTGTTTGTTTTCGGCGGCTGCATCCAACATACCTGGACTGGGTATTTCGAAGGCCATGAAAATGAGGAAGCTCAAAGACTTCATTCCAACAGGTCCAGCCTTCTGCAGCTGTCACCTCCCATCACTCAGTCTAAGCTCTGAAGCCCAGCAACCGTGACAGTTGATAAAAAAAGCAGGCAAAGAATGGATTACTGCTCTGTGTTCTAGTTTCATCATTGAGGTGTTTGAGATATCACAGGTGTTGGATTTTGTCAGCCAAGCCTATTGGCGCAGGGACAGACAAAAAATGTCCATAAATCAAGCATTACTCACTATCCATCTGAATTAACTATTTTCATTAATGTAAGACTCAACTATTCACATACATTATATTAAACTGTACTTGAAAATCTGACAACTGTTCGTCACCCGTTTCTTTTTTCCTCTGAGCTCTTCAGATGTCCCAAAATTGACCTCTTAATAAGAAATTAACTTCCAATGTAAAATTCTAGCTACATTCACTGTTTTTATAATTTATTCTGTTAGTGAAAAGTAACCAATTTGCTGCCCCTCTTGATCAAAGCCTGATCATGTCAAATGGAATAACAACAAATTAAACCAGCAATCTTCTTTTTCATTTTTAAGCAGAATTCCGGGTTGATATAAAGCCAGACCTGTCCTCCTTGATAATAGCTTAATCCTTTTAAGGACATTGTTGGATAATTTTGTGTCTGGGATATAAAATAATGCAAATATCTTATTTCTATAATTATTGTTTTACAAATAAAAAATGGATCGCAAAGTTGATTCACTTTGCAATAAAGTGCAAATATTGCGATCCCCCCTTTGTTTAACAAGAAGCTATTCAAATTACCAGCATTCATTCAACATTAGAGTGGCTTGTTTAAAAGAGTTTATCTATCTGCATTAAGCATTTTCAACGACTGTATGAACACTTACACACACATAACACAACACTCACCACGATACAATAAATCAGACAGGCCATATTGTTCAATTAATCCATTTACACACCTAACGGCATAGCTTTAATCACTCTATTGTGCTATTGGCAGCTCATAATCTTTTCTTTCTACAATGACACTGTCTTCCTGACCTTCATTTTATCCACAGCAGCACAAGACTCAGTGCACAAACAGCAACCTAAATGGAAGCTTTAAGTGTCAATAACAAAGCAGTGAAAAATTGATCTCTGGGTTCACTGTGGCAGTTGAAGAAGAAAAAGGAGGATTAATGAACGATAGTCTGAACCTTCCAGACAGGGTGAATAGTAAAAGTCAGGATTAAGGATTTGAGCAGATAAAATAGGGGCACTGCCAGGGGATTGTGTACATAGAAAACTACACTTCTGCTCTTTCTCTATCATTATTATCTTGCTCTACAGCTAAACCTGTCAGTAACAAATGCCTTGAAAATTATGTGTCAATAAACAACAGCTTAACATCAGCAGATTGCATTCCTGCTGCGTTTTTAGTCTCCCTCAGGCACCAACACTGAAAACACTATCTAGAAATAAGTACAAATTTCTTAAATAAAGCATATTTACACTTAATTTCAGTAGGTAAATGAGATGGAATGGAATGAGAATTTTTACTCTTAAAATAAGATAATAAGACAATATGCACTTCAAATAAGACAAAACAATTATTGAAATGACTTTAAATGTAAATTGTATTGTTCCATGCAGTTATTTTGAGAAAAAAATGACTTATTTAGATTTTTTTTTTGCAGTGAATATTAATGTTAAAGGTCCTGATGTTTTTTCCCATTGAAAATGTATGAGATGTCATTTTCAATAAGTGGCTGACTAAAAATATAAAGCTTATATATATGGGGCCTGTGACTGGCTGGATGTGCTCTCTTCATCCTCTGGCATGGGAGCTGGCTCAGAGCTCGTCTGCCTGGCTGTGTGTTTCCTGGACGAAGCAGCCTTTTGCAGTTGCATTTTGTATCTATGCTTCTTTTTCTATGTCTGCTTCTGTCTCCTTGAACCCCAGTCGGCCTCAGCAGATGGCCGCTCACACTGAGCCTGGTTCTGCTGGAGGTTTCTTCCTGTTCAAAGGGAGTTTTTCCTCTCCACTGTCGCTACAAGCATGCTTAGTGTGAGGGATTGCTGAAGAGTCAATGAGTCGATGCAATCAACTGGTTTTCCTTAAATAGAAACTTTGAATCAATCTGACTGGATGATCTGGTTGAACTGTAAAGTGCCTTGAGATGACATGTTGTGAATTGGTGCTATAGAAATAAACTCAACTGAACTGAATTGAATCTGTCCCGTTTTATGAGAGCTTTGCCTGAACTATCTTTGAATTCCTGGATCTCTGATCCAGCCTGTTCCTGTTCTGATCTGTTTTCCTAACCTGGCTTCGGGCTTCTGCATGTTCACCTGAGACACTCTGGGCGATGCCCGCCTCATCTTGTTGGCAGCCCACCTGCTTGATCCTACCTCGTTCTCTGGCAACGGATTGATCTTGTAAACCAGAGTTTCCTGTCTCAGATGCCCTAGTCTCTGCAACTACAGATCAGTATTTTAATGAATGCTTTTTGACTTATCCCACCGTCCGTCCTGCCTTGAATAGTGGGTCCCTATGTTCTGAGTCATGACAGAGGGAGCTCAAACTCTGTTTCTTAGCGACAGTCCAGAAACCCGACTGATATAGAGATCTGTGTGGAGGAGTGGGCCAAAATCCCTCCTGCAGTGTGTGCAAACCTGGTGAAAAACTACAGGAAACATTTTACCTCTGGAATTGCAAACAAAGGCTACTGTACCAAATATTAACATTGATTTTATCAGGTAATCAAATACTTATTTGCATCTGTATCATAAAAATAAATAGTTTAAAAAAACACATATTGTAATTTCTGGATTTTTTTTATTTCTAGATTATTTTTCTCACAGTGGACATGCATCTACGATGGCAATTTTAGATATCTCCATGATTTCTAATTGGAAGAACTTGCAAAACAGAAAGTTTTGAAATACTTATTTCTCTCACTGTATTTCTCAGTTTTTGCCTGTAACTATGATATGCTTTTAGAATAAGATAAAATAGATAGAAAATTGTCTTAGAAGAGAGGACAATGCTTTGATTTTACAGAGAAAAACTATACTCCAAACAGTTAGTAGTTAGAAATACCTAAAAACACCAGCATAAAAAATAAAAAAATTACATATTCTTTATCATCATCATCATCATCAGTATCTGACCCTCCTGTCTCTCCGTTTAGGTTCAGCTAGTGTCCAACCATTAGGTTAATGGAGCACGTATATAATCATATATTATAAATATAAGTATACGGGGCCATCCTACTTTTACTTTAAAAGAGTAAAGATAGATAGATTGCATATGATAAATTATTTATTTAACCTGTCTTATTTTGTTTTTTACTAAACAATAAATTGGCAAGTTTAATAAAAATTGTGAAAACCTTAAAAACTTTTAGAGTGACAGAAGTTTACTCATCCTCCACATCAGTTTGCCCTGATGTGATCATCAAAGTTTGTGAAGATATAAAACAGCCGAATCTCTCAGTTAGAAATTGCAATAATAATCAATGATCATGTCATCCTTTTTATTCCTCTTTGGCCAAACATCAGGATCGTGTTATACATTGTTCATTGTCCAGGAGATTAACTGGAACAAGCAGCCTTTTGGATTCTGTGCTTTAGAATAACAGGACTTAAAGATGTTGTAGGTTAAGGGTTATTAGACAAATAGATTTACACTAAAAAGCCAGGACAGTATGCAAGCTCTGTGACAAGAAAGTTTCTTTTTATTTAGAGATTTTTTTGTCTTTTCAGCAATACCTGGAGGGCCTGTCTATGGTCAAAATGCCCGGGCCATTTTTTTTTATCCCAGTCCAACCCTGTTTAGATAGGACAGTCAAATGCCAATCTAAACAGATATATTTTTTAATCTTTATTTAAAATAACCAATGGTTTCAGTGCTTTTACAGTTTTCTAGGCGTTTATTCCAGATTGAAGGTATAAAAACCCTTTGTAGACGCACCTGCTTCTTTCTGCCCCTGCTGCTTTTGATCTAGCTCAGGTAAAGGACCAAAGCCCTGGGAAAGGGAAATTATCTTGATAAATAGATACTCAAACACTATGAAGGTTTTGAAAAACAACAAGGAAGGGACTGATGGAGAACTTAAGGGTATGGTGAACAATCTTCATATTTGGTTCCAGTTTGAGCGGTTCTGTACTTTATGTAGATTAATGGGATATTGTTGCTGTATTTAAACTAAGTATACTGTATTCTGAATATCAGCAATAAAGTTTTCCTGATATTTTTTATATTTCACAATTAATATACCTATTTGAGTGCTTACAAACAGCTACACTGGCTGTCATAAAAATCACACCGTTTTCAGAAACATAGACTAGGTTGACAATTAGTACATTTCTGGGCATTTATTTTAATTAGCTTGTTGTCACTACAATTATACGCCATTATCACAGTTTTTATAGAGTGCATAACCATAGTGCATACTCTGGGGGAGATAATAACGCATGCATAAAGCCTTTTGGTCATCAGTGAGGGGTCAGATTTAGCTTTGTCCCAAACATCACCATCTATGTATTTGCAGCCAAGTATCAGCAGAGTCCTACCAACTGAAGTCTTCCTGAAATACTTCCTCTGTATGCTTCAGATGTTTCAGATAACGAGCTGGAACTGTACAGCAAGTGCTGCAGGGATAATATTCCTCTTCTGGATCTATTGTTTTGTTCCATTTTGTTTTACATTGGGCTTGATTTTCATCCAAGCTCTGAAAGCGCTCCTCCTGTGGGAAAACTCCTGTTTGTTTCTCCGGCCAAAGAAAGACAAAGCAGCAACATGTGAGGAATTAGCCGAAGGGCACCAGATGGGGTCTGGATGTGCAGCGTGCTTCAGGAAAGAGTAAGAGGAGGCGGGTCTGGGCGCCTGTGTTTGACACATGGGTGAGCTTTTTAGAAAAAGGGAAAGCTGATGGGTTATTTCTATTTTTCCCTTCTCAATTAGAATATGTATATATATTGATTGACCTCAACTCTGCCTCGATTGTGTCATAAAGGTGAATGACAACTTTTTTTGTCATTTTGTATACACAGTGTATAGAAAACCATTTTGTTTTCTTTTTACAGCTTTCACAGATTAAATGAACAATTCCATTACATAAAATGCAGCAGTGATCAAATGTGTGGGAGTGGGGGAGAAAGAAAAGAAAAAGATCATGTTGCAAAAAAGCATTGATATGGAAAATCAGAACTTTAATATATGTGGTGCAAATATCAGACTCATCCAATAGATCACACTGAACCACACTTAACATTTTTTCTTTTAGATCAGTCAGGATTCCCGAAATAATTTCTTTTTTGCAAAATGCCACAAAAAAAACGATAGAGCAAAATTTTCTATACATTGTTTATTACCTGTAGAGTTTTACGTGTATTTGTGTTGTATTTAATAGAATTGCCTTTAAAACTTCAGGATTTTTTTTTAATCCTCCCGGTTTGTTTTTTTCTCAGACTTTTGGCCAATATTTAAGGAGCCTTTTAGCACAAAGCTGCTTTGCACAGATGACCCCCACTTGTCCTGCACATGCAATCCGAATCACTGGAGACATACACTATATTGCCAAAAGTATTTGCTCACCCATCCAAATTATTGGAATCAGGTGTTCCAATCACTTCCATGGCCACAGGTGTATAAATTCAAGCACCTAGGCATGCAGACTGTTTTTACAAACATTTGTGAAAGAATGGGTCGCTCTCAGGAGCTCAGTGAATTCCAGCGTGGAACTGTGATAGGATGCCACCTGTGCAACAAATCCAGTCGTGAAATTTCCTCGCTCCTAAATATTCCACAGTCAACTGTCAGCTGTATTATAAGAAAATGGAAGTGTTTGGGAACGACAGCAACTCAGCCACGAAGTGGTAGGCCACGTAAACTGACGGAGCGGGGTCAGCGGATGCTGAAGCGCATAGTGCGAAGAGGTCGCCAACTTTCTGCAGAGTCAATCACTACAGACCTCCAAACTTCATGTGGCCTTCAGATTAGCTCAAGAACAGTGCGCAGAGAGCTTCATGGAATGGGTTTCCATGGTCGAGCAGCTGCATCCAAGCCATACATAACCAAGTGCAATGCAAAGCGTCGGATGCGGTGGTGTAAAGCACGCCGCCACTGGACTCTAGAGCAGTGGAGACGCGTTCTCTGGAGTGACGAATCGCGCTTCTCCATCTGGCAATCTGATGGACGGGTCTGGGTTTGGCGGTTGCCAGGAGAACGGTACTTGTCTGACTGCATTGTGCCAAGTGTAAAGTTTGGTGGAGGGGGGATTATGGTGTGGGGTTGTTTTTCAGGAGCTGGGCTTGGCCCCTTAGTTCCAGTGAAAGGAACTCTGAATGCTTCAGCATACCAAGACATTTTGGACAATTCCATGCTCCCAACTTTGTGGGAACAGTTTGGAGCTGGCCCCTTCCTCTTCCAACATGACTGTGCACCAGTGCACAAAGCAAGGTCCATAAAGACATGGATGACAGAGTCTGGTGTGGATGAACTTGACTGGCCTGCACAGAGTCCTGACCTCAACCCGATAGAACACCTTTGGGATGAATTAGAGCGGAGACTGAGAGCCAGGCCTTCTCGTCCAACATCAGTGTGCGACCTCACAAATGCGCTTCTGGAAGAATGGTCAAAAATTCCCATAAACACACTCCTAAACCTTGTGGACAGCCTTCCCAGAAGAGTTGAAGCTGTTCTAGCTGCAAAGGGTGGACCGACGTCATATTGAACCCTATGGATTAGGAACGGGATGTCACTTAAGCTCATATGTGAGTCAAGGCAGGTGAGCAAATACTTTTGGCAATATAGTGTACCTTCAATGGATCTCATGGTATGTCAAATATATAAATATATATAATACATAATTTGGTTGGGATTGGGTGTAAAATAGGGAATGGAGTTTTAGATTAAGTTGATAATTTTTCTCTACTGTATTGAATAAATTCAGTAGTTTTAAGTTTACTCCAAAACTGCTCTTTCTAAGGATAAATTAAACATATTCAGCAGGACGCCAATGACTGTATTTTAAATAGCATTAATCTTATTAATAAAGACGTGCATAAAGGCATTACTGCTGAGAGCTGTGGGAATGGACAGCGCAGCGGAGCTATGAAACTATTCTATGTAGAAACCTTAGGATTGCTCTTGTTCTGCTCAATTAAAGATGCAAAAAAATCTGATATAGATTTGCAGAGTTTATAAACAACAGCAGACCATTTGTCTAGAGTCAGTGGGACTCACTGTATAACATCATATGCACTCCAGATTTTTAGCGTTGCTCTTTAAGGTATGCAGCTCTAAATTATACCAGATTAAAACTAATGGTCTTTCTTTTTAATGGACCTGGGTAATATCACTATCAATAAGAACATCAGTGAGTGAAAAGGAAGAAATTAAAATCCCACCATTGCTTTTTTGGTGACACTAGAGAAATTAAAATGGAAATATAATCTTTCTTAGTTTATACAGCATGGTTTGATAATGATCTACCTTATTAAAACTCCTTCAGGGGCGGATGGAGAACTCTCTTAGAAATACTTATCTGCTGAAAATCGAATTCTAGAAGCTGAAGATGAGCTACTTGGGTTATGCCATTGAAATAGAAAGAATTAGCTCAGCCAAAAACAGGATCATTATGCAAAGTTCATCCACTTCTACTGTTTCAAAAAAAGGTCAGAATGTTTGGCACACATTGTGTTTTTATTCAGAAGTTTCTCTTTAATATCAGGCAGTCTGTGGAAAAAATTAAGATGAAATTCAAAGAGAATACTTGTTGTTGTGAGTGGCAATTTTCTAAGTTCGCAATATTAAGAACCACTATCATGGATGAAATTTTGATTTCAGAAGCGGAGGGAATGCCAGTACAGTAAACTATAATACAACTATAATACGAGTTAAACATGTTTTATACTAGTTCTTTGTGTTTTCTCCACTTTCTCTTACATCTCTGCTATCCTTCTCCTGACTAAATATATGAATACATGACATGAACAATTGGACAATTTGGGCTGCAACAATCCAGAAGGATTAACACATAGTTTTACAATTATTATTAGCTTGGATTGTAATGAGCTCACAATGTGGGAACCAATATTCAAGGTCAGACAGACAGTGGGAAGATTCAAAGCGTTTATTTAGATCACATCAGAATCTGGAACTGTGGACCTGCTGCGGCTGCGCGGGGAGGCTGGGAACCACCCATCACTGGCATCTCTGGTTTAGAAGAAACACAGGTAAATGACCATGATAATCTGACGGAAGATGATTATCCATGTGAGTCACTTACCTGGTCTAACAGTTCAGTCCATCCTCTCAGAGTGAGGCGGGATCTAGCCGATGGAATGCAAAATGAGATGCGGTGGGAGAATGAACCAGATGCTGCAGCCCCAGTGAACGAGCTAGGTCAGGGAAACAGTTTAGAGCAGATGGGCTCAGGGATCCAGGACTTTGCAGCATGGTCAGGGGTTCCAATCAGAACAGGAGCAGGCAGGTCCAGGGTTCCAGGAACAGGCAAGCTCAGTAGTTCAGAGGCAGAACAAAATATGATAACAGGAAAACTGCAAACAGACCCCCTTTTGCCTTCAGAACTGCCTCAATTATTCGTGGCATAGATTCAACAAGGTGCTGGAAGCATTCCTCAGGGAGTTTGGTCCATATTGACATGATGGCATCACACAGTTGCCGCAGATTTGTCGGCTGCACATCCATGATGCGAATCTCCCGTTCCACCACATCCCAAAGATGCTCTATTGGATTGAGATCTGGTGTCTGTGGAGGCCATTTGAGTACAGTGAACTCATTGTCATGTTCAAGAAACCAGTCTGAGATGATTCCAGCTTTATGACATGGCGCATTATCCTGCTGAAAGTAGCCATCAGAAGTTGGGTACATTGTGGTCATAAAGGGATGGACATGGTCAGTACCAATACTCAGGTAGGCTGTGGCGTTGCAACGATGCTCAATTGGTACCAAGGGGCCCAAAGAGTGCCAAGAAAATATTCCCCACACCATGACACCACCACCACCAGCCTGAACCGTTGATACAAGGCAGGATGGATCCATGCTTTCATGTTGTAGACGCCAAATTCTGACCCTACCATCCGAATGTCGCAG
Organism: Cyprinodon diabolis; assembly: GCA_030533445.1. Taxonomy (NCBI): domain Eukaryota; kingdom Metazoa; phylum Chordata; class Actinopteri; order Cyprinodontiformes; family Cyprinodontidae; genus Cyprinodon; species Cyprinodon diabolis. The sequence continues at coordinate 38,683,097 of CM060076.1, forward strand.
CAGAAATCGAGACTCATCAGACCAGGCAACGTTTTTCCAATCTTCTATTGTCCAATTTCGATGAGCTTGTGCAAATTGTAGCCTCAGTTTCCTGTTCTTAGCTGAAAGGAGTGGCACCCGGTGTGGTCTTCTGCTGCTGTAGCCCATCTGCCTCAAAGTTCGACGTACTGTGCGTTCAGAGATGCTCTTCTGCCCACCTTGGTTGTAACGGGTGGTTATTTGAGTCACTGTTGCCCTTCTATCAGCTCCAACCAGTCTGGCCATTCTCCTCTAACCTCTGGCATCAACAAGGCATTTCCGCCCACAGAACTGCCGCTCACTGGATGTTTTTTCTTTTTCGGACCATTCTCTGTAAACCCTAGAGATGGTTGTGCGTGAAAATCCCAGTAGATCAGCAGTTTCTGAAATACTCAGACCAGCCCTTCTGGCACCAACAATCATGCCACGTTCAAAGTCACTCAAATCACCTTTCTTCCCCAAACTGATGCTCGGTTTGAACTGCAGGAGATTGTCTTGACCATGTCTACATGCCTAAATGCACTGAGTTGCCGCCATGTGATTGGCTGCTTAGAAATTAAGTGTTAACAAGCAGTTGGACAGGTGTACCTAATAAAGTGGCCGGTGAGTGTACGATACTTTAGAACTTTGCTACGGTCAAGAACACAACAGAACTAAAACCCTCTTACCACTGGCAACCGAAAATGAGAATATGAACAATGAAATCTGCGATCATCTCAAACTTAACAAAGAATGTCAATGATCTGGCCCCGATAGCTGGGCTTAGCCATATAAAGCAGCAGGAGCAGGTGGATAAGATGAGTGATAATTAGTCAGTCGGTAGAGCTGGACAGGTGAGTGAAATGAGCAATTAGGTCAGCTATCAGGGTAGGGATTATGACATGGATATATTTATATAAAATCACATTCATAGATTGTATTTTTTTCCTATTTGGTAATCATCATATAAAAAAATAATAGATATTAATTATCAGCAGTTCATAAAACAAATACACTTTTCAATGTTATTGAAAGTTTCTAATTTGGAGGAGGATCTTGAAGTGGATCTGCTGCTTTATGGAGCCAGTGAAGGTGTTTTAGGAGGGGTGTTACACAGTTCCTTGAATGTAACTTACTCTTTGACTTTTAAAGAAGACTCTTATGTGTCTGATTTTCAGACACATGCACATGAGACCAATTCAAGGATTTGTGTAAATTAATATATCTGACGTTACAATGATAATAACACGAGAAAAAGCACCTTGTCACTAGAAGCTTTTTCCAAAAAGGAGTCTTACGAGGAGTCTGAATAGTTGCTCAGTATAAAGCTATTACGTTGGCTGCAGCTGTATGGCTGCATGTAGGACACACATTAAACTGAGAGATGATTTACATAACCTGTTGATGGGTTTTGTACATAGGTTCTGCTGGTTTGTGATAAATGAAATAACTGAAATAAAGAAGAATAGGACAGGGGAAGAGGGATGTTATTTCCCGTTATGCAGTGTTATGAACTAAATTAGAAGTTCAACAACTTTTAAACAAGAAATGGATTAAAAAATATAAAGCATACCTAAAATATGTAGATTATATTGAATTTTCCTGTAATTCATGCAGTTTTTCACTTTAGCAGCACCAGAGCATTTACATTTACCCTTAAAGGGTGAGGAGGTGGTTACTGTTCTGCAAAGCAACAATAGCTCCTCATTTTATGTAGGAATATGTAGAAAATGTGATATCATTCATAGTTTTGGGTTGGGGGACGGTTGTCCATTGTTTTCTATTGGTTCATTTAAGGGGATTATATATACTGATAACATTTCCCTGCATTTGCTGCAGAGTAAAATCTGTAGAGAAATGACTAAAGACCTTTAGAGGTGCTAGAAAAATGACTCTACTATCTTGCAGGCATAGAAGAGGTGAGGAGGAGGCACGAATGAAATATTGCTGTTCTCCTGCACCTTTTCAGGGCGGGGACACTGGTTGGAGCTATTACATTCTCTATCATGCTGATTCCCTTTGGACAGTCCTGGATGAGCTGGATAGAGCCTCACCGCTCCTCTAACTCATCATCAAGGTTCTGCTATGAAGGAAATGATGCAATCAGTTATAATTATTGTACTACAAGCTTCAATGATCCTTCTCAATTAAACTCAGCTACAGAGGGAGTGGGAGCCTCTCTTAAAGCTGTGGCTCAGCCATTTGTTTACAAGAGAATATGAATTAAACCTAACATCTATAAAACCACATAATCATGTCTTGGAATTGAAATCATTTGTCAGGGGAATTTTACCAGACTAGTAAGTATAATTCTGTTGTTTATACTGGAAAGTTCCTGCAGGCTGCCACAGTGGTGGGTCTCATATCTAACAGTAATGAGACCCACTGCAGACTAGAGGTTCACAATCTGACAGTGGAGCTGCAGGTGTAACCTTACCCTAAAAAGGAGCAGGATCACGGAGTTCACTATAGGAGGTCCAGAAGACTTAACACCTTCCTCTCTGCATGTGGGGAGGAGGAACATGTGGATGGCATAAAGTTCCTGGGCGTTCACTTCTCCTCTGACCTCTTCTGAACCCAGAACATCTCTAAACTGATGTAGAAGGCCAAACAACTCTTCTGCTTTCTTAGGAAGTTAAAAGCTCTTGTGTTATTGAAGACCAGACTTAGCATCTAATATCTTTCCAGTTCTTTACTCCAGAAGCTCAACTTCTGTGGCGAGTATACTGTGGTTACAACAGAAGATCAAATAAACTTGAATTATTTTCATTCCAAGCCAAGCATAGAAATTGTTGCATAACTCAGTAGTGGGGCTCTTGTTATTTAACAGAATGCAGAATAAAGAAAATGCATGGAATCATGAACACATAATGTTATCTTCAGACGGCAAGCAGCAGGAGCAGCAAAAACATGTGTGCTGCTGCATTTTTGATGCTTGTACAATTTCAGTTCTGATGCGCGCCTGAAGCATCTTTGCTGCTGTGGCTGTGTGGTGGAAAAAGTAGGTCTGATGCACGGTGGGCGGAGCTACCCTATCCTTTCTTTGCCTGGAACAATGGCAGCCATATTTGCTATGATTAGCGGGTAATGTGTAGTTTGAATCTATTTTGAAGTGAGAAAGTCCACCTGAAAACTTAATTACTGCAGTCAGTTCATCCAGATTACCATCCTGCCTTCAAAGATTATTTCTGTCAGAGCCGCTCAGACCCCCGTACACCGGCGGAGCTCTGTCACTAGGAACCCAGTTCAACAGCAGCCTGTGGCCCGGTCGCCTCTTAAGGTTGAAAAGCATTTTTCACGTACTTATTCCAAACTGCAGGCATCAAGCTAATAAAATCGAACAGATTTCAGCTTTTTAAGGTAATTTAGGTATTAATAAACTTTTTTTTTTATGGCTTAACAGGAGTGGGTGACAATAGTTGAATAAACTTTTGGCTCTCAAAATGGTATCGGTGCCCTATTTGTTGGTACTCGCCCATACCGATACCACCATTTTAGTGCTGGAACGGGGCCCAGTCCCATACTGGTATCGGTATCGGTGCAACACTAATGGTGATCTAAGGAACATGTCAATTATGTCAACAAAACATAACATAAAACATACATATTTGGAAAATTCAGATGCATATTGATAGGAATAATTACATTTACTGGGCTGCAAAGTGGCTCAGTAGCACTGCTGCCTTGCAGCAAGAAGGTTCCAGGTTTAATTCCCAGCCCATGGTCTTTCTGCATGGAGTTTGCATGTTCTCCCTGAGCATGTGTGGGTTCTCTCCGGGTACTCCAGCTTCCTCCCACAGCCCAAAAACATGACTGTTAGGTTAGTTTAGCTGTGAGTGTGTGCGTAAATGGTTGTTTGTCCTGTTTGTCTCTGTGTTGCCCTGTGATGGACTGGAGACCTGTCCAGGGTGTCTCGCCCATAGACAGCTGGAGATGGGCACCAGCATTCCTTGCGACCCCACTTGGGATTAAGTGTGTCAGAAAATGGATAGATGAATTACATTTACTACTTAACATATTTTGCCTATGTTTTATAAATTTTAAAACATATGTTTAATCCATAGCCAAGAGTTTTGTGAGATGAAAAATCTAATTAAAATGTTAATGACATTGCAATAAGCAGTACACATCTCCCTGGAAGCACAGAAAACCCACTATGAAATATAGACCACGTCACTGAGTGCACAACCGGTGATTAGGTCCTGGATCGTTAAGATTACCATTATCCAATAATTAATAGAATAAAATAAATCCCTTGCTTATGCACACAAGTCTGGCCAATAAAAAATATTTTGATTTCAAATTAAATCATTTAAGCCATGTATCAGAATGTATAACTCTACAATTGCAGATGACTTGTGTAACGTGGTTGTCTAGAGGATATGAAATCCTCTGAGAGTTTAGGGCATCTTTGGACATTAAAATGACTTTTATACACACTAACACACACTATTGCTTTTTATAGATCAAAGTATAAAAACTTGGCAGACCTTGCCACTAACAGTTTCAGCATCTTAAACATCAATCAGTTAAAAACAAACAGACAGATTATTTCCAACTATGTTAAATTGAATCTCTGCTAGAGGGATATCCTTATAATAATCCAATCTCAGAGTCAGAAGGGTGAACAGACATTTTGGGGGGCAGGTGCTCAGGAGGGGGGGGTTCACTTTTTAGCACACGTGGAACACTTAATTATAAAAAAATACACACGCATGTTGAATGAATTTTGACTTTTATTTGTAACATTCTCTAAACGTGAGTTTTCAATGGAAAAAAGTCACACCACCAACAAAACAGACTAAAGCGTACTACTTTAAATTAGTACGCTTGCTCATCTTTCTTCTTCTTTCATCTGGCTCGTCTCCCTGTTTTCCCTCACCCATCTGCTCTCCCTCACCCATCTGCTCTCCCTCATCCATCTGTTCTCCCTCATCCTGGTCTTTTTCTGTCTCTGTGTCTTCCCTGAACTCTTCCTTATCTCCTGTCCTGGTAGATGTTGATGGTATAGAGCTTCCTGCTGTGACTGGCTACAATATAATAATAATAACCATCATGACAATAATAATGATAATAATAATAAAAATAAATAAATAAATAAAAAAAAAATAATAATAATAATAATAATAATAGCTTTAACAAATATGCCACATTAGTTTAAATAATGGGCTATTAGGGCAACATGACTGGAAGTCTTGTCACGTGGAAATGACTTATGGTAGCCTACAATATAATAGCTATTTTAATACCTGCTGATTTTGTACAAACCACTTAAAAAATAAAATGTGAACAGCTTTTAAGATTTTTCAATACGATTAACCCTATTTTCTTGGCATTGTGCTGCAATTACTAAATCAATATAAAATAAGACAATAAAGAGACCAAAATGTGTTCATTTATGTTGCCTAACAAAACCTATACAACAGAAAATGTTTGTCTTAACACAAAGATTTGCAATTGCAAACTCTACCGAAATTATTTGTAGCCTATGTGGCCGTCCTCACGTTATCTGTCATTGACTTGGGCTACAGTGTATAACTTTATCTAGCTTTATGTAGCCGACTAGCTTTATCTAGCCTAACTAGTTTATCAGGTGATCAGTCGGCAAAAATGCTAAATGAGACATTTTAATGCACAACAAAATGATTTTGCTTGATCTGTATATTACCTGGCTAATGCGACCTGGCAGAAGCAGCCTGTCAGCGACCGTTCCTGCTATCTGAAGACGCTTACTGAACTGCTATGATGCTGCGCATCTGGCATGCCCTGCGGGCGACCGCGCGAGTTCACGTGACAAAGGAAGAGAGGAGATATAGGCTGGTCGGGTGTGCGCAAGGAGGTGGCTCATTTCGGGGCATTGTTTCAGTTGTTTTTAATGGCTCAGGTTTTCAAAAGATCATTTCAAAACCGACCTCAGTAAAATCTTAATAATATTAATAAAAAAATAAATAAAAAAACAGTTTCAAAAGGGCATTTTCGTTGATAAAGGGAAAACTTCCTAGTGCTTTAGCACCACCTAGTGTCTATGTATGCACGCCCCTGCTCGGAGTTATTTGTGTTTTAGTCCTAGTGATGGTGAAGCTCCACCCAGTGTGGCGGAGGAATGTTGTTTAAGACCTTAAAGAGAAACTGAAGAGTTTTAGAAAAAAAAATACACTTGGAGCCATTGCAGAAAGTCCCAGTTCCTTTTACGTGTTCGGGTTTAGAGATGTGCTGCAGCATTTTGCACAAGTTGCAGATGAGTAAGGGAGTACTGGCTGCATAAATGTAAAGTAATCCAGTCACAAGACAATGAACATGTGTATTAAAGTTTACCACTATTAGTTTGAATGAACAGCGTTCATTTTGTTCTTTTAATGATTGAAAACTAGACTCCACAGTGGCCCCCAGTTAAATTTTCTGTTCTTTTTTTTTTCTCTCAGTGTCCTGTCTGGCAATGTGGCAATAAGAATAATTGTCTTGATGCCAAAAGGAGCCCAACAGATTTTACTTTCACAAGTGTAGCGGTATGGCAATTGCCATATTGCTCCACTTGTTTCATGAATATAAATTGCTTTATTATAATTATGCAGGGAGTTTTACAGTTTATATGGACTCTGCAATGTAAGTAGAGCAGAAAAAAAGAAGAAGAAAAGGAAAAAAAAAAGAAAAAAAAAGAGAAAAGATGAAAGAAAGAGGAGATAGAAAGGAGATAATGACAAAACATTTTCAGTCTGCTTCCTCACCTGCAACGAGATGTAAAAAGAACAGCACAACCAAAAGACATGGTACGAGATATACAATAAAGCAACACCTTGAAGCTATCGCTAAAGTAATATTATTAAGTCTGACATGTACTCTGTGTTACCTGAAGATATGAATGTGGGGTTTCTGTTTGGAAGTGAATCTCTAAGTACCTAAGTTAAATTTTCATTGAACATTTTTTTTAATCCCTTTCTGTCTTTTGAAAAGTGCCAAAAGACCATCATTTCCAAATTTCATTGCAGTTCAAGTTAACAAAGGTTTCTCTACCAAGCTCCAAATCAGGTCTGACTGATTAATTGTTTACAAATTTACTAAATGTTACTGTTAGTTCTCCCGTTTTGGGACTGAGTTTTTAGTTTTCAGTTTTCACCATCTGAGTAATTCTGTTTTTTTGATTTTGGTTTATTTTCCATTTTGTGTTACATTTCAACCAGTCTTTAGTTAGTCTCTGGTGGCCCTTGTGCCTGTCTCCTTTCCCCTAGCTCCCTTTTAGTCTCTTTCATCCACACCTGCTTCATATCAGCTGATTACCCCAGTCTTTGTTCTGTCTCCCATATAGACTCTCCTTGTGCAGTTCTTAAGTGCCGGTTCCTTGTTGATTGTCAGAGGTGTCAAGTAACGAAGTACAAATACTTTGTTACTGTACTTCAGTACACTTTTTAGGTATCTATACTTTACTCCATTACTTATCTTTCCTTCTATTCTGACTTCTACTCATTACATTTTCACACAGGTATCTGTACTTTCTATTCCTTACATTTTAAAACAAACGTTACTCGTTACTCTTGGCTTCGGTTTAATGTTTCTAAATATGAATTTCCCCTCATGTGCTCCATCCAATGCAGATCATTGGCTCCATCCACATCTAGTGAAAACTAGTGTGATTGGATGAGTCATAGAACGCAAACACACATTGGTTAGCCAAAGGAAATCATCAGAAGCAAGCAGGTGTTCTTCAAACTGCTAACGTGAATTGTCTATGCCATGCTACAATGAAGGATTCAGAAAATGATGTTGAAATGTCTGAAAGGTCGGACACAGGCGAGAGCGTATTGGGAGACGGAGACCAACAAGACCTCCCTCATCCTTGGCCCTATCACAATTAAAATGAATTAACTCAAGACTATTTTCTGAGTAGTGGAACAAATAACAATTCTTTTCACTATATATTCTAAAATACTTTCATACCACCTCTTTATGCATGGTAATAAACTCCATGGTAACATTCAGGAGGCAACCAGGGTCCTGAATAAAAGCCTGCATGCATAAGGACATGGGCAGAATCCATAGAGAGTGTTCTGAGCAGACACAGAAGACAGCAGTGACCCCAGAGTGTTGTTCCTAAATCAGTTAACAAAAATATGCTGGATTTACAAAACCGGCAAATATAAATAGCCCACATTCTTAAAATGGCTGGGTGTTGATGTAAGAGGTGCAGTCATTTCTCTCCTCCCTATGGTCTGCCCTCCGGATGGGATGTCAGTCATTTGTCAGCCCATTCTTCAAATCTGATGAAGACATCAGTCAGATCCCCAGATGACACCAAGCTGCAAAAATTCTCCTATGACAGACAGCTGCTTCAAACAAAATGCTTCTTTTCCAGCGATGCACGGAAATGATTTTATATCCTGGATTTCTAAACCTGTAAATAAGTAGACTTACAGTACATATGACTTTCTTTGACAGTTACATATCCTAATGTTTTGTTACACGATATAAAGTTTAATTCAACTTGCCTTGGGTAAAATTTGGAGCCTAATGCAAAATTTGAGCCAGAGGCCAATCAGGATGCATCTAGTACTGTATCTCCAACAACCCTACAGGCAGAAAGATCAGACCAAAGTTTTCTACAAATGGGGGAAAAAAATATGGTTATTTCCCACATAAATAGGAGATATGAATATAGACAAAGAGAACATACAAGGTATGGGTAAATTAATGGATGGTAATGCAACAGAAAGACCATATGTGTGGTATTCAAAAAAGCTAAATTGATTCAGGAAGAAGCAAACTGGACTAAAAACTGGGCAGTGATGGAAGCGCGGAAAGAGAAAACTGAAACTCAAAAACATTTTTTTTGTTAATAACATTAATAAATTATCCCAAACACGATGTCACAACTTTTTTAACCTTATTTTGCCTTTAAATCTCGGGGGAGGGTATCTGGCTTTAACCTAAAATTTAAAGAAATATGACAACCGTTGATTAAAGATTCAACAGATGATAGGAGCCTTGTCTAAAACCTCATCAATATATTATAATATGAAGATATTTATTTTTTCATCACATGTGAGTCCATATCCAGAGGTTGTGTGGATATGAAATCAGCAAGTTTTGTTTAAAGTAGACATATGAAACAACATGTCTAATTTACTTGCTTTATTTCTGTTTTCTGCAGTTCGGTACTTATACAGTAGCAGCCACACAAAATGGCACTTTTGAGTCAAATGCCAGCCGAATAGCAGCCCACCTCCCTGTGACTCCCAGCAAGATCCCCTCCATCTTCCAGCCATTGACTTCTCCTGGGCGTGCATAGTTTTTTACTCTGACTCCACCCTTTCACTGAATCACAGGGTCTGACCAGGAGATGGCTATTCTCTTAGATCTTAATGTCCAAAAAACATGACAGAAAGAATATTTTAGTACAAAGATTGATGTTTAAAAAGGGGATTGTAGGGGACCAGCCAAGAACCAGCTAAGGACCAGCCAAGAACCAGCCAAGGACCAGCCAAGGACCAACCAAGAACCAGCCAAGGACCAGCCAAGGACCAGCCGGGGACCAACCAAGGACCAGCTAAGGACCAACCAAGGACCAGCCAAGGACCAGCCGGGGACCAACCAAGGACCAGCCGAGGGTCAGCCAAGGGCCAGCCAAGGGCCAGCCAAGGGTCAGCCAAGGGCCAGCCGGGGACCAGCCAAGGACCAGCCGAGGGTCAGCCAAGGGACAGCCAAGGGCCAGCAAAGGGCCAGCCGGGGACTAGCCAAGGACCAGCCGAGGGTCAGCCAAGGACCAGCCAAGGGCCAGCCGGGGACCAGCCAAGGGCCAGCCAAGGGCCAGCCGGGGACCAGCCAAGGACCAGCCAAGGGTCAGCCAAGGGTCAGCCAAGGGCCAGCCGGGGACCAGCCAAGGACCAGCCGAGGGTCAGCCAAGGGCCAGCCAAGGGCCAGCCGGGGACCAGCCAAGGGTCAACTAAGGGCCCCTTAAGGAAAGTGAGGACATTTCGAATAGCTACTACTGTAGGTTTCAATTTATCGAACTACTTGAAATGTCAGACCATTTTACCTGTAGAAAATTCAAACATAACTGGTATTGCCAGTTCTGGTAGGGTCCATTAATAAGGCCCCTCTCTCTTTTTTCCACATTTGCTTTATGACAGCCAATGTTGAGCATGAATTCCCTCTTTGGGTCCTGCCTCAGCTTCTCTACCGGATTAAGATACAGGTTTTGATTAGGCCACCACTTTAGCTAAAATGTGTTTTTGTTGCTTGTTTATTTGTTTGTTTGTTTTTTCCATGTTTAATGTAATCTGCTTCATAAACTGCCAATATATAGATATAGGGAATAAACTGCCTTGTAGAATGCTTACTTCTCCCGATAGTTTAGTATACTTTAGTGTAAAAATAATAACAAAAACCTTTCTGTTAATGACATATAAACAAAGCTACACTGTTGATAATTAACTTTGAATGTATATTAAATTGTTTTATTTCTTTTATATGAAAACTATGACATCACATTTCCTTCATTTCATCATTCAGAGCAAGAAAACATAAAATAATTCTGCTTTATTTTCACGTATTTTCTAAGATCTTTCTTCAATGAACCTGAACCTTGTCACCAACCCCAATGTTGCACAGTCGATAAACTGAGATTCCCGTGTTTTGTTTGCTTCCTTTGCAAAAGCTTAATAACACAGAAAACCTGCATGCGGTTCACATACCACCTCTAATCAATGAATGCTCGGGTCATGCACCATGCTTGTGCAAATTAAAGCTCAGCACAAGCATAGGGGTCTGACTTCTCTGAGTTCTGCAGCTCAGTATCTCATTATCATAGATCTGCTGATTACTTTGCAGGAGTCCCACCCTGTACTGGCCTTTTTCTTCTCATTTAAACTCATTTAAATATGGTGAGATGACGGTGAGTAGGGCAAAGTGCTAATTCATTAGCTTAGGGGAAAGCTGTTCTGGAAAACATCTCTTATTTATTTTCTGCTCTTTATAAACCAGTTCATTTTAACGTAACTATCTACTTGGCTTGTGTACATCAGCTATGTCTATTCAAGACTTCGCCTTGAATGATTAAAGGAAAGATGTGCCCTGGTGGCATATAGCTTTGCTCCTACAAAGTGAGAATTGATTACTGATAATAGCTGAGCTGTTTGGCAGCGCCAAGCGTTTCGCTGTGTTATTTTTCCACTGATCCCATGTTTTGTGTTTAAGTCAGCGGTGAAAAGGGAGGCGATGTTGCACAGATGGTGCTTTATGCCGGATGATTCCTCAACAGACGTTATTTGAATGCTTATTCAATGTTAAATGCGCTAAGTGCAGTAGGGGGGAGGGGGTGTAGAAGTAGAGTTTCTCGCAGCAACATGTACTTTGCATATAAAGCAGTGTTTAGCCAACAGTGAGGTAGAACTGAAAACATACAGTCTAACCTCTGCCATTGAGAAGAAGCTTTAAAATTAAACTGCAGCCGAAGTTCTGATTGGATTAAAGTTTATTCTGCTGTTGAAAAGCTGCCGAGGGATTTGAACGTTGTTCTTTGGCAGAGTAACCAACTATTTGCTGCTTTATTGTATCTCCCCACGCAGAGTACTGAATTAGATTGTATTATAGTATAAGATGCAACATGAGGGGAGCTGCTTTCTGCTGTGTGAGGGTGTGATCTATGAAATCTATTTCTAGTTGGAAAACAAAGGTAAAATGAAATGTGTTTTTTTATCACATAAAAATCATATTACAATAAGTCGAGTTTTCTTCAAATAGCATCAGATCTGGAAAAACATAAATAAGTTTGACCAATGAAACAGGAATTCCTGACATTAAATTGAAATACAATTAGCTTTTAGAGTGAGGCTCGGTTCTTGTAGTTGTTTACTGATGAAAGCAAAAATATTACAGGCAACAATAGCAGCATTATCTGATAAAGGGAGGATTCTTGAAAGTACTGCATCTTCAAAAAACAATTAGCTCATGGTGTTCAAAGCAGAATCAAGGCTGGATGAGATGTTGTGAAAAAGCTATTACCATTTTAAAGATTTCCTCTTTTCTTTTTGTTACAATTAATATTTCTGCTCAGTTAAGGAACGTTCAGATTGAGATAAACAATGATTTCAAATGATGACTGTATTTATGGATCTGTACATGGGAGAGCTTCTCCCTGTGGCATTCAGGGATGTTCTTTATTGTTTTATGTTCTTTAGATCACTGAGAGCTGGACATCACTTCAAAGCACATTTAAGGGACCCTTTTTCATCATTCTGCTTCATTCTATCTCTATTCTCCCACTCTGCAGAATCTATTAGTTCAATCTCTAACGTTCTGCTCTCTCTGCTTTTTCTCATAGTAGCTTCATCTGGTCTGTTCCTGTTTGGCTGTGACTCCATCCTGGAGAGAAATATCAGCTGTGCTGCTGCCATCAACACCTTTGTTTCTAGATGTTGGAGATCGGCCTGTTTTTCAGTGTAGTCCTGTTTCTCTGACTGTGACTAACTGGATGTGCTCTCTTCATCCTCTGACATGGGAGCTCGTTTGGAGCTCGTCTTCCTGGCTGTGTGTTTCCTGGACGGAGCCGCCTTTTACAGTCAACTTTTTTTTATCTCTGCTTCTTTTTCTATGTCTGCTTGTGTCTCCGTGGTGTTCTGTATAACTGGGTCTCACTAGTGAACCCATCATGACAGAACACTGCGGCCAAACACAAGGCCCAGCAGATCACTTCACTCGTCGATTGGAGGAGCAGGAGGCCCAAATCCATGGACACGCCCTGGCTCTTCGTGAGTTAAATACCCACATTGAGATGCAAAACCAAGTGCTCCAAGGCTATGCTAACTACATGAACAGCGCTAGTGCCACGCCGGCAGCACAACCATTTCCGGGTCCAGTTCCACCTCCGAGGTCATCGGCAGTGACGTCATCCGAGTTCCGCCCAAGTCTACCTGAAAAATTCTCTGGTAATATGAAAGATTGCAAGGGATTTTTGTTTCAATGCCGTTTAATCTTTCAGAACTCTCCTGGCAGTTTTCCCACGGACTATAAAAAGATAACTTTCATTCTTTCCCAATTGACAGGAAGAGCCCTGGAATGGGCTCAGGCAAGTTTTGCCTCCGACGAAAGCCTCAGTTGTCAATACTCTGAGTTTATTTCAGAATTTTCTCAGGTATTCAATCAAGAAACTGATCAAACCATTGACTCTCGTGCTCTTTTCAACATTAAACAGGGAAATTCCTCTGTGGCGGAGTTCTCCATTAACTTCCGGGTTAAAGCGGCAGCTTCTGGATGGAACCAAAGCGCTTTAAAGGGGGCTTATTTTATGGCTTTGAATGAAAGCATCAAGGATGAACTAGCAACCCTCGACGAACCTGCAACACTTGAAGAATTAATCCGTCTGATGATAAGATTGGACAACAGAATCCGAGCTAGAAACAACTCCAAGTCTAGAAATCTGGGTTCTTTTTCCTCTGCCCCTGCTTCTAATAACGTGACTGTTTTTTCTGCTTCCACAGAAAAGTTGTCCAAACAAAGATCTAAAGTCCAGTCTCTCCCTTTGCCTGTTCTGGCCTCTCATTCCGGAGAGATGGATGCCGAACCCATGCAGGTTGGACATACCAGGCTCACTCCAGAGGAAAGACAAAGACGTTTTTTGAGCAAACTTTGCATCTACTGTGGTGAGAGTGGTCACTTCATCGCTTCATGTCCAGTTAAATCAAAAGCCTGGGCCCGCCAGAGGTTCTGAGGAGTCTGGCGGGCCATGATAACTCTAAAAAATCTCCTCGACTGATGCTCCCTGCCACTTTGTTTTGCTCGAATCAAAGCCTCTCTTTTTCTGCCTTCATCGATTCAGGCTGTGAACGAAATTTAATTGATTCAAACCTTGTCCAGCAGCTTCAAATTGAAACCATTCCCCTGACCCAGCCTCTTAGTGTCTCAGCAATTGATGGGAAAAAACTCCACCAGGTTACCCATCAAACTCAACCTCTCGAGCTACTACTCTCAGGTAATCATCGTGAAACCATAACATTTTTTGTTTTTCCCTCCGCATGCTCTCCCCTGGTGCTTGGATTCGAATGGTTGGAGAAACATAATCCACATATTAACTGGACTGATCGTCATGTGGAATCATGGTCAACGTTATGTCACGAAACATGCCTCCGTTCGGCAGCCCCCGTGTTGGGGTCTCCTAGAGGTGGGGGGGAAATGGACTCTCCTGACCTTTCTTCTGTCCCTTCTGAGTACCATGATTTGGCTCTTGTTTTCAGTAAGGTTAGTGCTACGTCCCTTCCACCACACAGACCATATGACTCTGCGATCGAGCTATTACCTGGAGCACCTCTACCCAGCAGCAGACTATACAATATTTCCAAACCAGAACGAGAAACCATGGAAAAATACATAAACGAGTCTTTAGCTGCTGGGATAATTCGCCCATCTTCTTCTCCGTTGGGTGCAGGGTTCTTTTTCGTAGGCAAGAAGGACGGTTCTTTAAGACCGTGTATTGATTACAGAGGCCTGAACCAAATAACTATTAAAAACAAGTACCCTCTTCCACTACTCGCCTCAGCTTTTGAACCTGTACAAGGGGCAACTGTTTTCACCAAACTAGATTTGAGGAACGCTTATCATCTTCTTAGGATCCGTGACAGAGATGAGTGGAAAACAGCCTTTAAAACCCCCTTGGGCCAGTTCGAATATTTGGTCATGCCCTTTGGTCTAACAAATGCTCCTGCCTGTTTCCAAGCCCTTGTGAATGATGTTCTCAGAGACTTTTTAAATGTGTTCGTGTTCGTCTACATAGATGACATACTCATTTACTCTAAAGACCTCTCAGAGCATAAGAAACATGTCCGCCTTGTGTTGCAAAGATTACTGGAGAACAGACTTTTTGTCAAGGCCGAGAAATGTGAATTCCATCAGCCTTCAGTCACCTTTTTGGGGTTTGTGCTCGAGGGCGGGCAGGTTAAGCCTTCTGAGGATAAAATAAAGGCAGTTTTGGAGTGGCCGGTTCCTGAAAACCGCAAGCAGCTACAGAGATACCTGGGTTTCGCCAATTTTTATCGCCGATTCATCAGGAACTATAGTCAGACAGCTCTTCCTCTAACCTCCTTAACCTCAGTCAAACGAACCTTTCAATGGACCCCTGAGGCACAAACCGCATTTGAGAAACTGAAATCTTTGTTTTCCAGAGCACCCGTGTTAATCCAGCCTGATCCTTCCAAACAATTCATCCTCGAAGTAGACGCTTCCGACTCCGGTGTTGGAGCTGTCTTATCTCAAAGACTCGACACTGATCAAAAGATTCATCCTTGTGCCTTTTTCTCTCAAAGACTTTCCTCCGCAGAGCGAAACTACGATGTTAGAGGCCGAGAACTACTGGCCATCAAGTTGGCACTGGAGGAATGGAGACACTGGCTGGAGGGAGCTGAGCACCCGGTTCTCGTTTGGACGGATCACAAGAACCTTGCTTACATCCAGTCAGCTAAACAAGCCAATCCCCGTCAATCAAGGTGGTCCATATTCTTCTCTCGTTTCAACCTCATTATCTCCTACAGACCCGGATCCAAGAATGTCAAACCCGATTCTCTCTCTCGTCTATACTCCGTTGATCAACCCGAGACGCCTGAACCTGTCCTTCCCGCATCATGCACTGTTGGAGTGGTTACTTGGGAGATCACCGATCTAATTAATTCCGCCCTGGCTTCAGAACCTGACCCAGGTAATGGCCCAGCTAACCGAACCTATGTACCTTCTTCTGTCAGATCTCGCCTAATACAGTGGATGCATGCTGCTAAGTTCTCTGCCCATCCGGGGGTGAGCAGAACCGTCGCTTTGATTTCAAGACGTTTCTGGTGGCCAACTCTTCACAGAGATGTCAAGGAGTATGTGTTGGCCTGTTCCACCTGTGCAAGAAATAAAGCCTCACATCAACCTCCCTCAGGCCTGTTACAACCTCTTCCAGTTCCCTCACATCCATGGTCCCATATAGCTATCGACTTTGTCACTGGTCTTCCCATCTCCCGAGGTATGTCCGCAATCCTCACCATCGTGGATCGATTCTCGAAATCCTGTCATCTCATCCCTCTCAGGAAACTTCCCACGGCTTTTCAAACCGCCCAGCTCCTGGTGAAACACGTCTTCCGTCTACATGGCATTCCCCAAGAGATCCTCTCAGACCATGGTCCCCAGTTCATTTCACAAGTTTGGAAGGCATTCTGTTCCGCTCTCGACTGTAAGTTCTCTCTAACTTCCGGTTATCACCCACAGTCCAACGGCCAAACTGAGAGGATGAACCAACAGCTAGAGTCAACCCTCCGTTGTCTGACTTCCAACAATCCCACCGACTGGAGCCAGTACCTAACTTGGATAGAATACGCACACAATTCTCTTAAATCTGCTTCCACCGGCCAGTCACCGTTTCAGGTCAGTCTCGGTTACCAACCTCCACTTTTTCCCGCAGACGAGAGAGAGATTTCGGTCCAGTCAGTCAACCAGCACATCAGACGCTGCCAACGCATATGGAGAGAGACCATCACTACCCTCAATCGTTCCTCCGAGACTACCAAGCGTTTCGCCGACTCCAGGAGACGTCCCGCCCCTGAGTACTCCGTGGGCCAAGAGGTATGGCTATCCACTCGAGATATTCCCCTCAAGGGAATGTCTCGTAAACTCTCTCCAAAATTCATTGGTCCGTATAAGATTTCCCAGGTCATCAACCCATCAGCCATACGCCTTCAACTTCCCCCGTCTCTTCGTATTCATCCCACATTCCATGTCTCTCAAGTGAAACCAGTAGTCTCAAGTCCTCTGTGCCCACCATCCGACTCCCCTCCACCCGCCCTGGAAGTCGATGGTCATCCTGCATTCACCGTCCGCCGGATCGTGGACTCCTGTCGGCGAGGTCACGGCTGGCAGTACCTCGTCGACTGGGAGGGCTATGGCCCGGAGGATCGGCAGTGGGTTCCTGGCTCTTACATCCTCGATACAGCACTGATCGAGGAGTACGAGCGTTCCTGTCCATCGACATCTTCCGGACCGCCAAGGGGCGGTCGTTGAGGGGGGGGGTATTGTTGGGAGCTGGAGAAGTACCACCTTACTCCAGCAGAGTCCGCCATGGATCCTCCTGAGCCGAGCCTCCTGCACAGCTGAAGCTCATCCCATCATCTGAGGATCCACAGTATTTAAGCTGTCTTCAGACCTTGCCTCAACGCCGCAGTGTTTTATCCAGTTGGTTAGCACCTAAGCCTAGAATCTCTGAGAACCTTTGTTGACTTTGAATCCAGACTGGATTCTAACCTTTGTCTCTGTCTTCCAGGAAACCTGTTTTTCTACTGTGAAGCTCAGGAAGAGCTTAACCTGCCGAGCCTGCCCTCTGAGCCAAACCTGAAGTCTCTCTCTGGATTTTCCATGCAGCTCTGACCAAGAGCTGGAAACTCAAAGCCAAGGTCAGCTCATTCTCAAGAAGTAAGACGCTGAAGCAGTTAACGGACTCTGCTGAACAAACTATCTCCGGACCCAACAGTTTCCCTCTCAAGGCTTTAACCAAGAACCCTCAAGATTCCAGTGAACCAGTCCCCAGGCCTGAATCAGAACCAGTGGTTAAAACTGTGCTTGTGACAATAAACATTGTTAAACCTTTTACTTCTGTTTCCGTCTCCGTGGTGTTCTGCATAACTGGGTCTCACTAGTGAACCCATCATGACAGTTTCTACCTGTTAAAAGGGAGTTTTTCCTCTCCACTGTCGCTATAAGCATGCTTAGTGTGAGGGATTGCTGAAGAGTCAATGTGTCGATGCAATCAGCTGGTTTTCCTTAGATAGAAAACTTTGAATCAATCTGACTGGATGATCTGGTTGAACTGTAAAGTGCCTTGAGATGACATGTGTTGTGAATTGGCGCTATAGAAATAAACTGAATTGAATTGAAATTGAATTGACTTTATGATTCTATCAGTTAAGATCCTGAAGCAGGAAAAAAGTCTCAGACAATCAGAGCCATGACATATTTCCACATGTCACGTGCAAAGACAGAAATGTTTCACAGCAGTCAGTCCACAGAACAACTTCCACAAAGTATAAATAGTCATCTCGATTTCGATTAGAAGTATATACATTTCTTGGCAGATCTTAAATGCCCTTTAGTATTCTTTGTAGTCAGCAGTAGTTTTGGCTTTTTAAAATCAGACCCATTTTTGAATTATAATTATAAAGATAAGTAAAGTGATGCAATAAAGCCCTGCAGGGCCTTATGTTTTGTTGCTGGATAAATTGTCGATCCGTTCAAGGAGTAGTTCTCATAGGCTTCTGAAGCTCATCACTGCTCCAGGTTTTCGTCATTTGCAGATAATTTATCTTAATATAGATTATTAAATCCCTGGTCTTTATAAATGCCCTTTTAATCGTGTCATATCTTTTATTTAAGTTGGGAAATTATGTTTTACTTTTTATTTAGCCTTTTTTATGTTTTCAGACAAGTTCTTTTTAAATTAATAAGTTATCTGACCTGGATGTTGGCAGTAGATTTACCTAAACATAGGCTTTAATGATGAAGTCATTTAAACGGTAGTCTCCTATCAGACAAGATGTGCCCTTTCTCTAACAGAAAGATACAAATTTACTCAGGTTGCATTGAAATATAAATGTGTTTATTGAAAAGAAAGGAAAATTTGAGGAAATCTTTAGGGACCAAATATGTTACTGAGATATGTTGGCCTGACTTACTGCTGTACACAAGAAGAATTCATAAAAATGGAAATGTTAATATTCGAACTTTCTGTTTTCACAAAAAATAAAAATAATGAATGGTCGATAAAGAACAAAGTATAAGAAACTCAAAGTGAACAACAGAGATGTCCCCTTCCCTCCCAAATGTATAAACACAAGAGCGTGTGGAATCGCAATAGGAGCCGCTAGCATGATCATAGTTGTCACTCATACGTGTTGCCACTGTTTTCCAAGACATATCATGTTGCGAAGGCAGGATGTTTTCCTGGATGCCTTACACTAATGTCACATTGTGCTTGTTATTTAGTCGCAGTGGTGTGACAGAACACAGCGTGTTCCTCTGGTCAACATGGAAAGATAGGCAGCGGTAAATCCCCAAGCTTCCTAAATCCAGCCAAAATGTCCTTGTTAGAGCAGACCTACTGCTTCAACATACTGCACTAAAGGATGACAGGGATTCTATAGTTGTGTTTTACCATGCATTTAAATGAACAGGACATTTGAGCCGTTTCTCAATATGTGTACTTGTGCGTTCTCATGTGCTCGTGTACTCATGAAACGTCATCAGCCTGAGCCCTGGTACGGTTCCAATTCACAAGAACAAGAAGACCAAGAACGGACAAAGTCCCCGGATGTTGTTCTCGCCCCTCCCTCTTTACCCAGCATGCATCAGAGCAGACTTGTCTGTTCTCCAGATTGACAGCTGTCCCAGCATGCACTGCGGCAGCAGCAGATTCCAATGGAGCGCTCACAGAGCTCAAAGTATTATGTTAAAAGTTAAGTTTTCTGTTGCTCATAATAATTATAGATCACAAATTGGAGAAATTAACCCTCTGCATTTAACCCATCCCCTTGCGGAGCAGAGGGCTGCCATTGTGTGGTGCCTGGGGAGCAGTGAGGGGTTAAGGTTTTCAACCCCCAGTGGAGGCTGTAGGAATCAAACCAGGTACTTGCAACCTTCTCAGAGCACAAGAGCACTGCTCTAACCACTAAAACTACTGTGGCAGTGGAGTGGTGGGATTCGAACCCACGCCATCAAAATGACTGGGGCCTAAATCCAGCGCCTTGGACCACTCGGCCACACTACCCCTGAAAGAACTGACGTTTTAAAATAATTTTAACATAACAGTTGCAAGGAATAAGGTTGAAAGGTATAAAGTTGCAAGGACCGTTGCAACCATCGGACCTCCGGGGCTAACCAAAGCCAGGGCTAACCGCAGCCAGGGCTAACCACAGCCAGGGCTAACCGCAGCCAGGGCTAACCACAGCCAGGGCTAACCGCAGCCAGGGCTAACCACAGCAGGGGAAAACCGCAGCCAGGGCTAACCACAGCCAGGGCTAACCACAGCCAGGGCTAACCACAGCCTGGGCTAACCGCAGCCAGGGCTAACCACAGCCAGGGAAAACCGCAGCCAGGGCTAACCACAGCCAGGGCTAACCACAGCCAGGGCAAACCGCAGCCAGGGCTAACCACAGCCAGGGCAAACCGCAGCCAGGGCTAACCACAGACAGGGCTAACCACAGCCAGGGCAAACCGCAGCCAGGGCTAACCACAGCCAGGGCAAACCGCAGCCAGGGCAAACCGCAGCCAGGGCTAACCGCAGCCAGGGCTAACCACAGCCAGGGCAAACCGCAGCCAGGGCAAACCGCAGCCAGGGCTAACCGCAGCCAGGGCTAACCACAGCCAGGGAAAACCGCAGCCAGGGCTAACCACAGCCAGGGCAAACCGCAGCCAGGGCAAACCGCAGCCAGGGCAAACCGCAGCCAGGGCTAACCGCAGCCAGGGCTAACGTTAGCCCGTCTGCAGCAGCTCTCTCTCTGCATAGCCATGTATGAAGTACCGCTGGCTATGAAGGCGATTTCCTCCTTCCTGTTAAAAGGGAGTTTTTCCTCTCCACTGTCGCTACAAGCATGCTTAGTGTGAGGGATTGCTGAAGAGTCAATGAGTCGATGCAATCAACTGGTTTTCCTTAGATAGTAAACTTTGAATCAATCTGACTGGATGATCTGGTTTAATTGTCTCTGTAAAGTGCCTTTACATGACATGTGTTGTGAATTGACGCTATATAAATAAACTGAATTGAATTGAAACCGAATTAAAGTTAATTAGTTCAAGAGTAGTCCATATATATTTATTGACCATCCCCATGGGAACCATGGTATATTGGTGGAGTTAGCAGTCAAACAGACTCTTTGATCTAGAGCAGAGGTCTAGTGGAACAGGGTCTGGATCCGGACCCACCTGCTGGCTAATCTCGACCCAACCTGATTTAACATTTATAAATTACAGCATGTTGTCTGACAACAGCGTCAAAACGACACTTGCACCGTGTCTCCTGTTTGTATGTCTAGAGGTTCAAAATAGAGCTGCTGGCCACCAAACACGCTTCCTTTCTAATCTACTTGGATTAGATTTCTCTGCTTCCATGTTTGTGTTGCTGTAATGCCAGCTTGTCACTTTTAACCACAGCCCTCACCCCCCCCACAGCCGATGCCTTCCTGGGAGCACTTTATAAATGTTACGGTATATGTAGTTGGAGGTAAGGCCCTCCAACGATGGGAGTGGTACTTTAAAATGACACTAAAATAAAACAAGAAAAGCTGAAAACAATGACTTGATATAATTTTACAAAGTTCTAAACAAAATTAGGCACATACTCTTAACAGTTATCATATCATTTCACTTTTTTTCACTATTGTCTGTAACAAGAAGTGTTTTATAAGCCACAGTTTAAAATAATGATGTACTTTTTTTATTAAATTCTTATATATTGGCAGTTTGAAAGATGAACACAGTTTATATATATTAAATATTGATGATTGTAGTTACATGTAAATGTTTTAAAAGACTGTTTCCTGTGTAAAACAACAAATCCACTACCTCTCCCCGAAAAACAAAGATCTGAAGAACAGCAAAAAAAGTGAAGACTGCATTTCTGTTCTTCTGACAGTCTAAGAAGTAAAGTTTAAATCTGCATAAATTAAAGCTTCAAACCAATCTACATTCAGGGCCAAGGCTCTCTTTTCTACAGTGTAGTCTATATAACAAATATTAGAGAAGAACTTCACAAATAACCAAGAAACACATCAGGAGATCATTGACCATGTTGTGTTTAAGTGGGATCTGAGTGGAGGACGAGCATGAGCCATCAGTGACAGGAGGCGAAAAGATGATCTATAGACATGATAAAGGCAACTGAGGACATCTAGGGGTAATCACTGACAGGAAGAAGTTATTTAGCAAAACATGCTCATTACAACCCGTCGCACATAATAAAAGAACTAAAACCATAAATACTTCTGAATTTAGTCCATTTTAAAGATATGATAAAGATCCTGTAAATTTACTCGCCAAAAAAAAAATTTCTTTGGCATGAAACAGATAAATCCTTTTTGATAAAGTACTTTGATAACCATCCACAAAATTGCTTAATTCATAAACGGTAAGAAATCTGAGGTTGGTTGGTGTACAGTATCTGCTTTTTCATTTCCTCCCATTTCTTAGCAGATAATAACATGTAAAGACCAGCAAGGCTTCCTATCACAGATAGAAGCATGTGAGAATGCAACAGTGCCCTAAATGACTGCATACCTCTAACAAAGAGACATCTGATTATTAAACTGAGAACAGCATCGCTTATCAATTTTATTAATATCAGACTCTCGTCTGTTTCCTTTGAAAGCCATAATATTATTCTTAGATCCAAATGAAATGTGATGCAAGTTGCTTTAGATATCTGGACTGATTATAATGGACAGGTTACAGGCATGGGTTTATTTCCTGAAGTCTAACATAAATCCGTAATATTTGCAACTCATTGTATTATTGTCTGTTGGGAAAAGAAGGAAAAAAGAAATAGTGGCTCCACTGTCTGATAAAATAAGGACAATATCTAAACTTGACTAAAATGAACTCCTTGAAGTTGTTTTGTTTTCCACTTAGCCAGAACCCTGCTTCTTCCACTAAATACACTCTTATAATTTTTATACATAGAAGAATAAAAAAAAAATCCACTTGGATGGTTTCAACCAGCAACAGTTCTATGGATGGGTTAGGAGAATTCAATTCAGTTTATTTTTATAGAGCCCAGGAGAAAATTCAATTGAAGAAACTCATTGCTCTCCTACATCCACCTGCGACAGAGCCAATCAGCTTTGAACCAGGCCTCCATGAAAGCCAATCAGCATCCAAAGCTTGTCTTAAAAGGCCTTTGATCCACTTGCGTGCTCTTGTGCGCAGGCGGTGGATGCGCTGTGTGACTTCTATTCTGATTATCCTGATTCAACCCACCTCCAGCCCCTCCTCCACCATCGTAGCTAAAGCTTCATCAGAGGGTCATTCTTCCTGGACTCTTACTGTGTTCCGTGTCTCATCTGGTGGAAGACCACCATGTTGAGCCTGGTTCTGCCAGAGGTTTCTTCCCAATGGGGAGTTTTTCCTCTCCACTGTCGCTTCATGCTTGCTCATCATGGACAGGGTCTCTCAACCTGTGTTATCCAATTGGAGTTCCATCTTCCAGGTCCCTAAGTGAAACTCTAGTATCAGCTCACGCAGTCCACTGGATCTCCCCATGAAGCTCAGCAGACCGTCTCACTAACCAGCAGTCTACAGACTGACCAACTTAATTTATCTCCACTCCACCACCAGTTTTAGGCCTGGGGGGAAACAGCCCTGTTCTTAAACCTGTTCATGCATATCTATCAAAATTAAGTGCTATGTTTCCTGCTGAGGTCTGAGCGCTAACGGCAAGTAATTGTATCAATATATTTCTCCTAATTATCTTTTCTCTTCATGTGAGTTTTTCAGATTGAATTAGTAGCAATTCACAACACGTTTACAGTTCACTAGATCATTGAGTCAAACTGATTCAAAGTTTTCTATCTAAGGAAAACCAATTGATTGCATCAACTCATTGACTCTTCAGCAATCCCTCACACTAAGCATGCTTGTAGCGACAGTGGAGAGGAAAAACTCCCTTTTAACAGAAAGAAACCTCCAGCAGAACCAGACTCAGTGTGAGCGGCCATCTGCCGAGGCCGACTGGGGTTCAAGGAGACAGAAGCAGACATAGAAAAAGAGGCAGAGATACAAAGATCCTAAAAAAATACTGTTCAATGGAAACAAAAAAACATACCAAACCATTTCTTGGGTACCAAACCTAGGTTTATAGAATGTAAAGAGGCAGGATTAACAACTAATTCTAACCTAGATGCACTGCTCAATTTATTGATGTTGACTAATTTCTATGTATAGATTATAATAATATAGGATAAATCTTTGGGGATTTAAATGTCCTTCATCATGATAAATGACATCTTATAGAAAATTGTATTTTCTTTTAATACCAAAGAGAAACACTTCCCTTAATAGTGAACTCACCTCTCCATTTCATGACATTGTCGTCATGAAATGGAGACGACTTCTGAAGGTCAAAGCAATGGAGGCTGGCCAATAGAGGACGCTCTCGCCGCTCTCGCCGCTCTCACCCGATGACCTTGATTAAGACAGAAAAAAACTGATAAAATTTTAATATTTCGGAATATATTTAATTTTTTAGATGTGCAAGATAAATATTTAATCTTTATTGACGAGTAAAACTGTTTAATTCGCCATTGGATTGGTGATGTATTTCCACCCTGGAGTGCAAAAATCTTCACCCATAGACTCTGGTTCAAAGTTATCCACCCTCTTCAATGATAAAGATCATCTCAGGGATCAGCTCTCCTGCACCCAGAGCTGAAAGCAACTTTATCTGCTCACCATCTCCCGCCACAGCGCTAACGTCACAGTCGTCTGTTAGAAAGTGCGGCTGATTGACAGATTTATAGAACTATTTAGCAACAAGGTTTGGCTAACTGCATGCAGCGAGGCTAAGGCTTTATTCTGCTTTCCCTGCCTCCTTTTTCAAACGTCAGTATCTGACCCAGCATGGATAAAGACAGATAGGACTGCACTGAAAAAATAATGCAAGCGCTTTTGTAATTGACTTAATCATATTTTTTCACTCAAAGACAATAATTTATGTCCTATCCTGTTAACATGAAACAACTGTGTTAAAGTAACTAAATATAAATAAGTAAATGCCAGTGTGTGATTTGAAGCACTTTTCAGAATGTTTTATCATGTTGTTTTTTGTAGTTGGCTATCATGTAAGTATACTGGTATGATAACTTAATATACATTTGATTAGTATTTGGTATATGTATATTCGGATGTTATAGCCCCCCCCCCAATTTAGACTTTAACTTAAAAAGAAAGGTTGCTTTCCTGTGTAGATTAGCCGCACATCACTTGACCTTTGAGCTGGAATCGATCTGCCTCACATCAATCCACCCTGATCAGAGATAGTGGGCATTAGTTTACTGCTCGGCTAAGGAAATTGCTTCCTAGAAGGAGCATCTTACATAAATATTGATAAAGGAGTACCATGATAACATATTTAAACACAAAAATGTATATATTACCAATTACAGTATTGACCCTTTAAATGACTGAATTCGACATAACTTGAGGTTTTGTTTTATTGATTGATTGACTATTGATCTCAACGTGGAGAAATTTACTCCATCAATACTGGTTAATCCTCTTAACTAGTATTTTTGGGAAGGATGATGTCACTATTATGTGTTAAAACTTGTATCCTTTCATTATTAATTGTTATATAACTTAGAACTTTTTAAGCAAGTCATAAAATATAATAGTTCACTTTTTTCTAAACTAAGCCACAGTCTTCATCTCTGGTGAATATTTATAGTACGCATTAAAGCAGTTGACTCTCACGTCCCTCTAAGCCAGGTAATTTGGTCTTCATTATTATGTATTTCCAAGGACTTCAGGAAAAAAAGTACTTCAAAGGAACTTCATCAATGATGCCTTTTGTCTCCTCAATCAGTCAGTGTTATAACTAAACCCCACAGACTGGCTCTGCTCTCTTAGTTTGACACATATCACTGAGGATTACTCCCAGCGATGGGATGATGTCTCACTCAGAGAATCTTACACGCTCATTATTTGTTAAGAGAATAGGATTTGACAGATTTCCACACACGCATTTGTGTGTCAATACGATTGCACCAAATTTTGATTTCTGAAAATGATGCTGAATGTTGAGGAATCAGGTATTATTTAAGAGCAAGTCATCCTCACCCCCAGCTATCAACACAACGCAGATGAGGAGGCATGGCTGCACATGAACTGTATTTAGTGCATGTCAAGGATGACAAAATATTATCAAAAATAGTTAATATACTTTATATGTTCCATCTTTTTAACTGTATAAATAATCACAGATTGCTATTTATTCTGAAAGGTGTTTTTTAGAAGCCAGTTGATCGGGTAGAAAGCAAAGATATTGGAGGAGTTCGAAGCTGGTTGCAAATGTTAGTAGGTGTAGACTGAAGAAAAAAACTGCATATATTTTAAGCTAATAAAGTATAGTCAAAGTAATAGTTCTAAAATTTTGAGATTTTGTAGTTTTATCAGGTTAAATAATACTAAAATCAAATAGTCAGTCTTGGCTTATTGAGAACATACAGGTAATACATTTAAAATCCTTTTTATTATTTTGTGTTATTCAGTATGTATTACAGTTTTAAATGCTGAAATAATCATGATTTAATTTTGCTTTTGCAAATAAAATGCGTTTTTTATAGACATGGTGCATTTGGCACAATCAAATAGTTATATATATTTGAAAACACGTCTTTTTTATTTGACTTTTTGCTTTAGTATGATTTAAAATGCTGCTCTCATTTGTTGCTGAAATACTGTCTATCAGGAATTTACTGTATTGAATTATGTCCTGATGAAGTTCAGTCTTCACGCGCCTATATAACCATAAATCTTTAGCTCTTAGCTGAACCACAGATGGCTTTAATGTGTTAAACACATCAGAATTTTATGGTCATGTTATACCGTGCTGATGTAGTGTCCATCCTTGGAAAAACGATGAAACTAGCTGTGCAACGATCAGCTGTTTAATATATGCAATCCAGGATTGCTGTGACTTCATACTGTGTGTATGGAAGGAGTGCTGTGATAAGTGGTGATAAAGGTAACAATAAAAATGCTGGGTTATGGTATCCTGTCTGCCAAGGACTCCAGTTTCCATGTGTTCAACTGTTCATTAAATATACTGTACACTTAAAATGTACAGTAGTAGCCATTTAAAATCTCCCCAATTCCTTGATGGACCCTTGGCTGGTCCTTGGCGGGTCCTTGGCTGGTCCTTGGCTGGTCCTTGGCGGGTCCTTGGCTGGTCCTTGGTTGGTTCTTGGCTGGTCCTTGGTTGGTTCTTGGCTGGTCCTTGGCTGGTCTTGGGCTGGTCTTTCCTGGTCCTTGGCTTGTCCTTGGTTGGTCTTTGGCTGGTCCATGGTTGGTCCTTGGCTGGTCCTTGGCTGATCCTTGGCTGGTCTTTGGCTGGTCCATGGTTGGTCTTTGGCTGGTCCTTGGCTGGTCCTTGGCTGGTCTTTGTCTGGTCCTTGGTTGGTCCTTGGCTGGTCTTTGGCTGGTCCATGGTTGGTCCTTGGCTGGTCTTTGGCTGGTCCTTGGTTGGTCCTTGGTTGGTCCTTGGCTAGTCTTTGTCTGGTCCTTGGCTGGTCCTTGCCTGGTCTTTGGCTGGTCCATGGTTGGTCCTTGGCTGGTCCATGGTTGGTCCTTGGCTGGTCCTTGCCTGGTCTTTGGCTGGTCCATGGTTGGTCCTTGGCTGGTCTTTGGCTGGTCCATGGTTGGTCCTTGGCTGGTCTTTGGCTGCTCCTTGGCTGCTCCGTGCCTGCTCCTTGGCTGGTGTTTGTCTGGTCCTTGGCTGGTCCTTGGCTGGTCCATGGTTGGTCCATTGTTGGTCCTTGGCTGGTCCTTGGTTGGTCCTTGGCTGGTCCTTGGCTGGTATTTGGCTGGTCCATGGCTGGTCCTTGGTTGGTCCTTGGCTGGTCCTTGGCTGGTCTTTGGCTAGTCCATGGTTGGTCCTTGGCTGGTCCTTGGCTGGTCTTTGTCTGGTCCTTGGCTGGTCCTTGGTTGGTCCTTGGCTGGTCCTTGGCTGGTCTTTGGCTAGTCCATGGTTGGTCCTTGGCTGGTCCTTGGCTGGTCTTTGTCTGGTCCTTGGTTGGTCCTTGGCTGGGCCCCTACAATTCCTTTTTAAACATCAATGTTTGTACAAAAAATTTATTTCTGTCATGATTTGTGGACATCAAAATCTAAAGAGAAGCGCCATCTCCTGGTCAGAAGAACCCTTTTGAATGGCTGCTACTGTATGACAGTGTATGAAAATAGAAACCAAAAATCCCAAAGATAAGATCACATCTGAACCAAGGATGTTATTGCATTTGTGTTTGCTTTACTGTAAATTTTCGTAGTAAATGTACTTCTTTTTTTCCTGTCAAATACTGTGTATATCAAGTGTTTGTCTTCTGCCATCTTCCTGTGCAGTCCTGTCTTTTATTGCATGACTGACTGTCATATTGAATAATAGCTGAAGATAGTTTAAAATCAATATAAGCAGGATAAAACGTTATACCTATAAACATCAACTTAGAAACCTAACTCTTCAACTCTGGAAGAAAGTGAGAAGAGTGGTGAAAACAGCAGAGAAGATCATCAGGGCTCCTCTTCCCTCCATTAAAGACATTTCATCCCAGCGCTGCGTGTCCCGAGACCGTGACATCATCAATGACCCCTCACCCCTCCACCATGGACTGTTCTCCCTGCTGCCCTCTGGGAAGAGACTTCGAAGCATCCAATGCAGGTTCAGCAGGTTCTGCAACAGCTTCTTCCCCACTGCCATTAGACTGCTGAATGTTATGTAAAATGGGTTATTGTATTGAATTTTATTATATGTTATCATTACATAAAAAAGTTAGAACTTTAATTTACAATCATATACTGTTTATATATGTATACAGTGGGGCAAAAAAGTATTTAGTCAGCCACCAATAGTGCAAGTTCTCCAACTTAAAAAGATGAAAGAGGCCGGTAATTTCCATCATAGATATACCTCAACTATGAGAGACAAAATGAGAAAAAAAAATCCAGAAAATCACATTGTCTGATTTTTAAAGAATTTATTTGCAAAATATGGTGGAAAATAAGTATTTGGTCAATAACAAAAGTTCATCTCAATACTTTGTTATATACCCTTTGTTGGCAATGACAGAGATCAAACATTTTCTGTAAGTCTTCACAAGGTTTTCACACACTGTTGCTGGTATTTTGGCCCATTCCTCCATGCAGATCTCCTCTAGAGCAGTGATGTTCTGGGGCTGTCGCTGGGCAACACGGACTTTCAACTCCCTCCAAAGATTTTCTATGGGGTTGAGATCTGGACACTGGCTAGGCCACTCCTGGACCTTGAAATGCTTCTTACGAAGCCACTCCTTCGTTACCTGGGCGGTGTGTTTGGGATCATTGCCATGCAGAAAGACCCAGCCACGTTTCATCTTCAATGCCCTTGCTGATGGAAGGAGGTTTTCACTCAAAATTTGACGATACATGGCCCCATTCATTCTTTCCTTCACACGGATCAGTCGTCCTGGTCCCTTAGCAGAAAAACAGCCCCAAAGCATGATGTTTCCACCCCCATGCTTCACTGTAGGTATGGTGTTCTTTGGATGCAACTCAGCTTTCTCTCTCTTCCAAACACAACGAGTAGAGTTTTTACCAAAAAGTTCTATTTTGGTTTCATCTGACCATATGATATTCTCCCAGTCATCGTCTGGATCATCCAAATGCTCTCTAGCAAACTTGAGACGGGCCTTGACATGTACTGGCTTAAGCAGGGGGACACGTCTGGCACTGCAGGATTTGAGTCCCTGGCGGCGTAGTGTGTTACTGATGGTAGCCTTTGTTACTTTGGTCCCAGCTCTCTGCAGGTCATTCACTAGGTCCCCCCGTGTGGTTCTGGGATTTCTACTCACCGTTCTTGTGATCATTTTGACCCCACGGGGTGAGATCTTGCGTGGAGCCCCAGATCGAGGAAGATTATCAGTGGTCTTGTATGTTTTCCATTTTCTAATAATTGATCCCACAGTTGATTTCTTCACACCAAGCTGTTTACCTATTGCAGATTCAGACTTCCTAGCCTGCTGCAGGTCTATAATTTTGTTTCGGGTGTCCTTTGACAGCTCTCTAGTTTTGGCCATGGTAGAGTTTAGAGTGTGACTGTTTGAGGTTGTGGACAGGTGTCTTTTATACTGATAACGGGTTCAAACAGGTGCCATTAATGAAGGTAACGAGTGGAGGACAGAGGAGCCTCTTACAGAAGAAGTTACAGGTCTGTGAGAGCCAGAAATCTTGCTTGTTTGTAACTGACCAAATACATATTTTCCACCATATTTTGCAAATAAATACTTTAAAAATCAGACAATGGGATTTTCTGGATTTTTTCTTTCTCATTTTGTCTCTCATAGTTGAGGTATATCTATGATGAAAATTACCAGCCTCTCTCATCTTTTTGAGTGGGAGAACTTGCACTATTGGTGGCTGACTAAATACTTTTTTGCCCCACTGTATATCTATATATATATATATATATATATATATATATATATATATATATATATATATATATATATATATATAGATATATATATATATATATATCTATATATATATATACATTTCTTTTTGTTTTACACTTGTGTAAAGAAAATGACAAATAAAATCTGTCTAAGTTTCTCTAAGTCTAACTCTCCATGTATTTGGATACTGCTTCTAACAACCTTGGCTGGCCTTGGTGCATACTGCTGTGAAGAAATGCCCAAGTGCAGTCAGACTAAAGTGTTGCTAGGTGATTATAGGCTGTCCAATTCTACAGGGCAGAATCACTGTGTGATTGAGATGCTCGTTCTGTTTTGTGTCAGCCATCTGCAAGGACTAATGTAACCTTTAACAAGAGAAAGCATCAAAGACAAGCCCTGCAGCAAATACGCAGGGAAACTCAATGGCCCATTTTGTGCTGATTTTCAGGCAAAGTCACAAAGGTTGACAGCCTATCCTTTCAAATTATCAGTCTCTGCTTCTTTAATGGAGCTATACCACTGAAGATCAGGTCAGACTTCAATCTGAACTAAGCCCAGGACGAATGCAGTTTTAGCAATATGTGCTGGTGAGAAATATTTGCTACAGAAAAAAATATATATATTCTTCATTTTTGGTATTTAGGTCTTCATTTGAAGTCAAATCGATGCCTTGTTTTAATGAGGGTTGGGGAGATTGCATTTTTCTTGTTGGAATCATGTTCTCCAGTTAATTTACCTTGTTTTTGTCCTAAATAGGAAAAAACCTTGCAGTGCATACACACATTACCCGTTCTTAGCATCCATAGTGGACGCCATCAAGCAGAGAGGTCCAGCGCGACAGAACATCCAGGCATCCTGAACCTCCTGTACCAAACGGGTGGTTCTGAGACAAAGGATGCTTTCTTTTTCTTGTGGTTTGATAAATGTTTATGAGAACTCCAGAGGTCAGTGAAGGTATTTTTTTTACCTATCTAGAGAATAAGAACCTTTTTTCACCAGGAACAGGACAGATCAGAGGGGGGAGAAAAAGACCCTTAACCTGCATCACGTCGTATAAAAAGCTGGGTATGTTGCGTCCACCAGAACTTCCACAACAATCCATTATAACCTTTATAGCTTTGCTGTTGGTTAGGACCAAGTCCTTCCCTCAAAGCAACTTGGCCAGGTGGTTGAACTCTTCTCTGTAGGGTTTTAGCCTGCATGGTGGTATTCATGCAGCATGCAAAACTTCTCTCATATTAAGCAATTCTATGGAATTAGTAGAGCATACTGCAGATAGCAATAAAAGCTGGACCGTCACTGCAGCAAGACATTTTGTAAGTTATTTTCAATCTTTGTGAGTTAATACATAATGTTGAATCTACCTCTTTAACAATAATATTTCATTTACTTACTCAGATTAAGAGTAAATACATTTTTTTCTTATTTCTAGATTGTTTTTCCACTGCAACATAAAGATTCAAAGTTTTTTTTCCAATTATTTCTCCCTCTTGTGTTTTTCTGTGTAAAAAGGTCTTTAATTAAATCTATAATTTTACTTAGCATCTTTATTCAAATTTTACTAACCCTGTGAAGCAGTTGTTGAATGAAGTAGATGTTTAATTATTTATGTTAAAGCATTTTTATGCTGTGATGAAAAGTTGTTTTACATATGTTTCACTCGTGTGCAGTTTGCTTTTGAGAACGCCAGCACTCTCAGCTATGAATCACTGGAAAATACTGAAAAGACCAAAGATTATATAATGAAATATTAAACAGCTTAAATGGATATAATTATACTACTAAATCCACCTGCAGAAGAGGATCTGCTGGTTCTACTTAGATGATAAACATACCTACATAATTTGCCCCATTCATGGTCTTAACTTAAAGATCGCTGAATTATAGAATTATAGACCCCATTCAAAAGGGGCGGAGCCGTTTTTCAGGTTCAATTTGTATGTTTTCTAAGGCAAAGTGAGGCTATATTTTTGGTCCAATCTATAAAGCCTCAAACTCAACACTCTGTCAGGTGCTTCTGACATTTTGAGTTGAAAAAGCTTCCTGGAAACAAAGTCCTGGCCTCTTATACAATAGGTAAAACGTTACAAAAGCGACAACATTTACTGACTGCCTGCAGGTGAATCCCTGATTGGTGGAACTATCCCTTTTCATGGACTAGAGACGGCAATAGCAAGACAAGATAAAGTTAGTAGGGCTGCCTTGCAGCAAGAAGGTTTCGGGTTCGATTCCTGGCCCGAGGTCTTTCTGCATGGAGTCCCTGAGCATGTGTGGGTTCTCTCCGGGTACTCCGGCTTCCTCCCACAGTCTAAAAACATGTGTGTTAAGTTGATTGGGTCTCTTACCATCCAGAGTTGACCCCACCTCTCACCCGTAGACAGCTGGCGATAGGCACCAGCACCCCTTGTGACCCCGCTTGGGATAAGAATGTGAAATGAATGGCTAGGTGGTATTCCTATCAAACCTTCCTGTCTGCCCTCTACTAGCCACATCATCAAACACCTACTGGAATGGTCTCCAGTCACAACCCCGCTACAAAGTAGACAGAAAATAAAACTCATCTTCTTTTAACTCCAAGCAAAGCTGCTTTAATCTTTTCTCTCTTCCTGTGAAGACTCCTAAAACAAACCATGAGAACATTAAGACTTCCTCAAATTTACTTCCAGATTTTAAGCCCCTTCATGGACAAAAACAAAAACAACATAAAACAAAGATTCCACAGGTTATTTTCCATCTTTAATATCAGGAAAAATTATGGCTGTTAATAAATGATGATTCTGGTGCAAACTTGACATTAAAAGCCTGGAGCCTTTAGATCGTTCTTGTTTTTCCCCCCTCCATCATACATCCATTCAAGATGATGAAAAGCACACAGTCAACTATAGTATTTGTGAACTGACTCCAAGACAGATTACACCACAGTTCTTATCAGGCCTGAAAGCCAAAGCTTTTCTGATGTCAGAGCAAATTTGACAAATGAGTCCAGGCCACTTTAGTACAGGCTGTTCGTCATCAGCACCATGACAAGCACAGTACCTAGCTGGGTTTAAGCAATCTGCTTGCTTTTCTACCGTGTCTGTGACCAAAAGAACTCTGCATGAATTGTTTTCACTTTTTCAATTTCCTACAAAGATGTAAAACCTCAGAAATCATCTATGTGCTGGTACATCATTAGCATTAGACATAACCTGATTTATAATTCAGGTTTAATGATATTCGTGCAAAAAAATTGAACTGAGGTCCTTCGACTCCTTTCCATATCCCCCCAAGTTCCTGGGGGCGCCATAAAACTCTGTTTACATGTATAATTAATACAGCTATTCTTTATTTGTGCACATTAATTATGTTTTTAATAAAAATCCTTTCAATAAAATGCCATCAGAACGCTGATAATATTAAATGTGTCTCAGCCCCCCCTCAGTGTCCACCATATTGGATCAGTCCATTTGCTGCACATGTTCAGAAAGGTCCAAACAGACAGCAGCAAACCATTTGAAAACAAACAATGCAAAGAGCAGTGTTGCTAACTTAGCACTTTAGTCGCTATATTTAGCCACTTTTCAGACCCCTCTAGCACTTTGATTTAAAAAACGCTCCTAGCGCCAAATCTAGAGACTTTCTTCTGCTACTGGAGACTTTGGAGACAACATCTAAAAGCAGCGAACTCTGCTCTCCAGAGCAAGTAGATTGGTAACCCCGCCTCCTGCTCTCCTCTATCTTGTCTGCTGTCATGATTCATGCAGCTATTATTTCATCCAAATGAAAAATGGAGAACAGATAAGCAGATCATGGCTTGTCTACAGTGAAAAGAAGGACTGGGTTATTTACTTTGGCCTTTTTGGAAACACAGGAAGGAGCAATCAGCTAAGTGAGCTTAGTGCTTGGAAAAAATCTTTCAATCCTTTAGAGACAGCATGAAAAGTCAGCTGAGTACAAAACATAGAGAGGAAAACAAGAAGAAAAGGGACAAGAAGAGAGGGACACAACCTAGAACAGATAATGTATGTCTATTCTATTAACATTTCTCTATCTGTAGGATGGGGCTGTTTTATGTGTTGTCTTCTCAATTCAGAGGGCCCCCTGCCTGTCTTTGCCTAGGGCCCCACATTTCCTAAATCCGCCTTTGAGTGGGATTGTCCGTTTTGGTGGAATAGAGACAGCAATAGCAAGACAAAGTGATGTTAGCAACCCTTCCTCAATTACATACAATAGAGAGAAGGGAGAGCTTGTGGGCTTTTCTGGTTTGAACAAAGAGCCAACACCCAAAAGAAGTCACTTTCATGATCCGGATTTTACATTAGATTAAAGGCTGAAACCCAAAACCATCACCCAAGTATCTCTCCTATTTTAGTTTCTCTTCACTGGCTCCCTGTTAAATCCAGAATAGAATTTTAAATTGTAGTTCTCACAAAGCCCTTAATAATCACTTTTAATTATGTTCTCCTATTTTGCAGTATTTGTTGGTGAAATATTTAGTATGTTCTCTGTTTTTTGTTTTATCTTTTACCTGATCTGGCCTCTTCCTGTTTGGCTATGATAACATTAACAACGTCCATAATAAATGATGGTCTGTTTTTCACTGCTTAATCATGTTCAGTGGGTTAATGTAATTCCCCACAATGTTGTTTTCAATAAGGCCGCACACCTAAGCTGCCTCTACAGCCTCTACAGGTAATTCCTTAGACTTTATGCCTGGTGTCTGTGCACAGAGATGCATATCTTCCCTTCCTAATTTTATCCAGTCAACTGAATTTAACATACATGAACTACATTTAAGCTGCAGAAACATTTTAAAGATGCTCTAAGGACAGTTTGGACCTCAGCTAAATTCGCAGCTTCATTTAAAAGCTTCAAATATTTACCCAAGTGTGATATCTTATTTTTCTATTTCTAACAAATTTGCAGCAAACTTAAAAATTATTTTCTAAACATCTCTATAGTGTGATATTGTGCGTGGAATTTTAATGAAAATTATTATTTTAATACTACTTGGAATAAGGCTGGGAGGTAGCTAAATGGGCAAAACAGCCACCCGCAATGTTCTGGATGGGATGCATAGTGAAGAAACATAAAGAAACATAAAATATGTTTTATTAATATTTAGTGCTTACCTGACCCAGTTTGCTTTTTGTTATCCTTCATCATTTACCACATTTTTCAGTGGTGCATAAATATGAATAATTTTGTAAACAAAGGAACCACCTGAATTTTCTTGGTTACCACAGTTTTAATGGTAAAAATTGAATATATGACTGAATATAAAATCCATTTTATATCCTAGAACATGGTGGCTAAATAATTATTAGCAAAATACAGTAATAAAATGAGTTGCAGAGTTGATTACTGTATATTATGGGGAAGTGTTGGCCTAGTGATTAGAGCAGTGTGCTTGTGATCTGAGAAGGTTGCAAGTACCCAGTTCGATCCCCACAGCCTGCACTGAGTAAAACCTTAACCCCACACTGCTTCTCGGGCACCACACAATGGCAGCCCTCTAGTCTCCAAGGGGATGGGTTAAATGCAGAGAGTTAATTTCCCCATAGTGGGAAAATAAAGGGACATTTACATTTGGTTTTTTAGTTGTTGTTTTTTTACATATTAAAAGTCAGGAGCTGATTTAGTCCTACTCCTTTCTACTGAACCTGTAATTACAGTAAATATGACTTTGTTTAAGCTTTAGTTTCTATGACAGATTCTCTTAAGCATGTGTAAAGGCAGGTTAGGCCCCAAACTGTTATTTTAATTTTGTTTACCATGGTGGGTGACCCGCCAAAAAAATATTTTGAGGGTTCTGGCTTGCAACCTCTATTTGGAAAATAACAATAACTTAATTTAATATTTCTTTGCATTGTTAGGATTGCATAAAGCAGAAGAGAAGAGAATAAATCTCTAAGATTAATCTGAAAACATTTTTTTTATTTTACAGAACAGCTGCATTAAACTGATATTGCAGCTTTAATACAAGCAAGACAATTTTTTTGATTTTTTTTGGGATATTTTAGGTTTTGTAAACATTTTAATGCAACATAAAAGACTTGAGCAGCTAGAGTTTTTCCAACTCCAGCAGCTGCAAAATGTTGGAGCTGCTCCTGCTGCTCAAAACGCGCTGCAGGACCTTTAGCTGCGCCTTGATGTGTGTAAACCATTGACTTTGCATGTAAACCAGCTGGCTTTGCTGCCTCTAGCGCATGCAGTCTGAATGTAGCATTAGCCACCAGTCCTCAGTGACTATAGACCTGCTGCCCTGACATCCCACATCATGAAGGAACTGGGGAGACTTCTGTTGGTTCTGCAAGCAAACAAGCAGCTATCAGGAACCCCTGCAGTTTGCTGAGGATCATCTTTTTTAATTTTTGCTGTGCATTTAACACAAGTCAGCCTGAATAACATTGTCAGATACAGAAAGGCCTACATCTATCAACAACTCATTGAATAAACCACAATAAAAGTTACAACAACATTGATTTTCTTTTTTGGATTATTTGATTATCTTTGAAATCAGTCAAATTTACCTGAAAAAGCAGAGATCTTCTGGAGCTCAGAGGGCTCTGATAGTTTTCAGTTGCTGTATAAATTAGTATTTTGTAGGTTTTTTAAATCCTCCTACACAGCTGCATATTTCTTTGAGTATGCTGTTTATTGTAACTGAATCGGGGTTTTTTTCCATTGTCTTGTATATTTGTCCTTATTGTCAGATTATAATTATTTAATTTTGACCATTTTTAAAATATTTTGAAATATCCCTGCAGTAACAGAATAAAGATTTCAATTCTATGTGTTTCATAGGTATTCTAAAGAATCATGTATTTAATTAATTTTTTTTTTTTTTATTTATGTTTATGAAATGAATTACAACAATCTGTGAGTAAGTCTGAGAGAAGGTCTGCTCCCTGAAAAGGTGTCTTCCTTTCGGTCTGTTAGATGGCAAACTTATCACCCTCATCTCCACTGTCTCTAAATGAAACATGCCAATCATTCCTTGTCACCAGCTCCCACTCATTTTAATTTGCTGCTATACCTCAAGATCTTTTCTCATCTCCTGTGCTTTAGCTTTTCAAAATTAAAGGAAACAACTTTTACTCCTGCAATCAAAATAGAATACAATAAATATACATTAGAGTAGCAGCCATTCAAAATGGCCCTTCCCAGTCAAACGGCAGCCGAATGGCAGCAGACTTAAAAAAAAATCCCCTCCAACTTTCAGCCTCTGCAGTTACCCCTTCTTGCATATTTTTTTACTCTGACTCCATCCTTTCACTAAAGTCTGACCATGAGATGACGTTTTTCTTCAGATCTTAATGTCCACAAATCATGACAGAAAGAATATTTTAGTACAAAGATTGATGTTTAAAAAGGAATTGTAGGGGACCAACCAAGAACCAGCCAAGGGCCAATCAAGGAAAGTGGTGAAACACACCTCACATCTCTGTGAGTTCCTGAGTTGTCTCTATATTTATGCTGCTATAGGCTTAGACTGCTGGAGGGCTTAGGAACCCATTTTTCATCATTGAGTATGCTGTTTATTGTAACTGACATGGGAGCTGGCTCGGAGCTCGTCTTTCTGGCTGTGTGTTTCCTGGACGGGGCCGCCTGTGGAGCTGGTTGACAGTTGCCTTTTGTATCTATGCTTCTTTTTCTATGACTGCTTTTTCTTCTGTCTCCTTGAACCCCAGTGGGCCTCAGCAGATGGCCGCTCACACTGAGCCTGGTTCTGCTGGAGGTTTATTCCTGTTAAAAGGGAGTTTTTCCTCTCCACTGTCGCTACAAGCATGCTTGGTTTGAGAGATTGCCTTCCAGTCAATGAGTCAATGCAATCAACTGGTTTTCCTTAAGTAGAAATCTTTGAATCAATCTGACTGGATGATCTGGTGAACTGGAAAGTAATAATAATACAATAATAAGAAGAATAATACGAATAAAAGAAATAAACTGAATTGAAAAGAATTGAATTAAAATTGAAAACAATAAAATAAATTATAAAAACAATTTTACCTTTTTGCAGAAGAAAGATATACTGCTATTTAATAATTTTGTACAGCAAACAGCAGAACTAAGCATCAAGAACACAACGAATTTAATCAATAGAGGATTCATTGAATTTGTTCTCCAAACAATCCACATATCTTATGCTTGAAATTTTAGTGGATTCGTTTTAGACTTTACATTAAATTTTGCAATCTGTGACGTCAGAAATGAACAACATGTTTAAACCAAGCACACACCACAGGGATTACAATTATGTGCTATAACAGTTTTTAGTTATCAGACAGAAACTAATGTATATTGACAAAAATAGAGATAAATCTGGTAAGGCTAGAGCAGTAACATTTCTGTCTATGTTAGTGTTGATTTCCTCAACAAAAAAAAGAAAAAAATGTTGTTTTGTTTTACTTTACACAACGGCTGCTGTCTGGGACTAAGTAATAGCCTGAACGACTCCAGACCCACAGAGGCGCCAGGAGTACTTAGAGGCAATTGAAGTCCGTAAGAGATATGTAGAATCAATAGCCTGTTTTTTTACCACCCTGTCAGCCCTCGTTGTTGGTATCTCCAACATTTCAAACAAAAGCTGGCAGGTTGCAGTGCAAAAATAGCTGGCATGCTGCATGGCAATGGGGACATCCTGGGAATAATTGAGAGGAATGATTGCGAGAGTGACAAGAAGATTAAGTGATTAACATCCTGTAGCAGGGAGCCCAGACCTCTGGCTTAAATCAGATAGATGCCTGCTGGATGCAAAACAAAGATGAATGTGTATTGTTTTGCTCACCTGTTCAGGCTCTAGTAAGGCTTTCTTTTCCCAAAAACAAGCAAAAAGAACCCGTTAATATTCTTGGAGAAGAATAGTTAATCTAAGGGAAAGATGTTGTTCTCCCATTAAGGCAAAACACTGTTATGTATCAATGACATTTTGAAAAAGATGACCAAGGGCAAGGGTTCCCTGGTGTGTGTCAATAATGCTGCATTTCCACTTTGCTCAAAAAATTAGTTGTCTTGTTGACAGATTTTTCCACCTAAGATGTTGAACTTTGCTGCTACGTGCTCTGGACCGCATCTTTCCTGAGGGACGTGCTTCTTTTTCAGACATTATTTGCAGATGTGGCCTTTCACTACTTTGGTGGATGGCATAAAGTCCTATTGTACTCTTTCATTTTCAGATGATAGTTTTTCTGATCTGTCTGCTGTTGTTCCTGGTCTTCATTATGTCAATTAGCCGCTAATTAGCCTCTACAATACAACTGTGTTCATAGACAAAGTGATTTTTTTTTATGGTAAAGTGTAAAGAGGTGACAAGCATTGTTAATATGCTCTACAACAGTGAATGCATTGGCTTACTGTAGGTGACCTCTGAATTCATAGGACTCTATTTTGGAATAAAACAAAAAAAGTTGCAGAGCTCTAATGGAAAAGTCCGCTCATATTCAGAATTCAAACTCCTGAGAGTACTTTAAATATGAAATTATTTCATACTGTTCAATAAATGATCAGTGTTTCTAATTCAGAGTAATTTTCATCTGAATGTGCTTTACTGGAGGCATCCATGTTTGTCAAAGAACACTACTGCCACCTACTGGTTTGTGACGTCACGGTGCGGTATCGGCTGTTGATCAAGTCCCAGTGCTGTATCTGGTGTTTGTCACAACCAGTAGACGTAGCTATCACTGCCCCTACATAGTTAGGGACACTTTTTTGGTTTTACTTTGGAGAATCTTTTGGCAATTAATCTATTAACATTTGGAACCAAACCTCATAAAACGTTGCAAATGAATACCTGAATCTTTTCAAGCCAAGTATTTTTTTTATTCAAATTCACTTAATTAAATTGAAACAGCTATAATAATTTTCTAAATCTGAAAAAACTGCTAACAAATCCAAATACATTAGAATTTGTCTGAAAATGAAATAAGCCTATATAAAATATTATAATTTTACTCACCTTTCATTTCAGAGTATTTATTTTATAAAGTAGATTGTTTATCAGAAAATCAGTACGACTTCTATTGGCTAATTCAAAGTAAGCTAGGCTACATGCTGGCAATGAATGAGTTAAAACTATTCAGGTCCGTCGAACTGAAGCTATTTACCATTGATTGGACGACAGGCATTATAGCCTTATAGCGCCTTTTAGGACAGCCAATAGTGGCCTTTCTTGCTGGCGAGTTGGCAGCAATGGTTAAGGGATGAGAGGAGCAGAGAAGAGAAGCTATTGAAGAAAAATGCCACATTTAAAAAAAAAAGTGTTTAAATATATGAAAAAAAAATTATAATTAAATTGAAATGCGTCTTAGAGTTCACAAAGCTGTGTCCGCACATCCACACAGCCATTTAATGAAAAAACAGATTCAGACATGAACAAAAAGGGAAATTTTAAACATATTCTTAATGTTTTGCTATTTCTTATACATGGATGCCTTAAAATTGATAGTTTTGGTGGACAGATAAATTCCAAATAATAGGATTTTACTTGTATGGAGACACGTTTCAGTGCGATGAATAAATTCTCTGGTCTGTCACACTCCGGGCTGTATCTGGGTACAGGCCAGGTTTTCTCTCTCTCTCTCCTCAGCAGGGATGGACGGGCAGGTGCACTACATCTGAGCTGATCACCACCCTTCTTAAGGAGCTGGAACCAGGAGGAGGGCGTTAGTTCGTTAACGCCACTGCGTTGGTACAGACCAAACCTAAACCTTGTCCTAGAGATTCTAAAACGCTTGCCTAAATCCTGCTCTGAACATTTTCTTGCAGAACCCCTGTTTCTGAACCTTGGACCCAGCCGTGAACCATAGACCGTGCATCCCCCGTCTGAAAACAACCAGGAACCCGAGAGGGATCTATCAGCTCGCTCAGCCCTCCTACCTCCGCTCACCTGCCTGTCCACCCTCGAACCACCAACCAGGGAGAGAGTACTGGTCAAGCGCTCGGACCACCGGGGACACTTCCCCCAAGATTGGACCACAGCCTCTCTACAGTGAGTGTCAGCCCACCATAATCCTCCAGCAAATGTTTCCTCTCATTCACCAGTCTCATCTTCTCTGCAGAAGCCCAGAAGAACCTGACCAGACCTCACAGCTTCCAGTTCACATCCACTATCTTGTTTTTTCAATAAACCTCTTAAACCTTCACCTGCCTCTGTAGTTGCTCTCATCCAGAGTCACCTTCAATTATGAC
Source organism: Cyprinodon diabolis (assembly GCA_030533445.1). Taxonomy (NCBI): domain Eukaryota; kingdom Metazoa; phylum Chordata; class Actinopteri; order Cyprinodontiformes; family Cyprinodontidae; genus Cyprinodon; species Cyprinodon diabolis. Next base: position 38,724,454 of record CM060076.1, read on the forward strand.
ATGGTCATTGGATGCCAATGCCTCATTTTGCTATCAGCACCATTCTAGATCATTTCTGACACTTTATTTGTTAAACTTAGAACCTGGAACCTGCCAAAGATTCCCTCCCCTCCTTATTTTTACATTTATTGTCCCAGACTTATGACATTCATACCACAATCACAGAGAACAGGTATGATTATGTGGAGAAAGAGATTATGAGGGAGATCTCGGCAACTTGGAACCTGGAACCTGCTGAAAATTCTCTCCACTCCTTATTTTCACATTCTGTCTAATCACGTTGTCTTTGCCGCTTGGCCGTGATGCTGTTCAGAACAGCGCAGGCTGTGCACTACTTGTAAGCGTACAGCTTACAAAATGTTGAAAGGGCAACATTTTTGCCATTACTGTTAAAATATAATAGAAATGTACTCATTCAGTGATAAAATGTCACACGGGATGGTCATTTAAGAAGGGGGATGATTTTTAAGATTTCTTTAAGAAGGGGGAAGCCATCCCCCTCAAATCGAGTACTGGTCACAAAGCGTTATTATCCAAGTCATCTTGAAAACATTCTTCCTCCAAATGTTGGCTACATATTACGTGTTTTTTCTATGTACAGAAGTTCGATGGCAAATCCTCCCTCTTCAAGTTGGCAATCCCATTGTCAGTTTCACTATAGCTCTGGTGAATTTCAATGGTGAAGTCCTCTGGAAATCTTCAATAATTGTTGTTGATTGCAGATGTGTCTAGTAGTTCCCATTGATTTTGATTGTAACGCGGGGAGAATGGCGCTAGGCTTACCGCACCGTGACGTCACTGCCAGTGTAGGTACCAGATCTGCTCAGGGCCCCGCCCCTTCTTCTTATGTCATTAAATGGCAACTTCACTCGGACAAAATGTATTACACCCGTTTCTGAAGGATCAAATCTCTTTTGGACTTTCAAAATATTATTCCCTATATTTGCTATTATTTTCAATTTCATCTGAGATCCAAAGTAGCAGAAAGTAGAAAGCATTATCAGTCTTGAAGAAAGTACTGCCTTCTAAGTCAGTAGTCTCAGCTTATTTTTATTCTTTTTATTAAGATCTGAGTGTAGGGGAGGAAAAATGGAGCTTCTTAAAAGTGATTAAAGTTACATATTACAGTATAACAGTTACTCTACTTGTAGAAGATAAGCGGTTGTTGTTGACACACTGTTGGGATCCGGGGAGAGAGAGAGAGAGAGAGAGAGAGAGAGAGAGAGAGAGCTAGAAAGCAAAACCTGGAGCCTGCCAGCCTGCAATCTGACCGCCTCTGCCCAGCTCTCAAGAGAGAGAGAGGGAGCTCATCAGGAATCAGCCTACCTGCACTCAGACTGCCTCTGCCCAGCTCTCAGCTCTCCTCCAGCCTGCACTGTTTCCAACCTGGAACCTGCCCGCCAGCACTCAGACTGCCTCTGCCAAGTTCTCAGTTCTCCTCCTGCCTGCACTCAGCTCTGCTAGCCCTCGGACTGTCAACTGCCTCTGGACCCACAAGGTTCCCCCCTCTCTGCAGCCCTGCACATCTCCTGATCAGTGGTGAAGCAAATCCAGATCAGTCTCCCTAACCCAGGACCTGTTTAATTATTTTACATTTCTTTAATAAACCTTTTGAACTGTTCTCCTGCCTCCGAGTGTTCTCCATATGGGCTAGGTTCTTTACCCATCATGACACACGCATTTAAAAGTAGCGTAGCTTAATATGGCTAACTGACTGAGCTAAAAGAGGCTAACCTGTTAGCTACAGCGCTAACCAGCTCTCCCCTTTATATCATGATCTAACAGTTACTTTGTTCAACAGAAACAGATTTTTCAGTTTTATTATCGATCAGGGAAACCTTCATCGGTCATTAGACACGCTAACGCTACAGATGCTCTCGAATTGGCAAACAGACACTGCATTGTTATCGTTGTCTGGGCAACCACAACGTTTCAGATCATTGTAGAAACATTCAGCCAATCATGTAGCGTAACGTCACTGGCATGAAGCAGGACCGAGCAGATCATGTTTCTACAGCGGTAACACGTGAGGAGGGAGGTTTTACTATATTTGAACAAAAATGGCTGCTCCCAGACTCAGAGATCGCAATGAAAGTTATTGTTTTTATTTTTTTACTGGTTAACGCTAAATTCATTAAATCACAGCAACATATTATTTTTAGGTATAAATAAATATCCATTTATTATTCCTTGCTGACTGGACTTTTCCTTTAAGATTTTTATTTGAAAGATATTCAACTTATTTCACTTTACAGCGATGGACTATTTTGTATTATTTTGACCCCAAAAATTGGATAAAATATTTTGTAGTTGGTGGATGCAGAGTAAAGAAATTCACCAGATCTTTGTACTTTTTCACGGCACTTGATGTAAGTTCTTTGTTATCCCTTTTTACATAGAGGCACGTCGAATAAGCTCATGCAAAAAAGAAAGATTTAAAAGATTTCTATTTCGTTTTGGTATGAAAACTGAAGTATTACAGATGTTAAATTAAATTACAGGGTTGTTTCTGATCAGATCAAAACACCTGAGTTGAAACACTCATCCGTTGTTCTCAGAACAGTGTTTAGAAGTGGAAAAAAGCAGCTGATTGAGGGTGTTTCACAAGGAGCCCGCTCTGCAGCCCCAGGAGACGAGCTGAAACTGTTTCTGATCTCCTGTTACACTTCATTTCAGTCTTTGAATGCGTTCAGTGGATGTAATTGTTCAGAGGCTGAAGAATAATGGGATCATTTAGGAACAAAACACAATGGTAATTTAATATACGGTCTTTCCCTTGTCTTCTGTTAGTGTGTGCGTGTTTGCTATGTTTCCAGTAACCCTTTTGAATCATGAACCTGTTTCTGGAGCATCTGTATTGATTTGTAACTCCATTTTGAGCGTCTACACAATCATCTCATGGCTGTTTGTCAGATAGCTCATCTGTTATATTTCTTACTGATACGTCTCCGTGAAAAGCCGTCTGTTTGACAGAGCTGTGGTTATGCAGAGGAACATGCAGGGGGGAAGAAAGGAGCATGTTTATATGCCACATGCTATGCTGTACCATACAGTAACCTGCAGTGGGATAACAGGGAGGTTGTTTAGGAGATTCTGGTCTTAAACTGAAATAATTGAAAGTAGATTCTGATATTGTAATTTCAGAACATTCCTGTAACCAGGGGCAGATTTTGGAAATTTTGGGCCATAGGCAAAGACAGGCATGGGGCCCTCTGAATGGAGAAGACAACACATAGTTAGACCTATCATACAGATACAGAAATTTTAATAGAATGGACATACATTATAAACTAAACTATGACTGCCCTAATGATGTTTTATATTTTTATATTATGTCTAGGGAAAAATAACAATTCAATATATCTTTAATCACATTTTGGAGAGTCAAAATGCTTTTTGAGATATGTCAAATAACGTCATCTGATTTGTCATTTAAAGTGTCACAAATCCAGAATTATAATCAAGATATTTCCGTTAATTTGGACTAGTCTAAAACTATATTTTTTAAATATCCAAATTATGATATATCCCCATAGTGCTGTGACTGAGCTGTCCTAACAGTTGCCTGAAAAAGTTTGTGTTGCTGCAATAGTGCCACAATATAGAAAGAACTCAGCACTATGGGATTTGCAGAGAACAACAACTTTGTGAACTCTAAAAATTCTTAAGAAATCTGTCATGAATTTCCGTGGGAAAGTTACTTAGAATATGGATATTCTAGCTCCACTGAGTCAGCGGTACCTATCTCCCCGTCAATCCGATTCAGGAGCTCAGACTTCGGCCAGCCACCCTCGGTTGCTCCCTCTTCTTACCAGCGGTGGATCTTTTAGGGACCATCAACAAATTTTCAAACTAAGCACTCTTAAGAAATAAAAATCAGTAAATCCCTCGTCTCATGACCAACTGAAACAAAGGGTAAATCCTGCTACTTGATTACATAAATGAGGCACACCCATTTCAATTTAATTATACGTTTTTTCATATTTTCAAAGAGTTTTTTTTTTTGTCAAAATGTAGAATTTTTTTTCAGTAGCTTCTCTTCTTTGCTACTATAGTCTCTTCGCCAGTGTTGCCAACTCCCCAGCAAGAAAGGCCGCTATTGGCTGTCCTAAAAGGCGCTATAAGGCGCTAGATGACGTCATCACCCAATCTGCATATTTCACATCATCCAGCTGTAGGAGATTCAGAATCCCTGCGATTGTTTGTTTTTTTGGAGTCTATCAAAGCGGTGCAGAAAGATAGCTGGAAGGGAAAACTTGCAGGAATTGTAAGCATATTAGCTTTTATAGAGAAGCAAATAAATAAAATAGATATAATTCAGCCATTTAGTTCCACACTCCATGCCAGTTATTGTCAGTAATTCACCATTAGTTGTTTGCCAACCAATGAAAAAAAACTCAGGAAAAGCAATGCAGAGAAAAGAGGAGCAGAAAGGGGGAGAAATTTAAAAAAGCACCAGTTCATTATTATACAAATGGTTTTATAAATTAGTTTGTAACCTTTAGTGAGATTGGCAAGAGATCTAAAGCTGAGACACAATTATGTCAGACATTATGATTATCACATTATTAGTGTTCCGATGGCATTTTACTGAAATGATTTTAATAAAAAACAATTAACAATAATTAATTAACAATAATTAATGTGCACAAATAAGAATTAGTTGTATTCCCCATACATGTAAACAGAGTTTATGGGGCAATTAGGAACTTGTGGCCCTAGGTAACTGCCTACTATTGTAATGAAACGGGATAGATGGACCCAGTATTCAAGGTGAGACAGCCAGTAGGAAAGTTCAAAACGTTTATTGAAACAAAAACAGACAGAAAAGAAGCGCGCTGCTGAGGAACTGTGACCACAGCGACTGCAGGTGCAGGGCGGAACCCATCATTCTGTAGAGCGAAACACAGGTAAGTGACCATGATCATCTGAACAGAAGATGATAAGTAGAGTGAGTCACTTACCTGGTCTTTTATAGATTTTTATGTTATTATAGGTGTAAAAATTCTGTATATTGTTATATGGAGCCTAGGCGGACATTCAGCTGAAGAAACTCATTGCTTTCCTTCATCCACCAAAGCCAGTCAGGTTTGAACCACACCTCCACTAAAGCCAATTGGCATCCTTAGTTCATCTTAAAAGGCCGCTGATACGCACCTGTCTGCTCCTGTGGGCAGGCGGTGGATGCGCTGTCAGACTTCATTCAGATGACGCCGTTTCAACCCACATCCACCTTCATAGCTAAAGCTTCATCAGAGTTTCATTCCTCCCGGACTCATTTCAACCGGTCCGTCAGAAGACCGCCACCTTGAGCCTGGTTCTGCCAGAGGTTCATCCCAATGGGGAGTTTTTCCTCTCCACTGTCACTCCATGCTTGCTCATCATGGACAGGTTCTCTCAACGAGTGTTATCCAACTGGACTTCCATCTTCCAGGTCCCTGAGTGAAACTCTAGTATCAGCTCATGCAGTCCACTGGATCTCTCCATAAAGCTCAGCAGACCGTCTCTCTAACCAGCAGTCTACAGACTGACCAATTTCATCTATCTCCACTCCACCACCAGTTTCAGGCCTGGAGGGACACAGCCCTGTTCTTTGCTCCTGTTCATGCATATCTATCAAATTTAAGCGCTAAGTTTCCTGCCGAGGTCTGAGCGCCAAAGACAAAAGTAATTGTATCAATAAATTTATCATAATTGTCTTTTCTCTTCATGTGGGTTATTCTGATTGAAATACACTGAATCTGAAAAAAAGTGAAAGATAGTTGCTTCATAAATGTTTTGTGGCCATCAAAATGCTTCAGTGTTATTCTATGGGTCAAATAGTAAAGTAAAGCATAGTAAAAGCATTTGGCACAATTTGGATAGGTTTGGAGATATTGGTGGCACCTAAAGTTCAAAACCCCACAGCTCTGGGATTGTTGTAGCTAGAGGTCTAACATTGTTACGGTGACCAAACGTCCGTATTTCCCGGGACATATCCGTATTTCACGTCCTGTCCTGGGCGTTCCGGGTTTTTTTTAGAAAGTGAGGAAATGTCCTGATTTTTTAAATTACCTTAATTGGACCATTAAATTTACAGGCACTAGGGCACTGCGTACGCCGCTGCGTGTGACGTTACCCCTGAGCCGCGTCAGTGCGGGCAGCCCTGTTCTTAATCAGAATATAGATTGCGTGGCTGTCAGTATGCCAACAACATGCCAAAGCGCAAATGTATGTTTACCGACGATCTACAAAAAAGTTTCCCCGCTTTCAGAGCGCATTGAGACAAATGGGAGGCCTTGTGCACAGTGTGCAAAGCAGGCACATACACTCACCGGCCACTTTCTTAGGTACCCCATGCTAGTAACGGGTTAGACCCCCTTTTGCCTTCAGAACTGCCTCAATTCTTCGTGGTATAGATTCAACAAGGTGCTGGAAGCATTCCTCAGGGAGTTTGGTCCATATTGACATGATGGCATCACACAGTTGCCGCAGATTTGTCGGCTGCACATCCATGATGCGAATCTCCCGTTCCACCACATCCCAAAGATGCTCTATTGGATTGAGATCTGGTGACTGTGGAGGCCATTTGAGTACAGTGAACTCATTGTCATGTTCAAGAAACCAGTCTGAGAGGATTCCAGCTTTATGACATCGCGCATTATCCTGCTGAAAGTCGCCATCAGTAGTTGGGTACATTGTGGTCATAAAGGGATGGACATGGTCAGCAACAATACTCAGGTAGGCTGTGGCGTTGCAACGATGCTCAATTGGTATCAAGGGGCCCAAAGAGTGCCAAGAAAATATTCCCCACACCATGACACCACCACCACCAGCCTGAGCCGTTGATACAAGGCAGGATGGATCCATGCTTTCATGTTGTAGACGCCAAATTCTGACCCTACCATCCGAATGTCGCAGCAGAAATCGAGACTCATCAGACCAGGCAACGTTTTTCCAATCTTCTATTGTCCAATTTCGATGAGCTTGTGCAAATTGTAGCCTCAGTTTCCTGTTCTTAGCTGAAAGGAGTGGCACCCGGTGTGGTCTTCTGCTGCTGTAGCCCATCTGCCTCAAAGTTCGACGTACTGTGCGTTCAGAGATGCTCTTCTGCCCACCTTGGTTGTAACGGATGGTTATTTGAGTCACTGTAGCCGTTCTATCAGCTCCAACCAGTCTGGCCATTCTCCTCTGACCTCTGGCATCAACAAGGCATTTCCGCCCACAGAACTGCCGCTCACTGGATGTTTTTTCTTTTTCGGACCATTCTCTGTAAACCCTAGAGATGGTTGTGCGTGAAAATCCCAGTAGATCAGCAGTTTCTGAAATACTCAGACCAGCCCTTCTGGCACCAACAATCATGCCACGTTCAAAGTCACTCAAATCACCTTTCTTCCCCAAACTGATGCTCGGTTTGAACTGCAGGAGATTGTCTTGACCATGTCTACATGCCTAAATGCACTGAGTTGCCGCCATGTAATTGGCTGCTTAGAAATTAAGTGTTAACGAGCAGTTGGGCAGGTGTACCTAATAAAGTGGCCGGTGAGTGTATGTCTCGGTGTCCAATGGAGGTGCAAAGGATCTGAAAAGCCACCTGGACACCGAAAGTAAAGATCTATTGATATGTTTGTTCCTTTTTGGTACATTTTGAGTAATTTTTGCTACACAAGAGGTATTTTTTTGTTAATTAGCTCATTTGTTAATTTATTTTTTCCAATAGCCTACAGAACTTACATTATTTCATTCATTGCTGAGGCTGAGTATCATCTGTTATTGGGAGTTGAGAGTTATTGTTAACTTTTATTGTTAAGTGAGAGATGTTTAGATGAGACATTATTTCTTTCATTGTGCTATTCATTCATTACAGGAATTGTTAAGCATTTTAAAAAAAATACATTTTGATTAAAATTATCGTTTGTTATTGGAGTTATTGCTGTTGAGTTTTACTGAAAAGCATTGTTAATAAATCAACTGTAAATATCATGTTATTGTAGGATTACGTAGGTCTATGTTAAGTGAGTGCATGCCACAGACATGAACAGAGATCCCCCCCGCCGCCACCCCCACGCTCTAAGGTGTCCTGGTTTTCCCAAATGAAAATATGGTCACCCTAAACATTGTCTGCATTTGTGGTTGACATGATGTAGAACCAATGTAATACAATGAGACCTGTCTATTCTCAAGAATGTCTTCTGCTGTTCAAAACAGTCCTATCATGTTCGAGAATAAAAAACAACTTTGAGTCATGTTTGAACTAATGCAGCTTCTACTCACACAATTTCTATATTCAGAAACCAGAGGGTGATAGCTTTCAATTAATGTATTGCACATGTAATTTGGGCTTACAGTTCCTAAGTTATTTGCTTTTCCATTTGGGTATGCAAAATAGGCGAGGATTACTTCAAAATAAGGTGGATGTTAAGGCTAGAATTTGTTGTTGTTGATTTAATTCTAAAATATTTACATAAATAAAGTGCATATAGATATACTGCAAAGGCCAAAACTATTCATATCCCTGGTTGATATTGAATGGAAATAATCTTTCAATTTGATCATTGTTAAGCTGAAATAAATCTGCTTTTACGTAGAGGGACAGATGTGAGAGAGTGAGACAGATGTTCCTTCAGATCATGGCAGTATCAACTGCATGTTCATGGGGAAAGATGATCTATGTTTATAAGTACCTGCTCATGTTCAGAGTCTAACATTATATAGTTGTTGATGTCAAATTCAGTCTGAAGTACGTTCTGAGTTACCAGCAGAGTTTAACCCCGGTCAGAGTTAAATAAATGTTTAATCTCCACAGTGGAAGGTCAGAGGTCATACCAACTGGACTGTTGGTCTCCTTAGAAACCAATCAGTCATCCAAGGTTTCACCTCACATCTCTGTAGCCAATTATACTACTATTGTCACACATTGTGTGCTGCATAAAAGCGTACGCACTGGATGAAACATCATCTGTATCTGGGATGTTGGGCACGTTTAAGAGTGTGTAGTGGGCTGAGCTTTGAAAGGCAACCGTACCCTGTGCTTCATTAAATCATGCAATGAATTTTAATGTAAAGCTTCTAAAAAAGGCTCTGCCATCCACCTTACTGAATGAATGTAGGCCTATGGTCTATGACAATTCCAAGACATTTTTATACAGAGGAAATAGACTCCCAAAGTGAGGAACATGTAGAAAATTGCAGATGTGTGGATTTACCTCGAGGAGCTGTATAAATAGTATATAATAATCATTAAATCTATTTCTCCATTGTGGGTGCAGTCTTGATTTTTCCAGAAAAAAGCATTGTTGCATCATGGGTACCTGTAAGCGCAAACTCCAACATCCTGCACTGTTAGTGCCGTGGTAAGTTGTAGCCCATAGAGTCATGAAGCTTAAGCGTAAATTCAATCTGGAAGACTCTTATCAGCTTCACCTGAATCACCTGTGATGTCCCATATTCAGCTCCACCCAATCAGCTCAGGGGCCACACCTTCTCCAATGCCAATCATCTTGCAAGACCCTTCCATTTAGCTCCTAGCCTAGCTGCTCTCTCCCGCATGCTAGCAAACTTTCACCCACCTCCACCCTCATTCTCAGTCCTACTCACCCTCTGGCTTATTCCACCACCAGCATTCGGGCCACGGGGAGAAGGCCAATACTTTTTTAGGTTATTCATGCAACCGTATGTCGATTCCCAGCATCAAAATCTTCTACCGGGGCCAGAGCGCCACATAACATTTAGTTTATGTCTTCATCTGCTTCTGTCTCCCTGAACCCCAGTCAGCCTCAGCAGATGGCCGCTCACGCTGAGCCTGGTTCTGCTGGAGGTTTCTTCCTGTTAAAAGGGAGTTTTCCTCCCCACTGTCGCTACAAGCATGCTCAGTGTGAGGGAATTGCAGAGAGACAATAAGTCCTCACAATAAGCTGGTTTTCCTTAGATAGAAATATTTTAAAGAACACTGGAAAAATTTGTAAAAAATGTATTAAATTAAGTGTATTTACCCTTAATTTGAGTAGCTATATGAATATTTTTATTCTTAAAATAAAATAACTGGATAACACGCACTTGAAATAAGACAATGCAATTGTGTTTCTTATTTTAAATATAAATTGTCCTGTTCTATTGGCAAAATGTCTGTTTTACCTCCTTAATACAAGAGCAAATGCACTTATTTTTAGAAAAAATTACTTATCTAGATTTCAATTTGTTCCAGTGTATATGATTGTCTAATTCCAACATTTCTCTATGTGACTCTCTGCAAGTTGAATTAGCCCTACCTGACAGACAAGCTCCAAAACACATGGCTTACTGTAGTTCAGTCCAACCCGCTCCATGGCGCTCCAGAATGAAGGACAGTTGTCCTCCATTTTCTATTACATATATGGATCAAGTTTTGACTGATGATGCAGCAGCACACATCACTTTCTGAAAACTAGATGAGCCAGGCAGGGTGACAGACCTGGTTGATGCAGTAAATATTGATATAAGAGGCTGTCTGGATGCCTGAACCGATCCTACTTTTGTGTTAATCCTTCAGTTGATCAGGTTGCAGTCATTGACCACTGCAGCCCACCTGCATTCAGGTAAGGATGAAGCTGTTATGTGGCTTCAAACATTTGTGCATTCTACATATTCTCCAGCTTGGGAAATATCAGCATCTGTGCACATCTGGGTCTTTGTAGTGGTTGATGATTGAAGAGTCTTCAGCTTCCAATAACTAGGAGATAATTATGTTGGATGTTCAGATATGAGATAGCAATCAGAACAGATGAAATGCCTTCAATGAGAACCTTTCACGCTAAATAAATTGTTGATGTGTTTAGACACTTTTAGCTTTTCTGTGCATCATGCACATACGTATATCCTCCAGCAAAGCTGATTGTATCACAGTCAAGCGACTTTTCAACTCTCTGGCAACTTGGTTTCAGATATGGGAAATTTGCATTAATTAGATGGGCTCTTTTAGTAACAGGAATGCTGCAGGATGAATACATTAAACACTTTAAACATGCCATAAATGCTAAACAACACTGCTTGTTTCCAAACAAGAACATCACTTCTTTTCAAACCAAAACATTAATATCAACAACTGATATATATCTATATATATATATATATATATATATATATATATATATATATATATATATATATATATATATATATGCATCCATCCATCCATCCATCTTCTTCCTCTTATCTGGGTCGGGTCGTGGGGGTAGCAGCTTCAGTAGGGAGGCCCAGACGTCCCTCTCCACAGCCACTTGGTCCAGCTCCTCCGAGGGAATCCCAAGGCGCTCCCAGGCCAGCAGAGAAACATAGTCTCTCCAGCGTGTCCTGGGTCTCCCCCTGGGCCTCCTCCCGGTGGGACTTGCCTGGAACACCTCAACAGGGAGACGTCCAGGAAGCAAACAGATGCTGGAGCCACCTCAAATGGTTCCTCTCGATGTGGAGGAGCAGCGGTTCTACTCTGACTCCTCCCTGGATGACTGAGCTCCTCACCCTATATCTAAGGGAGAGCCTAGACACAGTACGGAGAAAACTCATTTCAGCCGCTGGTATCCGGGATCTCATTCTTTTGGTCATGACCCAAAGCTCATGACCATAGATGAGGTTAGGAACGTAGAGAGACCGGTAAATCGAGAGCTTTGCTTTTTGGCTCAGCTCTCTCTTCACAACCACAGACCGGTACAGCGCACACTTCAAAGCAGACGCCGTACCAGTTCGCCTATCGTTCTTCCGCTCCATCTTCCCATCATTCTTGAACAAGACCCCAACATAGTTAAACTCCTCCACTAGAGGCAGCACATCCTCCCCAACCCGGAGAAGGCACTCTCTACCCTTTTCCGGCTCATATATAGATATATATAGATTAAAAAAAAAAAATATATATATATATATATATATATATATATTTTTTTTTTTTTTTCCTTTTGTTCACTATACTGCAGGATAACAAGAACTCTATGGCTTTCATTGTTGATGGGAGGACACAGCATGGAGGGCAAAAGAGTTTCTATAGATAAAATATCTTATATCATTAAAAACCTTTGCTATTATGAATTTAGTTTAAAGACTCAGAATAATTGCATTTAAATGACTTGAAAGTATTCTGCATAAATGTCAGAAAATCTGCTCCATTTATTTATTTATTTTTAGTTTTTAACGCACTAGTGGCTCGTTTTTTCGACAGTAGGCTGATTGGTATGATGATATGAGAGAAAGGGAGAGACGTGCGGTAAAGGACCATAGGTCGAATTGACTCCTGGCCGCATCGAGGACTAAGGCCTCTGTAAATGGGTGATGCACGCTAACGACTGCACCACTGAAGCATGTCTGTAAAATCTGCTTTTTAAAGCTGTTTAGCATAATTTATTATCTTTTATGTATTTGGCCAAGTTCTACAGAAGATAGAGTGAAGGCCTGTCTATTGGTAGGCCTTGGTACTTCATGAAAGGCTATTATTTCATGCTGTTATAAGGTGTAACAGTTTAGTGTAAATCAGGATCGTGAAAAGGCCATGCTATAGCTAGTAATGTATTAACTGCACAGCATTATAAAACACATGGTTATGAGGTAAGTTGTTTTATCTTTCTTTTATAGCAGCATTCCCAGTAAAACATGCTGGAAATCAACAAACATCAGTCAGTTAGGATCAGTTCTTTAGTTTTTTATTCTAATGGTTATTAATGATGAATCCTTCCTGCTGTTCTTTCCCATTTAAGTTTGTTAAGTCCTATTGTATCTCACTGTGTTTTCTGATGCACCAGAACCTGAGGCCTTCCCATCAAACATTCTTCACTGTTAGAATAAGAGATGCTGCTTCTACTCAATTCAACTACTTAACTGCATCTTTTGACTCAGCAGCTTCAAAAACAAGAGCTGCTCTTCTATAAGTATTGAGAAAGATGCGTCTGTTTAAGGCTGGAGGATCAGCAACCATCTCTGTCATCATTATCCAACAACAAACCAGTCAGAGAGACAATCGGTCTTTGTCAGTCACGTGACTGACGCGCCCCCTAGCGCCATTTTTGTGGTGAGCTGAAGAAAAACAAAACAGCAGAAAACAAGAGGAGAGCGCTGCAAGCCAGCAGCGAGGATCATCAGTTAAATGGAAAAGAACAAGAAAACTGAATGGATACCCTACCCAGACAAACTTTCTAAAGCTGCTAGGGAACGATATTATATATTATTATTATAGTGACAAGGCAGATGTTGTGGGCAGTTGCACAGATAGCTGCAGTTATTAGAGTAGTTTGTGCTGCTCATCAGACTGAACGGAAACACTTGTCATACTTTTTGCACATTGATAAGTTGCACACTGTATTTGCTGTTCACTTTACCCGGGCCTGTTTTCACTGGGATCTGCAGTCTTCTTCACAGATATCACCTGTTAGGTCATATCTCTACGGAAGACCACAGACCACAGTGAAAACAAGTCCAGGGAAAATGAAAATTTTCTAATTTAATCTAAAGAGCAATCTGCTATATACGAGGGAGGAAGACAAAGTAAAACATTTGAAGCTTTGCACTGTTCTGCATTATTTATGTATTTGAGATTTTGTATTGCATTTTCATAAATTCTCTGCTTGATTGAAAAGATAATAACAACGCTTGTTTCAAATTTCAAACTCCACTCTTTATTGTACACACATTTTTACAACTTCAGAAACATTGCTAATATTTGAAGTGATGGTGAAACTTATATTTGTTTTGCTGTTATTTTTCAAAAGTAACTTTAAAAAAAGCAAAATTCTATTTGTGTGAAAAGAAGAATAAAAAAAGAAGAATAAAGTTGAAACAGTACTTGATCTGGCATTCATTTATTAGCTGGTTTCTCTGTGAAAATTTCAAAACAGTCACTAATCACTGTGACTCTATGTCCAAAGGCCTCCACAAACTGATGAGGCATCATTTTGTGCAAGGTGTCTATCTGGCCACACAATTGTACGCTTTAGATTTGCATATAAAAATGACACCATTTCATTGAGTGTTCTGTACACTGTGAAACACGGAAGAGATAAGCAAGGTGTTGTGAGGGCAGATCCAATCTCAGACGCATGAAGGTTAACAGAAGCATTTGAAATGGACTGAGAATTTTGTTTTGAGCAGACATCAGAGGCAGTAGAAAATTAAACAAAGCCATAAAGGTTGCCAAGTTTGGTAGACCCGTATAGTACTTGACTTTTTCATTACTGTCTCCAAAGAAGCCATCAGAGATCCGCAGCTCATCAAGTTCACGCCGCAGCTCTCTGTTTTCTTCCAAAAGACGGTTCATCTCTGCACACCTGAGCACACACAGGTTACATTCTGTCTGTCCTTCCTGACGACCACCTTCTGTGTCATCCTTGGTGTTTGGCCGGCCAACGTTTTCAGCAGCCTTCTGCGTGTCAGTCTGTTGCTGGTTAGGGTTCTCTGTCGCCTCATGTGTAACTTCATCCTGTCGCTCAAGGATTTCATCAGCCTGATGGAGCCCCGTTTCAGTTGCTTGCAGGGCATTCTTTTTCAGCTGTTCCCGATAACCACGTCTTAAAGAGCTGTCTGTGTCTGTTGGTTTGATGTCAGTTTGGCCCAGATGCAGGGATGGAGCCCAGTCTGGGTCAGTCTCCATCATCTCATATGCGGGTCGACCTGCAAAGCAGATGAAAGGTTGAGTGTTTTACACATCTATTCCAAACACTATATAAAGCACCTTAATAACAGAGCCCATTAGATTAGATGTGTAATAAAATAAGATAACCTTATGTGTCCCACAGTGGGGAAATTTGCTATACCGAAACAGCACAAGGACATCGGACTAGTAAGGCCAGAGGTAAATAAATAAACTGAAAAGCTTACAGACGAACAAAGGATTATAATAAATAAACTTAAGTAGATTGCACAGGATGAATAAATACAGTGAGTTGGCTGACGAGTGGGTATGTACACTGTTTTATATGTACAGTGTATGTATATATATTTATTCATTAAAAAAATATTTGTATTGCAGATTGTGTAAATTATTATATACAGAGAATGCATTATTTATTAAATTTAAGCGGTGTAAAAGAGAAATAAACAAAAAAAACATCACTTTCCGCTTCTCTTCCACAGCATGTTTCAGTAGGTTTACATGAACTCCTGCAACTTTATAAGCAAACCATTTCAGCGTGTTGATTTCTATTAGTGTATATTTATAAGGACTTACCTTTGTGAAAATGCCGAGAGCAAACACGAGCATGAGGAGATATTTTATGGAACGTGATGTCTTTCCTTCTTACAGCAGCGACCCATGCAGCCCGACGCCTCTTTGTTAAGTCCTCTGTCTGCAGTCCGTAAGTGGGGGAATACGAAAAACCGTAAGGCACCATCTGATGTTTTCTGTTTAGAATTACTATTGCATCCTTTGACACAGCACCAGTGTCCCATTATTTCCAAAGGAAGCAACTAGAACACTTCTACTCTCTGTTAGTTTTCTTTTGTTTGTTGCTGCTGTCTCTTCACCACAGAAATGGCGCTAACTACCCTAAATGCATTGTGCTTTTGCGGAAGTGACGTAAACTGTCAAAGACCGATATGGACTCACCCTCCAGGAGTTCAGCCTGAGCCGCTCTAACCATCACATTTCTCTTCATAGAAGACTTCTATGATCTATCGATGGACAATAATTGCCCCGTTTCTCCTCTCTGTTTCTCATACTTGATTCATTTGCTGTACTAAAACAAGATTTAATCAGATTAAATGATACAGGATTAGTTTATGTTTGTTTACCAGACACATTTCTAAAGTGCTCTTTTAAACAGTTTATTAATCTATGGAGGCTTACAAAACTTAAACAGCATTTATGTATTAACCAACTTTTAAGCCTTTTTCTTTACAATTTTTATTTAAACGTCTTGATTGTGTTTGGAAGGATGTTTGAGCTCTGCTTGTTTTTCAGTGTAGTCCTGTTTCTCTGACTGTGACTAACTGGATGTGCTCTCTTCATCCTCTGACATGGGAGCTGGCTCAGAGCTCGTCTGCCTGGCTGTGTGTTTCCTGGACGGGGCCGCCTGTGGAGCTGGCTGACAGTTGTCCTTTGTATCTATGCGTCTTTTTTCTATGTCTGCTTCTGTCTCCTTGAACCCCAGTGGGCCTCAGCAGATGGCCGCTCACACTGAGCCTGGTTCTACTGGAGGTTTCTTTCTGTTAAAAGGGAGTTTTCCTCTCCATTTTCACTAAAAGCATGCTTAGTGTGGGGGATTGCTGAAGAGTTTATTTGATGCAATCAACTGGTTTTCCTTAAATTAAAAACTTTAAATCAATCTGACTGGATGATCTGGTGAACTATAAAGTGCCTTGAGATGACATGTGTTGTGAATTGGTGCTATAGAAATAAACTGAATAGAATAGAATGATATGTGTTAGAAAAGGGTTCAATGCGTTTCATCCAATAAGCACAGAATGAATTGTTGCTTACCACCAGTTACTATCTTTACTTCCTTTAACTGATTAAAGATGTAATTAAAAGGAAGTGTGATGAGACAATGGTGATCATCCTGTCCCAGTGGCAAATGGGCTTTGGAGAGATTACCATGGTTACTGAGATTTATCACATACATAAAGCTGCTAATTGAATGTTTTCTGCTCAGGTTCATCTGTTTTATATGTTTACTCATCATCAGATTGAAAGGGGAAAAAATGTGTTTTCTAAACACCTTAGCAATGCTCAGAGAAATATATGACACACAATTATAACCATTTTTATTTAAAACTGTAGATTGAATTTACAAATGTTATTTGCATTTATCCCCTTCCTTTGGGAGCAGTGGGTTTCTCCAATGGAGCGTTTGTCGCCTTCCCAGGAGAAAGGTGCCCTCCGCAAACCACTAAGTCACCCTCCTCTATAGGGGAAAAATTAAAGCACAATGGTAAATATGAAAATTGCAGCCATTGTCATAAAGAAAGTGGTATGCCGCTGAGACTGAGGTGGCAGTTTTAGTCGACTTTTTGTCCAGAATATTTTCTCAGCAAGCAAACTATCAGGACGTCTTAAAGAGGTTTTTTATCCTCAGTTTCCTCAAGCATGTCTTGAATCATTAAGGCTGGAAATTAAATCTATATGTGTCTATTTTACAGAAAGATCATATAAAGATACTTTATCCTTGAGTAGTGATATAAACCTTTGAATTAAATAACCTATTTGCACTAGAGTAATGGCTTGCATGATTACACATTTCACTTTGGTGCTTTTAAAGGCTGGCTTTTCATGCAACCTAATGTTAAACATCAGAAAGCCACATTAACTGTTTTTCCAACAACTAGTTCTGTTGGCTTTTGACGATTCAATAAGGACATCTCACTAAAGTCATCTACCTGTTGAGAATAGGTTGGCAGACCAGACATGTCATTCAGTCCTGAAAAAAAGGCTGCAACACTGTTTGGCATGCATGTGGGATATTTAAACAAATTTTTGCCTGCAAGGACCTTTTTGTCTTTGTTCGTTTGTCTTATTTTTGTAGAAAAAGGACATTGGCAGGTCCTTGAGCTGGATAAAGACCTCATATCTTTTGATTAAATTTATTCATTTAAAAATACTTGATTGATTCGAAAGGTAAATTGCATTTTGAAGGAGCTAATATTAAAATTTTTTGCAATTTCTTTTATACATATTTTTGGTTACTTAGAAAAAAAAATGTTTTAAGCACAGAAAGATTTCTAGCCCAGCTGGTTCAAATCTGTGAATCATATTCTTAACAAGCTGTCCGTTTTGGCGTAGTGTTCATATGTTTTATTTAAATTATTTATTTTTGTTATTTTTACCATATTGCACGTGTCAAAAATAAATCAGATTTACAAAATCAAGTGCACACACAACACCAGGTCTCACTGATAAGAGCAATTAATCCCAGAATGGTTAACTTTTAAAAACAACTGAACACTTAGACAAGCAGCTCTCTGTAGTATATAGGATAGGATAAGATCTTTATCTTTTTGTTAAAAGGAAGTATTTTTTTCTCTTTACTGCTGCTGCATGCATGTAAGGGTTTGCTGTAAAGACTGATGTGTTTTTTTATTAAACAAAGAGGGAGAGACCAACACTCAGTAAAACATAGAAAGATCGATCTTTGTCTTTGCAAATGCATAAAGCGTTTGAAAGGCTCCGGCTCTATGAGAGGCAAAAGTCTCGAAGGAGAATGTGCACAAAATTTTTTACATCACAGAGAAGAGATGCATGCTCCCTGGAGACAATAGATTGTTTCTAGTCTAATCCAGGCTGTTATCAACATTCCTCCTTAGCTGGCCTTGGTGCAGAACTAGATTGTGAATCGCCTCTGACTCCAATTCCTTAAACACAATCAGTAGGGAAAGATCTGAAAAGATGATAAAGAGGAGCATACCTCCTCCTAGGACGAAAAATTTGGTTACCGCTAAATAAAACAGGATAAAAAATAATCATAATTGACATTTTTCCATCATGTTAGGCTTAATAGAATAGAATGTTAGGCTTAGCCCCTGGGGCTCCCTGGACAGGCAAAATACATTTTAATGTTTTCTACATTTTTGAAACTTGCTCAGTGCCTTTTGCCAATAACTGACTCTATCATTCATCAACACATCATATCTGAGAATCTGTTTCAAGTCAGGAGACTTGACCAAAGCGCTATACACGACATTCACTCACACACTGATGGTACATTGATACATTGTAGCCACAGCTGCCCTGGGGCTCATTGACAGAAGTGAGGCTGCCGTACACAGGTGCCACCAGGCCCTCTGACGGTAGACATCGGTAGACATCGGTAGACAATGCAGGTGAAGTGTCTTGCCCAAGGACACAATGACACCGAAAGCCGAAACTTGGTCTTGAACTTTCAACCCCTCGATTTCAGGGTAAAGTCCAACGTCCGTTGCCGCTGTGACCCTAGGTACAACCAGCTTTTCTCCATTTGTCATTTTCTATAGACTTAGCATATCAGAAACAATTCTATTTGATTTAACTGTCTCTGTAAAGCCTTGATGTTGGAGAGGACCTCTAAATACATAACTGCACCAAAAATTCTAAAAGTACTGCAAATATGATGAGAAACAGACAAACAAAATTCAATTGAATTCAGTTTATTTATACAGCGCCAATTCACAAAAGAAAATTGATTGGAAAAAATCTGCAAAAATCATGTTTGTATATAAGATTCATAAGACAAACTAACTTTTTCTTTCTTCCCTCCAGATATCTGCTGAGCGGCCATCTCAGTCACGCTTTTGCAGTCTATATTCTGGTCTCATGGTCTGACTTTGTCCTCCTGTTACTTTTTACTCAATATGTCTTGTAGTTTTCACAAAAATATAAAAAAAAAGCTGTTAAAACCAGTGGGTAAGATTAATATATAATAGAGTAACAAAGTTATGTCAAAAAGACGAAAAGAAATTAATTGATGACAGTCTGTTTTGTTCACTCACTGTTTTATGGAGTCCTTATAGGCCCTGTTGAATAGAAATGCATACATTACAAATAACAGCTTTTTGAGTTAAGATGTCTGACTCAAAAACAAATTTTTAAGAAATCTACATGTCACTAAACATATCGAAAAGAGGAACAAAAAAAATAGTTTTGAATAGTTGAGCAGATCGTCTAGTTGGTTTATTCCTAAAGTTGCTTTTCTGTGTAGATACTCCCACTCTGTTCCTCACTCTTTTAATCAGAGATCTGATGGTGAATTCGCTGATTATAATGTGAAAGTGTTTGGATTCTCTCATAACGTATCTCTATTTAGTGCTTAGCAGTACCATAAATTTCACATAAATTTAAATTAATTTAAAATTAAAGCAAGGAAGATAAAATATTTTAAATCACCCTGAAATATGTCTGCATTATATGAATATATATGATTATATACTTCTGTCCTGTTTTATGTGGTACTATGAGTGTAAGAAAAATCAGCCTCACCATATCTGTTTTATTAAATATTTATACAATTCCATACTTAGCTTTTATAACATTTCCACTTCTGAGAACACCTATCCACCTTAAGCTTCTTCAGCCAGTTTGTGTCATGTATGTCTCTATCTCATCACCTTTACTCTATAACTCTTAACTCGCATTTCTTTCATACAGCAGATTGTGCTCTCAGGAAAAGTAGCTTTAGTTACCCGAGTTGTTGCAACATGTTATACTGTAAGCAGCAAAGCAGCATCGCTGAATTGAGTCAAGTAACTACTCATACTCCCATTATGATTAAAGGAAAAGTCCGCTCATAGGGCCAGATTTATCAAGATCCAATTTTGCGTGCAGTAAATTGCGCTCGCAAACTGGAATTTTGCGCGAGGGGCTGAACCATGGTTTGCGGGTGATTTAACAAGAGCGATTGCGTAACTGGTGGCAGGTGCAAAACTGTTGGAGACGCCCTATTTAAATGATGGTTTTGCGCGTTTTGCGGCAAAGTAGTTTGTGCAAACTAGTGCATTAAGAAATTTTAATTATACAGTGACACCCCCACCCCCTCCAAAAAAAAAAAAAAAAATATATATATATATATATATATATATATATATATATATATATATATATATATATATATATATATATATATATATATATATATATATAAATAAATAAATAAACCTTGGCTACCTTTATTCCCTAAGGTGGTATGTGGCTGAATTTCTACTTCACTGCAGTAAAAAAAAACAAAAAAAAACAGGTGTTTTGTATTGGCCTGTAGAAAAATGCACATACCAAATGGCTCACAATGGGACTGTGGATGAGATGACTGCGCATACACATCTCCGCAGCATTGGCATGTTGCTCCACAGGCGCAGAGGTCGGGGTTCTCCGTTAGGGCGTCAGGGCGACATGGCATTTAGAACGTCGGACAGCACTTCTGAAAAACGAGATTGGGAGATCCCAGCTCTCGCTGCAACCGTACGCTGGAATGACCCAGATGCAAAAAAGTGCAATGTTGCAAGGAGTTTTGTGATATCTGGTGTTGCGTGGGTCCTCCTTGTGGCTGGCTCCAAATCCATTTGGAGTTCCCCCAACAGCTCCAAAATGGCAATGCTGGATAAACGATATGTTTTGATGATCGTTTCCTCGTTCATTCCAAAAATATTCACACGGAGTGAAAAAATGCGTTCTCTGCGTCTCCTTGCTTCATTTCGATGTCTCCTTCTTGCGACAATAACCGCTGCCATGTGTGCGCAATTACGCATACAGACCATTTGCACCTTCTTTTGAAACGTGTTAAATATAGAGTCAGATACCGTTAGCAAAATTGCTTTCAGGTTTGATAAATCACTTTGCGAGTGCTAAATTAATATATTTACATGTTCTCCTCCCACAAGACGCACTTTTGCGTGTAAACGCCCCATATTGCATATTCATTGCAGAAA
This sequence comes from Cyprinodon diabolis, assembly GCA_030533445.1. Taxonomy (NCBI): domain Eukaryota; kingdom Metazoa; phylum Chordata; class Actinopteri; order Cyprinodontiformes; family Cyprinodontidae; genus Cyprinodon; species Cyprinodon diabolis. The sequence continues at coordinate 38,745,772 of CM060076.1, forward strand.
AAGTACTAAATGGATAAGAGGCGCTATTTAGCACGTTTTAAAGAGCAAATCCTTTTAGCACGCTGTTGATAGATCAGTTTGTACATTTTTTAGCGTGCGCAGTGAAATAGCTCACGTTTTAATACACGCAAACCTTTGATAAATCCGGCCCAGAGTCAGAACTCAAACTTCTGAAAGTACTTTAAATATGAAATTACTCCATCCTGTTCAATAAATGATCAGCGTTTTTAATTCAGAGTAATTTTCATGTGAATGTGCTTTACTGGAGGCATCCATGTTTGTCAAAGAACACTACTGCCACCTACTGGTTAGTGACGTCAGGATGCGGTATCGGCTGTTGATCAAGTCCCAGTGCTGTATCTGGTGTTTGTCACAACGCGCTATTATCCAAGTCATCTTGAAAACATTCTTCTTCCAAATGTTGGCTACATATTACGGGTTTTTTCTCTGGCCAGAAGTTCGATGGCAAATCCTCCCTCTTCAAGTTGGTAATCCAACGACCAACCCGTCCGTGGAGGGTCAGGAATCAGAAAGGTGGAATAACTCTTTATTTTTCCCTTTTACCCGATGTATTCCAGCATCCAGCTGCCATGCACGTGGGCATTGTCAGTTTCACTATAGCTCTGGTGAATTTCAATGGTGAAGTCCTCTGGAAATCTTCAATAATTGTTGTTGATTGCAGATGTGTCTAGTAGTTCCCATTGATTTAGCTTGTAAAGCGGGGAGAATGGCGCTAGGCTTACCGCACCGTGACGTCACTGCTGGAAGATGGCAGGAGGGAGGGGTTACTATATACTACTATATAGAAAAATAGCCGCTCCCAAACTCAGTGAACGCAACAAAATTATTCTTTTTTACTGATTAATGCCGAATTCATCAAATCAACGCAAATGTATTCGTTTTAGGTATAAATAATGATCCATTGATTATTCCGTGATGACCAAACTTTTCCTTTAAAACAAAATTTAAAAGTTTTATGGGTTCTTTTTTTTAGTGTGGTGCATTGTCTTTAACCAATAAATAAATAGCAGACAGATTGTAACTCACAGTTTTTTTAACTACTGATTTTTTTGTCACATAATTAGCCAACAAGATAATTTCAAAAAAATTTCAATTGGCCGGTCTTTAAAATTCTACAACTTCCAATTTAGAAGTCATGACAGTATGAATGATTAATGACTTAATTCTCCCTGCAGATGAACAACTTGTTTAAACTTAATTGCACATGTCATCTCAAGGCACTTTACAGTTCAACCATGAATTTACAGTTCATGTCAATTGACATGTTGCCAATTCTCAACATGTCATCACAAGACAATTTACAAAGATCATCCAGTCAGATTGATTCAAAGTTTTCTATCTAAGGAAAACCAGTTGATTGCATCGACTCATTGACTCTTCAGCAATCCCTCACACTAAGCATGCTTGTAGCGACAGTGGAGAGGAAAAACTCCCTTTGAACAGGAAGAAACCTCCAGCAGAACCAGGGTCAGTGTGAGCAGCCATCTGCTGAGGCCGACTGAGGTTCAAGGAGACAGAAGCAGACATAGAAACAGAAGCATAGATACAAAAAGCAGCTGTAAAAGGCGGCCCAGTCCAGGAAACACACAGCCAGGCAGACAAGCTCCAAGCCAGCCCCAATGTCAGAGGATGAAGAGAGCACATCCGGTTAATCACAGTCAGAGAAACAGGACTATACTGAAAAACAGGCCCATCTCCAGCATCTAGAAACAAAGGTGTTGATGGCAGCAGCACAGATGATATTTCTCTCCAGGATGGATTCACAGCCAAACAGGAACAGACCAGATGAAGCTACTATGACAAAAAGCAGAGAGTGGCGTGCAGCTGGCCCAGTGGTTAGCCCGCACAAACCATGTACGGAGGCCTTAGTCCTCGACACGGCCAATCCGGGTTCGACTCCGACCTGTGGTCTTTTGCCGCATGTCTCTCCCCTTCTCTCATACCCCTTTCCTTGTCAGCCTACTGTCAAAACACCACTAGTGGCGTAAATATCAACACACACACACACAAAAAAAGCAGAGAGAGCAGAACGTTAGAGATTGAACTAACAGATTCTGCAGAATAGGAGAATAGAGATAAAATGAAGCAGAATGATGAAATGGGGGTCCCTATGTCCTCCAACAGTCTGAGTCTATAGCAGCATAACTATAGAGATAGCTCAGGATAACCTGAGCCACCCTAACTATAAGCTTTATCAAAAAGGAAAGTTTTAAGCCTAGCCTTAAAAGTAGACAGGGTGTCTGCCTCACGGACTAAAACTGGTAGTTGGTTCCACAGGAGAGGAGCCTGATAACTAAAAGATCTGCCTCCCATTCTACTTGTAGAAATTCTAGGAACCACTAGTAAACCTGCAGATTGAGAGCGAAGTGCTCTGTTAGGAACATAAGGAACAATCAGATCTCTGATATAAGATGGAGCTTGGCCATTTAAGGCTTTATATATGCTTAGAGCCCTGTGACACAATGTCAGTTTCAATGTGTTCTCAGATCGACAGAAAATCTTTTGCATTTAAGTCCACATGATCAGAATAGTCACATCAAATAAAATCAGGATTATCATGAAACACTTAAAATTAAATAAAATGTGTTCACTTACAAAAAGCTTAGATATGCAGTTTTTCTCACCATAAAAGGTCATGTTAGGACACAGCTCCCCCATGAATAAATGAGTATAAGTGAGCTTAATGTTTTCCTTAATGTTTTTCTATGTAAATGTAACCAAGAAAATGGATCAGCTCTTCTCTAGCTTTGCAATCCTTCACCACTTACCACAACACTTCCTGTCCTCTCTCTAGTTTCCATAGTATAGGACTACCTTTGCTGCAAGGTTTCCACATGGGTATTTATATACACCAGAGAAAACTGATGGAGGAATTTAGATGTGCGTCCCTACGGTCTGTGGAGATGGTCCATTTCTAGACTGGAGAAAATTTTTTGCAAGGCTCATGGGAATAGAGTATCTGAGGTGCCTGCCCTGCCGTTTCCACTTAAATACCTCACTACACACTACTGTTGGTAGCTTAACTTAGTACTCGTCTAAATCTGAATGAAACAGGACAAATGCATTAACATTATCCATAATAAATACAGGTGAGTGCATGCTTTAAAACATACACAAAAAAGGAAGGACTCAGCAGCCTTAGAGTGTTCTTCTTTCTGTTTGGTGTGTGCCACAGCTGGAGTCCATAAATGAAACACAGCATATAACGTTTTAACCATTTGTTCCATTTCTCCTTGATTTATCCCTAAGGAGGCAACACATTTTGCCTCAGAGGTGGAGCTTATTTTGTTTAGCTGGGAATAGCCTTTTACAGCACAGTTTATTTTGCAGACTAATTGTTAACTATAATCAGAACGCAAGAGGAAGCAAGTTTGTGACATATTTTGCAAATTATCTCTGTGGGGTGCAATGCATTACGGGCCATGGACTTTAAAGCTTTTAAAATCTGTTTTAAAATCGTATCCCTCCAGTAATGCTCAGAGTTGCATTCCCATCCAGGCAAAAATTTGCAAAGGATTAGCATGATACCTCTTTGAAGACGGCAGCTCAGGAGATAAAATCCTCTTATTGAAGATATTGTAAACATTACATGTTTGGTCCTATAGTCTGAGTGGTATACAACCACATGGCAAGCACAACACAGAAACCTGAATGGATTTCATTCACTTCAGTTTATTTATATAGTGTTAATACACAACACATGTCATCTGTCAAGGCACTTTACAGTTCACCAGATCATTTAGTCAGATTGATTTAAAGTTTTCTATCTAAGGGAAACCAGCTGATTGCATCGACTCATTGACTATTTAGGAAAATACCTCCAGCAGAACCATGTTCAGTGGTGGTAAAGGGCTGTGATTCTAAGGTCAATGAGAGAGAAGCAGAGATACAGAAAGGAGCAATGATACAAAAGATGGCTGTCAACCAGCTCCACAGGCGGCCTCGTCCAGGAAACACACTGCCAGACAGAAGAGCTCTGAGCCAGCTCCCATGTCAGAGGATGAACAGAGCACATCCAGTTAGTCACGGTCAGAGAAACAGGACTACACTGAAAAACATGCCGAGCTCCAACATCTATAAACAAAGGTGTTGATGGCAGCAGCACAGCTCCAGGATGGAGTCACAGCCAAACAGAAACAGACCAGATTGAGCTACTATGAGAAAAAGCAGAGAGAAAGGAGAACGTTAGAGATTGAACTAACAGATTCTGCAGAGTGGGAAAAAGGGTCCCTATGTCCTCCAGCAGTCTAAGCCTATAGCAGCATAACTATAGAGATAACCTGAGCCACTATAAACATTATCAAAAAGGAAAGTTTTTGATAAAGTTAGACTTAATATATAGGTCCAGGATGTTGGATTTAATGTGTATATATAATATTAATATATTGAGTCAAAAGAACAAAAAACAACTTATAGATATTTCATTTTAATCAGTGTAATATATTTATATTTACATAATTTATTTTTTGCTTTTATTTTTTGAATCTCAAGTTCAAATGCACACATTGACCCCTTTATGGTGGAGACATTCAATGTGACTTAATGTTATACAGAGAGCTCTAATGAGCACCAAAGATCTTCGTGTTGCACTCATAAAAACGACTGACTGAATGAACTCAATTTAATTCAGATTTTCCATTCAATACATTTTTGCTACTGAACTAAATCCACATTAATCTGCAACGTGTAATTTTATTGAGTCTTTTCAAAACAATTACTGAAATACTTTCTTATAGGAAATTAATATAATGAATATATGCACCATATTTGAATAAGAATAACATGTTGTCTTGTCTATCATTATGAGCCCTAAGTTCTTTTTAGGACATGAGACCTTAAAACCAGTGCTATGGAAGAATTGTGTCATGTTAAAAGAAAGTTGGGATGAAGGAAATTCATTTATGCTGTTTGCTGCTTGTGAAGCTTATCAAGAATCATTGGGCTTGAGTCCAGCTGAAATCTTTGGACAGCCCACCATCGGTCCATTCAAGGCCGTGGGGGTTACATTATTGCTTTATGCTTTCGCATATTAGTTCTGTTAACTATCTGAAATTCCTTCATGAGTGTTTGTTTGGCAAACCATGTTAACATCCATTTTAATGAAAGCTTCTTTGCCAACAGTGGAAAAAAAAACTTTGAATTCTTAGTTGCAGACTAAACTTCTCAATATTTGTTTTTTTCTGAGCTTCTAACCCTTTTCTTTGACTGTCTCTTTGTGTTTTCTTACAAAAAAGTCACATAAAATGCTTGAAACATGACAAAAAGTTGGTTTAAAAGTTGACGCTGTCACTTTTTATGTTCGAAGTTACATCTGACCGCCTTGCTTTGAATTTGTGGAAGCTGTTCCCTAAAGCTTGCTTTATGCCTTCCAATGTCAGTAATTACTAGGAGCTATGCCCACTGCTATTCATTTCTCCTTTTCTCTTAAAGACTTATAAAAAATAATCTTGCCCTTCCTGCCAAATACATATATCAAGCATCAAAAAACAAAACAAGTGTGTTTAATTATTCTCTTTGGTCAATAAATAGATATGTTATTTGTGCAAGAAATGCCTTTAATAAAATTGTTAGCATTGGCATCATGTTGCTTTGTTGCTTTTGTTGCAGGAATTAGAAATGATTGACTTGTAATTTGTAGTAATCACACTAAAAGTATTGTGCACCGATTGGGATAATGAAAGATTTAGACCCATTCCCATTTCTTTCACTTGCACTTATTTTGGACCCAGCACTCGGTTTTGCACATTCACGTTTAAGGTTAGTGTGTCCCAGTGGTTATAAGAGCTAGGGGGAACTGCCCTCTAACCCTTAAAATGATCTCTTCAGGCCGAGTGAGGTCAGGAACAGACTTGGGAATGAAATGGATTCCCAGAATACTTTGCATACTTATTCAGCGAGAGGAGAAATGGCATCACGCAGCGAGAAAGAGCTGCACAAATGTGAGTATATTTTAACAATTAACCATACATTAAAAAAAAATATATGTTTGAATATCTTGGTTGGACCTAAATAGAACTGAATTCCATACCGTTGTGTTAAAAAAATGAATATACTGATTTTGGCCAGCGTCTCCCAGGAACTGTTGGAAAAGTAATGAACTGTATATAAAGTTAAAAATTAGTCAACGGGTTTCTAAAATAATGGAGAAAATTAAGGATAACTGTGCCATTTTCTAATGCTACCAAAACCTGTGGCAAAACAACGTACTACAGCACTCTTTTGCTCGTTCTGTAACTTACACTCTTTTTCAACTTTCTTTTACTTTTTTCACCTTACATAAAGTTGCCTTTGGCTTTGCTCTTCTGAGCATCCACAACATCCATCTTCACTGTTACGTTTCAATTGTTAGGTTGGATCCATAAAACAGGTTGGAAACTTCAGACCTGAAGTACATTCAGGGAAAAAGGCTATAGGCTTATAGATGCATCTGCGCTGAGCTAACAAAGTGTCAGTCCGCTCATCAAACAATGTTTTAGTAGTAAAGGGTCAAATAAAAAGGCTTTTTAAAAGATAATTTTTCCCTAAAAACATAAATGCAGAATTCACAATGGAGAAATCTATGCCCTCCAGTTTATTGTACATGGCTGATTACCTGCACTCACCAACCAGCAGCTGCAGCCTCTCTGACTCTGCTGAGGAGTGGAGCGGATCAGTACTCAGAGGGAGGCCAGAGCACCCATAGCCTCTACTAATCCTGGATCACAGAGTAAGTTTTGTTATCTTCTTTTACTCACTGTTGGGATTAGAGATTAGAGACCCTGAATTGACCTCCCTGATGAAACACTTGCAATAGGTTTGGATGAACAGATATGGTTGGGAGAAGATCACTATGGTTGTGTAGAGGACCTACAGCAATCATAACCTGTGAAGAGCGATTAATCTGACATTGCTGAGACAAGATTATAATTTAATTTGATATAGTTTTAACAAATTTAGATTTAAACGTTTACTTTGGAGACTAAGAAACAGATGTAAACAGAACAACAGAACATTTGCTGTATATTTAAGCGATCGGACATTTACATACCATGTCTGCCAGACTGTACTTACACATTAAATGCGCCTCAGTCACAACAATATTTCACACATAAAACTTTGGGAAAACTAACTCTATATGCACTGGGTAAAAAACGATTTTGTTGTGATATTTCTTTCTTTCTGATATAACTTTGAGATGATAACTCAAAGGGATATTTGGGGATGGATCGCCTTTGAGTCAATGAATCGATGCAATCAACTGGTTTTCCTTAGATAGAAAGACAGAATTAGTCCAGTCATTCCTTGATAACTGGACTTTTCCTTTAAAAATTATGCCAATTTCCTTCCGAGTTCAATCTGGAAGGAAGCAAAGATATCATGAGGACACACTCTCCATTGACAACAGTTTAGACCCTTCCTAGACTATTTAGCCAGTAATTTCATACTTTGCAAGCAATATGACAAATGAAAAAACGCAAATAAAAATACTCCTAATTTAGTCTCTCATCTGCCTACTTTATCTTGTTATTTGAAGATGCACAGATCTTTAACAATGAAAGTGTTGAGGGTTAACATGCATGATGTAATGACTGGGCTGATAGGCAGCTGTAATTACGGTCCTTTGAAAACTCATCTATGTACATCGATATGGGCCTGGTTGTAATGATCACGTGACTGGGTGACCAAAATAAACTTCACTATATAATTCAGATTATAATCAGGTGTCTGTATGCATGCATCCTCAGTGCCTAGAGGTTGGAGTAGTGCTTGATTATGCATGATTTTATTCATTTGCATTATTAAATATCTGACTTCGTTATGGCATGTACTTTATTCAAATAAAACAAACTCTACCTAATTTAGTTAATACCTGATGCCTAAAAGATTTTGTTTATATAGCTGTAAATACATTAAGGATGAAGTAGATTTTAAGGTTTTGGTTACAATGGGGCTGATGTAATGCTGACACTGATTTGATACGCTTGTGATACATCTGACACAGGCTGAGCCAAACACTCTTCCGGAGCTCTGTACATCAGCAATCAAACTCACTGTGGGGGGCATGAAGCTAACGCTGCCGCGTGCATACTCATGTAAAACACCGGTGCAGTTGACTTGGAGATAAAATTGACAATTCCCAAGAAGTTATGCATGCATAAACAAACTACAACCTTTTGTAGAACTCTTCACAATTTAATATCTTACACTTAAATTGCATATTTTGTTCTTGATCAAATGTTTTGCAATGAATGTTTACAACATCTACCCAATAGCTTTCAGCCTAAATTGTCTCTGTCATTGAAAAAAGTAAATCTGCAAAACCGGGATAGAAAAGAATAATAGCAGAAGACAGAAATAACAAACATCAGAGTAATTTTCTTCACATAATATGAGTAAACCAAAATGAAAGAAAGCAAAACATAGAAAAATCGAAACATGCAAAGATAATATGCAAGAGATTTCGCTTCCCACCCAGGAAGCTATCTAAATCCAAAATGTCTGTACTTTATAAAGTAGCCCAACAAAAGCCTTGTAATGGCTTAGAAAACATGCACATTGAAACTGGAAAACATGCCCACCCCTTAATAATGGGAGTCGTTGAGGTGGTTACTGGCCTGTAATACCCGATACTGTCCCATTCCTCTGAAAAGGCAGTTGTTAAGGGCCATCAAGGGCGTAGGTTTGATTTCAACTTTGGTAGGGACACTATTCTTCAGTTTCATTGGTCCTTTGCAAAAATATGCATGCTCTTTTTTTATGCTTAATGTGAGCTTCAGGGCTCATTTTGTTTAAAGAGAACAGCAGCATTTCTTGCTACATTAATACAAATCTTATAAGCACTACATGCACTAGATGCTGTTTATCAATATTTAAAGCATAACTTGCTCTGATGAATGTGGAATTAGGACTTTTTCCACTTTGAAAAGGATTGCATTTAAATTTACCTGCTACTAAGACAGTGTCTGTTTAACCAAATATAATCTATAATATGTGGATTTATCCTGTGTTTTCTTCTGAAGATATAGAATTGTGCAGAGGTAAAACCCACTCCTATTTTTTTTTACATCTAATATGCTCTCTCTAGTCTGGATCATGCAAAATAATACATCCAAGGGACAGCAAATAAATGTATTGTATTTACATGAGCACTGGAACTATAAGAGGAACTGACACTGAGCATTTAAAATATTAATATTAGAAGTTGTACATCAGGGCTGTAGTTACACTGTGTAGCTAATTTCATGTATTTTATCTATGGCTGAAACAATTAATCATATTAACAAATTATTTAAATAATCGTGAACTATGTAATTGATTAATCATAAACTGGAATATAGGGCCACTAAAATGTGCCTTTAGCCGACAGAGCGACCCACTTAGAGCAGGAATTATACCAAGATTGTAAAAAATATGTAAACATTTTGCATTTAAGAAGTAAAAAAAAAAGTTTTTGTCTGTCAATATTCTCCATCCAGAACTCCTCCAAAGGAAACGTTTAAACGTTTCTGTTTCACCTGGTTTCATTTCATAAAAGATATTCTTTAAGGAGCCTTTGGCTATCTGATTATAAGATAAAATAAAAGAAATCCTAACGTTGTTAACTTACATTTCTCAAGTTCCACAAATCAAAAAACTCTCTCCTGCTTCTTTACAGAACTCCAATCAGAAGATTTCGCCTGTTTTAGCGTAGATAATACGTTTTTTAATTCGGACTAGTTTCGTAGCCCAATATTAATTTATTTTAGCGTCTTTTTTTTCGCGCTCCAAGCACCCGTGCGCGCGCACATACAGACTAGAAAACATGCAATCAGATAGAGAGAAGGCGGAACTTAAGGCAGAATAATCAGAGAGTAAAACCGCGCAGCACAGTTGATGCCCTGCTATGTGAAAGGGACAGGAAAGAGCAGGCAGCTGCAGCTACCAGGCAGAGAAGCTGTGAGAGGAAAAGAAGCGGCTGCTGTATAGTAAATTATAAACATGTTGTTCACATCCAATTAGTGGTAGGGACAAATAGGTCCATCCAAAATTTTGGTAGGGACATGTCCCTATGGTCCCTATGCAAACCTACGCCCATGAGGGCCATTATTGGCCTGGCTGACCTGGCGAGATATTTTGTTCCCCTGCATGGTGATGGGATTGATATGGTATTGGGAAGGAGTTCGACTGTTCTCCTGTGTTTTAGATTTTTGAAGCCACCCCCTGTGTTTAAGGATGGTTTTTCTCTTTTAACAAAGATGGCTTCCTTCACGTCCCTCTCAAACCACCTGTCTTCTTTGTCCAAAATGTGAACATTCTGGTCCTCAAAAGAATGTCCTTTGTCCATAAGGTGTAGATGTACCACACTGCAAAAAAGTGTATTACTTTGAGTAGGTAAATACAATGGTTTTCCAATGAAATGAAAATATTGGATTCAATCCAATATTTCTGTCCCCTTTCTAATACCTGCATCTTACTTGGATCCCAAAATTTCAAAGGGCCAGCTGCAGAGAGCCTTACACACACTGCTCTCTTTCTCTCTCTTTGGCCTTAATAACATAAATGTATTTATTGTGAAACAACTCTATATGCATTGTAAAACATTTAATTCCATTTTATTCTAATCATTGGTGCAGATTAATTCACTACATTTCCCCCCTGTGATCCTGAAAAGGATCACTAAGTGAATCTACAGGTGATTGTCAAAGTGAAATACTATACTATAAATGTGAAGTTTCAAAAATAACTGCTGTTTATATATTTTGCACACCAAACTAAAGTGAGACTAAAACACACCATATGCTTGTAATGAGTGAAAAAAAAGGTGGTGATTACATGATAAAGTGATAAAATGTAAAAAAAAAAAAAAAAAATGTAGAACGTCTTAAAACAAAGAGGGATCCCCCTCTTGGCTCAATTATGAGGATCTTTCCTCTTGCTTACTTTTTTTGTAGAAGGATTTTCAGTTATTGTTTTCTAAGCAGAGGGGAATCCCAATACCCCAGCAGCTTCATCTCCTACTAGGTCACTGCATCCCCCTCCACATGGTGTCATTACACACCCATAAATAATCCAAGAGAAACTCCATCATGCCTGGACTATGCCGGGCAAACACATCATCTAATAGTCAAAGGACCGTCATTACAACCAACATAACCATATGGCACTCTCCTACACAGCACTTGTACTGTCACATATGTTATGCCTATACACAATTATTCTGTCAGTTATCTTTAGCACAGGTATTCATAATCATTAATAATCAGTATTGTCCTTTATATCCAGTATGGTGTTGTGGTTGAGATTAATAATAGCGTGGCCCCGGCAGCTGCAGCAATGTAGTAGTAGTAGTAGCCACGCGCCCTTGATCAGTGGTCAGCTGCAGCAACCTTCCTTGCAGGGTGATTATGGTCTGCCGTGCCTCTTGAAGCTGACGTGTCAGCTCCACATTTTCTCAGGTCAAACGCTGCATCTTCCCCTTTTCCCTGGTTTTGTATATGCTGCGGCGAACAGCTTCGATGGGACGACGTGTGGTGGAGTACTTCAGACCCTTCATCATCTTTGAATACACCTCTTTGGTCATAGAGGTGACCTCAGGCTCCATGTCGTTGACGGAGCGATAGGATGAGCAAAGAACCCTGTGAGGTGCTGATATTCCTCAGTGCTGACCACTAGGCCTGCGAAGACCACGTCTTGCCCTGTTCGCGGAGAGGGAGGCCTCATCCCTTTGCCCTTAGCCTGCACGCCTGATGTGGATGGCAGCTCCAGAAGCGGTCCGGCGAGTTGTTCTCCGTACCCCGGGTTGGCAGGGGTGTTGCTTGGGCTGGTGTCGATCTGCAGGGCCCCAGGTGATTGCGGGTTGGACATTGGCCTCCCTGTAGGCGGTGGTGGTTGATCATCCGCCTGCCTTCTGGGTGTCATCCAGGGTCTGTTCCACCCCGGAGGTGCGACGCCTGGCCCCCCTGCCGGATCTTCTGGCTGCCTGTTAGGAACATTGGAGCCTGCGGCTACCTCTACTTGTGTGCCTACCGACGCCTGTGTGAAGTTTCTCCCTCTATTGTTGTATTCTAGGCATGCCTCAGTGGTTGGGAAATAATAAGTTTCCTCATATTCTTCATAAGACTCCGCCATGTTCAATTAATCTGCATTTGGAGACATAGTGTGGCATATTTATATAACATTAGGAGGCATATAGCCCATAAAACTTCAGCATGCAAATTACTATATCTACGTAAGTATATGAGTCATTGTTATGCAAATTAATATACATATATACCATTTTGTTATTAAAGAAATGCACGTACCTGGTGGGGGTGGGAGGAGATCATGGTTATGTTCTATATGACTTGGTCTAATTGTATTTCTACAATTGGGAACTGTCCAGTCACACTTACAATAAGTCGCGAGACTAGTCCCCGAATGAGGGGTATGACGCAACAAATAACTATTAATATGATTAATATTATTGCTCCTAGAATCATTCCTGCTGCGTTAAGATATTTTCCCTATCCAAGCTTATTGAACCAATCCCAGAAGCCCTTCAACTGAGTGTTCCAATTGGACCGTAACACGTGTTCATCTCTCATGCCTTTCATTTCCTGAAGGACTCCTGTGAGGCTGCCATTAACATCTGTGTGCATAGGGATTAAAGTACAACAATCTTCCCCAATATAATCACATATTCCTTGGTCCTCAGCCATGCGGGATTCCAGCACGAACCTATTTTGTAGAACCATTAGTGAAGTAGCATGCAATTGATCCCTTACTAGATCTACACCCTTTATTGTAAAATTTATAAATCTTTGTTGATTATACCATAGGAGATTTACCCATCTACTATTGCGAGCTATATACTGCGCATTAACAATTGATCCGTAGATTGGTACTGCACCAGCCCCTCTTCCGCTTTCTATCCAACCTCTCCCTATGGCAACCTGTTCTTCAGGTACTCCATATGGGATCTGATCCCAGGTGATATATACCTCATCCGATGTTTTCCACTCGTGTTTAACGGGAGTACTTCTTTTAGCGCGGTTGGTTATTTCGTTAGATGTTTCATTAATGCCTATTGGGTTATTTACTATTAACTTTAGTTGTCCTGTCAGCATTACTGGTGCACAGATGCCTTCCCACTGAGGGGGTAATGTGGCCAACATCTGTGTCTCATTGTGACACATCCAGAAAATGTCACCTAACAGGACAGATCCCTTCGCCAGACTCAGTAATGGGTACATGGCCACAAATGCAGTTTGGAACTCATAGATAACGGCTCCCCCATCTGGTACTACCTGTTCACAACGTATGGTGGCCTTGAGACTTGTTTTACATATCTTAACGTGGCTAGTGATGTTCCCTTTTGCTATCGGTGGGTACCATGGTTTTTTACTACATTTCACCATTTTATCTGTTGTCCACATCAGGCTAGAGGATCTATCGATTACTTCTTCTATTTCTTCTCCTCGGGCTATACAAAACGGAAAAATCAAGTCAGCCGGTTTCTGTACTACTGGAGGGAGGAAGAACGTACTCATTACATCGTATATTGAGGAGTTCAGTGCTCTGGGGTATGCTGTCGGGTGTTTTGACCATGATTCAGTACCTGCGGCCATATGCATGGCACAGTAAGCAAAATACCTCTCCGTTATTTCTGGGCAGTCACCTATTTTACTTCCGGGTAGAATCTGTAGAGCTGGTAGTTTTTTAACATTATAGCAGGCTATACAATCATCTTTAGGACGCGTTTTGGCTTCGAACATTGTCTGGACAGAGTACTGAATCCATTGTTGGAACATATTGGTCTCCCAGTGAGCCGTCTTTAATTTGTCTAGATCTCTTTTCTGTCTTCTGTTTACTAATTGTACCACTCTATGTGCTCGTTCTACTGTCATTACTTGTTTTGTTAGTGTGTTTTGGCATATGTTTGTTTTGCATCTTACCTCAATGATCACCATCCCATCCCCACGGCAGTCCATGCTTCGTGGAATTCCAAGCCAATGTTTCCCCATTGACTCATCTCCTAGAATTTCTTCAGACATTACATAATCATACCCTTTGATTTGCACATGCATAAGTGATATATTCTCCCCATCATTATTACTGATTACCCCTTGGTTAGTAGCTAGTGTTACCATTGCTAGTGCACAAGTTTGTGTGTGACGCATTAAATGTGAGTGTGCATTGTTAGAAGTAACTTTAATAAGATCCCCCCTTGTTAAACCACAAAGGGTTAACAGAAGAAGAAAATTAGTCAGAGTCGGAAGAAGAAGCATATGGGAGACGCCCAAACGGCGATGGGGTGGGCGGACGCGAGTAGATCTGCGGCCCACCTGCCGTGGAGGAGGAAGGGGAAAGGGAGGGGAGGAAAGGGGAAGGTGCAGGTGAGAGATGTAAAGGGGACAGGACTCCACCAGCATCTGATGGGTCAGAAGAAAGAAGTTCGTCCAGTGCCTGAACGATGGATGGATCTGGGTCAGACCCAGAAGAACTCTCAGCGGCAGAAGGATCATCGTCATTGCCACCAGAGTCAGAAGGCGGAGGGGAAGCATAAGAATGAACACTGTCATCCTCAGAGTCCCCTGACATTGGAGACCGCCGGGCCGCCAGGCGTGCCGAACGCCTTTGACCAGCTGATGTGGACGGCGGTGAGAGTACATCAGTGCCTGATCCCAACGTCTCTGAGCTTGTGTTGGGGTGCTGCGGAGGGAGACTTGTTGCTGCCCTGTCAGCATGCGCAGATCCCGTCGGTCCTGGATCGAGTCCAGATGGGTCTGGCGGCCGATGCCGGGTGCAGTGGTTTTTGTGGAACCAGAAGGTCTTACCTTCAACTTCCAGGGCAGTGGGAGTGGTAAGTACAACTTTAAAGGGGCCTTCCCTACGAGGCTCGTTCCACTGGAATGTGTGTCTCATCTCGGCTGTGAGCTGCTTTCACCTGTTGAAATATAAGCCTGTGAATGCGGGTTAAGGATCTGAGGTAATCCCCCAGTTCACGCTCGAGCTGTGCCAGGGAAACCTCCTCCTGCTGGGGTCCTCGAACCTGTGGGAGAGGCATTGGTCGACCTGTAAGCATTTCATGAGGGGTAAGATGGGTTAGTTTGAGAACGCATTGCCATCAGTGCAACAGGCAAGGCGTCAACCCATGTTAAACGGTTGTTGCTGTCCGCAATTATCTTCGCTATTTTACATTTCAGCACTCCGTTAGCTCGTTCCACCGATGCCTGTGACTGGGGGTGATACACACAACCAAATTTCTGTTTTATGCACAACTGTTTGAACATTTGCTGGATCACCTGTGAAACAAAATGAGGTCCATTATCAGATCATATTGTATCAGGCATGCCAAATCTGGGAAAAACTTGCTGCTGCTTTGTGGTCGTTCCTAGTAGAGGGGCATGCTTCCACCCATCTGCTAAACCTACAAACAACCACCAACATATACCTCTTTCCCTGAACACGAGTTATCATGTCAACGTAGTCCATAATCAGATGGGGGAATGGACCGTCTGGCATGGGGATATGTGCTAAGGGTTGTGTGAACATTTTACGCACATTATACTTAGGACAATGTGGGCATAAGGCAAGTTCTCTGTCTACCATAGGTGTCATGTAGGGGGACCACCAGACTGCCTGTAACTTTTGAATAACTTGGGCTCGTGAACAATGATCAGGTCCATGCATTATTTTAATCGCGGTTGGTAACAAAGACAAAGGTAGTACAAAATGCCCTCGACAACTACACCACAACCCATCATGGGGGCGTGATAGACGTGTTGCCCCCCTTTGCACCCACAGATGTTTTTCCGCTTCAGAGACTCTATTCTTGGCTTCTATTAATTCCACTACAGCTTGCCCATGTGTCACGGGGGTACCATCTGTTCTAACAAACCCTCGTTGTTTCCAGATGCTTGCGTTTACGTGGCATACCCCATATCCATATGCACTATCAGTATAGATTGTTACTCTTTTACCAGTAGCTAATTTACATGCTGCTGTTAATGCTTTTATCTCTGCTAACTGGGCAGAGCAGGGTTGGTCAAGACTCACTGACTGCACCTTCCTAAAGGTGCCGTCGGGGTCAAGTTGGACTATTCCATATCCAGCTTTGTTCTCTGTCTCACTTCTGACGCATGATCCGTCTACGAAAAGTGTCAGATCAGATGGGATTGGATGATTGTACAAATCCTCCCTTAGCTTCATGAAGGTGTCCGTCTCCTGGAGACAATCATGGGGCTCACCTTCTGTGGGCAATACCATTCTTGTGGCTGGGTTGATTGTGGTACAGCGTTGTATTGTTAAGTCAGGTCCTGAAAGCAGAACTTCATAACCTGTTCGACGAGCTTGAGTTATCACAAAGTGCGGGCTTGTGAGCAGTGCATGTAATTGATGTGGTGTATACAAAATAACAGGGTGGCCCATAGTAATAACTGAGGCCTTTTTATATGCGAAGGCTGCTGCTGCCAAGCCCTGATAGCAGGGAGGCAGACCTTCTTCGACACCATCTAATTTTGTGCTGTAATAAGAAATTGGTTGTTTACCTGTGGGGGTGTCTTGCATCAATACTGCACATGCATACCCTTGTCGCTCAGCCACATAGAGATGGAATGGTTTGCCATAATCTGGATATGCCAGAGCAGGAGCAGTTTGGAGATCTTGTTTCAGCAGCTGGAACGCACCCTCTGCTTCGTCTGTCCATTGTAATTGAGCCGACTGGTGTCCTTGACCTGCGGCTTTAATCAATGCTCTCAGTGGAGCAGTTTTGATGGCATAATCACACACCCACGGTCTGCTGTAACCTGCCATGCCAAGGAAAGACAACATGTGACCAACAGTCTGAGGTTTGGGCAACTGAGTTATGGCTTCTAGTTGGGACCGTGTGATACACCTCTTGTCCCCACTGAGTAGCCTGCCGAGATAATCCACTGTTTGATGGCAGAATTGCAATTTTTGTTTACTTACTTTTTGTCCTCCTTCTGCCAATGCAGTCAACACTGTAATGGAGTCTCTCTCAAACTGCTCTTTAGAAGCAGAACAAATCAAAATGTCATCAACATACATCAGCATTGTAGATGGTATGTCAAGGTGATTTAAATCATTCGCCAGTACACGATTGAAAATTGATGGCGAGTGTACAAAACCCTGTGGTAATCGTGTATAAGAATACTGTTGGCCTTTGTACGTAAATGCAAACAAATACTGGGAATCTGGATGGACCGGTACACTGAAAAATGCTGAACACAGATCTATCACAGTAAACCATTTTGTGCCTGGGGGTATATTACTCAGTAGTGTGTGGGGGTCTGGCACTACTGGTATTTCTTCTGCTACAATAGCATTAATTAATCTTAGATCATGGACTAGTCTGTAGTCAGTACTGTTGGGTTTTCTGATGGGAAAAATTGGTGTGTTACAGGGACTTACTGTTGGTTTGAGAACTCCTGCTGTTTCTAATCCTGTAATAATAGGCTGAATTCCTTCTACTGCTTCTCGTTTAAGTGGGTACTGTCTTTGGAAGGATAATTTAGCATTTGGTTTGATGGTGAATTTGATAGGATCTGCTGATTTTACTAATCCTACTTCTGTTTTACTTTTAGACCATACCTGCTCTGGGACTTGTTCTAATAATGATTCATGTTCTTCAGCCACTGCCATTTGTCTTTTCCCAGGAACTTTAATGTGTTCTGCTATTACTTCATCAGCTTGTGGATATGAGATTTTGAAGAACAGTCCGTCTTTTGACATGCTAATGCAGTCCCAGGCTGTGTCAACCCATTCGGTGACTTGCTTGGCTTCTTGAACCATTGGTCCTAGGTCATGTGACTCATACCCGTCTGCAATCAGTAATGTGACATGTGGTGCTGAGTTGGTAACCTGGAACCATTCTGCTACATCTTTATCAGGAAATGTGACAACAGCTGCAGCTCCTTGTGGTCCAACCACTATGTCAGCATATTGGATGACAGTTGTTTTGTTGTTAATTTCTTCATCCCAACTTTTCTCGTAGTCTTCGTGTGTCTGTCCTTTGTCATAAAATATAGTACAATGGAGAGGGAGAACGGGTTCTCTAGATTTGTTGTAGTGATTCATTATCAGGGGTCTCCATGTTTCCCACTCCAGTTGGAGGAAGGATGTTGGTGATGTGAGTTTCAGCCAAAATACTTGGTCTTCTAGTTCATGACTTGCTGCCTGGGGGGTCATTTGTGGGCCTAGTGGCATCATGTAGGCTTCATTCTTGTCTGTTGCTTCAAAAGAAATTCCATTAGGGGTACATTTGATTTCTGCATTGAGCTGGCACAGCACATATCTACCCAGCAGATTAATTGGCGTATCTTCTGAGTAAAGCAGTGGTGCATACACAGTCTTTTCACCTATGATCATGGGAACTGGCTCAGTCATGGGTATTATTTGGGTCTTCCCAGAGAAACCTACGGTACGAATCTTTGATGCTGAGAGAGGCAGGCCAATTCCACTTTTTCCTATACAGGAGTAGGCAGCTCCTGTATTAATCATGAAGCGATGATGGCTGAGCTCCTGTATTAATCATGAAGCGATGATGGCTGTCATATATAGTGACATCAATGGTGGGTTCTGTTTGTGGGCGTTGGGTTAATACAGGTAGAATGGCCTCTCCATCAGGTTTCTCCGGGCACCCCTATAGCCAGTACGCCTCTTGTCCTGCTCCATAGGTGGCTGGTCCAGCAGTAGGGGGCTGAGGTCCCATCCATGGGTTAGTGTGGCAGTCCCTTTGCATGTGTCCGACTTGTCCACATCCCCAGCATTGCAGCCTCACTCGTTGTTGTCCCATGTCTGGACCTGCCTGAGGCATCTGCTGATATTGGCCTTGAGGGCGCCTTCTTGGGGCTCCTTGTGGTCCCCTCCATCTTCCCCGCATGGGTGGCCCCCCTCGTCCTCTTCCAAACACTGCTTGTTGGGGGCCTCCTCCTTGGTTTAGATGCACATGAATAGGAGGGACTGGTTGAGGTTGGGTCTGCTGTGGCAGGGCTCCTCCCACAGGTGGCGCTACTGGATATTGCATCTGCTGTGTGGGCGGAGGGATGACAGGAGACACTACTGGTGCTTGTACGACTGCCTCCCCTGTTGGTGCACCCTCTGTCGGGGGTGTGGCTGCCAAAGTCAGTGCTGCCTGATGTTTGGGCTTTTCTTTTTCTTTTTTTGCTTTGGACAATTCCCCAATCTGCAGCTGGGTTAACTTGGTGGCCAGCATCTTACTTTGGTCCTCAAAGGCCCGTTTTTCGGCCCGATGCATGTTTACATAATGTATGACATGCTCAGAGAACAGAGGCCAGTCCAATTTCATGAGCCCCACAACTCCGTCGGGCATGGCCTCCCTGATGTAGGTTCTGAACAGGGGGCCAGATGTCTTCTGTTCATTCCCATCACTTCCAGTCTCTGTTTTCCATTTCTGTTGAAACCTGTGCAGAAACTGGGCTGGGCTTTCGTCATCCTTTAGACATTCTTGTCTCAGCTTAGTTGGATCACTGCAGGTGGGGTATTTGTTCCTCAAGGCTGCCCACACCTTAGGTCTTATGTGGTTGAATGGTATCTTGTCATACTGGTGCGAGGTCATGACCCTTGGAAGCTGGGCTTCATCGAACACCTCTCTGGCTGCTGAGTGTCCTGCTGTTTTGATTAGCAGCGCCTTGATGTCTCCAGCTGCCAGGTTGATGCTTCCAGTGATTTCTTCCAGCTTTTCTATCCACCTGTCAGCTCCATCTGCCAATGGGGTCAGTCTTCCAGCAAGTGTGATCATGTCCATAAATGACCATGGCACATATCTGTCTTCATGAGGTCCTTTAGACAGCAATAGTGTTAATTTCGTTAACGAAAACTAAACGAAAATATTTTCGTCAACGCACATTTTTCACCGAACGAAAACTAGACGAGACGAGACGAAAATCCCCACTAATAAACAATAACTGGGAGTAAATCAGAAATAATTTTCGTGGACTAATAAAGACGAGACGAAAATGCAGTTTGGTAAATAAAGACTGGACTAAAATCTATGGACATTTTAGTTCACGAACAAAGACGAGACAAAAATTATATATTATTATTTTATGTTTTTTTCAAATCCTGTCTCGTCTCCTCCTCCGCCTCCTCCTTGTCAGCTCCCACACACCCACTTTCAAACCTGGAGCGGGCGGCACAGAGTAGCCTACTCTGTGTCATGATTGGTTCAGAATTAAACCCACATGCAGAACACTACAAAGGAGACTGATGAAAAGTTTAACAGAGTTTATTTGAGGTTGGTACAAAACTAGATATCGTTCTGGAAACAGGTCCGGGCTGGATACTCAGGCGTCTGCAGAGATGACAGTTTGGTTAACCAGGTGGATTTGAGAAGTTGTTGAGATTTCAGATTTACTCAGAAAATACCTTGGTTTGGTTCTGGCTTTCTTCTCTGAGGGAGGGAACCGGTTGGGTCCAAAGACTGTTGCTTTAGCAGAGTGCTCAGCAGCTGCAGCGTCTAACTTCTGACTGTTTGTCTGAACTTGGCTTGAGTGATTAGCTCTCATTCAGAGAGCAGCAGGTGGATGCCAAAGTGAGATCTTCAGGTTTGGCTCTCTAGGGCAGGCAGGCTGGTTCAGGTTAAGCTCTCCCAGAGCTTCACACGAGAGACAGGTTTTCCTAGGAGCGAGAAGACAAGGCAAGGTAGGAAGGAAGGTCTGGCAGCTGCTTAAGTAGTGGAGGTCCTCTAATGGGCTGACGAGCTCCAGGTGTGCTGGAGGGCTCCAGCCCAGAGGACCCATGGCGCACTCTGCTGGAGAAAGGTGGAACTTCTCCAGATCCCAACAGTACCCCCCCTCAATGACCGCCTCTTGGCGGTCCCGAGGAAGTGGACGGGAGGGAACCCTCATACTCCTCGATCAGGGACGGATCGAGGATGTATGAGCCAGGAACCCAGGTGCAGTCCTCCAGACCGTAACCCTCCCAGTCGACGAGGTACTGCCGACTGCGACCTCGCCGACGGCAGTCCACGATCCGGCGAACCGTGTAAGCCGGATGACCATCAATGTCCCGGGCGGGTGGAGGGGAGTCGGAAGGCGGGCACAAAGAGCTAGTGATGACAGGCTTGATCTGAGAGACATGGAAAGTGGGATGGATGGCAGGTGTAAGCGGACAGCAGAGGGATTGATAATCTGATCAATCTTATATGGACCGATAAATCTTGGTGAAAGCTTTTTGGACATGGCCTTAAGGGGAATGTCCCGAGTTGACAACCAGACCTCCTGGCCTGGAGCGTAATCAGGGGCGGGGTGTCTCCTTGAGTCCGCAAACCTCTTGGTCAAGGCGGATGCACGGGTGAGAGCGGTGATTGTTTCCTTCCAGATGCGTTGGCAACGGCGGATGTGTTGATGGACTGATTTGACTGAGATCTCTCTCTCGTCTGCGGGGAAGAGTGGAGGCTGATAACCAATTGACACCTGAAAGGGAGACAAACCAGTGGAAGCAGATCTCAGGGAGTTATGTGCATATTCGATCCAAGTCAGGTACTGACTCCAGTCAGTAGGGTTGTTGAAAGTAAGGCAGCGGAGAGTGGACTCGAGTTGCTGGTTCATCCTCTCCGTCTGCCCGTTAGACTGAGGATGATACCCTGAAGTGAGAGATGATTTGCAGTTTAACTCAGAACAGAAAGCTTTCCAGACCTGAGAGATGAACTGGGGACCACGATCTGAGAGGATTTCCTGAGGGATACCATGGAGGCGAAAAACGTGCTTCACCAGAAGCTAAGCCGTCCGGAATGCAGTGGGAAGCTTTCTGAGAGGGATGAGATGACAGGCCTTGGAAAATCGATCGACGATTGTTAGGATGTATGATTGTGGTCATACCTTTAGACCGGTGACAAAATCAATAGCGATGTGAGACCATGGACGGGTTGGAACAGGTAGAGGATGCAGCAGGCCAGAAGGTTGTAGATGAGAGGTCTTGTTCCTGGCCCAGATGGGGCAAGCCAGGACGTATTCTTTAACGTCCTTGTGCAGAGACGGCCACCAGAAACGTCTCTGTATGAGGGCGATGGTTCTGCTCACTCCAGGATGGGCCGAGAATTTAGCTGCGTGCATCCACTGGATAAGTCGGGACCTGACGGAGGATGGAACATACTTCTTGTTAGGTGGACCGTTACCTGGGTCAGGTTCAGAGGCCAGGGCAGAGTTGATTAAATCAATGATCTCCCAGGAAACGGCTCCAACAGTGCATGAGGCTGGGAGAACAGGTTCAGGTGTCTCAGGTTGATCAGAGGAATACAGACGAGAGAGAGAGTCGGGCTTGACGTTCTTGGAACACGGTCTGTAGGAGATGATGAGATTAAACCGTGAGAAAAACAGAGACCACCTTGAATGCCGAGGGTTAAATCTCTTGGCAGATTGAATATAGGCGAGGTTCCTGTGGTCAGTCCAAACCAGAACCGGATGTTCCGCCCCCTCGAGCCAGTGTCTCCATTCCTCCAAGGTGAGCTTGATGGCCAAAAGTTCACGGTCTCCAACATCATATTTTTGCTCGGCTGAGGATAATCTGCGAGAAAAGAGAGCACATGGGTGAGTCCTCTGATCTGAATCAGACTGCTGGGATAGCACAGCTTCAACACCAGAATCTGAAGCATCCACTTCTAGGATGAACTGTTTTGTAGGATCTGGTTGGACCAAGATGGGAGCACTGGAAAAAAGTTTCTTCAGTTTATTGAAAGCTGCCTCAGGCTCAGCAGTCCATTGAAAAGTCTTTTTTACAGAGGTAAGAGCAGTGAGAGGTTGAGCTGTCTGGCTGTAATTTCTTATGAACCTCCTGTAAAAGTTAGCGAAACCAAGAAATCTCTGGAGTTGCTTGCGGTTCTCAGGTGTAGGCCAATGCAGAACTGCCTTTATATTGTCTTCCGATGGTTTCACCTGCCCGCCCTCGAGCACAAACCCTAAAAAAGTAACAGACTGTTGGTGAAATTCACATTTCTCGGCTTTCACAAAAAGTTTATTTTCCAGAAGTCTCTGAAGGACTAAACGAACGTGCTTTCAGTGGTCAGAGAGGTTCTTGGAGTAAATCAAAATATCATCAATGTAAACAAAAACAAAAACGTTCAAAAAATCTCCGAGGACATCATTGACCAAGGCTTGGAAACAGGCAGGAGCGTTCGTAAGACCAAAAGGCATGACAAGGTACTCAAACTGTCCTAAGGGGGTCTTAAAGGCAGTTTTCCATTCATCCCCTTCTCTTATTCTCATGAGATGGTAGGCGTTTCTCAGATCCAGCTTAGTGAATACTGTAGCACCTTGTACAGGTTCAAAAGCTGATGCCAGTAATGGTAGAGGATATTTATTTTTGACAGTTATTTGATTCAACCCCCTGTAGTCAATGCAGGGGCACAGGGAACCATCCTTTTTACCCACAAAGAAAAAACCAGCACCGAGTGGAGATGAAGATGGGCGAATTATCCCAGCAGCAAGAGACTCATTTATGTATTTCTCCATGGTTTCACGTTCAGGTTTGGAAATGTTATACAATCTGCTGCTGGGGAGAGGGGCTCCTGGAAGTAAATCTATGGCGCAGTCATATGGTCTGTGAGGTCGTAGAGACGTCGCACTGACCTTACTGAAGACTAGTGCCAGATCGTGATACTAGAGGGGAACAGAAGTAAGGTCAGAAGAGTCCATCTCCCCCCTACCTCTAGGGGACTGAAGTGTAGGAGCCGCAGAACGAAGACAAGACTCGTGACAGGAGGTGGACCAGGATTCAATGTGGCATTCAGCCCAGTTGATATGGGGGTTATGTCGTTCCAGCCACTCGAACCCAAGCACCAGAGGAGAACAGGCTGAAGGAAAAACAAAAAAAGTTATCATCTCTCGGTGGTTTCCAGAAATAAGCAGTTCTAAGGGTTGTGTCTGATGAGTGACTTGATGAAGTTTCTTTCCATCGATAGCTGAAACTCTGAGGGGTTTAATTAAAGGGACAGTCTCAATCCTTAACTGCTGAACTAGTTCTGAATCAATGAGGTTTCTTTCACAACCAGAATCTATGAAGGCAGACAAGGTGAGATTCTGGTTTGAAAAGAACAGAGTAGCAGGCAACAACAAGTGAGGAGTTTTCTCAGATCTTAGATGGCCCGTCAGACTCCTCACATCCTCTGACGGGCCCTGGCTTTTGATTTAGCCGGGCAAAAAGCAATAAAATGGCCAGTCTCACCACAATACAAACACAGTTTAGCCTGAAATCTTCGTTGCCTCTCTTCAGGGGATAATCTGGTGTGTCCTATTTGCATGGGTTCGGTCTCAGCTCCCTCTGAGGAAGAAAAATGAGAGACCTGGACAGGCGTTGGAAGAAACTGGCTCTTAGATCTTGGCTTGGTACTGGGTTCTGGGGAAACAGAAGCATTGTTAAATGCAGGAGTCGAAATAGGAAAACTCAGATTTTTCTGCC
Organism: Cyprinodon diabolis; assembly: GCA_030533445.1. Taxonomy (NCBI): domain Eukaryota; kingdom Metazoa; phylum Chordata; class Actinopteri; order Cyprinodontiformes; family Cyprinodontidae; genus Cyprinodon; species Cyprinodon diabolis. The sequence continues at coordinate 38,770,168 of CM060076.1, forward strand.
TTGAGTGAATTCTAGTTCGAAGTCTGTTATCTGACCTGATGGTCAGACGAATTAACTCCTCCAAACTAGCAGGTTCGTCTATTGTGGCGAGTTCATCCTTAATATCTTCGTTCAATGCTTTAAAGTAAGCACTCTTAAGTGCGCACTCGTTCCAACCTTAGGCTGCAGCTTTAACCCGGAAGTCAATGGAGAACTCTGCTACAGTAGAATTTCCGTGTTTTAGATTTAGCAGAGCTCGGGAATCAATTGTTTTATCTGAGTCATGGTTGAAAACTTGAGAAAACTCAGATAAAAATTCGGAAAAAGTGCACTGAAAACTGGACTCAGAAGAGAACCTTGCCTCCGCCCATTCCAGGGCTCGACCAGTTAGCTGAGAGAGAATGAAGGAAATTTTCTTCCTATGATTTGGGAAACTGCCAGGAGAGTGTTCAAAAAGCAAACGACACTGAAACAAAAATCCTTTACACTCCTTTTGGTTACCTGAAAATCTTTCAGGGAGACTTGGACGGAACTTAGGAAATGACGTCACGGATGGTGACCTTAGAGGCGGAAGTGGTTCCGGAACAGAACGGACTGCAGGCGTAGCGTTAGCACTTCCCATGTAGCTGGCATAATTTTGCAGGACTTGGTTCTGATGCTCTAGTTTAGTGTGTAACTCACGGATGGTGTGGGCGTGTCCAAGGATTTGAGCGTCCTGCTCCTCAAGCCTCCTCCGGAGGTGATGTGCTGGGCTTTGTGTTTGGCCGCAGTGTTCTGGCATGATCGGTTCAGAATTAAACCCACATGCAGAACACTAGAAAGGAGACTGATGAAAAGTTTAACAGAGTTTATTTGAGGTTGGTACAAAACTAGATATCATTCTGGAAACAGGTCCGGGCTGGATACTCAGGCGTCTGCAGAGATGACAGTTTGGTTAACCAGGTGAATTTGAGAAGTTGTTGAGATTTCAGATTTACTCAGAAAATACCTTGGTTTGGTTCTGGCTTTCTTCTCTGAGGGAGGGAACCGGTTGGGTCCAAAGACCGTTGGTTTAGCAGAGTGCTCAGCAGCTGCAGCGTCTAACTTCTGACTGTTTGTCTGACCTTGGCTTGAGCGATTAGCTCTCATCCAGAGAGCAGCAGGTGGATGCCAAAGTGAGATCTTCAGGTTTGGCTCTCTAGGGCAGGCAGGCTGGTTAAGGTTAAGCTCTCCCAGAGCTTCAAAAGAGAGACAGGTTTTCCTAGGAGCGAGAAGACAAGGCTGGTTAGAGTTAGGTTTAACTCGGAGACAAAGTTCAAGATTTTAGAGGCTCAGGTTCGCTAACCAAACTTAGCTAACACTGCGGCGTCGAAGGAAGGTCTGGCAGCTGCTTAAGTAGTGGAGGTCCTCTAATGGGCTGACAAGCTCCAGGTGTGCTGGAGGGCTCCAGCCCAGAGGACCCACGGCGCACTCTGCTGGAGAAAGGTGGAACTTCTCCAGATCCCAACACTCTGGGGCTCGGGAGAAAGAGGAGACGTGATATATGGACACATTTTCGCTTCATTTAAGTGGAGAACAAAACCAAATGCTTGATTTTAGTGTAAGGGAAGGAATGTGGCCACATGGTAGCTGGAAAAAACACAACAAACCTGAAGAGACACGTCGCAGTTCACCACAAAGACATTACGGTAAGTTAACAGAAAGATTGGTGGTGGTTGTTTATAATGTAACATTAAATCAACGGCTATAATGTCCCAATGATAAACTAACTAATGTTGGCTAACTTTCATAGCATTTAGTATCCAGGCTGGCTACGTTACGTTAGCTTGTTAGCACGTAGTAACTGTAGCCACTTGTTGATAGAATTGTATGTGAAGTTAAATTTATGCTAACTTAGATATGTTATACTGGCCGGGCAGATATAGTTTCAGTTAAATTGCAAGTTTGATTAAAGCAGACAGACGTTTTAGGTAATCTAGGAGCTGCAAGTGAACTTTAGTTAACACAAAACACCTTGGCAGCTACACATGTATGCTAAATGCTAAAACGAGCTGAAACTATTTATCAGGATAAGACAAAATAAAAATAATATGCCACACATAATTCAGAACAACTTTAACCGAGATTTACATATACAAAATAGTCATTGCTAGGGGAACCACTGCAGGGATGTCTTTATTTGGTGACATAAAATGCTGCTCTGTTTATGTGCATATTACTATTACAAGGACATTTGATTTGAATTGGCATCAATATTAATACAACCAAAATGCATGCACACATAAAAATGTCTGCGATTTATTCCTGCATAAAACGATAGTTAGGTTGTTTGTATGAGTTTGAAATGGATTGTCAAATGTAGTTTTTACAGAGACTTAGTTTTTGTTAAGGAAAAAAAGAGACATATATGCTACTTATACACTTGGAATTCCTATTATGCTGTGCATCTATCCTGACATTGTATTAATTTCTGTTCCAGATTAAAGATACACCACCAACAACAACAACAACCTACCAGCCACCCAGAAAAATGACAGGCCAGCTAAAGCTGGAAGGAAAGCACTTTTGTTGTATCAGTTGGAGTTTTTTTTTGTTGTTTTTTTACAACATTGACCTCAAATCTGTTTATTTTATTATTCTATGTGAACTAGCTTTAAACAGCCAGCACTTGTGTTAAGTTCATAAAACACTTTATTTTATTTATTTGTTTCCTTTGTAAGGTGTATTTTATTTGTTTTAATGCAAGCATTTGTGTTTGTGTCTTTGAACCTTAACAATGTTCAAAATAAATATGCACATATTGTCAGAACATCTTTCATGTCTGCATGTGTTCCTTAAAATTGTGTTTTTTTATCAAAAAGATGAGAGAAAATGTTGAAATAATTTTAGGAAATCTTAAACGTTATCTGCTGACAAAAAAGTAAAAGGTTAAAATTATGTCCTGACTAAAACTAGACTAAAATGTTGACAGTTTTTGTTGACTAAAACTAAACTAACAAAATTATGTTTTCTTGGACTAAAATAAAGACTAAAATGCTCTGACTTATAGTCGACTAAAACTAGACTAAATAAAAATGTGATGATGTCGACTAAATGTGATAAAAACTAACAAACGATGCTGAAACTGGACTAAGACTAAAACTAAATTTAAAAATGGCTGCTAAAATTAACACTAGACAGCAAGGGAGCTATATAAGCCCCACCTTGACCTTGTTCTGTCTTCTCCTGCCGTGCTTGCTACCTGGTCACCATGATGCGACGGCCGCCTCCTACGACTTCCAGATCCACTTCACATTCAGGTGTGAGCGACTTCTGTCCTTTTGCCACTGGCCTGCTTCTCTCCTTGGGCCCTTCATGGAATGGATTTTTTGACGACAGTATGTCCGGGCCTTCATCCTGCGTTTCAACATCCTCCCACTCAGTCACATCACTTTCTATTAAACCTTCCTCCTCACATCCCGTCTCTTCTCCCTCCTTTATTTTTGCTTTATTAATAAGGGTCACAGTCCGTGGACTTGCCCAGTCTGAGTAATCAGCATTGGCCGCTTCTTTTACGAGCTGCTCTTCTTCCATTCTTTTCAATTCCTCGATTTCTTTTCTTAATTTCTTTCCTTCCTCTTTTTTTCTTTTTATTGTCTCTCTCATTTCTTTTTGATATTTCTCTTGTGCTTTTTCTTTTTCCTGTTTTTCCCTGATTAGTGAAAATTCTTTCCTTAGCTCCTCCAGCTCCTTGTCTATTTGTTCTGCCATTGATTCGGTTTCATCCATATATCTCAACTTGGTCCTGGGCTCTGAATGGCATATGGGGACCCTCTGATATGGTGTACGTCTGTGACGTCTTGGGGGTAGAGACCGGCTATAGCGTGATCTTCTCCTTACTTCAGCTAAGGATCTATCTGATTCTTCTTCCTCACTGCTATAGTCATGCTCTTTCTGCTGCGTGCTACTCATTTCTTTTTCTGCTTCTTCCTCATCTTCTTCTAACACTAATTTAAGTTGTCCTGTAATTTTTCCCTTGCTACCTGGTTTCTCTATCATTACTGGATACTGGCCTGCTACGCTGGGGTGATAAGGTGGTGGCTTACGATCGGTATAGTCAGGGGCTGTTGGACTCTTATGGTGTTCAACTTTAAAATATCGTAGGATATCTCTCTGTTCAGCATGTCTCTGTTTTTTATGCAAATGCATTCGGTCTCGTTTTTTATCTTTATCCCTCAGTCTTTCCTCCACTTCATCACAGCATGAAGGATCAAAGCTGCCCTCTTTAGGCCAGCGATTTTTCCCAGATGTTATCTTATGCCATTCTGTCATGCATTTTTGAATTTTGCGCTTATTGGATGGGTGTGTCATTATTACCAGTTTGGCAGGCGTTAGCCCCTCAGTCTGTTTGCTCACATTGGTTCCCATGGCAACCAGCAGTCACCCAACCCTTGGGGTCCTGTGTTTATCCACCAGCCTTTATAGTCCTTAATTAATTTTAATTTAACTGGTTCTGCTCTCTCCAATACAGATCGTGTTTTCTTTTTTTCTTTTTTCTTTTTTGTCTAATTATTCTACTTCTTAATTTTTAGATCTCTACAATTTGAGTTAGGATCTCTAATAAAACAAATTTATAATATTATTTTCGTACTTTTTACTAAGTATTCTGTTTTGTTACGCTATTATTTATTTGATGTAGTAATTTTATATTTGTGATTTTATATTTGTGATTTTATTTTATTCTTTTAACTATGTATTTTATTGTTACCAATTCTGTTAATTTCATTTTACTCCTTTTAACTATATTTTATAATAATTAATTCTGTTAATTTATTATTATGCCTTTTAAGTCTCGTCTTATTCTTAATAATAAATTACTCTCCTATTTATTATTCTTATTCTATATTCTAATTATTCTTATTTCTATCCCCTCTCTCTTACTCCCCCTTAATAGTTAACTCTTTCACACTTCACATAGACAAAGACACACAAGATATATTATTATATATTTTACAGTGCACTTCTATTTTTCCTCACTGTTTCCTACAGTGGCACATACGTTTTCCCTGCTGCCCCGGATTCACCCAGATAACTGGAAATGAATAGACGTCCTCCGGTAGGTCGAGCGGTACTATTCTCCGATTTTCGCTTAATCGGTAATATTCTGGCTATCCCTTAGCCTGGCTATTGCTTAGCCTCTCAATACCTAATACAACACAAGTTCACGGAGCACGCTGACTATTGCTTAGGCGCTAATACTCCCACTTAACACGCTTACTTTGATGTTCCGGATTTATGGCTTTCACAGACTATGTCAAAACATTCTGACCGGTCTGTCCCTTTACCACTTGTCCGTTCAGAACATCGCCTGTTAAGATTAACTCAACTATACACAAAATAGTTTAAACATAGAACAGTTCAAATACAGAATAGTTCAAACATTAATCAATGCTTAAACCATGCATTCACATATACATTCATACCATACATTCATACATACCTTGGACCTTTCCCCAGTTTAGTCTGCCTTTTGTATATTCTTATATAAGTACTTATTAAATTTGGAAAGTGCTTATTAAATTTGGAATACTAGGTTTTTTTTAGGAGAGCTTTGTGGCGCCTCACACCCACAAGCAGTCGCCGGAGGCTGGTTCCCCACTAATTTAGAAAATTATAACATAATTGTTTCTCACCTGCAAATGGTGAATTGTGGGCCCTTGGGGGTTCCTGGCCTCCAACTCGTGCCTGCAGATCGTCCAGCGCCTGGGCTTTCTCCTGGCTGGCTCGCCAATAATGTCGTGGAAAATGTCCTCCCAACGACTTAAAATTGGTGCTAAGTCTTATAAAAATTCTAAGTTCTTAGAAAACAGTTGAGAAGTCTTCAAACAATGATCAAAAATCAGGCAGAGGCTGCTGGGTCCAGGTCCAGAGTGGTTTATTGCCAAATACAGATGAACCACCCGAGATGCATGTAAGTCAGTCCACATCTGACTTACATGCAGGAACAGTCCCACTTATATACACTCGAGGAGCATTATTTTTAAAGCCTTTCTTTTGATCTATCAAAGCCTTTTCTTTACTCTTTCATGGTGACATTTATTGCAGTTAAATCAAAACTCAATATGTCAAAACAACGCTTTCATCCAGTGTGACTTATGTTTTCATAACATCTCATTAAAAAAGTCGGCATACCCTTGATGCTCAAAATTTCAGTAACACATCACTCGTATGTCGCTCAGTACCTGCTCAGTACCGCACAGTATCACTTTGGATATGACAACTCATATATCACAACTAGTGCAGCTGGCCTGTGCAACCTTGATATGTCCAAATAATTAATTTTTAATGAGTGTGACTTCATCATCAAAAGGCTTTATATATATATATATATATATATATATATATATATATATATATATATATATATATATATATATATATATATATATATATATAACTTGGCAACCTTTATTCCCTAAGGTGGTATGTGGCTGACTTTCTACTTCACTGCAGTAAAAAAAAACAAAAAAAACAGGTGCTTTGTATTGGCCTTTAGAAAAATGCACATACCAAATGGCTCACAAGAAGTGACTGTGGATGAGATTACTGCGCGTACGCATCCCCGCAGCATTGGCATGTTGCTCCACAGGCGCAGGGGTAGGTCGGGGTTCTCCGGTAGGGCGTCAGGGCGACATGGCATTTAGAACGTCGGACAGCACTTCTGAAAAACGAGATTGGGAGATCCCAGCTCTCGCTGCAACCGTACGCTGGAATGACCCAGATGCAAAAAAGTGCAATGTTGCAAGGAGTTTTGTGATATCTGGTATTGCGTGGGTCCTCCTTGTGGCTGGCTCCAAATCCATTCGGAGTTCCCCCAACAGCTCCTAAATGTCAATGCTGGATAAACGATATGTTTTGATGATCGTTTCCTCGTTCATTCCAAAAATATTCACACGGAGTGAAAAAATGCGTTCTCTGCGTCTCCTTGCTTCATTTCGATGTCTCCTTCTTGCGACAACAACCGCTGCCATGTGTGCGCAATTACGCATACAGACCATTTGCACCTTCTTTTGAAACGTGTTAAATATAGAGTCAGATACCGTTAGCAAAATTGCTTTCAGGTTTGATAAATCACTTTGCGAGTGCTAAATTAATATATTTACATGTTCTCCTCCGTCAAGACACACTTTTGCGTGTAAACGCCCCATATTGCATATTCATTGCAGAAAAAGTACTAAATGGATAAGAGGCGCTATTTAGCACGTTTTAAAGACCAAATCCTTTTAGCACGCTGTTGATAGATCAGTTTGTACATTTTTTAGCTTGCGCAGTGAAATAGCTCACGTCTTTATACACGCAAACCTTTGATAGATCCTGCTCTCTGTGAATAAAAAATGACAATAAAAGTTGTTGAAGTTATCTAAGATGTATTAGTTGCATAAAATCATTATACAATGCCAACATACCTAATAAAGAGTATATTTGTGTTTGAGCATGTTTTTTTTGTTTTGTTTTGTTTTTTGATATGTTGATTTTAATGTGAAATGACCAAAGTAAAATTTCTTGTTTGTCACCCTACATTAGTTTCCAATTTCAACATTCTGGGAAAATCGTTGCATATGTTTAAAAATTAGAAGCATTGTTTTAAAACCTCAACTTACAGCTTAATTTACTTTAGACATCAACAAAATAGTTCTTTATTATGAACATTTCTATGGGAAGTTCAGTTAAAATTACAGGAGCTCTGTCTCTAGATGTACAAAGATGATGAAGACACACTGCAGGGAAAAGTGATTCTGGAAAGCGTTAAAAATAAATATTTATAATTTACAACTATGAGTTACTCATTAAATGTATCCCTCCACTGTATGTTTCCATGTTGGCACGACACAACATTTCCTGGCTTTATTTTTCATTGAGGCTGCATGCTGACAGTAACCGTTATTTGGATTCCCATCAGCTAAGAACAGCCTGTTCCTCAGATCCTCGGTAACTGCTCCTCTCCGTTTAAGGAAAAAGCTGACCCACTCAAACCAAAGCTCTGACTCAGTTAGCCAATTCACTGAGTATTATTCTTTCCATGTAAGATGAACTTTGTTTAATGAAAACTTGCTCCTCTGAGTCTTGCTGGTCATCATCTGCATGTTATGTTTTGCCAACCTAATTAAAAAACAAGCCAGTTAGAACGTGAAACATTTGGTCTAAGAAAAAATATATAAATCATATTAGCTATATGTAGAAATAATCAAAGACAGTTTTTAGACATGTTTTACATTCTTTAAATTCAAAAGTGTGAATATGCGAGAATTTTAATCCCTTTAAACAGTTTTAAGAGGAGAGAAGATGTTTTCATAGCTTTGAAAGCTCCTGATATTTTAAAACTATCTATTCATTTAAAGAAGCAAATCCTGGCAAATCCTCCTTCTTTAAGGCAAGGCAAGGCAAGGCAAATTTATTTGTATAGCACAATTCAGTACAAAGACAATGCAAAGTGCTTTACATGATTAAAATACAGGAAGATAAAACAGAATCAAAGCATGTAGGAAAAAATAAAAAAATAAAAAATAAATAAAATAAAATAAAAAATGCAGAAACAAAAAAAGAATAAAAGTTGGATTAAAGAAAATATGTTTTAGTTGAACTGTTTAACTAGAACAGTCGAAGGCAATCCTAAAGAAATGTGTTTTTAGTCTTCATTTAAAGGAACTCAGGCTTTCCGCACTTTTACAGTTTTCTGGAAGTTTGTTCCAGATAAGTGGAGCATAGGAACTAAATGCTGCTTCTCCATGTTTAGTTCTGGTTCTAGGTATGCAGAGCAGGCTGGAGCCAGAAGACCTGAGTGGTCTGGAGGGTTGATACACTGATAGCAAGTCTGTGATGTATTTAGGTGCTAAGCCATTCAGAGATTTATAGACTAACAGAAGTATTTAAAGTCTATTCTCTGAGGTACAGGGAGCCAGTGGAAAGACTTTAGAACCGGGGTGATGTGCTCTACTTTCTTGGTCTTAGTGAGGACACGGGCAGCAGTGTTCTGGATCAGCTGCAGCTGTCTGATCCACTTTTTAGGCAGACCTGTGAAAACACCGTTGCAGTAATCAATTCAACTAAAAATAAACGCATGGATTAGTTTTTCCAGATCATGCTGAGACATTAGTCCTTTAATCCTGGAAATGTTCTTCAGGTGATAGAAAGCCGACCTTGTAATTGTCTTTAAATGCTTTTGGAGGTTCAAGTCTGAATCCAGCACTACACCTAGACTTCGGGCCTGATCAGTGGTTACTAGCTGAAGCGACTGAAGCTGTGTGCTAACTTTAGATCTCTCCTCTATTGGTCCAAAGATTATTACTTCAGTTTTGTTTTTATTCAGTTAAAGAAAATTATGGCACATCCAGACATTGATTTCTTCTAAGCATTTCCTCAGTGCTTGAATTGGTTCATAGTCACCTGGTGACATGGTGATGTAAAGCTGTGTGTCGTCTGCATAGTTATGGTAGCTGATGTTGTTTTTTATTAACTGGGCAAGAGGGAGCATGTAGATATTGAATAGGAGGGGACCCAGGATAGACCCTTGGGGAACCCCACATGTGATTTTTGTCATCTCTGATGTAAAGTTGCCTACTGACACAAAAAAGTCCCCGTCCTTTAAGTAGGATTTAAACCAGTTGAGAGCTGTACCAGAGAGGACGACCCAGTTTTCCAGGCGCTCTAACAGGATGGAGTGATCGACAGTATCGAATGCTGCACTGAGGTCCAATAGTACCAGCACTGTGGTTCTTCCGCAGTCTGTATTTATACGGATGTCATTAAACACCTTGATAAGGGCGGTCTCTGTACTGTGGTGAGCACGGAAACCTGACTGGAACACGTCAAAGCGGCTGGTCATATCTAAGAAAGTGTTTAACTGTTGAAACACTGCTTTTTCAATAATCTTACTGATAAAGGGAAGGTTTGATATGGGCCTGTAGTTCTGGAGTAGTAGTTTGTCTAAACTGTTCTTTTTCAGCAGTGGTTTGATATTTGCTGTTTTTAGAGAAAACACCTGACAGAAGGGACGTGTTTATTATCTGAGTCAAATCAGACGCTATGACAGGCAAAACTTTCTTAAAGAAAGCTGTGGGTAGAACATCAAGGCAGCAGGAGGAGGAACTTAGCTGCTGAATGATTTCCTCTAAGCTTTTATAGTTTATTTGGCTGAATATGGACATTTGGTCAAGATCAATTCCAGTTGGAGACAACTTTGGTACTGAACTTGATATGGATGTATAAACTGATCCTCTGATCTTTAGGATTTTCTCAGTAAAGAAATTAGCAAATTCATTGCAGGCCCTGGTGGAGTGGAGTTCAGGAGCCACGGACACAGGAGGATTTGTTAACTTGTCGACTGTGGCAAATAACGCACAAGTATTATTAATGTTCTTGTTAATGATTTCAGAGAAGAAAGATTCTCTTGCATTTTTCAGTTGTAAGCTATATCTGTAAAGTCTCTCTTTATAGATGTCATAGTGAACCTGGGGTCTCGTCTTTCTCCACCTGCGTTCAGCTTTTCAACACTCCCTTTTTTCACTTGTAACTGCTGGAGCACTTCTCCAAGGAGATTTTTTCTCTCCGGAAAATACTTTCACTTTAATTGGAGCAATGCAGCTAATGATGTCTGAGACTTTAGACTGAAAGTTATCTACTAGGTCATCTACTGAGTTGCACCCCAAGGTTGAAGTAGCAGAGTAAGCTTGAATAAAAGTTTCTGTGGCATTTTCCTTGAAGGTGCGGTTTCTTATGATGTCCCTTTGGCTAAATGAGTCACTGGAAATGATGCCCTCAAAGGTAACAGAAAAGTGATCGGATAGGGCAACATCAGTAACACTGACTTTAGAAATCTTCAGACCTTTAGTGATGATCAAGTCTAAAATATGTCCCTGTTTGTGCGTTGGTTGTTTAACATGTTGAGTTAAACCAAAGTTTCTAAGTGTGTCACACAGTTCTTTTGCACTTCTGTCTTCAGGGTTGTCAATGTGAAAATTAAAGTCTCCCACAATAATTAAACAGTCATAATCAACGCATATCACAGACAGGAGGTCACTAAAATCATTTAAAAAGTTTGACGTGGACTTAGGAAACCTGTAAACATTTAGAAACATAGTTCGTACCAGGCTCTTTACCTGCAGAGCCAAATGTTCAAAAGAGTCAAATTTTCCCAAAAACACCTTTTTACAATTCAGTGAGTCATTAAACAATGTTGCCACTCCTCCACCTTTCCTTTGCTGTCTGCTCTCGCAAAGAAAATTGTAGTTTGGAGGAGACGACTCCAACAGAATATGTGCTTCATTAAGTCCATGTAACCACGTTTCTGTTAAAAACATAACATCAACATTATTGTCAATAATAAAGTCATTAATTAAAAGGGATTTTCCTGACAGAGATCTAATGTTTAATAAAGCCAGTTTATATGAGTTAGTGGTTGATGTTGTCTCTGTAGCAGGCTGCATCTGACAGTTTATGACTCTTAAGTGTCTGTTCCTGTTTGTTCCCATTTTGTTTTTCTTATTTCTGCCACGTAACATCACAGACATTCCATAAGCTCCGGTGTAAGGCCCAAGCTGATGCTGGAAACTGTTATGTCTGATAAGCTTGTTGCCGGGGCCCGGTGTGTATCACGGAGAAGTTATCTGAAGGTCCTGACGTTCCGTGATATGTAGAGGAGGATCTGGGGCTCTGCTGCTTTTAGAAGATGCTGGTTTTTTCACATAGCTGCGGCTTTCGGAATGGCTATGTGGAGAGGATGTCAACTGTAGGCCAATCTTGAAAACTTTGTTCATGTTATGAGAAAATTCCAGAAAAGGAAAATCTGGGCTTTGTGGGGGAGAGGGGGAATTGGGTGCAGTCTGGACTGGTGTCTGTGGGGATGGGGGTTTTTGGTTCTCTTTGGAATTTAAAGGGGAGTCCTCTTTTTGTCCTGCTGAGATCTGGGATGAATCCTCCTGTAGTTCTGACGTAGGCTCTTTCTGTGTCATCTTTCTGGCCATCTTTATCTTGGCTTGTTCGGGCTGTACTGGGCTTATCGTTTGTTTAGGCACTGGTTGAGCTTTGTTTTGGAACAAAGCTGATGGTGCATGGTTCACAGAATAGAAAATGTTTGATATCAGCCGTTTCGCTCCTGACCTATTTAAAGAGAAACCATCTCTGTTGAACAAATGTCTCCTCTCCCAAAAGATGTTAAAATTGTCTATGAACGTTACAGTTGTTTGTTTGCATGTTGCATCCAGCCATTTGTTTAACATCAGAACTCTGGAAAACATTTCATCTCCACCATTAATGGGCACGTGAGGGCCGCTGAGAAACACCTTGACATTAAGACCATCAACTAAATTCAGCAGACGAATGTAATCCTCTTTCAGTATTTCTGATTTTCTCAGGGCTGCGTCGCCCAAGGCTTCAGCTTGTATGATGAGTTTTTCCACGGTCAGGCGTTTTTTCATGATCTCTGGAAGGATGTCTGTTACATTAGACACCAGGCCATAGTTCAAAGGGGTTTAAATCAACACCTCTGTGTTTTTCTTGTTACAGAAATGTTTAATCCCACGTATCGATCCACTGCATAATATCAGGGTCCTTGGCCCTGTGGCCTGTTTTTTCTCTAGTAGCTTAGAGTGAAGATTGTTGACATACCTTTGATTGTCCTTGTGATCCTTCTGGGTCTCATCTTGGAGTGGAGCAAATCTGTTTTGTAACGGAATTCCAATATTTCCAGCAGGTTTACTCCTATCATTTGTTGTGAGAACATCCCATTTTTGTTTCAATTTTCTTGGGATATCTCTCTGTGGTCTCGGCCAGTTTTCTGTGTCTAGGTGTCTAGGTTCGTTGATCCTTTGGTCTAGCACCCAGAGTGGTCCAGGGATTCTCATTTTCCTCTGGGAATTGTTTGTTCGCTGAGTTGCTGGCCTGGTGGTCCCCGTTCGGAATCACAGGCAGCGTTGTTTCATTACCATACGTGGCGTTTACATCATAGTTTACTTCAAGTTGGTGGATTTTCAGCTCCATGACAGCTATTTTCTGTAGAATCTTTTAAAGTCGTCTGTGCTGAAGGTAGGCATCCTTTGAATCGTGTGGTTCTTCTCCATATCTACTTCGGGGAAAAATAAAAAAACATTTAAAAAGAAATAAAAGAAAATAAATCAAATAACTAAATCCAACTTTCTGTAGTTTTGGTTAAGAGATAAAAAGAAGATAAAAGGACCAGAAAGTGCAAGCAAGCAGGGAGCAGAGAAAAGAGCGTGTGCACACACTGAAGGACAAAGCAGTTCAAGTTGGCAATCCAACGACAAACCCGTCCGTGGAGGATCAGGAATCAGAAAGGTGGAATAACTCTTTCTTTTACTTTTACCCGATGTATTCCAGCATCCAGCTGCCATGCACGTGGGCATTGTCAGTTTCACTATAGCTCTGGTGAATTTCAATGGTGAAGTCCTCTGGAAATCTTCAATAATTGTTGTTGATTGCAGATGTGTCTAGTAGTTCCCATTGATTGGAGGTTCTCAGGTTATCCTGATCTATCTCTATAGTTATGCTGCTATAGGCTTAGACTGCTGGAGGACACCCAGTAGTCAAAACAGTTAGAGCTCATCCTTCAATTCAATTCAGCTTATTTCTTTGGCACCAATTCATTACACCTGTCATCTCACTTTCCAGTTCAACCAGATCATCAAGTCAGCTTGATTCAATTTTTTTTATCTAAGGAAAACCAGTTGATTGCATCAACTCATTGACTCTTCAGCAATCCCTCACACTAAGTATGCTTGTAGTGACAGTGGAGAGGAAAAACTCCCTTTTAACAAGAAGAGATCTCCAGCAGAACCTGGCTCAGTGTGAGCGGCCATCTGCTGAGGCCGACTGAGGTTCAAGGAGACAGAAGCAGAGATACAAAGAGGAACTCTCAACCGGATCCACAGGCGGCCCCGTCCAGGAAACACACAGCCAGGCAGCCAAACCAGCTCCCATGTCAGAGGATGAAGAGAGCACATCCAGTTAGTCACAGTCAGAGAAACAGGACTACACAGAAAAACAGGCCGATCTCCAACATCTAAAAACAAAGGTGTTAACGGGAGCAGCACAGCTGATACTGTATAGAGAGCTCCACCCTTCTCCTCCTCTCCTTCAGAGATTGTCGTGGAAGTTCCCAAGTTAAGAGAGATGAAGATGTAACATGTGAAAGTCAAGATGATTAGTGAACATGATTCAGCCACAGTAAGTTGTGTAAATACCTCAAGGCGGAGGTCTTCAACAGGGGGTCTGTGATCCCTAGGGGGTCCACAGAGGTACTGCATGGGGGTCACAAAAGTTTTGGTTGATTAGACTTTATTTTATATCCCCCCCTGCAAATTTTTCCACTAATTGAAATGTCTTTAAATCCACATTAACATGAATTCAACAGACTGTAGTAAACACATAAATGGAGGCAGAAGATGTCTTTCAGTCATCAATGAACACATTCAGCAACACACAGGAGCTCTTTCAAGCTGGGCACCGTTTCATTCACAACACCTGTCCCATCAACCAGGAATCAGAAATACTTTAATAATCCCAGGGAAAAATTACTTTCGTTACATTACTCCATCTGTTATAGAGTGACTATAGGACCAGTTTAATAGAACACTATTCATACAATATATGTAATTAGGGGGTCCTCGCTCCATCTAGCCATCAGTTTGGCGGTCCTTGGCCTGGAAAAGATTGAAGACCCCTGACTTGAGGGATTCTGAGGCATCTTTTTTTTTTTTTTTTTTTTTTTTTTGTGCTAATTTCTCTTCTGCTTGTCTTGTTGGCTTGCTATCAAGGCTCAGACTGTTGGACCCAGAATTCAGGCAGACATAGAAAGTCAGTTCAAAGGAAAAGCGCTTGAAGGAAGTATCAGAGTGTCAACTGGGATCGGCTTGGTGGATTCTCTGTGCAGACACTCAGGTTTGTGATCACTAGGCTCAGATGGGTAACTATAACGAGTGTGTAAATCACTAACCTGGAAATAGGTTCTGTCCGTGTCCAGAGGAAGGTGTGGGAGCCAGTCCGGTGACTTCTCCACAACATGGGGTGGGAGCTGCCCAGGGAGTTCCAGGAGCGGAGTAGAGCAGCCAGCAGATGCTTGTCATTACTTTTTCCAGGGGAGAAGATCAGAGAGATGCAAAGGTACCAAGGAGATAATCCAAGCCGGGGTCAGGGGACAGATTCAGGGTCGTTAACAGGCAGAGTACTAACAGGAGAAAAGCAGAAACAGACTGAGACAGGGGCAGGGGCAGACCAAAAACTCAGGAATCAAGGGGGAATAATCAGGTAGACTAACAACAATACAGGTACGCTACATGCTTCTGACAAAAAACTTAATAATATGGCACTGGTGGCTGGAAAACAGGCACATAAATAGGAGCTGGAAACAGGTGGATCAGATAAGCGAAATGAACAACTGGGCAGAGTTAAACAGCTGAATGGAATTGGCAATAAAGCCAGCCACTAGTGCCAAGATCCTGACACCTCCATGACTGCTGGCTGATGCTCTATTAGCATACATAAAATACCAACTGCTGCAATCTGTTCTGCCAGCCCTGAACTCTTGTAGGATAGTCTCAAGAATCAGGAAATATGAACGGGATACACACTGAGCCTCCTGGTTTGGAAGGAGAAACAAAATGACTAAGATGCTGTTAATAGAGCTGGAAAATCCAGGTCCAGAAGGTAAATACTCTGTAAAAAGATTTGTTCCAACCATTTGCATTTTCAGCTACACACAAAGGAGGCTAATCACCTGGTTAATGTGAACAGGATGAAGGAAAACTAAAAAGGGGTTTTCTTTCTGGTCCTGCATTTTTTTTCCTTTGATCATTTATAAGGAATGTTATCCTAGGTGATAAATGATAATGATTTTGGTTAATTTTACATTTCTTTCCTTTTCTATTGGTCTTTTAAGGTATATCTGTAAATGTATATGCGGCACCTTAAGACGCCTTATATCTTACATAAAAACATAGACAACCACAAACAAAACAATCAGGCCTGTCCATCTGACTACACAAGAATAAACTCAATGGAAAAGACCATCCAGCAAACTTTTCAGGAAGGATATAGGCAAGAACTGAAAATAATGCTATAAAGGGGCCTCATTCAATACAGTAAATACCCTAGGAGCACTGCCAATGTGAGATAAAAGGCCACTTGGCAAAAATAAATGCTTTAACTAAAAACAAAAGCAACCAAAAAAAACCTTAATTTAATTTTTTTTAATACAATAAAGGAGAAATAACAAGCAAGCTCAAAGGATTCAGTAAGAATGTCCAGATACCACTGCTTGATGTTGAAGATGATCCAGATACCACTTCTTGATGTTGAAGATGATCTCCTTGCATAATTTTCTGGAACTATTGATAAAACGTAAACTCTGTTGCTTGTTGCTCAGAACAGCAGGACTCCTCTTTTGCTTTATAGTTCAATCTGAAAAACTCACACAGAAAGAAAAAGACAATTAGAAGAATTTTATTGATACAATTACTTAAGTCTTTGGCGCTCAAACCTCAGCAGGAAACATTATGCATGAACAGGAGTAAAGAACAGGGCTGTTTCCCCCCCAGGCCTGAAACTGGTGGTGGAGTGGAGATAGATGAAGTTGGTCAGTCTGTAGACTGCTGGTTGGTGAGATGGTGTGCTGAGCTGCATGGGGGAGATCCAGTGGACTGCGTGAGCTGATACTAGTGCCTCACTCAGGGACCTGGAAGATGGAAGTAAAGTTGGATAACACAGGTTGAAAGAACCTGTCCTTGATGAGCAAGCATGAAGCGACAGTGGAAAGAAAAAACTCCCCATTGGGAACAAACCTCTGGCAGTGTCTGCGCTTTGGGTAGATTGGGCTTCGTGAAGGTGGGGTTCAAAGCCGATTGGCTTGTGACGGAGGCAGATGGGGGTAAGTAATCAGTTTATTCAGTTGAACTTATGTTTTGATATTGGTTCATAACATTCTGCTTTGGATAACCTCTTCTGTCATCTTAAAAAAATATAGGCTCTGCTGATTATCTTTCTTATAGATACAAGCCTCCTCATAGAAAATGTTTAAAACCCACTCTGAGGAATGAAGTGCTGTTTGAGGAGAGGCTAATATCTATTAGTGCGAGGATCTTCTGTTGGGTTTTTACATTTTTTCTCAAAGTCAGTAATCCTGAGTATTAACCTCAATCTACATCAGTTTATAACAAGTGCAGAAAAAACACATTTCACAAAGACTGCATTTCATTCTAAAGCATTTGTAGATAATTTCTGCAAGAGCTCCCTGTTATGCCTCGCCGCCGCAGTGATGGCCCCATTAATGCCACGGGGCCCATTTAGCCAAGTTAGCGCTGAAACAGTAAATGGATGTTTCACTTCAGCGTCCATGAATGACCAGACTTTACATCCCAGGGCTTGGAGAGATTAATGACATTGCAGTAACACAGCATGGTAGTGCTGAGCCGTGTACGCGGAGAGGCTGATCTACTGTTCTTTACTCTGTGAGCAACATTTCTTTGTTCTTCAGCTGGTTTCTTTCAAGGACATGTTAAAGTAAGCTGAAGCAACGCAGCTGCTCACAGCCAATGGAGCCTAAATGTGGGATATTACAACACATTGGACATCTCAATACTGGAGACAGGTGGGTTCTGATTACAGATGTAACAATATGGACGTTTATAATAATTACTGTGATTGTTCTTCTGGAATCAGAGGAAAGGCCTGCAGGATGAATTACTCTTATCTAGTCTTTTCAGTGATTTCATAGTGTTGGACGCAGAGCAGCTTCTGCAGAGGTCAGATCTCATGCCATTAGAGATCCTTAAAATCAATCTTTTGGTTTATCACAGGTTTCATAGAAAATCTACCTCCATTATATGCGTTTTTCTGAGGTTTTCTTCTTTGTCACCTTTAAGGAAAAATTCCAGTCAAATTCAGAAGGCAAACTTCTGAAAGCATTTTAAGTATAAAAGTATTCCATAGTGTTCAACAAATGATCAGTGTTTTAATTCAGAGTAATTTTCATCTGAATGTGCTTTACTGGAGGCATCCATGTCTGTCGGACGACCACTGCTCTATGCGAAGCAGAGAGTAATGGATTAATAACATGTTTTTTCTCTGGCCAGAAGTTCAATGGGAAATCCTCCCTCTTCAAGTTGGCGATCCAACAACGAACCTGGTGTTCTGTCAGACTGGTATTCCCATAGTCAATATGCATGTGGAAGACATCAGATTTGCGTTTTGTATCACAAATAAACCTAACAAATGGGGATACATGCTTGTTGAGGTAGTTTAAAATTTATTTTTCTCACAAAATTAAAGGGATAAACTAAATAGAAAAACTAAAGGGATACACGGGTATGCTGGTGTGACAGAACACAGTCTGTGGAGGACCAGGAATCAGAAAGGTGAAATAACTCCTTTTTTTTCATTTTTACCGGATGTATTCCAGCATCCAGCTGCCATGCACGTGGGCATTGTCAGTTTCACTATAGCTGTGGTGAATTTCAATGGTGAAGTCCTCTGGAAATCTTCAATAATTGTTGCTGATTGCAGATGTGTCTAGTAGTTCCCATTGATTTTGCTTGTAAAGCGGGGAGAATGGCGCTAGGCTTACCGCACCGTGACGTCACTGCTGGAAGATGGCAGGAGGGAGGGGTTACTATATTTGGGCAAAAATGGCCGCTTCCAGACTCAGTGGTCACAAACAAAATAATTATTTTCACACTGAAAAAAATAATGCAACCGTTTTTGGCTATTACTTAATCATATTTAGTTACTTTAACACAACTGTTTTACGTCCTACCATGCTAACATTAAATAATTGTGTTGAAGTAACTAAATATGATTAAGTAAATGCCAAAAATGGTTTTGTTATTTTTTTTAGTGATTTGTTTACTGATTAAAGCTAAATTCATTAAATCACAGCAAATGTATTAGTTTTAGGTATAAATAATGATCCATTGATTATTCCTTGCTGACCAGATTTGTTCTTTAAATCCCCTGTCGCTCCCAAACTCCTGTCTGCTTTCCTGTTAAAAATTATATAAATCTTCTGACTCTCATGTTTCCTCCTTTTTTGTTTGGTTGCAGTTTTCCAAAATCCCTGTCTTTTCTTGTGTCAATAATTAGTTTTGTCTATATTTCTTTGGCCATTTCCCTTATTTTTTTACACTCCTAGTCCTTTTTCCAGTAATCTTTCCTTTCAGTATTGACGTCCCTGTTTCCATCTTTTTCCTGGATTTTCTAGTATTTCTGTTTTTGTTTGTTTTTGCATTGTTTTGTTAATTTTCATCATCACACTACCTCCTGTCTGTGTTTGCGTCCAGCAGAAAAACTCATCAGACACACGAGGCATTTCTTTTATTCCATGAAGACTTGCTTATAAGACCTCCACCTTGTGAGGCAGGTCATACTCACTCCTGCCTACTTTTACCAGCCGAGGGATACGAAAGTTTTTGCAAGAGTCTTTTTTTATGTATTTCTATCAGAATGTCATTCTTTTGTTCCTCTATTGGAAGCTCAAACCCAATCTGACAGAACCTCTCTACCTTATTATTTTACCAGAAGCCTTTCATTTACCAGACCACTTCAAAAAAGCAATGCATAGTCAACTCCCCTCCAGAGATGAGGTCAAACACAAACGGAGCATTGCCCACTGCTCTTTCTATTACCATAAATGTCAGTAGCTC
This sequence comes from Cyprinodon diabolis, assembly GCA_030533445.1. NCBI lineage: Eukaryota > Metazoa > Chordata > Actinopteri > Cyprinodontiformes > Cyprinodontidae > Cyprinodon > Cyprinodon diabolis. The sequence goes on from CM060076.1 coordinate 38,789,811, forward strand.
TCTTCATCCTTTGCACTTTTACAGCACCTGTGGAAATGTCATATGAATTTGCAATAGTTAGGGTTAGAAAATGTGTAAGAAAACACTTGTGTCCCAGTGAAAAGGCTGGAGAATACATGCAGTATTCTCAGATACACACTAAATATAGAGCTATTATCCAATGAAGAGTAGAGTTTGTTTCTTATAAGCTGCAACATGTCTTTTCTTAGAGTTTTCTTTGAACTCTCCATCGGAGGTCATCAAATATGTGCAACAACCCAGAAGTGTCATCGCAGCAGCACCTCACCATGACGTGAAGTACAGGAATGTGGCCGAGGGGAATATCATTGTCATACAGCAGCTGCACAGATCCGCTTCTCCTCTTCTCTTTGATCACTTTAAGAGCTGCAAACACTTTGAGAGCATCTTTTCTCATGCATACCTCAGCAACCATATATTGCATTTGTTTTCAAATTAAACTCTGTTTTATGTTGTTAATATGGAGGCGGTAGCTCCTCAGACTGGAAGAAAAGATCACTGCTGCACTTTATCAAATTAAAATATTAATTTTGCTGCTAAGCTGCTGCTCATTCACTGTCTGAAAGCTACAAAATGAAATTTTGTTTTGGATGCACTCTGTGTATACAAAATGACGATAAAAGCTGTTTAAGAACAAGTCTGATATTACAGTTTCTCAAAGCAATGGCAAGCTAGTATTGGGAATGTATTAAAGGGTAATATTGTGCTGCAAAATAAGAGATTAGGTGTAACACATTCAGAGGTCATTCACAATCTGTGATTTTCTTTCTAGCTTTAGTTTAGTTTTCTAGTTTTATATGTTAATTGAAAGAGCAGTAATGTACACTTTTTAAATTAAACATATTTACATATTTATGCAAGGAGTATTGGACAGCCGTCACAGCTCAGCATCTTTCCAGCGTATTAAGTGACCGCAGGATTTTGTTCCTGTTTTGAAGATTTCAGAAAGCACTACTTTGCTCCTGAGTGATTAATTTTACCAGAAGTGATGAGCGGATGCAGTGCCTTGTGAAGGAGTTCTGCCCTCTGGAATTGTTCCACTTTTTGACACATTTCAGGCTTCAACCATAAAGATATAAAATTATAATTATTTGTGAAGAATAACCAACAACTCGAACACAATGAAGTCGAACACAATTTATTAGATGTTTAATTATTTTTTAACAAAGAAAAAAACTGAAAAATACAGTGTGCAAAATTATTCATCCCCCTTGAGTTAATATTTCGCAGCGCTACATTTTGCTGCGATTACAGCTGCAAGTCGCTTTGGGTTTGTCTCTATCAGTTTGCACATCGAGAGACTGAATTTTTTGCCAATTCTTCCTGCAAAACAGCGATGTTGGATGGAGAGCATTTGTGAACAGCAGTTTTCAGTTCTTCCCTTGTCCTTGTTGAAGAAAAGCAGGCCCAAACCATGATGCTGCCACCACCATGTTTGTGTGAATGGTGTTTTCAGGGCGATTAGCTGTGTTCATTTTACCCCAAACTTAACGTTTTGCATTGTTGCCGGATAGTTTGATTTAGGTTTCATCTGACCAAAGAGCCCGTGCACCATATCAGAATTCAGACACATGGATGGATGGATGGATGGATGGATGGATGGATGGATGGATGGATGGATGGATGGATGGATGGATGGATGGATGGATGGATGGATGGATGGATGCCCACTTTTTAACTGCCCGGGGCCACCAAGACCAGGGACACATCCACCTAGTGGTCCTCCAACAGTGCCTGAGTGGCCATAATGACACCCGGTTAGGCCAATTGGAGGTCTCTAAAATCAGACCTGTGTTGTTTAGATGGTGATGAAAAAAATTTGCTACAGTACAGGTCACATATGAGCAAAAAACAGCTCTGGTATACTATAAGGCTAAATGTAGCTTATGGCTAACTGGATGTGCTCTCTTCATCCTCTTACATGGGAGCTAGGTCGGACCCCATCTGCCTGGCTGTGTGTTTTCTGGACGGGGCCGCCATTTAAAGTTGCCTTTAGTATCTATGCTTCTTTTTCTATGTCTGCTTCTGTCTCCTTGAACCCCAGTCGGCCTCAGCAGATGGCCGCTCACACTAAGCCTGGTTCTGCTGGAGGTTTCTTCCTGTAAAAAGGGAGTTTTTCTTTTTGTTTTGTTTTTTTGTTTGTTTTTTTTTTTGTTTTTTTACAGTGTCCTGTCTGGCAATGTGGCAATAAGAATAATTGTCTTGATGCCAAAAGGAGCCCAACAGATTTTACTTTCACAAGTGTAGCAGTATGGCAATTGCCATATTGCCATATAGCTCCACTTGTTTCATGCATATAAATTGTTTTATTATAATTATGCAGGGAGTTTTACAGTTTATATGGACTCTGCAATGTAAATAGAGCAGAAAAACAGAAGAAGAAAAGGAAAAAAGAAAAGAGAAAAGATGAATGAAAGAAAGAAGACATAGAAAGGAGACAATGACAAAACATTTTCAGTGTGCTTCATCGCCTGTAACGAGATGAAAAAAACAACAGCACAACCGAAAGACATGGTACGAGATATAAAATAAAGCAACACCTTGAAACTATCTCTAAAGTAATATTATTAAGTCTGACATGTACTCTGTGTTACCTGGAGATAGGGATGTGGGCTTTCTGTATGGAAATGACTCTCTGAGTACCTGGAGCCAAAGGAGGTTTTTCCTCTCCACTGTCCCTACAAGCATGCTTAGTGTGAGGGATTGCTGAAGAGTCAATGACTGGATTCAGCCAGCTGTTTTTCATTAGATAGAAAACTTTGAACCAATCTTGTTCAAACTGATCTGGTTGAATTGTCTCTGTAAAGTACCTTGAGATGACATGTGTTGTGAAATGGTGCTAATGAAGCCTTTATGTAGCACAGAATCTGAGATACTTGTCCTTAGCAGTATTCTGCTGTGTAGAAAATGTGACAAGGATACTTACTAAGAATATGTTATGCCAGAGTTTTTTTTTTTCTTGAATTTAACATTGACACTGTCTGTTGCTCCCTGAACCTTTAGCATTTTGTAGCTTAAAGCTACTAATGTTGATGATCTGCATCGGTGTCTTATAACATTCTGCTCAAAAATCTATTTCTAAGGCAGGAGCTGAGATCTGGCCCTGTAGGAGTTAAAATGACCCTTGAAATTCAGCCAGGGAAAGCAGTTAGATTTTTTATTTTTTTTAAAGGACCATTTGGTTATAAAAAATTATATTTAGCAATATAAGTGCTGCTTCTGTTCGTCACTTTGCAGACAAAGAAAATACTCCTTTGAAAGAAATACATTTATCAGCACGGTTAAGAAAAAAAAAAAACATTTTCTCTGGAGACTCTTTAATTCATTCTTTGATGTTGCTGTAATAAGCCCATAACCATGTATTGTATTGTCCGTTTCTGCTGAATCTCCATTTCTTCTTTTATCTTGGAATCTGTAAAGCTGCTTGGTGCATCTTGAAAGTGCATAAATAGTTGCATAAGCAATTAAAAACTGCAAGATAAGATCACCCCTCCTCAAATGTTCTGCTCTATTCCCCTGTCAAGGAGACATGGCCTCTCCCCAGTAATCCTGTGTTAATAGGATGGGTTCAACTAGAGTGTCAAGAACAGCCAAAAGCGAGGGATTTTCAGAGCTGTCTGACAACTAACCCACTTCTAAATAGCACTCTGTAAGTACTGGGATAATGGAGCTTAGGTTCCAGCAAGAAAGCATGGAGCTGCAGCACATTAAACACAACAATTACTATTCTGTCAATGTCATAATTAAAACTCAGGGTTCATGAAAGTGTTGAAGACACCAGAAACTGCTTTGAATTAATTGTTGTTCAATTATCATAGACGTTAATGAATGGTTTAGATATTAACATAACTAACAATAACTTTTATTGAACAAAAAATTCAAAGTAGGTCTATCAAACGTGTAAACTCTAGTCTAATTGATAGTCTTTACACTTTTCTGTTTTTGAACAATTTAGTACATTAAAGAAGTTTTTCAAACTAAGCTCGTCCTATGATGATATATTTGCACTTTATTCTAACCAACCCTCAAATTAAACATGATTGGTTGTGCAAACCTTGGAAACAACATCAAGTGTTTAAAAAAACCTAACAATCGATATCTTATATTATTTTTAAGTGATCCTCTGTTTTTTACATAGCTGGTTTAATTCAAATTTTTTTTCCCAGGCTACCGTGGTTCTACTGGAGCTTTCTTCCAGTTCCTCTCCACTGTCGCTGCATGCATGCTTGGTGTTAGGGATTGCTGCAGAGTCAATGACACAGTGCAAGCTAATGTTTACTGTCGCTAAATGTTCATCTGAGTGAATCCGGTGTAGGTATCAAATCTGCTCGGGTGGTCACATCTGCTCAGGGATGTTATGCTACATGATGGGCTGAACGTTGCCACATGTTGTAAAACATTGTGATTGCCCAGACAGCAATAATAAAATCACGCAGCATCCATGTGTCTAGTCGGGAGCATCTGTAGCGTTAGCGCCTCTAATGACTGATGAATTTTCACCTGATTGATAACAAAACTGAAAAAAATCTGTTTCTGGTGAACATAGTAACTGTTACACCCTGATATAAAGAGCTGGGTAGCGCTGTGGCTAGCTGTGCTCAGTAGCTAACTGGTTAGCCTGTTTTACTCCGTCAGTTAGCCACATTCAATTCAATTCAGTTTATTTATATAGCATCAATTCATTGCACAAGTAATCTCAAGGCACTTTAAAGTTCATATTAAGCTATACTACTTTAAGCTTAGTGTCAACAACATCCATTTGTTAGAATAACTGTTTAGTAGAATAACTGTTTTATTTGTCTAAAATCTCTACAAAAGCCATTTTTTAAGATGTTCCATTTGTCCTCCTCTGCCCTCAGATCTTAATAAAAAAGAATAAAAATAAGCTGAGACCTTTTTGTCACCTTGTTAAAAGGCAGAGTTCAGTTTTAGAACGCAGTACTTTCCTTCCAGACTGACAATGATTGTTTTCTACTTTTGGCTACTTTAGATCACCAATGAAATGTAAAAAAAAAAATAGCAAATATAGGCAATAATATGTTGAGACTCCAAAAGATATTCGATCATTAAGAAACGGGTGCAATACAGTTTGTCCGAGTGGACTTGCCATATGTTGACATCATAAGAAGGGGCGGGGCCCCGAGCAGGTCTGATCACCTCAGCAGGACTGGTACCTACACCTGCTAAGTCAATGACTGGATGACATCAGGGGGGTTTCCTTAAATAAATAACTTGTTACCAATCTGACAAGTTTGATAGAATTGCTTCTTTAAAGTATTTGGAGATAAATTTTGCTGTGAGGTTTGAATTGACACTCATTTTTTCACTTTTTTGAGGTTTTTATGGCTCTGGTGGCTAATTTTTTTCAACTGTAGGCGAACAGGGAAGGGGGTATGAGAGAGGGGTAGAGACAGGAGGCAAATGACCACAGTTCGTATTCAAACCCAGGTTGATTAAGTCGAGGACTAAGGCCTTTGTACATGGGTTGTGCGTACTAACCACTGTGCCAGCGAACCACACGCAAATCAACACATATTTTTAATGCTTGACATTCTCTTTCACCACTTCTGGTAGAAAGCAGAAATTATGGTTGCATTAATTTTAGCAATTCAAATATATCATCAGATCATCACCCTACCACTACCATGCTCCACTGTTGGTATGAGTTTCTTTAATTTTCATTTGACACTGAGTTTAGAATCAGGATTGTTGCAGATTGAAAATAGTTGATGTAAAGAAGAACAGACCAGACAACTTTTGTTCTGGCAAGTATGTATCTCACTACAGTAGTGTTCATTGAATCAGAAGCCTGACAGGGGGCATTTTGGAGTCCATAGGTGTAATGTCTCTTTAAGATTAAATAAAAATCAAGGAATTAACCCTTACACTATTGGCTGCACAGCTATGTACATTTTTACATTGCACCATGTTGTTTGTTTCTTTTTACCTTAATAAGCTAAAACTTCTAAAAACTGTTCTTTACTAAATATATCTTTGTTTGAGATTAAAAAAAATAATTTAAACATAAAAAAAAAAAGCCACTTGAAAAAATAAGCCCGGGAGAAATTTATAAAGGGCTGATGCATATTTTTGCAAAACATACAGTATGTAATAGAACAGCAGAATTATGGTTAAGCGAATAATGAAGTAAATACCAATATAGTTTCTTGTAATCTCTCATACTGTGCAGACTACTGGAGTCAAGTCCATGATTTTGTACCTTATCAAATCAGATACAGTAGCAATTACCCTTGTACTTTGATTCAAACGCCATTAAAAAAGCAGAAATTTTGATCCAATCTGCTTTATAATATTAACATTTATTTAATCACTACTGATGTAAGTTATTACAATATGCTATCAGGTTGATATCTGGATGAAATTTGATGAGACCATTAATCTTGTCTTTCTCTTCTGGCATCATATGAGCAGGCAGCCAATCTAAGCAGCTCACTCAGTTTTATTTATTTAATTTTTTTGTTTTTGTTTTTTTACTAGTTTGGAAACTGAGCCCAATAGACAAAGGAAGGCAGGATAATCCAGAGGGCAAGGCCAAAGCCCATGTGATCAGGAGTCAAAGCAAGGAGATCAGAGATCCTAAGAGATACCGAAGAGAAATCCAGGACGGTGTCAGGAAGAAGTTCCAGGTTCAGTACACAGGCAGAATCCAGCAGGAGTCTGAGGACACGTCAGGCAAAGAGACCAGATTGGGGGCAGGCAGACTCAGAGGTCCAAGGCAGAACAGGTCAGGATCAGGCATGGGCGTAGGTTTGCATAGGGACCATAGGGACATGTCCCTACCAAAATTTTGAAACCGACCTAATTGTCCCTACCAATAATTTGATGTGAACAACATGTTTATAATTTACCATACAGCTTTGCTGCAGCAGTGGCTTCTTGTCCTCTAGCAGCTTCGCTGACTGCGCGCTCAAACTGAAGGCACAAATATCTCTCCGTAGCGGAGCTGCAGCTCCGTCTGAGTGCCTGCCTGTCTCTACTGTCCCTTTAACGTAGCAGCGCCCGTGACTGTGGTTCTGAGCAGCTACTGGTTGTTCTGCCTTAAGTTCCGCCTTCTCTCTTCCTGATTGGCTGTTTTCCAGTCCGTGTGTGTGCTTGGAGCACAAAACTGAACATTTATTTCATTCTAGAATACAGCGGTTACTACAATTAATATTAGGCTATGAAACTAGTCCCAATTAAAAAACTGAATATCATGTACGCTAAAAAAAAAACAACTTTTTTTTCCTTGTATAAAACTAAGCCAGGAGTTCTGAAGACTGATGTAAAAATGGACAAATAAAGGCTGTAAGCTATCAACATTTCTGATTCTTAGCCACAGCCAACTAAAAAGAAAAATGTGAGGGTTTCCTTTTTCTGATCTGCTGATATTAAGTTGCTGTTACTATTTTCATTTTTTGATGACTCTTTGAGGGAGTTCAGGTATAATTATTAGCAGGTTTTAGTATAACAATAAGAGATGGCGCCTAAACATCTGCTATTTTTTGTTTAAAAAGCATAATTAGGGTTCCACGTAATAATAGTTCTATTTTATTGACTATTTCTACTTCTAGAAATAGGATAAAGACAAGAACAAAGAGAGGGACATTATTAACATTGATTTTATCTTACATAGATTTCCACACAGTCTATAAGTAAATTAGTGCAAACATTAATGTCTGGTAAATAATGCTTGAATCTGGCTGTTTATTTTGGATATTATTACATTGCAGATAAGATAGTGTTATATTGTCTTTTATAATCATTAAATGTGATGTTATATTTGAATAAATTTTGGCCATTCTTAGTGTTGAGTTTGTAGATGATGCCACTAAAAAAGAAAATAGACATAAGGATCTATTTTAACAGTCAGTCAGTAAGTAACATACGATGATATAAAAGGTTGTTTCATTTAATCCTTTTATATTAAAAACACACTTTTATACATTATATGGTTATATAGTAAACACAGATATCCAGTTATAAGGATGCAGGGCAGCTTGAAGGTGAAGCAGCTGCCCTTCAGTGCTTCAGGTGATGTCTAAATGATTTTGATTACAAAATAAGGAGCAACTTTTTTATTTATATACAATATAAATATCAATTTGTATTTGATATGGCTGGATTTAGGGAACGTAAACAATGAGCAGTAATGTTTCAGCACAGCTTGAGAGAGAAGTGTCTGAACCTTCAGGGCTTCAGGTAAGGGTTTTTTTGGTTTTGTTTTCAGTAGGAGTAATTGGATTCTGTGATCGCTTTTGGAGCTCACAAATGATGCCACATGGATTTTAATATAGTTTGGCTGATTAACATGTTTGTTTCGTTGAATTTTATCTCCACTTCACATGTATTTAGTAAGAAATGTTATGTTAAATGCAATGTTACGATAAAATTAGGACAGCAACTAACAATTATTTTGCAAATCGATTAGTCTGTCGTTAATTCTTTCGATTAATTGGATAGCCAAAGGTTCTTTAAAGAAGATTATTAATGACATTAAACCAGGTGAAACTAAAATATTTCCTCTTGAAGAGTTCTGCATGGAAAGTATTGACAGACAAAAACATTTTATAATCTTATTTGCAAAATGTTTATAAATTTCTTTTACAGTTTTGGTATGATTACTGATCTAAGTGGGTTACTCTGTCGGGGAAAGCCAGATTTTACATTTATATTATGTTTTAAAGTCTCTATACTCCATTTAATGATGAATCACTCACTAAATTAGTTGACGAATATTCAAATAATCAATTAATATGATTCATTTTTTCAGCCCCAGATAAAATACATGAAATGGGCTACACAGAGTAACTACAGCCCAGATGTTCCACTTTTATAGTGAAGTTATTATTTTAATGAATGTATTATTTTGCTTGATACAGAGAGAGAATAGTAGGTAACAATATAAGAGTGGGGTTTAACTCTGCACAATTCTATATCTTCAGAAGAAAATACTGTATTTACCTTCTGCCTTAGTTGTTCAAATGAAACCGTTTACAAAGTGGAAAACAGTCCTAATTCCACCTTCATCAGAGCCGGTGATACTTCAACATTGATAAACAGCATCTAGTGAATGTAGTGCTTATAAAATGTTTATTAATGTAGCAAAATGCTCCTTTTCTCTTTAAACAATGAATTCCTCTCATCAGTACTGATGCTCACGTCAAGCAAAAAAAAGGGCACGCATATTGCATAGCACCAATGACACCAGACCAATAGTGTCCCTACCAAAGTTCAAATCAAACCTATGCCCTTGGGATCAGGTAACCAGAACACTAACAGGTACGCTAGAGAACTCTCACCAAAGGCTTGAATAATCTGGTACTGATTACTGGTAGAAGGCAGGTTAAATAGAGGCTGAAGCTGGTGGATCAGATGAAAGATAATGAGAACTGGGCGGAGCTAGGCAGGTGAAGGAAATGAGTAATCAGGCCAGTTATAATAGCCAAGACCATGACAAAAGTTTGGTGTTTCTGGTTCTAGTCTAGACTTAGACATTTATTGTCATTTTGTATACATAGAGTTTATACAAAACGAAATTTTGTTTTGTTCAACTTTCATGACATTTCTATTTTCTTAAAGTGCAGCAGTGATCACATTTAAACATTGTGGAACACAACATGGAGCAAAATAAATACATTGATATGGTCAGTTTAATGCAGAGTCAGTGACATGATTTGGAGTTTTTTCAACATTCAGCTGTCTGATGGCAGTGAGTCTAAGGGGGCCTAGTTCCCTATAATTCTGTTGTATTAGTTCTAAGATTAAAATATGTATTTTACTGGTTGGTGGTTACAACTGAGAAGATGACGTAGTGATGGTCCATGGTCTTAAACTTGATCTTTGAAAAAATAGGCTACAGGAATTACAGTTTTCTGTGGTATTGTTGCAGGCCCATCTTTAGGGTTTCCCTAACATTTTTATTCTGGTGTCTTTTAGAACACATGAGAGACCTTTTATCAGGACTTGCACAGTAGGTGGGGTGTTTTTAGTATAACAGGGATAGACAAGTTGAGGATGCATTTTTCAGTGCTGAGATTGGGGTTGTTTAATAATTTACACTGAGATAATAAAAATGTACATATATGTACATTTTATATTGTACCTTTGAGTGTGGGGTTCTGGTCAGACGAATGCAGCTTGGCCTTTCAGACACAGGTCACATTTGAAAAATCAGACCTGTGTTGTTCAGATGGTGATGAAAAAAATCAGATAAGGGTCGCATATGAGCAAAAAGAAAAATGATTTGGTTCACTACAGGCTGAATGTAGCTCATGACTAACTGTAAGTGCTCTGTTTTGTCCTCTGACATGGGAGCTGGCTCAGAGCTCTTCTGCTTGGCTGTGTGTTTTCTGGATGGGACCGCCTGTGGAGCCGGTTGAGTGTTGTCTTTTGTATCTCTGCTTCTTTGTGTATCCATGCTTCATTTTCTATCTCTGCTTCTGTCTCCTTGAACCCCAGTCGGCCTCAGCAGATGGCCGCTCACACTGAGCCTGGTTCTGCTGGAGGTTTCTTCCTGTTAAAAGGGAGTTTTTCCTCTCCACTGTCGCTACAGGCATGCTTAGTGTGAGGGATTGCTGAAGAGTCAATGAGTCGATGCAATCAGCTGGTTTTCCTTAGATTGAAAACTTTGAATCAATCTGACTGGATGATCTTTGTAAATTGTCTTGTGATGACATGTTGAGAATTGGCACTATATAAATAAAAATTCCCTTTGTTCATCAATAACTAAACCAGACTACCTGAAACTGTTCTCTTATTTTAAGGAGAAAAGAACACATCCCCTAAATACTCCTACCTTCAGTGACATGTATTATATCATATTCATACTCTGGAAGACTTGTGGAATTATAATAAGCTGAATGACCTTTTGATTCCATTTGAAAGCTAATCCTCTTTTGGAACATTTTCACAATAATTGCCATTGTGTGAGTCATTTTTTTAATTACTAGCGTGAAAATAGAACGAGGCTCATCCATTTTCCAGGGTGCAAAAGGACTCCGAAAACATAAAGACTCCTGTGTTCTTTGCAAGATGTTTCATCAAAACCTGACCTATATTGAGGAATAAATATTTTGGAGGAAAAAAGAATATATGTTAAGGAAAGAATTGCTGCTGTATACATACATTAACAAATTTACCACTTTTTGCAAGGTCCAGACATTCCTCATAATTTATTAATTTCCTTTCCTACGAGACCCTTGCCTTGTTTAAACACAGTTCAGAGGGCCTTGATGGCAGGGAAACCCAAAAGAGATGGCATGTCAGGGTGAGGAATAGCCTAACTAATGAGGACTCTCATAATCCTTTAGCTTAAGCCTAATGGGGCATTTAAAGGAAGACAATGCATCTTCTGGCACATAACGTCTCTCTTCCATACTCCCTCATTTGTAGGAAATCATGTTTCAGGAGGAACACAATTAGCTCACGCAGTGATAAAGAACCGCCGCTTTATTTAATAAAATAATATTGCACTTCAGAGCATGGCTGCATTTATCAGTAGTGCCACTACATTAGAATACAAACATAATTTTACAGATTGAACCCATTATTAGAGCTCTGTATCATGAATGAATGTATTTCATCTCAGGTGCAAAGAGGGCACATTTTTCTCTAGATAATTTACTTGTGAATCCTATTAATCATCAAAAAGTTTTACTAATGCAGCTTGAATGCTACAATCAGCAGTGTGATAGAACTGATGAGTTGTTTTTTATGCAGTAAAAGAATTTGAGTGAATTAATCTTGTGTTTTTTGTTGGTTTCTGCTTCCTTAATACAATTTTGATATAAAGCAATTTACTTTGACCCCAGCATTGTCACTACAGCTAGAAAAATCTTTGATCTCTCATCTACTGAATTATTTCTGTCATCTAACCCGAGGTAAATCCTCACCTGTTAAATGTTCATGCTCCTTAGCTTCACAAAACACTCTCCAGGTGTATTTATCATGTTATATACTTTTCATTTTTGTACTGTAAAAGCAATAATATTACCCATGATATTTTCAAATGACTTAAAGTAAGGCCATAGCCCAAAATATCATGATCAGCTGAAAAATATTTTATTTTTGCAGCTCATATATCCCATCTTTAATCATCTTTGTTTATCCTGGGCTTGGTAGGGTTGTCCTTAAAATTGAACTTTTTCTTTTATTTAACATGTGATGATATGTTATTATGTACTTTTTGGCTAGACTTTAAACTTTCCTTTTTGATTAAGCTTCTAGTTAGGATGGCTCAGGTTATCCTGAGCTATCTCTATAGTTATGCTGCTATAGGCTTAGACTGCTGGAGGACATAGGGACCCCCATTTCATCATTCTGCTTCATTCTATATCTATTCTCCCACTCTGCAGAATCTGTTAGTTCAATCTCTAACGTTCTGCTCTCTCTGCTTTTTCTCATAGTAGCTTCATCTGGTCTGTTCCTGTTTGGCTGTGACTCCATCCTGGAGAGAAACATCAGCTGTGCTGCTGCCATCAACACTTTTGTTTATAGATCAGCCTGTTTTTCAGTATAGTCTGGTTTCTCTGACTGTGACTAACTGGATGTGCTCTCTTTATCCTCCCAAGTGTTCATGGTTCATGGTTCTGCTGGAGGTTTCTTCCTGTTCAAAGGGAGTTTTTCCTCTCCACTGTCGCTAAAAGCATGCTTAGTATGAGGGATTGCCTTCGAGTCAATGATTTGATGCAATCAACTCGTTTTCCCTAGATAGAAAACTTTGAATCAATCTGACTGGATGATCTGGTGAACTGGAAAGTGCCTTGAGATGACGTGTGTTGTGAATTGGTGTGATAGAAATAAACTGAATTGAATAAAAAAAAAAAAAAACATTGTTATTTCAGAAAAAGTAATGACAAAATGCATCAAAGAAAGTTTTGATGTCTAAAATTGGAAAGAAAATTACTAAAAGAAAAAAGCAAGCAAAACAACATCAGTTGACCTGTGATCATCTGATAAATATCATACTAACATAAAAAAACATCGCAGTCTGTTAAATCTGAGAAAACATGCTAATACCTCTTCCTTTTGATGGAAAGACATCCAGGGAGAGCCACAGCTGTTTTTTTTTTTGTTGAGTTGGCCACAATGCCACATGATTAAAAACCAACAGAAAAAATAAAACAAACAAAACTCTTGAAGGTATCCCTGGCCTTCATGTGGCCCCTCTGGAGAGGCTGATTAAGACAGCATCCAAACTGTCTCTGTTTTGGACAGATGGAACAAGTAAGATGAGAAAAGGGGCCAGCAGGTCCAGGGCCGTGTGGATATTGTGTCTTCATTATAATCCACAGAGGGCTTTGAGGGCAGCATTGTTTAGGCAGGCAGTGAGCATCTCTTAATGCTAACCTGCTGAAGCACCAGCAGGAGCCTATCTAGGAAGTTTCTCCTTCTATTTTCTGCTACAAGCCTGCCTTCTGAGGGAGGACGTCTTGATTCCGATATTTAAAGGAGAAGCCTGCTCATATTCAGAATTCAAACTTCTGAAAGTACTTTAAATATGAAATTGTTACATACTGTTAAATAAATGTGTTTCTAATTCAGAGTAATTTTCATGTGAATGTGCTTTACTGGAGGCATCCATGTTTGTCAAAGAACACTACTGCCACCTACTGGTTTGTGACGTCACGGTGCGGTATCGGCTGTTGATCAAGTCCCAGTGCTGTATCTGGTGTTTGTCACAACGCGCTATTATCCATGTCATCTTGAAAACATTCTTCTTCCAAATGTTGGCTACATATAACGTGTTTTTTCTCTGGCCAGAAGTTCGATGGCAAATCCTCCCTCTTCAAGTTGGCAATCCAACGACCAACCCGCAAAAATGGCCGCTCCAAGGCAAAGTGATCACAACGAAAATCATTGTTTTTATTTTTTTGCTGATTATCGCTACATTCAATCGCAGCAAACTTAGTTTTAGGTATAAATAATGATCCATTTATTATTCCTTGAGGACATTTCCTTTAAACAGGAGAAAGTTTTCTTTAACAGGTTAGGTAAAATTTATTTATAAAAATTGAAAGGGAGCCATTGATGGGTTGATAGCTTAGTACTAAACCCATCAGAATTCACAGCAACCAAACATTTAGCATATTACCCACTAATCACAACTTTTAATCCCAGCTTTAACAGAAAAGCTACTTAGCAAGCTGGTGAAAGGTGAAGCCTTTTTTGGTCATTCCATCTGGAAAAATGTATGACGATTGCTAGTTCAATTCAACTTAATTCAGTTTTTTTCTACAGCGCCAATTCACAACGCATGTCATCTCAAGGCACTTTACAGTTCACCAGATAATCGAGTCAAAGTATCTTGTATTCAGTGGTGACAGTGAATATTTTCTTCCTTTCCTATTTATGCAGCATGCAGTGGTTGAGAGAATGTTTGATAAGACTAAAGAAGGCAAAAAGGCTTCGGGTCACAGCATGATTTAAAAGAACCAATTAACTATCCCTTATTTCTCATAGATCTTATTTCTAGAAAGGCCGTCCAGGTCAATTATTGCCAATGGCCATTTACAAGGTTAAGTGAAGTTATACGTTTCAGAGCTTTAGTTAATATATAATGTTAAATGGTTAAAAGAAGAAATGTTTAAAAATAGATTTTTTTTTAGTCATGCTCATCTTCAAAGTAGGAAGTATATTTGGTTTTATAACTTTTTAATTTTGTAAATGGGATGTTACAGTCATCTTAGATTCCAACAACTGATGCAGTTTAAGAGTAATACAGGTACATATAAACAGAGATATATATCTACATCTATATATATTGATATATATATAGATAGATAGATAGATAGATAGATAGATAGATAGATAGATAGATAGATAGATAGATAGATAGATAGATAGATAGATAGATAGATAGATAGATAGATAGATAGATAGTTAGATAGATAGATAGATAGATAGATAGATAGATAGATAGAATGTTAATTGACTAAGCTAATGACAAGGATGCAGACATTATGTGCCTACATAATCATGGTTAAGATTACTGACTGAAGTATGTCCAGCAGAAAGTCGAAGACACACTCCACAAAAGGTCATTGCTAACGAACCTGCCTTTTTTCCAAAGTGCTGTATCCAAGCATTTTAATGGCCCAGAGAATGGAAGGAGAAACATAAAGTAGAAAAAGGTGGACGAGCTGCAAGGATAACTGCAACCTCTAAAGCAAAGATCATTTAAAAGTTTAAATCTGTGAATGGTGGACAGGACTGTAGTCAGAGCTTCATGAGCAGCCACACGCAGATGAGTTGGTTGATTGACTGATTGATTGATTTAACTTTTATTGCACAGTTCTGGATGCTGTCGTTGGATGAGGTTTAGGACCAAAGTGCAGAATAACCCTCAGAAACAGCAAACTCAGCTAAAACTTATTTAATGACAATGAAGGATCCACTAACAGAATAAAAACCAAACATGGAGACAGGAAGGCAAAACAAGATCCCAGTGACAAATAAAACTTTATTAGATCAGAGCACAGACTATAGAAATAAGAAGGCAGAGATAAGTGGGAGCTACAAATTATCCCATACCCTTAACAGAGAGAGAAGAATTAACAGGGACAGACAAAGAGACTAACAGACAATATCCAATAGTACAGAATAAATGAATGAGTAAACAATGGCATGAAATAAGGGACAAAATTAAGATTTACGCAGCAAGCAAATAACTAACATGGAAAACAACTAACAGCATATGGATCCGAACAGATGCTACATGTACATAATGAAGTCTGACCAGCTTAGGCTGAGGAGGAGAGTTAGAGAACCGATGGTACTACATACCCTTTGCAGTCTCCCTCATCCGCATCAACGAATGGCTGTGCAGCAGGCTACACTCAATGCATGTAGGATCTGCCCATGCATCAACTCTCATTTTCAAATATACTCTTCCCAAGTCTGACTTCATGTCTGGCTAATCAGGCTGTTTGAAATCTGTCATTCATTTAACACATAAAATTGATGTAGGACCGTTTATTATGCAGCAGAGCAACAAAGCAGGTAGGAATCACAATACTTACAAGGAGGTCTTCTAATGGCCATGGACTGGAGGACGCATGGCTGAACTAGTCTGTGTGAAGGAGAGGTAAGAGACGCTGAGAGACATCGTTCCTAATGGCTGTGATCTTTACCGATATTCAATTCAATTCAGTTTATTTATACAGCGCCAATTCACAACACACGTCATCTCAAAGCACTTTACAGTTCACCAGCCTCCACGCCAGGCCAGCCACCACCACCAGGCCAGGCCCCAGCCTCCATTATCAGGTAACACCATACTACCTTGAAAAATGGGTCCCAAACAGCAAAGAAACACTGAGGAGGATTGGGTATCACTCACTCAGGTAAATGACCTGCTGAATCACCAGAAGGACATGTTTACAGCTTTATTACAGCAACAGCAGGACATTTTTAAAGACTTTGTTAAAGTTATAATGGATTCAACAAATTCAAGGATGGACATGATTACAAAAGAAATTCAGGAGTTGAAATTAAGTATACAATTCACACAGAAAGATGTGGATGAGCTAAAGATCACTCAGGCAAAACAGTCTGATCATGGTAATTCAATCCAGACAGACATAATAAAGATATGTGAAAGCTTACAGGTAATTGTGGATAAACAAGAGTACCTGGAAGGTTTATCGAGAAGAAATAAGGTGGTCGTTGATGGGATACCTGAGACCCCGGGTGAATCTTGGGAAGAATCAGAGGAAAAAGTTAAAGAAATTCTAAAGCAGAAGTTGCAACTACAAAGGGAGATTGATATAAACAAGCATACCGTATAGGAAAACCTGAAACAGATAGGGAAAGACCTAGATCCATTGTAAAGTTTTTGCACTTCAAAGACAAAACTGCAGTAATGCAGAGAGCAAAAAATCTGAAAGGTACTAGAATATTCATCAATGAGGAGGGGGGGGGGGTACTGTTGGGATCTGGAGAAGTTCCACCTCTCTCCAGCAGAGTTCGCTGTGGATCCTCCTGAGCTGAGCCTTCGACACACCTGAGACGCATCTCATCATCAGGAGGATCCTCCAGTATATAAGCAGCCTTCAGACCTTGCCTCAACGCCGCAGTGTTTATCCAGTTTGGTTAGTACCTAAGCCTCACTTCCTCTGTGAATTCTTTGTTGCCTCAAATCTCCTAGTTGGATTCTAATTCCCTTTTGTCTCTGCTTACAGGGAACCTGTTTTTGTCTTGTAAGCTCTGGATGAGCTTAACCTGCCGAGCCTGCCCTCTGAGCCAAACCTGAAGACCTTCCTCTGGATTCCCATTTTGCTCTGGACTAAGAGCTGGAAAACCAAAGTCAAGGTCTGTCCTAACGTTAGAGGCAAGACGCTGAAGCTGACACTGAACTCTGCTGAAACAAACAGTCTCTGGACCCAACAGTTCCTCTCTCAAGGTCTAACCCGGATTCCTCAAGGTAGAAATCAGAAGATCTCTATTCCACATTCATCTGCTCCGTGGCTAGCTGAACTATCTTCCCCACAGACTCCAGTGTACCTGCCCTCCAGGGTTGAACCAGTTTCCAGTCATTATTCCATGTGCTTTAACTCAATAAACTCATTTAAACTTTCTCTCCGTTTCCGTTGTGTTCTGCATATTGGGCCTCTCTGAACCCAATCATGACAGTAAGGTTAAAAAGAAAGGAACTCATGCCAAAACTGAAAGCTGCATGTGAGAAGGGTGAAAGAGCTTACCTCAGACACGACAAACTGATAATCCAACCTCGTACCAGCACCCCAAGATAGGATAAACAAACAGAAATATGCTTACAGGACTGCTTCTTAAAATATATGGCAATGACATCCCAACACAAGCGACTAAAAAGTGGACTAATTATTGCACATATAAATATAAATAGTCTAAGCAACAAAACAAATGATATAGCTGAATTGTTAGAAGAACATAAGCTGAATATACTTGCTATTTCTGAGACTCATTTAGACTCCTCCTTTGAAGATAGTGAATTACATATAAAGGGTTACAACATTTATAGAAACGATAGAAATAAATATGGTGGTGGAGTAGCTTTTTACATTCAAGATCATTTACCTGTGAAAATGTGTACTGACATGATGAAATATAATATTGAAATATTATGGTTACAAGTTTATTTTCCTCACAGAAAGCCTATACTAGTAGGCTGCTGTTACAGACCTCCAAGTTCTAACAATGAATATCTTGACACAATCTGTGAAATGTTAGCTAATATGAATGTGGGTCTGGATGTCTATTTACTTGGAGATTTTAACATTGACTGGTTTGCTCATAACTGTCCACTGAAGAATAAGATACAAATTGGAGCTAATGCAGGGGGATTTGCTCAAATTATGAATAAGCCAACAAGAATATGTGTAAAACAAGATGGTACTAAAACAGCTACATGTATTGATCACATTTTTACAAACTCTCCAGAAACAGTTAACAAGATATCAATGGTCCCTATTGGAAGCAGTGACCATAATCTGATTATAGTAAATTATAGTTCAATCCTTATTCTTTTGTTGACAATGTGAGAGAAATATGTTGGTCTAAAGTGTTGACTGAAAGAAATCCTGAGCTTGCACTGTCAAAGTTTGATGATTTATTTCTACCTGTGATTGAGAAACATGCACCTTTGAGAAGGTTTACCGTCAGAACATCGAAAACACCCTGGCTGGACAAAGAAATGAAAGAAGCTATGAAAATGAGAGACCAAATGAAAAAAACTGTGATTATAACTGGGAATAAGGAAGACTGGGGCCTCTATAGGAAAGCAAGAAACGCTGTGACCAAGCTAAATAAAAAGAAAAAAAAGAATTATTATGAAGATAGAGTAAAGAAGGCGGGGAATGATTGCAAAAAAATTTGGAAGATAGTTAATGATTTGACAGGTAGGAAAAATAGAACGCATCCATTATTTCTTGAGACAAACGATGGCTTCATAACTGGACCTAGAGAAATTGCTAATAATTTAAATAATTATTTCATTAGTAAAATAGCAAAACTAAGAGAAAATATGCCTAACCTAAGTAATGAAATATCTCACTTATTAATAAGAAACGAAATAATGAAAGGGAAAAGGTCCGAGTTTAAATTAGAAATGGTTAACGTTCAGAGGGTAAAGGATTGCCTGAAAAAGTGCAAAGATAAACCACCGGGTGTTGATGAACTGGATGTCAGACTTCTCAAATTGGTTGCTGATGAAATCACTCCTGTAATTACTCACATTATTAACTTAAGTTTTATGTCTTCAGTGTGTCCACAAGCCTGGAAAACAGCAAAAATAATCCCATTACAGAAAAATAAGAAACTGCCCTTCTCCAGCTCAAATAGTCGTCCGATAAGTCTACTACCTGTGTTAGGAAAAATAACAGAGACCATAGTATATGAACAAATTAATAATTATCTGTCGATTAATAACATAATTTGTCACTCTCAACATGCTTATAGAAAGGCTCATTCTACAGCAACAGGACTAATTAGTATGTCTGATGACTGGCTTAGGAGTATTGAAATGAAAGATATGGTGGGAGTTGTATTTCTAGATTTTTCAGCTGCTTTTGATTTAATTGACCACCATCTACTAGTAGAAAAACTTTCCTGCTATGGTTTTGAACAATCTGCACTTACTTGGTTTTACAGTTATTTAACTAACCGGTCGCAAATGGTATATTTTAATGGTGCATTTTCTGAAAAACAAACTGTAACATGTGGTGTACCTCAAGGGAGCTGCCTGGGTCCTTTATTATTTTCAATTTTTACAAATGACTTACCATACATACTCGAAAGAACTAAAATAATTATGTATACAGATGATTCCACTATATATACATCAGCAAGAACAAATAATGAATTAGAAATTATTATGAATAACGAACTAGTGGGAGTGGATAAATGGGTGAAAGCAAATAAGCTGGTATTGAATACAGCAAAAACTAATAGCATGATTGTAAGGTCAAATTACAACGTAAACAGTAATCATATATTGAATATTAATATCAATAACGTCTCGATAAGGAATGTACATGAGGCCAAGCTTCTGGGAGTGACGGTTGATAAGTTATTATGAAGAAAACATATCAATAACATGATTGCAAAGATGGGTAGAGGAATCACAGTCATAAGAAGACATGCAACCTTTATGTCCCCAAATATTCTTAAAATGATAATCCAATCATTGATTTTTTCTCAACTGGATTACTGCCCAGTCGTTTGGTCAAATGCCCCTGGAGAGATGCTAAATAAACTACAACGTGTACAAAATAGAGCTGCCCGAATAATATTGAAGTGTGATTTAAGGACAAATATCATAACAATGCATAAAAAGTTAAACTGGTTGTTGGTTAAAGACAGACTTTCATACTCATTGACTGTTATGATTAGAAATGTAGCTGTATTAAAAACACCTTATATGTTATTTACAAACCTTACTTTTGGTTCGGAGAATCACGAATACATGACTAGGCATGCAACTGAAGGAAACTTTAGTTTGCCTAAAGTAAAGTCAAATGCCTTAAAAAGAACTGTTATGTATAGAGGTATGAAAGCATGGAATTTACTGCCAAATTACATTAAACTGATAACTGATTTAAGGAAATTTAAAAAATCATTGAAAGAACATTTATTAAATATAGAGGTAAAACACGATTAGGACTGTGAGGGAGTACACAGTCTTCTTCACTTGCTGTGCTTTGTAGTTTGTTTTGATTAGTTTGGATTGTTTCTGTTTATGTATATGGGTATATATGTATATGTATATGTATGTGTATATGTGTGTATGTATATATGTATATGTATAGATTATGGGAGATGTTGTTTTAATGTCCACATAATTTTATTTCATTTGTAATTTTTTATTTCATGTTTTGTTGTTGGACCCCAGGAAGAATAGCTGTAGCTTGCTACAGCTAATGGGGATCCTAAATAAACTAAACTAAACTAAACCAGATCATCCAGTCAGACTGATTCAAAGTTTCACTTTGAATAGTTGACCTCAGCAGATGGCCGCTCACACTGAGCCTGGTTCTGCTGAAGGTTTCTTCCTGTTCAAAGGGAGTTTTTCCTCTCCACTGTCACTACAAGCATGCTTAGTGTGAGGGATTGCTGAAGAGTCAATGAGTCGATGCAATCAACTGGTTTTCCTTAGATAGAAACCTTTGAATCAATCTGACTGGATGATCTGGTGAACTGGAAAGTGCCTTGAGATGACATGTGTTGTGAATTGGCGATATATAAATAAACTGATTTGAATTGCCGTAGCTATTTATCTAATAATGTGCAGCAGGGAGTGTTTAGACCTCAACAGTGGAGAAACCAAGCAGGAACTACATAAAAGGGATCAGCCCACACAGAAGTTATCAGGTCAAGAATCTGCAGGTTGTTCACATTTTATGGACAAGAGAGACATTTGAACTACAGCACTGTGCACATTTCATGTTATCCTGATAGAACAGTGAAACCAGCTTTCTAAATGATCTGGAGAAACCTTAGAGTCAAAGTTTCATAAAAAAAACACAATATTAGATCACTTGAAAAAGTGCTGACCTTTAATCAGCTGATTATACCATAAAAATGTATTTTGAATAGTTTTTTTCAGAGTAGATGATGTCATGTTTGTTTATGTGCTGTTTGTTTACTTGATTACAGTGTGATGAGTAAATTGCTTATTCTTTAATCAACTATGTCCAAGATCTTAATGCAATTTCAGCTGAAGCATATACATTGGGATTCTCAGAGCCAATTTATTTTGATAACATATTCCTCTAATTCCACTCTATGAAATGAATAATTAATGTTCACTGATTAGACAAAATGTCGTCCTACAAATTAGTTACATAGGGGACAAACATATAATGAATTACCTGATCAGACTGACTGACTTGCTGCCCATTTACAAGATCATATTACTCGTTTACTGTATACACGTATATGTTGTTAGAATGCCCTTACTGCTGTGGAAAGAATTGCAAAGCACATATGGGAGGGCACCCTTAATATTTATGCATAAACCTCCAGCCTCTGTCGTTTAACAATGTTGTCTCTTCATATATGACCAATTAGAATTTCTCCATTGAGATCTTAATTTTTTGTGACGGCAGCCTTACAGCCTGAGCAGCTCTGGCTCTCTGAGGATCAGAGGAACTGCTTTGGTCTAACTCTAACAGCGTAGTGTGAGAGGCCACTGCTGCCCCTTATTAGAGATTCGTTTAAAACGAGCAGCAGAGAGATTATATTGTTGTGACCTTCACTGTGGCTCAAGGTGCTCCTTAATGTTATTACCTCCCTGAGAAAGAAAACTCAGATCAGATATGCGGTGAGAGCAAAGTGTAGATGAGATTGTGGAATAGACTGTAATCATGTTCTAACTTTGAAACAGAAACTGTTTCCTTTATTGGTTTAGACTGTAACTACCTAAAGGGCTGGTTATCCTCAAGCAGCAGCGTGTTGCAGTGAGCTTGTCGCAGGTATGATGCTGATACTTTTGATTTATGTCTAGTTTTGAAGCATGCTCTGCGCTATATTAATCCAAACCTGTCATGATTTTATCAAGAGCTCAGACCCACATGCAGAGAAACCAATTCAAAGAGACCAGGGGAAAGGTTTAACAGGTTTATTGAAGAGAAAATGCAAAATCAAGTGTTGCTCTGAACACTGCTCAACCGGAACTGAAAAGTGAGGGGAAGACACAGCGATTACTTCAGGCTCAGTAGGAAATTTGATTCTTGAACTTGAAGAGGAGAGTTTGGTTGCTGACTCACGTTTCCAGAGAAGTTGTTTACTCCTTGACTCCAGTCTGTGTGCAGTAGTTCCAGTGTTTGTCTGATTTGGTGGAGAGCGGACAGGGTTTACCCAGAATGCGGTTGTCTGTAGGTGAACGGAGAAGCTGACTGCCACTCAGATTTCCTGTGGTACTTGAACGGGTCGTAGTGGAGATGAATCCCTTGCTCAGTGTGAAGCTCAAACGATCTCTTGAGGAAAAGTTGATTCAAACCTCCAGCTTAAATCCTTAGCTCAGTTTGAAGCTCAGATGATCCTTCCAGGGAGAGAAGGTCCGAAACATCCAGTTTGCAGGATGACTTCCCAAAACTGGTAAACACTCTGTCGAGGTAGTGGCAGTCAGCAGCTTAAGAGCGCTCCGTTAACGAGGTAACCCCCTGCAGGTGTGTGGGGAGGCGGACCAGAACCAGGCGCCTCCTGGTGGAGGAAGGGAGACAAATACAGAAACACAGACACACAGCCAGGAGTCCTGACAACACCACAACGCAGAAGGGACAGTCAGGAACTAGCTGGGATTGTGGGTGTCTGCGTGCCGGTTTGACGAACTTGTTCGCCTCATCCAACGGCGGACAACACACAGTTCACCAATTAGTGTTCCCCAAAGACTGGCCGTGGCGCTGCGTGTTTTGGCTTCGGGCTCAAACCACCTGGTTTCTGAGTATAAATCAGGCTTTAGACTGCTGAAGATAAGTTAAACCATAAGCTATAAATAAATAACTGTATGAGTCTGCAGAATACATATGTAGTGGTGAACACTAAATAGGTCTGAATAAAGACAGGTACCTTTGATCTGAACTGTAGGAAGTTGTAGAAGTTTGGCTTGCCTGAGTTACTTAGGAGATGATTGCTGGGAGCCCGGTGCTGGAAATGTGGATCTAAAACTATATTAAAGAGCAATGAGGGTTCCTGGAAAATCTCTCTCTCTGTCTGAGCCAGAGAAAATTAACCTGCAAGAGTTCAGTCTCTATTACTGCTTCACTGACTGTGGGTCACCATTTGGCAGAGATCTATTGCACAATTACCTAAGGTGCTACAGTGACAGTTTGGAGTCTAAAGGTCTTCAAATGGAATCTGAGCAACAGCTGATTTCTTTGAGCAGGAGCTGATTTTAAAAACAAAGACAGAAACAGAACCTTTTAGCAGACTATTGTACTTGTAGCTTAAAGCATCAGTAAATGAGCCACATAGTCATTTAAATTACCTCAATGTTTTGTGATTTATGCATGAAAATTAAATACAGGAAATGAATAATTAACAAACCTTCACCTGAATAGATGCATTACTACTAATGCTTTTTTTTTGACAATCCTTTACCCTCTGTGACATAAATTAGGAGGATGTTGAGACTGAAATCCTGTCAAAAGGTTTAGAAGACAAAAGTTTCCTCAGTGGAAACACCACAATTCTTTTCGCCTCGCTGATAATCCCGATTTGCTGTGTATGTCTGGCGGAAACCTTATCCCCTGCAATCTGTTTCAGTCAAATCTATTTGACGATTGGCACTTGGGATGGAGGGGCTTATGCCTTCATTTTGCACAATCAAAAAACAGATTTGTATGGTAGAAAAGAGGTTGGGAGAGTTAAGCTAAAAGCTGCTGAATCAGCCATGTTTTGTCGAAAATCGAGAAAAATCTTTGTTTCTAAAGTAAAGCCTCAATTTGAACAAAATGGCTTTAAATTGAATCTCTACTGGGATTTTCAGAAATATTAAACATGAAAAAAACAAAACCATAACTCCAATAGTAACACATTTTTACTATTATTCTAGTTACAGTCCTAAAGTGGAATTACAAAAAATAGAGATTCATTCATCTATGTCTAAATTTTCATAATTAAAATGATCAAAGATTTTTATTCCTAGTTGTTAGACATACAATTGGTTGCATTGAATTTATTAACACTTGAAACTTAGAGTTCTTAATTTCAACTTAATTTCATGAGTTCATTTCATTCCAACTCAAGATTGTAAGCTTTAATTCCATCCATCCATCCATCCATCCATTTTCTCTCGCTAAGTCCTTGTCTTAGTTGCGGTGGGGCCGGTGCCTAGCTCCAGCCAGGTTGCTAGTCTGTAGCAGGGCAACACAAAGCAGCGTGTTCTCATGGGGGGCACAGAAAAGCAGGAAGCAAAAAAACAGGGCAAGGGCTTCAAATACATTAAGAGGCCTGCATATAGTGAAATGTCCATTCAATTAGGTTTCATTGATATTATATGTCTTCCACCTTAAAAATATATTTTTTCAAAATGAAAAAAAACCATTAGCATAGCAAAAATGCAACTCAAAAAAATTTAGCTATATAAATATCTGAAAGATCATATACAGCTATTATTTGGAATATTAGGTCAATATACATTCATAATTTAGGAATTTTACATATTTTTACTAACCTGACTCTGCCAGATGGATTTGCTCCGCATATCCATCTGGAAACCTTCCGTTGAAGTAATTTTGGGAAGGGGCGAAAATACTGGTTAGCTGATTGGCCTATGTTGGTGATAGACGGGCCAAATAAACCAATCAGATCAATGAAGCATATGACGTACTAACAGAGCGACGACGCAGAGGAGCCAATTGATAGATCAAACTCTTGCCGAAACCAGTCAGGAGAAGAGCAAAAACATCTTTTCCTCTGAGAAAAGCCTCCAGAGCAGTGTTTCGCTCTTCTTTCAGTGAAGAAATACTCTGTAATTCCGATAAAACTTGCTCGATAGCCACGCTAACGCTAGTTTCATCGGCTGAAGCCGCCATGTTCTTTAGACTGAACTGTCGCGCTTCTCGTTGCGTCACACCTCAACCCGCCTCAAAGCCAACGCTGATTGGACGATCGTTTGGTGAACGGCTCCAAATTTTCTTTAAGGGAGAGTCTCCAGACTGATTAGCGAGTGAAATCTTGAAAGCTCGCAAGATCAGGATGGTCTCACGAGGCTATATTTTTACCTTAATTTAAATTAAAATGACAGTTTTCTATAAAATCAGAATTAGAACTTAAATACTGATAAATTCAGCTGTAAAAAGTAGAGTATTTTTTTATTTGCTTTGAAAAAAACTTGTAGCAGATTAAAACTGGGATCCTATCTCAATTCCAATGAAGCTATCGCCTTATGGTTTTTAAATAATTGGTCAAACAGACTTTTTAAAAGAAAAAAAAGAAAAAGATCCAAAGGACCAATCAGTAACCATGTCTCTTCCAGCGCAGAATTTCTTTGAGTAATATGTCTTCAGTACAGGGGCCATAACATGGGCCAGGACATGATCTACAGGGGCACTGGCCCCTGTTTGCCCCTGTATAGAACCGCCCATGCTGGAGTCTTAGAAAACTTCAGCTGCCTAAACTAAATATTTCACGCTTGATCATGAACTGGATGACTGACAATCTTCACAGATCTGCTTCCAGCTAATAGAATATTTCACCAGAACAATAAAAAAACATCTTAGAGGTTATTATTTTAGAGACGAACCTCAAATCAGATAAATGTGTCTGGTTGGAATACTTATTTAATTTTCTTGATGTGACTATAAGTTTAATTTCCCTGGTGCTTTACCTAAATGACTTCAAATGACAGCAGTGAGCTGTAAATGACACCCCTAGATTCAGAAAAAAAGCATCAAGGAAGTTTTAAGTTTAGAAGAGAAAAAAATATTATTTTATGTTCAAGTGGGAATAGATGAAACTAGAAATGATCGCTAATTGAAGTTTAATGCACTCTCAAGCTAAACAGCCTCCAGAGCACAGTGAACGGGCTGGAGAAATTATTGGAAAGAGGCAGAGATGCCATGTAGCTGATGGAGGTAAACTGATAATTATACGCTGACAATGTGTGCAGCTTCACCTGCAGGGCCCTGAGAACACCCAAACTAAATTAATCAGTGGTCAAATTAACCTCCCCTTTGTTACTAAATTACATCCAGTATAAAATCTATTCACGCACATCTGTGCGATTCATTAACTTAAATCAACTCCCACTATTTCAGTTTGTTCCTCTGACTGGTGGCCAGTTTACTGCAGAAATATCAGCTTCAGCAGATTAGTTGCTTCTGAGCTGATGCTGGCCTCTATGCTTGCTGCAATGACCAGTGGGAGGTGATGAATATGACAGGCAGAGATTAGAGGATTATGGTCTCTGTTGAATGAAACTATCAGTAGATGCTGGCATCTGTCAAGTGTGTTTAAAAAGAGGACAGGACCAGGTTATAAGTCAGGCAAAGTTTGCATTAATGGCTGCTCTGTTGGCTGCTTGGATCTTTCCAATAAGCTTAAACTATTTTGCAGGCATGTGATGTAACTGATTGAGCTGTTTAAGTACTGCTTTGTAGAAAAGAAAGTTAAACTCTAGACTTTCTTCCTTTTCTCACCAACCTGTAATAGCTTTTTTAAGGCCAATCGTATCAATCATCACAGTATCAACCATGAGAGTCAACATCTAGAGTGCAGGGGGGGGATTTACCATTTAGGGCAGATTAGACTTTTGCATCCGCACACATCAAATGTCGCTTGGGTACCAGTTTTGCTGGTATGCTTCAGCACTGTCGGTCTGGAAATTTTTGGGACGCACAGCAGTTTCCCGCCAAAGCGCAAGGGGGAGCCTATTCGTGAACTCGCGAACAATGGCGCATCTGCAAGATATCACGGCCATGGAGATGGATCTAGAGTTGCTAGACATCGAAGAGGAACAGGGTCAAAAAGACCAATTACATTTCGTTGTAGTTGTTCCTCTGTTTTAAAAAATGGCAATCCCTGGCACCGAATCGAGAAGGACGACCACACAGACATCCGGAGAGGCGTAACAAGGACCAATCACACCTGCTTTTTGTCTGCGCACTTCCGCTTGAGGTCTGCGCCGGTTTGCGACCATCTGATGTGTAGTTAGGATTTTTTTGAGACATATTTGACGGTTGCAGAGGCTATGCGTCAGAAGCATAAATTGGCCTTTAGGCAATACTAGGCAGCTGCCTAGGGCCTCAAGTTCCTGGGGGCCCCATAAAACTCTGTTTACATGTCTGGTTAATACAACTATTCCCTATTTGTACACATTAATTATGCTATGATAAAAAACCTTTGGCTAAAATGCCACCAGAATGCTTATAATATCAAGTGTGTCTCAGACTTTTGATGATTTGGCTTCATTACTGTACGTGTTTAACAAACTAACTATGAGTGATATATACAAATATATAAAGAAGTTTTACATTTGAAGGATTTAGGCAGCAGGAGAAAAGAAGATCTATGCATCAAGTTAAGTTGTAGAACCCTAAATATTACAGGTTTTACTAATTAGCCTTTTCTTTTTTTTTTTTTTTTTTTTGCCATATCGCTGCTTTCTGTATTTTAATAACAGAGAGTGATTGACCACCTGAGCTCAGTAAGGACAAAAGCATCAAAAGGAGGGAAACCCCTGTATAAATTTAAAGCTGCAGCATCAGCCTCTTATAGGACAAGTACTATTTGCTTTATTAAAAAAGTATGAAACTGTGCATACTGGCCAAATGTTTGAGCAGCACAGCGACCATAAATCTGGCAGCTGGAAGCATGCTTCTCCTGTAAGGATTAAATGTCTCTCCATCAATGTGGCAAGAAAAGAAAAACGTTTTTTTTCTTCCTTTTCAAGTTTTTTTTTTTTTTTTTCATGTTAGATTTCATGTTATCAGATTTCATATCTTCATTTTTTTAAATAATTGCTTAACTCCAATCATTGCACAGGTTGAAGTGAGAAATATGTACTTCAGCATTGGACTATAGTTATATGGAAGACAGCAAGTCACATCAAACTAAATAATGAAGATGTTCTGTACTTTATGATTCTTGTGAGATGCATTTTGTTTTTTTCTAAGTTTGTTCTTCCAGCCAGTCGCTTCCATGTCTCAGATAAATATAGCTGAGTTTCACTGAAATATTAACAAGCTTCTCAGTTTGTCTCAATGTCTGACTTGGTATCTTTAGACAGAAACATGATGTCTTTCTTTCTGAGATCTATAAGCAAACACACGTTATCAGTCTAGTTATATTACACACATTGTTTGTACAGAATACGCTTATCTCATTTGATGTGTTTGATTAATAAAGGTCCGGTCAGCAGGGAAAAATCAATGGATCATTATTTAAACCTAAAACTAATACTTTTGCGGTGATTTAATGAATTTAGCATTAATCAGTTAAAAAACAGAAACAATAATCCAGCAGTGACGTCACGGTGCGGTAAGCCTAGCGCCATTCTCCCCGCTTTACAAGCAGAATCAATCACATCACATCTGCAATCAACAACAATTATTGAAGATTTCCAGAGGACTTCACCATTGAAATTCACCAGAGCTATAGTGAAACTGACAATGCCCACGTGCATGGCAGCTGGATGCTGGAATACATCGGGTAAAAGTGAAAAAAAGAGTTATTCCACCTTTCTGATTCCTGATCCTCCACGGACGGGTTGGTCGTTGGATCGCCAACCTGAAGAGGGAGGATTTGTCATCGAACTTCTGGCCAGAGAAAAAACACGTAATATGTAGCCAACATTTGGAAGAAGAATGTTTTCAAGATGACTTGGATAATGGCGCGTTGTGACAAACACCAGATACAGCACTGGGACTTGATCAACAGCCGATACCGCACCGTGACGTCACAAACCAGTAGGTGGCAGTAGTGTTCTTTGACAAACATGGATGCCTCCAGTAAAGCACATTCACATGAAAATTACTCTGAATTAAAAACACTTTTCATTTATTGAACAGTATGGAATAATTTTATATTTAAAGAACTTTCAGAAGTTTGAGTTCTGAATATGAGCAGAGTTTTTCTTTAAATACATTTAATGAAGACAAAAAAATACAAAGACTTATTACAAGAGGATAAATGGTGTGGATCGTGTAGGAAAAGGCTTGAATCTTTATCAATTTCAGGGCTTTTGTAGTATACAAATGTACTCCTTTTAAATAGTGGCATTTATATTTAGCCAGAACTAAAAGCATTTAAATATATGTTGTTATTTTATGGTAAAATGTTGCTGTATCCTTGATTTACACCCTTTCTATATCAAAACATCTCCAAATTTAAAAAGTTATAAAATAATTGAGCCTCCTGAACGTCATTTGTTTATAAGCACACCCGACGACAGGGGGGGACAAACGGGTCAAATGTCCCAGGTCCAGGACAGAGGGAGGCCCAAAACTGACACTCTGACCATTAAAAATACAGGCAGAAGTAATTTTTCAGAAAGTATTTGTGATAAAAAATATTTAATATTAGAGTAACTAAATATATACATTAGGTATATGTGATAAGTTTTCTTTAAATAAGGGTTCATTTGAACTCCCCCCACCCCAACATTAAATGGTTTGAGCAGGACAACGGTGGGCTGCAACTTTTAAAGTTTTTTTCGCTGCAAACTAAGAATGAAAAAGAAGAAAAAGAGAAGATGACACTAAAGGCTTGATGGATAGGAGGAAATATTGAAAAAAGCAATGCAATTAACGTTGTTAATTTCAATGATCCTGCGCTGTGGCCAACAAAAAAATGACTGATTCTGATCGAGTGAATGTTTTAGCCTTTCTCAGAGATGGCAAATGAACTGCCACCAGATTCAGAGAACAGAGAATTCCCAAATTATCTAACCTATTCTACCACCACAATGGAAGGGAGAGAAATTGTTAGGGACTGACTGATATACTGCAGTGCTTGCTGTTCTCCTAGCACTGGAAAAGCGATCTAGAAATAAGTGAAAAATCTTTTAAATAAAGTGTATTTACCCTTAATTTGAGCAGGTAAATAAGATGATTTTCCAATGGGATGAGTATTTTTACTCTTAAAATAAGATATTTAGATAAAATGCTCTGGAAATAAAACAATGCAGTTGTGTTTTCTCATTTTAAATGTAAACTGTCTTGTTCCATTGGCAAAATTCTCTTTTACCTCCTCAATCCAAGAACAAATGCACTTATTTTAAGAAAAGATGACTTATTTAGATTTTTTTCCAGTGATGAAGTAGAGAAAAGATCAACTAGTGCACTAAGTTCAATAGATGGGTGCATGGAAGAAACTGGACAGCTGGAGATAGGCACCAGCACCCTTCACGACCCCAACTGGGACAAGCGTGTCAGATAATGGATGGATGGATGGATGAAAGAAACTGCGCACACAAACATTGTAATTGGAAATGGAAGAACATATTTTCCTACCTGTACCTGTGACTGGCTGTAGGTGAGCATTTCAGTAAAATGAAGATTATTGAAAAGTAGACTGTTGTCCTGGGCCCTAGCAGAGCTGTCTGCTGGCCTGTTTATAAGTAAAGTAAAATTTGCAAATAATGACCTGAAAGGTCATTATCTAGAAAGTGCACAAAAGCCTCACCCCCTGATGGAACGTTATATACACTTGTGAAAATGATGAAAGTTGTGAACCAGCCCTCAGACAGCATTATCCATCAAACATTTTATCTGTAAGAATAATGTAACGAGTTTAGATTTGGACTACTTTTTGACTCCAGACTGACCTTGCAGTCAGCCACTAAACTATTTTCCAAAGCTTTGTTATTAGTCCAGATTAATCCATCTATAATGGAGAGCTGTGACAGTGATATCACTCATGGTGATTAGTGACAAATGAATGACTGCCAACCTGAGCTGCAGTGAGACGTTCCTCTGACTGATTGTGGTCAACCTTCGTCTGGAAGGCCGCCAAATGGAGGAATATATTATTACAGCCATGTTAATTAACAACTCACAAAAAATTAATTCAGGCTGGTGAATCTATTACTCTCCTTGGTATAATATCATTTCTATCCCATCAGTTCTGGAGACCAAGGATAACATACACGACCTACGATCAAACTCTACACATCTCTCTGCACACTGGATGGAAGGCTTCAGGACACCCTGGGTTTGAGATTAAATCTGGATTTTTACCAAATAATCTTCAAGTTTGATTTGTGGATTATAAATAGGGGATTACATGGTCGTTGTTTTGCTGTTGTTTTTTTTTAAGCCAGCTGGATTTGTACAGCCTGCACTGTAATAAATCTGATCAATCCCACAAGTGAACGGATTAGGAATATTTTTTTATATATTCTGCTTCACTCTGCACTCAAATCAAGCTAGTAGACATATTTTTATCTTGATAACTATAATGTAAAAAAATTTTTTAAATATCAATTGATTTATGTAATTAAAGGAAAAGTCTGGTCAGCAAGTAACAATCAATGGATCATTCTTTATACCTAAAACTAATATGTTTGCAGTGATTTAATGAATATAGCGTTAGCTAGTAAAAAAATAAAAACAATAATTTTTGCCCAGATATAGTAACACCTCCCTCCTGCCATCTAGAACGTTGTGACAAACACCAGATACAGCACTGGGACTTGATCAACAGCCGATACCGCACCGTGACGTCACAAACCAGTAGGTGGCAGTAGTGTTCTTTGACAAACATGGATGCCTCCAGTAAAGCACATTCAAATGAAAATTACTCTAAATAAAAAACACTGATCATTTATTGAACAGGATGGAATCATTTCATATTTAAAGAACTTTCAGAAGGTTGAATTCTGAATATGAGCGGACTTTTCCTTTGAAGTGCTGTTAATAAATCAGAACTACAATACTCAGTGTACACTAGCAATGATTTGTTTCTTTTCAAAAGTAAAAAAAAAAAACTTTGTAAGAATAAAGCAATGAAACTTATTTTCCACATACAAGTAAAAGCTTAAAATGTTGTGCTAAATGTATTTATTGTTGCTTACTCTCTCTCTTTCTGCCATGAATCCCAGCCTAGATTCCTCTAAAAAGTGTGAAAACAGCCATCTGTAAATAGCTAACCACTTCCAGTCACTACTACCATGGAAACTTAGTAATCAATGGATGTTTATCTCTGGCCTTCTTGCTTTAACTTCTTATCTGGCCGCCATCCTAAACCCTCTCTCCTCCTTTACAGTAAATCTTTGCTGCTCTGAAACAACAAAGGATCATTACTTCCCTTTAAATTGTCACTTTATGTAAATAAAGTTAATTACATCTAAGCATTTGATGTTTCCTGGGTTTAGATAATAAAAAACACCCAGAAAAAGGACATATACCTGCTTCATATAGCCAGCCATGCCTCTTCGTAGCAGGGGAGGGTTATACTAGTGATGTGTTATAAAATAGCAGCAATATAAACAGTACAGAATCCGGACATTGTTTTCTCTCTTCTCATTTGATCTTTGGAGGTCAGATACAGATGGCTGAGTTATTCAAAATAACAATGACCAAAGAAAGGATGATGGATGCTTTGACAAAGCTGGAGGAATAACTGCTTTCCGCCAAGATAAAGGAAACATTAACATCCTAAATATACGGGTTAACCATGACCTGGTGAAACACTTCTGGAGCTAAAGGAGAGAGATGTGCTGCAGCTGGAGCATTTTCTGCCACGCTCCATTAAAACCTATTAGTGCCTTTTTGTGATGTTTTCTCGCAATAGTTTGGAATAAGAACTGATATGAAAGTGCAGAAATTAGAGAGGAGTTTTAACAAGAACCATAGACATGTGTTGTTTTTTTTTACTGTTCATTTAAAATCTTAGTTTTTAAGTCTGCTATTAAGTTGAACTGTACATGTATTCTGAGATATCATCCCGTAATACTGTTCAATTTTTTCATGAGTCTATGATGGATGACATGAAAACCCTCCAGGAAAGTATTTGATAAATAAGTTTAAGTTATAAATAATAATGGACATAAATAGGACATATTCAAGGCTTACATTCACTCTGTTAATTAGAATTACTATTTCAAATATGTAACTTGTATTTGTTTTTTGCTTTTTTAAACTGATTTCTTATTAATACTTGGAAAAAAAGACCAAACTGAAAAGTTATAGTCATATCATATCTATCTATCTATCTATCTATCTATCTATCTATCTATCTATCTATCTATCTATCTATCTATCTATCTATCTATCTATCTATCTATCTATCTATCTATCTATCTATCTATCTATCTATCTATCTATCTATCTATCTATCTATCTATCTATCTATCTATCTATCTATCTATCTATCTATCTATCTGTCATCTATCTATCTATCTGTCATCTATCTGTCATCTATCTATCTATCTATCTATCTATCTATCTATCTATCTATCTGTCATCTATCTATCTATCTATCTATCTAGCTATCTGTCATCTATCTATCTATCTATCTGTCATCTATCTATCTATCTATCTATCTATCTATCTATCTATCTATCTATCTATCTATCTGTCATCTATCTATCTATCTATCTATCTATCTATCTATCTATCTATCTATCTATCTATCTATCTATCTATCTATCTATCTATCTATCTATCTATCTATCTATCTATCTATCTATCTATCTATCTGTCTAGCAAAGTTTATTAAAACAGCTGAGCTGAATCCACAGGTTTTTTTTCTTGTTTTGTTTTTTGTATGTTTTCTGTTAAAATAAACCAAAATCATTCATACTTTCAATCCAATAGAGAGAAGTATGTATTGATGTAAGTGAGCATGAGCTGCACAACAGACTGCAGGAGACTGATTCTCACAGACCAGAGATAAATGAGGAATCAGATTAACTAAGTAATGGGGCTCTTTATTTTTGCAGCGACAGATAAATAACCTGGAGTGCGTTTGGCTCTGCCACCTTCTAATCATCATGATTAGATGGGTCATTGGGATTGCTTAAAGTCTCGTCTTTTCTTCTGTTGCCAACCTTCTAATCCAGTTATCCATGGCCATTCATTCGCATACACCTTTTCATCGTAAACTCCGTCTCTGTGGTCCTGCGTTGGCACGGTAACTTAACATTTTGCTATCTTTACCGAGCATCCATCAACAGGTCTCCACAGATAACAGACATAATTTCTTCTTATTTCCAGCTTTTTAATACATTCTAAACTCATATTATTAGGGCACAGTCATTGTTTGAGAAATTCCCATTTACAAAGCTGCTTTCGTTTGAAGTCAAAGTTATTGTAACTCTCTCCAACCTCTTAAAACTGCAGTTTTTTTTCTTTAAATGACTCCTTAAATCAGAGAATTAGAGTAAAAGCTGCATGTAGACTTTTAATAAGATAAAGAGGAATTAGAAAATAAATACAGATTGAATCAGGGTTTTCACCAGTCCATGACTCCATACATGCAATCATGGAGGTACGGTAGGATATACTTAAACAGCACAAAACTGTGTTATTAGCCGGCTTCTGCCTTCATTGTAATGAAAAACAAACAAACCAACAGGGAGACCACGTCTATCGCCCCTCTGTCTCCTGCTGAACTGCCTTTTAATTTGCTCTGTGGCTCTGAATGCACATTGAGGGTTAATGCCCAGAACCTACTCATTTACTGGACTGTGAAATGTCAATATAGACTCAGAAAGCAATGGCGTTTTTGTTCACCCATCCTCCTGGCTGCTTTTATTTTATTGAAAGGTTTTCTGGAAACCAAAGCAATATATGGAATACATGTTTCATTGTACTGAAGGAAAATTTCACCAAAAATAAAAGCATAAATACAGGAAAACACCTGTAAAACCAATGGGTTCAGGATCAGGTTTTAAATGGGAATTTCTTTCATTCATTTTTTGTTTATTCTATTTGGGGAAATGACAGAGATAATTTATATCCACAGAGAGAAAAAGAAGAGCACAGGCAGCCAGGAGCACATTTTTGTTTTTTTTACCTTTTTGAAATGTTAATCTCTGCTGATGATAAAAATGAACAACAGTTCCTGCTTTAGGCTCACAGGAAATTCCTGAAATTTCCCACTGGAAGTAGAGGACAATATTTTCCACTCTGCAGAATCTGTTAGTTCAATCTCTAACGTTCTGCTCTCTCTGCTTTTTCTCATAGTAGCTTCATCTGGTCTGTTTCTGTTTGGCTGTGACTCCATCCTGGAGAGAAATATCAGCTGTGCTGCTGCCATCAACACCTTTGTTTCTAGATGTTGGAGATCGGCCTGTTTTTCAGTGTAGTCCTGTTTCTCTGACTGTGACTAACTGGATGTGCTCTCTTCATCCTCTGACATGGGAGCTGGCTCGGAGCTCTTCTGCCTGGCTGTGTGTTTCCTGGACGGGGCCGCCTGTGGAGCTGGTTGACAGTTGCTTTTTGTATCTATCCTTCTTTTTCTATGTCTGCTTCTGTCCCCTTGAACCCCAGTCGGCCTCAGCAGATGGCCGCTCACACTGAGTCTGGTTCTGCTGGAGGTTTCTTCCTGTTCAAAGGGAGTTTTTCCTCTCCACTGTCGCTACAAGCATGCTTAGTGTGAGGGATTGCTGAAGAGTCAATGAGTCGATGCAATCAACTGGTTTTCCTTAAATAGAAACTTTAATCAATCTGATTGGATGATCTGGTGAATTGTAAAGTGCCTTAAGATAACATGTGTTGTTAATTTAATTGAATAGAATATTCATATCTGTGGTCTGTTAACCCTTTATAGAGCACTCAGTGAAATACTTTGAAAATCAGCATTTTAAGCCAATAATGTTACTGGAATCCAGGAAAGGAATCTTATTACCTTTGTAACATTCAAAAACTATGTATTTTGATGGCAAAAATGAATGTCAATGTAATAATAAGAAACGCCAACTTTGTCAAATATGTTAAGAAAAATAAAAAAGAGCTTCTATAAGAAATTCATGAAAAACACTCTGAGAGTGAAAGAAACATATTTTTTGGTCCAACATATTCTTAAAGGCATTAATGCGGATACCAGCACTTACATTGTTTAGTTTATAAACCTAAATATAATTGTTAAAGACTTTATACTTTTTAACTTTTCAATTAGATTTTTACATTTTTTCTTCATTTGTAAGGGTATGCAAGGGATCAATAATGCTATCTTAGAAAGGGGTGATATCTGTAGCAACATGCTTAGGTCCATGACTGCTGCAGTTAATCTAATTTACTGTCATTGCAAAACAAAAGTTTGAAAGTTTTCAAGTCTCTTCAATTATCTCAGAGAAACTCT
Organism: Cyprinodon diabolis; assembly: GCA_030533445.1. Taxonomy (NCBI): domain Eukaryota; kingdom Metazoa; phylum Chordata; class Actinopteri; order Cyprinodontiformes; family Cyprinodontidae; genus Cyprinodon; species Cyprinodon diabolis. The sequence continues at coordinate 38,826,552 of CM060076.1, forward strand.
CTTTATACAGTAGACCCATACTTCAGCTTGAAGGAAGGTCTCTTTTAGCCATAACTCTCAGCAGAAGTTTTTTGAATCATTTTTCACAGACGAGATATTACACTATAGCAAGTTGCTGGTTGTGTACGGCCTTTCCTCTGCAGCGTCTGCAGGCTTTTACTTTATCTTGCTCCCTCTCATCGTTGTTTGTACATTTGTCTTTTGCAGAAATCTATGATCAGGGCTCCATCTCTGGTAGAAAAGATTCAGTGGAGAGATGCAGTGAAAGCTGGAACAGGTGAGACTTTCTACCGTCTGTCTGTGTCCTTTACCTCAGTGCGTGCTGTGTCACTCAACTCCTGAGGTTTTAAAATCAGTAGAGGCAGAAAAGAGCAAGCAGGACCAGCTTCCTTGTAAAGCTGAGGTGATACTAGCTTCCTGTCCTGTCATGTACCATAGTTTCAACAAGCTTTGGAGTCACCTCCCAGCAGGTGTCAAAGTGCTGCTTGTGTGTCCAGAGAGACCTGTCATTCATTCTGAACAACCTTTTTATCTCCACCAAGGAGCTTGTTTTTGGGAGAATTTGTTTGTTTGTGTACAGAATAACTTGATTTTGTCAAGAGCTTCCCTCATGCCAAGGATCAATTTATAAAACTTTGGTGATCATCCAGATCATAAACAAGATACAGGATTTTTTTTGGAAAGGGTTGTTTAAAGGAAAAGTCGGGTCAGCAAGGAATAATCAGTGGATCGTTATTTATATCGGAAACTAATACGTTTATGGACATTTAATGAATTTAGCGTTAATCAGTAAAAAAAATAAAAAGAATCATTTTGGTCACGATCACAGTCTAGGTGGCAGTAGTGTTCTTTGACAAACATGGATGCCTCCAGTAAAGCACATTCAAATGAAAATTACTTTTAATTAAAAACACTGATCATTTATTGAACAGTATGTAATAATTTCATATTTAAAGTACTTTCAAAAGTTGAATATGAGCGGAGTTTTTCTTTAACATAGTGAGATAGGGATTTATGGAGGAAACAAGCAGTTCCTTCATGAACCAGAGGGTGGCAGCAGTGACTATTGACAGCTTCAGCAATGGACTCCAACAGTCATGATCCAGACATGTAAGGTTTAGCTCTGGGTTTATGTCACAATATGAGACAATATGTGCTGCTTGGCAGAGGTCTGGGCTCTCTGAGTGTTTTTCTAGTTAGTCACTCAGACATGGCAGCAATATGAAGTAGTATAAATCTGAAGGAACTCTGCACATGTGGCTGCTCCATGTTTGGATGTTGGTCTTTTCATTTGAAGCAACAGATTTCATACGTTGGCCATAGCTTTGCATTCGAGCTTAGACCAAACTACTGAAGTCACACATTTACATTAAGTTTCTTTGTAAGCAGATTTTTGTTCTATTAATAAAGTCTTTCAGGTCGACCAATCTGTTTCAAACTTTCTTCGCTATTCAGTCCAGTTACAACAAGCATCATGAAGTATATTTTAGCCTAAACTAAGGCTAATCAGTGATGATTCCCAGTTAAGTTGAATTACATTTTGGATAGAAATAGAGCGTATGCTCCTTTCACACCTTGCCGATTAATCCAGCGTTTGCCTGACGTTATAATCTGTTGCCGTTTTTTGCTTAAAATGCTCTTTATGTCAAAAGAAGGGATTTTACAGTGGCATTTCTACATTTTTCAACCAACCAATCTGCTAAATTTTACTTAAACATATTGAATTAGTTAAAAGTAACTTAGTGCTACTGTGTGCCTCTCCTTCAACCCTGTAGCTACTCTTAATGCAGTGAATAGCGACCCCAAGAATTTTAAAGGGACAGATGCAATAATGTTACACCGAAAAGCAGCGTGAGCGAGGAAAAAAAACATGGACTCAAAACGCTCTGAATACAGATAGCTGCACCCAGCCTCAGTTACTGTTGGCTAAAATAAATGAGCGGAAAAGCGAGAAAAAAAGGAGAACTTATTTGTGGGGGCAGTCCCCGCCAGGCCAAAGTTGCTGGTGACATGTCCACACTAGTCCTTCAGAAAGACACGCCTGTGGCTCAGATCCCCCTTTCATCTGTTATGCTAACACCGCTGCCATCTGGGCTGTTGTTCATAGCACAAAATACAACAGACTAGGGTATTAAATATGAAAGAGTATAAATGCATTAATGCACAACATGTTCTGGCATAATTGTTTTCATTTTGCTGGTAGTGTTCCTCTTTGGGTGACATTGTTTTGCAGCGGTGGTACTTATGTATTAAAGGGGATATCCATATTTTCCAGAGTTTTTAGAGTGGCAGGTTCTTAATGGGTACAGAAAGCCAAGTTCTTCAGAGTCCTGCTAATGACCTGATTATTTAAATCATGGGAAAGCAGAGACACATCTCCGAGATATAGATCAGAAGACTTAAAGAACTGGAATTGAGGGCCCTTACCGTGCAACATTCCTGGTCAAATGTCCTTCTTCTAACCATCAGATCAGTTAAAGACAAGCAGATTCAGGAAGAGTTTCCATTAAGCAGCAAAAGTTCGGTTCACGCAACATTTAAAGGGCAAAGTAAATTGTGCAATCACTATCAATGTGTTTAGTATTTTTTTTTTTTTCTAATTCAAATTATGTCATGATCGTGTCGCTGATGGCTGTCAGGAATACTTATTTCGCAGCCTGGATGTCTTTCGTTGCTTGTGTGGTGAGTGGTTTGAATGTAATGTAGGGGAGGCATCACATCTCCGGTGGGGGGGTGTGGGGTGGTGGTGGAGGGATGAGGATATTAGAAGGGCTTCGGGTCTGGCTCCCTGTCTCGGTCCTGGTCCGTGCCGTTCCCCTGGTGAGGGCTTCGTCCGGGGTGGGGGTTCTGCATGGTGCGTGCGGGCTGGCCGGCCAGGGGGGGCAGGTGGCCCTGGTGGCCGGCTGGCTCGTGGGCCCTGCCGCCTTTTCCTGGCCCCCGCGCTATGGTGGTGTGATTGGTGGGGCCCCCTCTCCGGGGGGGCTCTCGGGGAATGGGGGTGCCTATTGGAGTCAGCGGGGGAGCTGGCTCCCTGGGAGTGCAGTCAGTACCCCAGTCCTTTGCTCCCCATCCCTGGATTCCTCCCTCTGCCTGCTCCATCACACTGCCACACATGTAGGTTCTTGGGGAGGGGGTCGTTACTGAAGGGTCCCACCTTCTGATGACGTCGCCCACCCTAATTTTATTTTGCATTTTAGACACTTCCATTTACAACATTTTCACAACACACATCTATGTAGGGCATTTTCTTGGGGGTTGGAGATCAAGGGCACCGGGGGGGGGGGACTTATTTCACGGGCCTCACCTCGGTCGGCTCCCCCCATCCCCTCTCGCAATTAGACATTGATGGTTCTGGGTTGTCGATTGGGGGGGTGCGCTGGCACTGCCTGTCTTCCGGAGGGGGGGTGGACTGTGCTGGTCACCCCCTTTTGTTACTCCGAGTTTTAATTACATCTGAGAGCAACATGAAACAACACCACATTCGAGCGGGCACAGGGAGGATAGGGGTCTTCTCACACCCCTGTTCTCCGGCTGCCACCCGGGGCCTGGAGGAAGAGCGAGCCGCCTGGTTCGTGGTCTTGGCGGGGGGCTGCTGCGGCGCCTGGGTGGCCGGGGCTGTCACTTCTGCTCTCCCCAAAGGAGGGTGGAGGGATCAGTCATCAATGCCAGATTATTCAAGCCTTTTGTGAGATATTGTCTATCGTACCTGAATGTGTTCTGATTGCCTGATCCTGACCCATTCTGCCTTTGGATCTCTGAGGCTGCCTGTTTCTGTTCTGATCTTACCTGACCTGTCTTTGGACTCCTGCTGGATTATACCTGTCGACCATTTCTGGATCTGCTTCCTCACTCCGAACTGACTTTCCCTTTGGTTCCTCTTCAGATCTCTGATCTCCTGGCACAGACTCCTGTGAAACCTCTTCGACAGCGGCTGGATTATCCTACCTTTTGCTAAGCTGCGTTATCCCCCTTCAGAGGTTCCTGCCTTAGACATCCTTGCTTTTACTGCGGATCTGCCATTTTTAAAGAAATCTGTGTGTTTGCCTTAAATACTGGGTCCTCTATTCCTTGCCTTGACAAATTAGCCACTTATATATGTTAGATAACATATTTCTCTATGCATAGAGTTTAAAGAGTTAATCAAATTAATAGTTTTTTTTTATTAATAATCTTTTTATAAACAAATTACATATGATTATTAAGATAATGATGCAAAATATACTGCAAGAAAAAAAATGCAATAAAAACTATACAATTTCTGAAACTCCGAGTTGCTATCAACTCATTTTTGAGCTGCCAGTAGCAAGTGTTTCAAAACGTGATGATTTATGTTTAATAAACTGATGTGTTTTTTATTTTATACATTTTGTTCCAGATTCAATGTTGAACTTTTGACCGTATATTCAGGCCAAAAAAAATAAAAAATCCCCCTGCAGCATGAAAGTGTGTTGGATTATCTTCAAGGCAAACATCAGAAGGACTCCAGTTTGATGCACTGGGAATATCCTCCCATCAACACTGTCTTCACTAGTTGTAGGCAGACATATAAATCCCAGTGTGGGTGATTATCCGCTTCTGTGTTGCTCAAATCATTTATCCAGGCATTGCTATGTTTAAAGGATGGTACTTGATTATCTCAGAGTTTATTCAGATATTTGTTTCATGAATCTGAATACAGGCATGATATAATTGAAAGCACTGCTTTGTTTTTCAAGACAAGTTAAGTGAGACAATTCCTTAATAATCTCATTTGACACTGTGGCTAATAAAAAAATGGCTTCAATCCAACAGTAAGTCAAGGGGAAAAGCCCCATTATAGTTTATAGGAGACTAAAACACAGTATGAGTTACTAGAAATTAAGATTTTTTTTCAGACATCACGCATTTCTTTTCTTTACGTCTTTTTTCCTTTTACCCATATATATGGATCACATCAAAAATAAAATATTAAATAGTGACGATAATAATAATAAGAAGAAAGGGATGAAGAAGAAGTAGAATGTGGTATTCAGTTGGTAGCTAGCAGGTCATTTAAACAGCTTCTACTGGGGGGTTGAAAAGCAGCTGTTCACTTGCCATATCTTACTCTGACCCAAAAACTCCCAATGCAACAACAACCTTCTTCTCCTCAGACCTCAGACTAATGAAATTGGCAGAATCTCTTTCACCCCTGAGGAGAGAGAAACATTTAACCTACAGTTAACACTTTTATTGTTGTTCCTTTAGTCATTATGGTTATCATGCCCAGTTCACCAGTAAGACCATTTTATAAGATCACATGGAAAACTGATTTGGTCTTTCTGGTATAGGACTTGACTGGATTGAATCTTTCATGAATGAAATAGATTTTTGTGTAATTAGGTAACCTAAATAATGAAATAAAATTCAATAAAAAATTTTTTTTAAATCATATGCAAGATTCCCCGAGGGTCCATCTTTTGGCTGTTTCTCAATATGTGTCCTATTGCGTTCTCATGTGCTCGTGAAACATCATCAGCCTCAGCAGTAGTACTGCTCCAATTCACAAAAACAAGAAGACAGAGAAAGGACAAAGTCCCTGGATGTTGTTCTTGCCCCTACCTCTTTACCCAGCATGCATCAGTGCAGATTTGTCTATTCTTCAGATTGACAGCTGTCCCAGCATGCACTGCAGCAGCTTTAACAGAGCTCAGAGTATTAAGTTAAAAGATCTCTTTTCTGTTGCCGTTGTTAATGATAATAAGATAAATGTACCGCTGCATGTAACAACCCTCTTGGAGCTCTGGGATGCGATTGTGCAGTGCCTGGGGAGCAATCATCTTTCTCAGGAACCCAGATTGGAGGCTGTAGAGATTGAAAAGGGACTTGCAACCTTCTAAGAGCACAAGTGCACTGATTCTGATGATTGAACTTCACCAAAAACCTTTCAATCGACTATCTATGTAAACAGGCTGTGCAAACCCTCCAAAACAGCAGCTCTGAAGGATTCCTGCACTGTGCCAAAGCTCCCCAAATGCTAACTAGGCAGCAGTGGGATTGGAACTCATGCCATCAACATGACTGGAGCCTAAATGCAGCACCTTAAAACACTCGCCCATGCTACCCTCTTACAAAAGAATAAGTGTCTTAATATGTTTTTTTTTGCACTTCATTATATGGCCCATTTACTGATTTGGTGTGTGATTTAAAAAAAAGTTCAGATGTTCAAAGGAATGCAGCACCCAGCGGACTTCTGAGTCTAACCGCAGACAGGTCTAATGTTAGCCCGTCTGTAGCAGTCCTCTCTCTGGATAACCGTACCACTGGCTTCTAGGGGAGTGTTGGCCTAGTGGTTAGAGCAGTGCACTTGTGCTCTGAGTAGGTTGCAAGCACCCGGTTTGATCCCCGCGGCCTCCACTCTGGGACCCTGAGCAAGACCCTTAACCCCACACTGCTCCCCGGGCACCGCACTATGGCAGCCCACTGCTCCCCAAGGGGATGGGGTAAATGCAGAGAGCTCATTTATCCCTTGTGAGATGGTGTTTCATTTGGCAAAATGTTAATTTGATTTGTGTTTATCTGACTGTGTGAATTATTGTTCTCCCACTAAATAAAAAAAGTAAGAATTTATTATTATATAGAGACTATTAAGAACGGCGTCTGGTGAAGTCACGAGTACACTTCTGTTTCAATATTTCTCTGTTAAGTCCACACTTTCCTGTGTTCTTCTCAAGAGCATACTTGGCGAGGACACGAGTCCGTAGTCACATTCTTGTGGATTGTAACAATCCACAAGAATGGAAGTAACAATGGGCCTCATGTAAGAAGCATTCATACAAACAAATTTGTTCTTAACGCGTTTTTACCAGTGAATTAGAAGAAAATGATGCATTCACCATTTTTCTACTTCTTCTAATCTTCTTTAAGGTACAAACACATTTTATAAGTGTTTCAGGCTTGACATTCCAAAACACTTAAAAAAAAAAAAAAAAAAACATCCAGTGGGCTCTGTTTCCAAGTTTAAACACATTTTGCTTCTCATACAGGAAGTTTTTTCATTTGAAAATGCCAGAATTAGCGTTGAGTTCTAAGCTTCATATAGTAGCTCAAAAACTTGTTTTGGCTCAGAAAACATGTAAATTGAACCAAAAGAACGGGTCCGCCCCTCAGGAAGGGGGAGGTGTTTGGGTTCTTTGAATCAATCTGACTGGATGATCTGGTGAACTGTAAAGTGCCGTTAGATGACATGTGTTGTGAATTGGTGCTATAGAAATAAAATGAATTTAATTGAACAACGGATATGTCCAGGATTCAAGAAATAATGTCTTAGCAGGACCTTGAAAACCAAATTCATCTAATTTATTTTACTGTTTAATGTCTGATTCTGCAGAGGTTGAAGCTACAGAAAATGGGTCTAAAAAATCATGAGCCTAAGCTTGCTGACTGTTGCTAGAAACAGAATAGAGAGAGTCGCTCTGAGAAGCTCATACATTTCAGCATGGTGTTACATTACCACCATGTCAGCAACTTTCTGCAGAGTCAATTGCTACATACCTACAAACATCATATAAGCTCAATAACAGTACATAGAGAGCTTCATTATATAGGTGTCCACTGGAGAACAGCTGCATCCAAGCAATGCATTGGGGTAAAGAGTGCCACCACTGGACTCTTGAGCAGAAGTGGCATGTGTTCTGGAGAGATGAATGGAGCTTCTCCACCTGGCCATTAATGGATGAGTCTGGATTCGGCAGTTGCCATGGTAATACTTGCCTTACTGTATAGTTTTAAGGGACCCCTTTTTCATCATTCATCATCATCTCTATTCTCCCACTCTGCAGAATCTGTTAGTTCAATCTCTAACGTTCTGCTCTCTCTGCTTTTTCTCATTGTAGCTTCATCTGGTCTGTTTCTTGTTGGCTGTGACTCCATCCTGGAGAGAAATATCAGCTGTGCTGCTGCCATCAACACCTTTGTTTATAGATGTTGGAGATGGGCCTGTTTTTCAGTGTAGTCCTGTTTTTCTGACTGTGACTAACTTAATGTGCTCTCTTCATCCTCTGACATGGGAGCTAGCTCAGAGCTTGTTTCCTTTTTTACAATTGCCTTTAGTATCTATGTTTCTTTCTATGTCTGCTTCTGTCTCCTTGAACCCCAGTCGGCCTCAGCAGATGGCCGCTCACACTGAGCCTGGTTCTACTGGAGGTTTCTTCCTGTTCAAAGGGAGTTTTTCCTCTCCACTGTCGCTACAAGCATGCTTAGTGTGAGGGATTGCTGAAGAGTCAATGAGTCGATGCAATCAGCTGGTTTTCCTTAGATAGAAAACTTTGAATCAATCTGACTGGATGATCTGGTGAACTGGAAAGTGCCTTGAGACGAAATTTGCTGCGAATTGGTGCTATTGCAATGAACTGAATTGAATTAAATTAAGTCTGAATGCCTATAAATTGTGAGCACTTTATTAAAAGGGTTTGGAGATATGTTTTTCTTCTTCAAGCAGGGCAATAAAGACATGGATGGCCAAAGACACGGAGAGGTAGAAACTAGGTGGTGACAGAGCACCTTTTTTCCTCTAAAAGCAGGATTGTTCCTTTTTCTTTCTTTCTTTCTTTCTTTCTTTCTTTCTTTCTTTCTTTCTTTCTTTCTTTCTTTCTTTCTTTCTTTCTTTCTTTCTTTCTTTCTTTCTTTCTTTCTAATATCTACCTGGCTACATGCAAAAACATAGATGATATTACCAAATATTCAGTTGGTTTAATAGTAAAGTTGGTAGGTGGTGGGTACACTGAAGTGTAAAGAAGAAATCCACAGAAAATTGTTTCAGTGTATTTAGCAATAAGACCATTCCATAGGTTTCTCAAGGATCTGCACTCAACAAGTGCATTCTACTGTAACGATTTTATTGCTCTTGTTCCTGCTTCTAGATCATTTAAATTATAGATCAATTACTGGTTACTCAGGATTATAAAAAAAAAAAAAAAACGATTGGTGGGACCTACTGGTAAATATGTTAGGGTATTCTGCTTTGTCCTGACATAAAATTATATAGTGTAGAGAATTTGTGGAGATAAAAGTAATTAGTTTTTGGAAATAAAAAGTAATTTGAACTTTATAATATCTGGGTTCTGTCAATGTGACTTTACCACATTATTTCCTGTTGTTTTCCCCCAAATGTATTTACATTAGTTGAATAAATGCTGTAATTGCTATTTATATCCTATATTTGGTGAAACTACCTTTAATAATATATCTGCAACAGTAGCTGGGGTGAACGTCCATGGTTTCTATTTCAAAATATACTCCCACTAACACTTGGATGGATCATAAACATCTCATTTGTCTTGTAAAATATGTCATCATTTGGCAATATTTAAGTCTACAAGAGAAGACAGATGTGTGATTCAATTTTTCACACATTCTTGTAGTCTGGTTTACTTTAGGGCAGCTGGCTTATTATGACATTCTGTTTCATGTCTTTGGAATAAATTAATCGCAGAAACGCTCTTCCCAGATCTCACGTTGATTCACATCCCCTTCGGCATGTCAGTGCGAAGATGACCGTAAATCATTCTATTTGCTTTTTTCTGTTGCGATAGAGTGAAGCAACAGGGGGTCCGCGACCCCTAGGTGGTCCACAGAGGTACTGCATGGGGGTTACAAGAATTTTGGTTAATTAGACTTTTTTTCATATTCCACCCTGCAATTTCTTCCACTAATGGAAATGTCTTTAAATCCACATTAACATGAATTCAACAGACTGTAGTAAACAGATAAATGGAGGCAGAAGATGTCTTTCAGTCATCAATGAACACATTCAGCGACACACAGGAGCTCTTTCAAGCTGGGCACCGTTTCATTCACAACACCTGTCCCATCAACTAGGAATCAGAAATACTTTAATAATCCCAGGGAGAAATTACTTTTGTTAACATTAGTGACTATAGGACCAGTTTGATAGAACACAATTTATATGAAATTTATATGAAACACTATTTATATATAATTAGAGGATCCCCGCTCCATCTAGCCATCAGTTTAGGGGTCCTTGGCCTGGAAAACCTTGAAGACCCATGCAATAGAGGATCCACCAAACTCTTTGCCAAGCAACAGGGAAGAGAAATTACCCTTGAAACGAAGAAAGAAAAGAAGTAAAAGAAGTAAAAAAAAATACAAGAGGCTACATCGTCATAGATTTACCAGAGGAAGAGAATTCCTGAGGGAGGCTGTTTGAAATGGACATGGATGTTGCAGGCTGGACAGGTACATGAATTCAGTGCACTGGTGAAAACAGAGTGTAGTCTGTCCTTCTGGCAGAGACAGCTAGTTTGTTTATCAGCTTCATTGAAACAGCTTTCAGTTGCTTTTATTCTTCACAGAAATCATACCAGCAGGTGACTGTATGCCTCTTCCAGTCTTATTTCCCAAGAGATGTTCCATGTGTTTCATTTTGTCTTATAGCTGATTTCTCAAGGCTGGGGGCTGGGGGGCTGATGTCATAGACTTTAAAATAGACTGTCCACAATTTCCCCTCTGAGTTTTAGGAATAATTTGGAGCCAGAGTTCTCGGACTTGGTGGACTAGGAGACTAGGAGGCTGAATTATATTCAGAAACCAGGTCGCCTGCGTGTGTGTCGCAGTTAATGCAGATATGCCCCGCACCTGCTGCAGACTCTCTGCTGCACCTCTCCCTAATGTAGGTGTCCGCAGACATTACCGCAGACAGGAGGCCTCTGATTGGTCAAATCTACATCCGCTCTACACTATGCCTATTTCCTGTCAGACTACATGTCAGACTAAATAAAACTTCTTCAGAGATAGTTTCAAGGTGTTGCTTTATTGTATGTCTCGTACCATGTCTTTCGGTTTAGCTGTTCTTTTTGCATCTCCTTTCTATCTCCTCTTTCTTTCATCTTTTCTCTTTTTTTTCTATTTCTTCTTCTGTTTTTCTGCTCTACTTACATTGCAGTGTCCATATAAACTGTAAAACTTCCTGCATAATTATAATAAAGCAATTTATATGCATGAAACAAGTGGAGCTATATGGCAATTGTCATATTAATCCACTTGTGAAAGTAAAATCTGTTGGGCTCTTTTTGGCATCAAGACAATTATTCTTATTGCCACATTGCCTGATTATCTTGCATTTTTTAAAATTTGTATTTGTATTTAAAGATTTAAAGAATGAAAAAATAGTTATGTATCTTTTTTTTGTAATGAAAAGCCACAGGTATAAAAATAATAAACCATTTTGTTAGTGTTAGTGTTAAACACTTTTAAGCAGTGGTGGATAAAGTACTCAACAGCAGTACTCAAGTACAAGTATTTATACTCATAGTCAAATCTTACTCACCTACAAGTAAAAGTTACTCAGTCAAACATCTACTCAAGTTAAAATATTAAAGTACTCAGTTTTGAAAATACTTAAGTATTTAAAAGTGCATGCATTTTAAAGTAATTAAGTATTTAAAAAATACAAAGTAATGCTCTAATATCGGTACATTTCTGTGTAATTTTCAGAGTAATTTCAAAGAACCTGTAACTTTCACAAAATGAATTGAATGCGTAGAACTACCTGCTATAGATTCTACACCACCTGGAAAGATCTTCAGCATAGTAATGACAAAAAATAAGGGCAGATATTTGGATTATTATTTCCTAATTAAAAACTAACCAAAAAGAAAACAGGAGAGTGTTGATTCTCCCCCTACTTTCATTTAGGAATAGAGGTTAAAGGTTGAATCTATCACAGCAGAGAAACTGCAGCTCTGCTCTGGGAACTCATCCTACTGTACAACTTGATCACATGGCAACAACTCAAATTTTAAAGAAATTATAAACTACTAATATAATCTGCTCTGAGTTTCTCTAATTTGTCATTAAATCTCTTAAACCGTGGCGTCCAGATTCATTCCTAAGGGCTGCTATCTGCCATGATGGAAATACATTTAAATAAAGAAAAAACAGCAACAGTGGATTATAAAGCTGAGCCTAAAGGAACAAGGAACTGGCAGCTTCATGGAAACAGAGCAGAAAGTTATAAGTACACCTCCAAAAATGAACTCAAGTAAAGTAAAGGTGCTTAAAAAAGTACTTAAGTACAGTAATCAACTATTTTTTTTTTTTTTTACTTTCAATCACTACTTTTAAGTCTCTGTTAAAATGAGTGAATGAGTGAAAATGAGTGAAAATGAGTGGAAATGAAAATCAGTTTTCTGTATGAACATAATTTTTAAAGCCCAAAATCATGATGATCATAAAGTTTGCTCAGGTGTGAAAGAAAAATGTTTGTAATTTGGATCACCTCTTAAGGAGACCAACTAGAGGCAGATCAATATTCACAGTTTATAACCCAGGTGAAAACCAGACTGATTTTGTGTTCACTGCTCCCTGAGATGTATTTGCTGTCACATTTAAGGCCGTGGGCTATTTTTGTCACAGCAGTAATTTTAACTCCAAAGAAATTATTGTGTACTCTAATTGCCATCAATTCTGAGGGGTAAGTTAAAGTTTTTGACACATTTGCCTTTGTAAAAAAAATATAAGATTGTGCCTCTTGGCAAAGTCAGGTCTTGAAAAATCGATGCAAGTCACAGGCATAACAATGCTGTGTAAAATAATCAGAGTTGCTGACTTCTACACCCTGTAAATAATAAAGGAACAAATCCTGCTGCAGCCAGGAAACCAAAGAGGAGTGAAGGACTTAGCCTAGCACAATTCTAGGATCAATCAAAAAGGCTTTTATAGAGACGGTTGGAAAGACAAAAAGATACTGAAATTGAGTTGTGATGAATAAGCTGCTGGAAGAGTGTGTGCAGAAATCAATAGCAGATGATTTATTTCTGATGAGGCAACAGTGGAGAGCTGAGGCCCAGAGGAAAGGCTGTGTATGCCCCTGTTACCATATGAGTACATAAACAGTTTTATATTTGCTTATCGTTTTAGGCATGTTGGAGACCACTTACCAATATCTCTGTCTCTGTTCTGCATTGCAGTGTTGGATATGAAGAAACAGAACATATAGCTGATTACAAGTGTTAGGTACACCTGATAAAGTGCATTTTCAATTAAATTCAATTTGTGACTCTGCTTTAATCTAATAATATTCTATTCATTTTAAATTGATTTATTTCTATAGCGAAAATTCACAACACATGTCATCTCAAGGCACTTTCCAATTCACCAGATCATCCAGTCAGATTGATTCAAAGTTTTCTATCTAAGGAAAACCAGTTGATTGCATCGACTCATTGACTCTTCAGCAATCCCTCACACCAAGCATGCTTGCAGCGACAGTGGAGAGGAAAAACTGCAGCGGCCATCTGCTGAGGCGGACTGGGGTTCAGGGAGCAATAGAAAAGAAGCAGAGATACAAAAAGCAGCAGTAAAAGGCAGCCCTGTACAGGAAACACACAGCCAGACAGACGAGCTCCGAGCCAGCTCCCATGTCAGAGGATGAAGAGAGCACATCCAGTTAGTCACAGTCAGAGAAACAGGACCACACTGAAAAACAGGCCAATCTCCAACTTCTAGAAACAAAGGTGTTGATGGCAGCAGCACAGCTGATGTTTCAGGGGGTCCCTATGTCCTCCAGCAGTCTAAGCCTATAGCAGCATAACTATAGAGATAGCTAAGGACAACCTGAGCCACTATAACTATAATCTACACACATACAGTTTCAAGGTCCATAAAACTTATATTTGTGGCCAATTAAAGGTATAAGAACTATATTTGTAAATCCACCTTTTTTGTTTTACTGTTGCTACTGATGGCACAAAGCCCCTTGATGTGCTCCACCCAGCCTCTTCAACAATACCAAAGAAAGTTTCACAAAACCTACCTCTAGAGAGAGAGATCAAAGCGCAGGGAACCAAAAGCCCCAGGATAGTAAAAATTATTAGCAACCTGTTCTAGAACGAACAAGCCTCACTGGACATAAATTTTTTACTTTTTTTTAAAAAGTAAAAAGAATAAGAACATAGTGCTATGTCATTAATCCATACATGTTTAGCCCCACATGCATGTGCTAATTTGATACTGTGATAAGGTGTTTATGGAAAGACAACTTATGTCTCTGATAATTACCAGTGATGTGGGGGCTGAATATAATAACTAAGAATTGTGCCCTTGAGGAAATGGATGAAGCTGTATTTTATGAGCAAATCTAATGTGGATGTCTGTTGGCCACTGCTCTGAGACATCACAACAGTGATCTTAATAAAGGAGCATTAGGCAAATTACCTGTGAAAATGGACAGCCATTTCCTTGCCCCAGGCAGCCCTATTCATCTGATTAGACTATTATGGTCATTAATCAGAAAGAAGGTCTGTCTTCGGCAGTTTCAGCGCTACTTGGGTTTTTTGGACTATGGTTTTAGAAAGTATGGTGCTGTAAAATGGCAGTGTTATGAGATTATGTCATTCAGGTCCACATCAATTCAATTCAGTTTATTTATATAGAGCCAAATTCACAACACATGTCATCTCAAGGCACTTTCCAGTTCAACCAGATCATCCAGTCAAATTGATACAAAGTTTTATATCTAAGGAAAACCAGTTGATTGCATCGACTCATTGTCTCAAATACAATCCCTCACACTAAGCATGCTTGTAGCGACAGTGGAGAGGAAAAACTCCTTTCTAACAGGAAGAAACCTCCAGCAGAACCAGGCTCAGTGTGAGCGGCCATCTGCCGAGGCCGACTGGGGTTCAAGGAGACGGAAGCAGAGACACAAAAAGCAGCTGTAAAAGGCGGCCCCGTCCAGGAAACACACAGCCAGGCAGACGAGCTCCGAGCCAGCTCCCATGCCAGAGGATGAAGAGAGCACATCCACCCAGTCACAGGACCACACTGGAAAACAGGCCGATCTCCAACATCTATAAACAAGGGTGTTGATGGAAGCAGCACAGCTGATATTTCTTTCCAGGATGACGTCACAGCCAAACAGGAACAGACGAGGCAAAGCTACTCTGAGGAAAAGCAGATAGAGCAGAACGTTAGAGATTGAACTAACAGATTCTGCAGAATAGGAGAATAGAGATAGAATGAAGCAGAATGATGAAATGGGGGTCTCTATGTCCTCCAGAAGTCTAAGCCTATAGCAGCATAACTATAGAGATAGCTCAGGATAACCTGAGCCACTCTAACTATAAGCTTTATCAAAAAGGAAAATTTTAAGCCTAGCCTTAAAAGTAGACAGGGTGTCTGCCTTACGGACTAAAACTGGTAGTTGGTTCCACAGGAGAGGAGCCTGATAACTAAAAGATCTGCCTCCCATTCTATTTTTAGAAATTCTAGGAACCACTAGTAAACCTGCAGATTGAGAGCGAAGTGCTCTGTTAGGAACATAAGGAACAATCAGATCTCTGATATAAGATGGAGCTTGGCCATTTAAGGCTTTATATGTGAGAAGGAGGATTTTAAATTCTATTCTTGATTTAACAGGAAGCCAATGAAGAGAAGCCAGGATAGGGGAGATATGATCTCTCTTTTTAATTTTCATCAGAACTCTGGCTGCAGCATTTTGGATCAGCTGAAGGCTTTTAACTACAGTTTGTGGACTTCCTGATAGTAAAGAATTACAATAGTCCAGCCTTGAAGTAACAAATGCATGGACTAGTTTCTCAGCATCACCCCTGGACAGGAGATTTCTCATTTTTGCAATGTTCCTCAGATGAAAGAAGGAAATTCTAGAAACCTCTTTGATATGGGATTTAAATGACAGGTCCTGATCAAAAACAACACCAAGATTTTTTACTTTATTATCTGAAATCAGTTTAATCCCATCCAAATGAAGTGACTGACTAATCAGCTTCTTTTTCAAAGACTCTGGTCCAAAGACTATAACTTCTGTTTTGTCTGCATTCAGAAGCAGAAAGTTAAGAGTCATCCAGGTTTTTATGTCTTCAGACATGCCTGTAATCTATGTAATGGGTTAGCTTCATCTGGATTTATAGACAGATATAGCTGGGTATCATCAGCATAACAGTGGAAAAATAATCCCATGCTTTCTAATAACTCTACCAATTGGGAGCATGTATAAAGTAAAGAGAATTGGTCCTAGCACTGATCCCTGTGGTACTCCACAGGTAACCTTTGAGCGTGTTGAAGATCTATTATTAACATGAACAAACTGAATTCGATCAGATAGATAAGATTTAAACCAGTCTAGTGCTGTTCCTTTAATTCCAACAAAATATTCAAGTCTTTCTAAAAGAATATTATGGTCAACTGTATCAAATGCAGCACTAAGATCCAACAGGACGAGCACAGATACAAGTCCATTATCTGAGGCCATGAGAATATCATTAGTGACTTTCACCAGAGCTGTTTCAGTGCTATGATGAGCTCTAAAGCCAGACTGAAACTCTTCAAAAAGTTCATTATGGTGTAAGTGGTCGCAAACTTGTTTGGCAACTACTTTCTCAAGAATTTTAGATAAGAAAGGAAGATTGGATATAGGTCTATAATTGACCAAGTCATCTTGGTCAAGAGACGGTTTCTTAAGCAGAGGTTTAATTACAGCAACCTTAAAAGCTTTAGGTACATATCCCTGTAACAGAGATAGATTAATCACATCTAAAATGGAGGAGGAGATCAAAGGGAATACCTCCTTAAATAACCTGGTTGGAACTGGATCTAACATACAAGTTGAAGGCTTAGATGAAGACAATAATTTTGCTAATTCAGAAAGTTCAACTGGATCAAAGCAGTCTAAACCCGGTTCAGATTCCATGACTACCTCAGGTACAATCGCGGATAGAGGAGTGCTTATGATCTTATTTTTAATAAGATCAATCTTATTTATAAAGAATCCCATAAAATCATTGCTGCTAAGAGCAGGTGGAATAGACGGTTCAACAGAGCTATGGCTCTGGGTGACTTTGGCAACTGTATTAAAAAGAAATCTAGGATTATTCTTATTCTCCTCTATTAATGAGGAGAAGTATGCTGCTCTTGCTTTACAAAGCGTCCTCTTATACAGCAGTAAACCATTTTTCCAGACTAGGAAGGACTCCCGCAGGCCTGTGGAGCGATATTTTCTCTCCAGTTTCCTAGCATTTTGCTTCAAAGTACGCAGCTCTGCATTAAACCAAGAAGTAAGCTTTCTATTTTCAACGGTTTTCATTTTCAAAGGAGCTGCGTTGTCTAAGGCAGTACGCAGAGAACTAGCAACCCCATCAACAAAATCATCAACCTGTGAAGGGGAATAAGCTATGCTTTTGCACTCTGCAGCACTGCTCAGCGACACAGAGGAGAGAGAAAGTGAAGCAGATTCTTTAAAATTTATAACTGCACTATCTGATAGAGATCTACTAAAATGTAACCTTCTTTTGGGGGAGGAGAACTCTGTTAAAGTAATCCTGAAGGTTATTAGAAAGTGGTCAGAGAGGAAAGGGTTGTGAGGAAATACTGTTATTTCTTCACATTCTATGCCGTATTTCAGCACAAGATCCAAAGTATGAAGATGAGAATGTGTGGGACTATTCACATTTTGAACAAAGCCAATAGTGTCTAAGATAGCATTAAAGGCTGCTCTTAAGCTATCGCCTTCAATGTCAGCATGGATGTTAAAATCTCCCACTATGATGACCCTGTCAGTATTTAATACCAAATCAGAAAAACTCTGAAAACTCATCTAAAAATTCAGAGTAAGGACCTGGTGGACGATACAAAGTTACAAAAAGAAGAGGTTTTCTTGCCTTGAAATTTGGATGAGGGAAATTAAGGGTTAAATGTTCAAAAGAGTTGTAGGTATTAACTGTTTTGGGAGTTAGGATATCACTGATATCCCTTAAAAAGGTGAGCTGTTCCTGCTGAAAATAACACTGTTTAACCCAAACACACACAGGCAAACACAGGGTAGAATATAAAAGTTAAAAAGAAAACAACATACCTGAAGGTGTCAGAAGGAAAGGTGGAGCTTGGTGTAACATAGAATGGATCCTTTTTATACAACAATGTCTAGATTTCTGATATTAATCACAAATGCTTTAAAGTGTTTCTAGATGTGCTGAGAGAAAATATGTTGTGACTGGCGGAGGGCCAGGGGTGGTTAAAGTACTCAGAAACGGTACAAGTATGTTGACATTTGTACTTAAGTACTAGATTTTAAAAACACTTAAAGTAAAAGTACTTTCTGAATGAACTGCAGTCTTACAATTATTAAGTGTACCTGCTATGCGTATATTTTCTTTGATACTTCAATTGTTATTCCAATGAACAATGCTGTGGATAATGGATTTTGTTCTGACCTGTCAAATGTCACACTTGGGACCGGTCATTTCAGAGATGATCTGTTAAGTGAAATATCATTAATATCATTATGACGACTGATTTCATACATTTAATGTGAAACGACTGTAGAGTAAAATGGCTTTTAGGCTCTCCTGTACTAAAGAAATATAACAGTTCCTGTTATTTACGCTACAGTCAGGGGGGAAATTAGCTTTTGGCTGTCCTGTGATTCAGCTTAAATACATATTCATATAATATTAATATTTACAATACAAAAACAAGTTTTAGAACTACGAATAAACTCCATTACAAAATTTCTTCATATTTTGCATGAGTATTTAAAGATAAATAAAAAATAATATTGCAATAATAATAATTGCATAAAAAATATTGCAAAAAAGTCTAATGCAATGGACTGTTTAAAACCATATCATGCTAAAAACTCATATTAATCATTGTTTAAGGCTTTACTCTGCAGACAGAGAATCTGTTCATCTGTATACACCTATTTTATTTTGGAAACATTTTTAACAAGAATTTTAAGTTCAATTCACTAGAAGATAATTTTGTTTATTTAAAGTCTATTAATTATTAACTGACCTGCTATTTACCCCCCACCCCCCAAAAAAATAGATTAAAAAAAACTCATAGGTTTACGATAAGCTAGACTCCACGACTTATGAGTAACTTATGAGTAACTTACACTTAACTTATGTCAATCAGATAAAATCAGATAACCTAACTCTAACTTATGGCCCACGTATGCTGGCTTACGGCAGAAAATTTTGAGCATGATGAAAAAATCTTGAGGTACTTGCCATGTGTCGACATGTGCCAGCGTGTTTCAGCGTGCTTCAGCTTATTTCAGCGGCTTCAGCGTGTTTTGGCGTGCTCAGAACTTATACTTAACGAACCCATAACTTATCCACCATATGCCAGCATTTTCACCAGATTTTTCGTACCTCTGGCTAAATTGTCAAGGTGTGACAGGAGCGTTAAACAGAGAGTAGAACCCTAGCAGACATGAAAGCTGATGAGATCAGTCTAAATCATCAGGGCAAGTAGACTCCATCTTGGGGTTCAAAGTTGGGTACATGGTGTCGTTTGGACATATCACCACTTCTACATTATTCAGCCTATGCTCACAGTGGCAATATTTTTATTCCTTCATCAATTTCCCAGAACTCTGGTTTACTTTGTCTTTGTAGGACTAACAACACTTTGGAAGTTTCTTCAACATACCAGCTCTCCAACAGGCATGGCCGTTTGAGGGATTGCTGAAGAGTCAATCAATCAATGCAATCAACTGACTTTCCTTAGATAGAAAACTTTAAATCAATCTGACTGGATGATCTGGTTGAACTGTAAAGTGCCTTGAGATGACGTGTTGTAAATTGATGCTATAGAAATAAACTGAAAATTTAATACATATACTACCACAACAGATATATATATTCGAGAAGAATTGGTTGAAGTCAAACTTATTACATGGTCTAATTACACGCACTCATATGTTTCGCAGTGACCTGTATCTTCTTCCAGAGGGCAACAGGTCAAACAGATACCCCTGGTGGTGAGGGTCCTCCATATTTCCTTGGACAAGAGGTTTTTATTGTTGCTACTCCACAAGTGAAAGAGGGAAATCCTAGAAACCTGCTTAAAATGGAATTCAATGACAAGCTGTGAGGGAAAATGTGATGCTGTCTGTAAGTTGCTGAAATACAGATAACTGAGATGTGAAATGTGAGGTCTGTTGGGTGAAAGCAATGTGCAGCAGCAGACTGGGATGAAATGTTTCTTCTGAGTTAAGGTCAAACTGCCCTTAATATCACAGCTTTGTCCTAGTTGAGGACCAGTCAGGAAAGCAGCAAGCAAGTCTGGGAAAGAGAAGAAAAGATAAGACTCCTTCATGAACTATATAAAACCTCTCTGTATCAGATAGCTGACAGAACTCTGCTTCTCCTCCATTTGCACTGCTCCTTATCCTTGTGGAAGTAAAACTTTGATATATAAATCTGATTTTTTTCCCCCCGGTATCTCATTTTAAGATGAAATTTCCCTGACATGCGTCCTGATCAGAGATTAAAGCTGACTTTGAGACTAGAGGCTAATCCAAGGCTTTATAAATGAATTGGCTTTTTTGTTTCAGTCTCAGAAACCAAATACAACTTCTGTGTTGTAAACCATAAAATAAAAAGAATCAACCATGGTTTTAATACATCTAGTTTATCTAACCGATTGACTGGATTATTATTTGTCAAAAAAATAATGCTGAATATCATCAGCATAACCTACCCCCCAAACACCAGACGTCATATAGACACAGTGGCGGCTGGCCAATAGAGGGTGCTAGGGTGCCGCCCTACCCACCCAATGACACTGATTAAGACATTAAAAAAAAAGGAAAAAATAACATACAGGGCTGGATGTTAACCATTGCCCGATTGCCCGGGGCAAGTAGTTTTTATTGTCGGGAGAGTACAAATTTCATTTCATTTCAGTGCAATGATCGCAAAAAAATTATTTATCACTCAAAATTACTTTTAAATCACCGACATTTGCTTAAAAAAGGACCAACAAGCGCTGCCGGCGCCATTTTTGTTGTTTTGTACACATTCTCGCGTGATTTGAAAAGCCGCAACATTTTCCGCCAGACGGTGTGATTTTTGTCCGGGAATTGGCGCGAATCAGACACATTTTTTTGGACTTGGCAGGCTAAAAAACAACAAGGCAAAAAAAATGTAAGTAGAGCAACACACCCATCACCTATGATAACCCTAGATTAAAAATTATCGGTCAGGGATTAGGAAAATTAGCATAATTGTATGCCATGCGCACAGTGTAAATATGGCTATCATATGGCAGTCTTCTGTACAGTGATGCAGGTCATACATTCAAAATTTTCATTAATTTTTTTCCTCTCAGACATTGGAGAGATGCATTTAAATGTTATAGAGCTAAACATGTTAAATTGGTGACCTGTTATGTTATTATTATTGTCTTGTTGCTGCATTTATTTTGTCAGGGAAAACTAATCCTGAGTCAGTTAAAAGTCAGTGAATTCTGAAATTATGTCAGACTGGAAACCCTGTATAAAATAACTATGTATAATGATTCTTTAGAAAAGTCACATTATATTAATAGTATTATCTTGTATAAACATACCGTGACTCTAAAATAAAAGTTATTTATTTCTGACATTGACTTCTGTCTTGTGATTTATCTTAAGTTTTTAACCAGTCAATTTTTTTTTTTTTTAACATTACAATTTGTATTTTTCCAAGCACACAACAGTTTAAAGCAAAGTTTAGTTTGAAAAGAATGTGCAGGAAGGATTGAAAAGCATGTTAACACGGTAATGTAGGCTTGAGTTCATTATCTGACGCATGCAGATACACACCAGGAACCTGGAAACTTAAAAAATACTTAATTACAAAAAACATTTAAAAAACAAACATGTTTCATTGATATATATACATAAATGAATATAAGGAACTATATTTATCAAACATTATAATGGGCAAGTAAAAATTGTTTCTGGGCAAATGAAATGTGAAAGTCACTTGCCCGAAGGGCAAGTGGTAAAAACCCCTGACGTATGATTTAATTTTAAATGAAAATATTGAAATATGTTAATACATATTTTTTAGATGTGCAAGATAAATGTTAAGTATTTTAATGACTAGTAAAGCTTCATTCCATTTTTCTTTAGATTGGTGACTCATTTCTGCCTAGGGCGCAAAAATCTTTGCCCATAAACTCTTGTTAAAAGTTGTACATGCACAGTACCAAGTATAGGAGAGCTCAGGGCACAGCTAAGCAGCGACCTAAGGTGACAGGTGTCGTGATTTAATTTAAAGGTCTGACCCCAAGATGCAGAAGACCAAAAAGAGAGACCAGGGAAAAGTTTAAACAGGTTTATTTTGTAATGATGTGATGAATCCAGTGCTGCTCTGAGCACTGCTCAACAGGGACTGAAGGGTGAGGGGAAGAAACTGCGGTTAGTTCAGGTTCAGCGGGAAATTTCAATCTTAGGATTAGAACTGGAGGAAAGGTTGCAGACTCACTTCTCCAGGGAAAGGTGTCCTTTAAGTGACCCAGACTGTGAGGATTGAACCAGAGATTGTCTTGTTTGGTGATGGGTGGACAGGGTTACTCAGACTGCGGTTGTTCCTTAGTGAATGGAGAAGCTTACTGCCACTAAGATTTCCTGCAGTACTTGAACGGGCTGTAGTGCTGAAGAAACCTTTGCTTGGTGTTAAGCTCAAACAACCTCTTGGGGAAAGTGGATCCAAACTTCCTGTTTGGAGTGAATGGAGAAGCTGACTGCCACTCTGATTTGCTGCGGTACTTGAACAGGCTGCGGGGCTGAAGAAACCTTTGCTTGGTGTTAAGCTCAAATGACCTCTTGGGGAAAGTGGATCCAAAATTCCTGTTTGGAACCCCAGCTCAGTTAGAAGCTCAGTTGATTCTTCCAGAGAGAGAAGGACCGAACAAATCCAGCTTGCAGGATGACTTCCTGCCAAGAGGCAAAGACAAAAACAAACTTAAGACTCAGGTTGACAAAAACTCAGTTTGACTCAGAAAAACTCAGCTTGACTAGAGAATCCAAAACTGGAAAACAAAAACTCAGGTTAGACTCTGTTAAACTAAGCATGGCTAGGGTGCCCAGTATTGGCAAAACAAAGACTTAGGTTAGACTCTGCTAAACTAAGCATGGCTAGGGTGCCCAGTATTGGCAAAACAAAGACTTAGGTTAGACTCTGCTAAACTAAGCATGGCTAGGGTGCCCAGTATTGGCAAAACAAAGACTTAGGTTAGACTCTGCTAAACTAAGCATGGCTAGAGTACCCTGAATTAGCAAACACTCTGGCATCGAGGTAGTGGCAGTCAGCAGGTAATGAGGCAATGAGGTGCAGGTGTGCAGGGAGACCCAATGAGGACGGGGCACCACCTGGTGGAGGAGGAAAGGAAACACAAAAACAGACGATACAAACTGGATTCCTGACAACAGGAAGTGTAGTTGCTCACCAGCTCCTGCCACAGCGCAAACGGTTTATGGATGATTGACAGGTCAAGTCACAGGAGTTGGAGACCCATTGGAAAGCGAAAGAGAGAGAGAGAGAAATGGCGCAAGAAACGTCTTTTTCCAGGACATGGTTTAGCTCCAAGGCTAGGCTAACTGCATGCAGCAAGGTTAAGGCTTTATTCTACTTTCATACCTCCTTTTTCAAACATCAGGGTCTGACCCAGCATGGATAAAGACAGCTAGGACTGATTAAAACACTTTTTAGAAGTAGTCTACTTTTTCTAGATTGTTGCATTGTTGCTCATAAATAAACACATTGTCAGAAAACAAATAGTTTTATATATTGAAAGTTATGGAAAGCTACTAATAGCTTCTCCATTATTAAACTGGTGCATATTTTTTTTAGGACACAATATTGGACCATGTAAAACACAGATTTACCTTCACAAGGACTCAGAAGCACAAGGTTTATGAACAAAAAGTAAACCTGTACATGAAATTATGTTTTGTTTTTATAAACTGTTTTTATTATGTTTTCTGTTGTTCATATAAATATACTGGTGTGATAACTTACTATACGTTTGATTGGTTTCTGGTATTTTGAATTTATAGCCACACCTGGAGAAAACTCCACCACCCACCACTGTTTAGATGTTAGATGTTTTAGATGTTTTAGGATAGATCTGGTCAGTCCATCATAGTCTTTATTTAGTCAAGAAATAGCTGTTTAAAACTGAGCTGTTTGGTCGGTCTGATTTTGTCCTACTTTAGTCCAATAATAGACGTTAAAAAGACATTGCAAACCCAGTTTCCAACATCTTTTCAACGAACTGAAAATTACGGCTTTCCACCTTAAACTTGTTAGATGTAGATGTCGTTTGGATGTAAATCATGTCGTCTTTTTAAAAAATTTTATTGGTTGGCTATATGTCTCCCTGCTATTAAATAATAGAATCATACCAAGAAATGACTCCACAGTTGTTAGAGGTTGTAGAGTTGGGCACAATGTTAGTTTGTAGGATGTTGTTGGAACAGTTTTGTTGTAAGCCACATGAATGCAGGCCTTCAATGCATTGAATGGCACATTAGCATAAACTCTGTAATGCTTTCATCCATCCATCCATTTCTTACATTTCTTATCCCAAGTGGGGTCGCAAGGGGTGCTGGTGCCTATCTCCAGCTGTCTACGGGCGAGAGGCAGGGTACACCCTGGACAGGTCACCAGTCTTTCGCAGTCAGTAATGCTTCAATAGAGTCAGTTCAGTTCAGTTTATTTCTATAGCGCAAATTCACAACACATGTCATCTCAAGGCACTTTACAGTTCACCAAATCATCCAGTCAGATTGATTCAAAGTTTTCTATCTAAGGAAAACCAGTTGATTGCATTGACTCATTGACTGGAAGGAAATCCCTCACACTAACTGTGAGGTAACAGTCAAAGGTAAGTACACAAACACCCAATTAAATGTCAGAATCACTGAGGGACAAAATTAGTATAAACGCTGGAGCTTTTTACGCATGGAAAATATCCTGATCTGAGATGGGGAAGTTGAGAATGGTTTTATAAATAGATAATGAAAGAAAACAAAGAAAGATCAATAGATATTATTAGGAAATATTAGAGGCTCCCACTGATGTGGGAAGTAAAGTTTTCTGGATGTGTAAATGAAATTGAGTTTTGCAAAAAAACAAGCTACAGAACTACACAACACTTGACGCACTATGTCAGTCATGGGAGAAAAAAGTAATGGTGGCGGAGGAGTATAAATATCTCAGTCTTCACCAGAATAACAGACTTGACAGGAGATGCAGTGTTATAAAAGAAGAGAGAGAGCAGGCTGTACTTCGTGAGTCTAAAGAAGCTCAACAAGCTTAAGAAAAAAGCTGCCTGGGTTCTGGGGACTGCTCTGAAACATCTGGGGACGATTGTGCAAAGAAGGGGGTTTCATGAAAGAAAAACACTTCATAGACAGCCCTAGGCATCCTCTTTGTAAGATTTTCATAAAAAAGCAGAGGATTCTTCAGATCAGCTGTGATGCAAATGATTACAGGAATCGGGAAGAGATGGTTAGGAAGTTAATGCCCACAGTCATCACCATCTATACTGACCCCTTAGAGAATCATCAATACCTTGATTTATTTTCTTGTAATTGCCTTCTAGAGAATAATTAATTGGGTATTAATTGTCCAGGCTATATCCTGGCTCTTTTCCATTGAATATTTTAGATGGACAACTTCCCCCTAAACTGAAAGGGTTGGGCAGGTAGAGGATAGATAGACCTGCAGTAAAGTGTGTATTTCATAATAAAGGTTATTTGAGTTATTTGTGTTGTACTGTTCCTGAAATAATGATCACTAACTCCTGACAGCAGTGTGACCCAAGACATTGCAAAACAAGGTAGGCCCATATCAATGAATTAAAGGAAAAGTCTGGTCATATTGCGAAAACAAACTTCTGAAAGTTCTTTAAATATGAAATTATTCCATACTGTTCAATAAATGATCAGTGTTTTTAATTAAGAGTTATTTAATTTGAATGTGCTTTACTGGAGGCATCCATGTTTGTCAAAGAACACTACTGCCACCTACTGGTTAGTGACGTCACGGTGCGGTATCGGCTGTTGATCAAGTCCCAGTGCTGTATCTGGTGTTTGTCACAACGCGCTATTATCCAAGTCATCTTGAAAACATTCTTCTTCCAAATGTTGGCTACATATTACGTGTTTTTTCTCTGGCCAGAAGTTCGATGGCAAATCCTCCCTCTTCAAGTTGGCGATCCAACGACCAACCCGTCCGTGGAGGATCAGGAACCAGAAAGGTGGATTAACTCTTTTTTTCACTTTTCCCCGATGTATTCCAACATCCAGCTGCCATGCACGTGGGCATTGTCAGTTTCACTATAGCTCTGGTGAATTTCAATGGTGAAGTCCTCTGGAAATCTTCAATAATTGTTGTTGATTGCAGATGTGTCTAGTAGTTCCCATTGATTTAGCTTGTAAAGCGGGGAGAATGGCGCTAGGCTTCCCGCACCGTGACGTCACTGCTGGAAGATGGCAGGAAGGAGGTTTTACTATATTTGGGTAAAAATGGCCGCTCCCAGACTCGGTGATCATGACAAAAATTATATATTTTTTTTATTATTACCGATTAACGCTAAATTCATTAAATCACTGCAAACGTATTGGTTTAATGTATAAATAATGATCCATTGAGTATCCCTTGATGACCAGACTTTTCCTTAAAAGGGTGAAATACTGAAAGATGCAGAGCTTTTAAAATCTCGAGTAATGGCTAAAAGTCCCTGCAGTGATGATTCCTTTTGTCTTACAGCATTATTGGGTTTAACTGGAGAAGGCCCAGCTGTCACCAAATTGGTGGATATTATGTAATCAAGAATTGTTCAATTCAATCTTGGCTCACATTTTAAGACGTTCAACTTTTTTATCCTTTATTTTTTTTCCACTGTGGCAAGTTTGTTCATACCTTTGCTGTCAGATAATATCTTTCTCTTGATAATTTGGATTTTTGATCTAAATGTATCTAAAGATGCTTAGGATATAAATATATACACTACTAAAATACATGCATATAAACTACAATTCTTTTTTAAATCTTAAGATTAGAGAGAAGATTAGAGTATTTTTTGCATTGCTGTCACTTCTTAACTTTCTGCATTGTTTTCTTTTATCCATGTCCCAGATTTCATTAATCAATGTGTCAAACTACTGCTGCCAAACTGCACCCCTCTTAGTTTCTAGACTTTTCTACTAAGAAACACTTTTTTGACACAAAGTAAACTAAAGTTTAGTTTTGCTTAGCTTTCATGTAAAGCTAATTAGAAATTCCAGGGCTAGTCCCCAGGTGGTGGGAGGAAATGTGTTTTCTCTCACTTTGTTGCACTCATCAGTTTATTTTCCCCTGAGAGTCTTTAATGCAACCCTTTCTACCTGATTGATTACTACATTCAAGAATTGATATCACACTAAAAGCTGCTTGTATAATTTCTCACTTGGTGCACTTTAATTTTGTTCATGATAATATTGTTAAGATCGTTTATAGCTGATTGAATATGTACATAAATAGACAAACTGTTGGGGAGTGACTTTTTGTTGCACACTTGTAGTCTTTTCTTCATCTGTCAGCCGTTTAGAGAAGCATTGGAGACCCTGACTGGGACACAGGTCTGGTTCCTGCTGCTGCAGGGACTGAATGGTAATCAATGAATAAACCAAGCTAGTGTTCATGTTGCACATTTAGCTGAGGTGAATGGTACACTTCAGGAATACTATTCAGATCAATCAGATTAATAAACGGAGGAGCTTCTCACAACTGAGCAATAGTTCAAGCTCCATTCACTGCTCTGCTTTATGCTTACCTGGTCGCTAGGCGTTGAGGTAAAGGCTTAAACAGGTGGTACTGATTTTGGTGCAGTTTTATTCACTATGTTCCAAATGTCCAAGCTCATTTAAATGTATTTCTGTGGCCTTCGGAGCAACATTGCCTGCAAGCTGAATACTGGTAGTATTTGCATCACAAAAAATGTCCTTTATTTAACCAATAAAACACAAAATCCATCTTTTTATGCTCTGGCCTCAATCATTTTAGACCATTCATGATCCTTTTTTTTTTCCGAAGTTTTAACAGCACTAGGTGGTTCGTTTTTTTGTATGTGGCTGATAAAAAGGGGGGACGAAAGAGGAGATATATGCGGCAGACAACCACAGGTCAGATTCTGACCCAGGTAGACCCGTCAAGACATTTTTCTTCTAAACCCAAACTTTGGTTTGCAGGCACTGGGTGTTGCTTTGACCAATCAACCAGGAACTTTCTGCTCAATGTCCCTCCTTCCCCCAAAGAGATTCGACTTGACCCGGTAAGAACTGATAATGCACAGAACTAAACAGAGCTACATATTCTCTGCCTAGATTGGCAGGTTAATCTCGGAGCATTGGAAGCAGAAAACCCACAAATCACCAACGATTCCTTAAATTCTCTTTCAAAAAACGACTCAAGAGGGAGGAGCCTGCAGACTACTTTAGATACAGCAAGAAAATCATATACATAGTAATCAAGGGAAACCACTAAAGAAAAGTTAAAACAGCAACAATGTAGCGCATTTTTCTTTTTCTATTAATAAGGCTGTCTGCTGCATTTTGGACAAGTTTAGGTTTTTTATGGACAATAATAAATCACAATTAACCTATTTTAGCACGCTGAATCAGGTCATATAATTCAGGCTACTCAAGTGAGAGACCAGGGTTACACAATATTAGGTGACTGTCGAATGTAACACCAAGATTCTTAGAGTTTTGCTTTAAACAGAGAGATTAGATAATCTAAGACATTCATATGATATAGGTATACTGACCAATAAAAGCACTTTATTGAAGAGTCCCATTTACCCAGCACAGTTAGAAACTGTCTTTGGACTGCATGTCTTCCCCCTCTCTCTCAACGCCATTTCCTGTCAGCATACTGTCAAATAAATGCCACCAGTGCCTTAAAAAAAAAAATAATAAAGCTTATACATTCCTACACTGATACACTCATCAGTAGGCAGTTGGGGTTGGGTTCTGTCTGCCAGCATGTGGCAGCAGGAATCTGAAATCAGACCCACAACAGTCTGATAGCAAGACAACTATGTTTCTCTCTGAGTCACAGTCGACCTTAAGGGGCTTCTTATTTCCTGCAAGAATTGTTGCAACAAGTTAAAAAAACAGATTTCCTTCCTTTTTATGCTAAGTTTGATAACTGTCATTAGAAGCAGTGAAATATGGCGGCTGTGGGGAGGACCCATTTTTCATCACCAAGCGTTAATTACCAAAACACTGAACCCTGGGTCGAATAAAATGCTTTGAGTTTTTACTTGAAGATGTAGATCATTTACCACTGTCCTATCTGTGCCATTTCATAAAAAGGTGAGTGATGTTAGTCACTCATTTATAAATACAAATACTTCATGCTTTGCAGTCACTAGAAAGCATGGACGTTTGTTTAAGGTTGTTTTTTCTTTCTTAATGTAAATGGATTCCTTCACACGCCTTTCAAACCAGGGGGAGGGCTCAGTTTTCAGCCCTCGAAAACCTATAACGCAGCTTGATTCCTTCCCACTATCACCTCAATCCCCATTGCCATGCAGGTGGTCAAAACATCCATCCCGTAAGCCGGGCCAATAACGACCCCCCATTACAGAGGCATGGGCCAGTTTTTGTTTAACCTGCAGGCCAACAATGACCTTAACAACTCCCTGTTGCAAGTGGTGGATCTTTTTCGGTTCAATTCGTGTAACGATTCAGAACAGAGGACAAGACAGACAGTGGAATTATTCAAGAAGGGTTTATTTAAAAAACAGGGTATCAGAGTCGCAGCGGCTAGGGTGTCTATCACGGGAAACTGCTGGACAGAAACACAGGTTAGTGAACATTATAATTTGACAGATGATAACTCTCCATGAGAGTCACTAACCGGGGTTAACAGTTCAGTCTGTGCCCAGAGAACAAGGTAGGATCCAGCGATGGGCTGCCAACAAGATGCAGCAGGCATGGCCCAGAGTGTCCCAGATATGGAGAACATACAGGAGTCTGAAGCCACGTCAGGCAAACAGATTAGAATAGGAACAGGCAGGCTCAGATGTCCAAGAGTCCAAAGACAGTTTAGGAAAACTGTGCAGACGGGAACAGGCAGGCTCAGTGGTTGAGAGGCAGAAAAAGTTACGATCAGGGAATCAGAAACACCAAGGAACTCTGAAAACACTCACACCACTGGCTAGACAAGAATAGAACCCTGATGACTGGATGCAAGCACCTTAAATAGAGGCAGGAGCAGGTGGATCAGATGAGCAGTGATGAGAAACCTGGCAGTGTTACACAGGTGAATGGAATGAGTAATCAAGCTAGTCATCAGTGCCAAGATCATGACAATTTGCATGTTTTCTAAGCCATAACAAGGCTGTTGTTGGGCTGTTCTATGAACCCTGGAGATCCACACTACTGCAGACAATTTAAAAGCTTTCTGGATGGGAAACGAAATGTCTTAAAACTTAAAAAAGAAAAAAAGTCCAGTGGTTTTGTTTTTAATTTTTTCTGGAATGACTATGACCTGGATGAATGAGAATCTTAACCAGCATGAATGGTGACATTTTTCTTGTTTATGTTTCATTAATAGCTGGAAGATGGAAAATTTAAAATCTTATTTAAATTAAGTTGTGGAAATCATCGTTAAAAAGCATATGGTGCTATTGTGATGCATCACTATGTGCAAACCCCCATTACCATGTCTGGTAATAGAGGTTAACAATGATATTTCTCTAGTGGATGCACATTGGTCCGGTAATGAAATGCTGACTGAGGTAAAGCCAACCTCCATGGAGAGGAGCGGCTGCTGCTGATGGCTTAGTCTGAGCAAACATCATTCCTGTTATTGGAGATGACGAGACTTTTCACAAAAAAACTGAAATCTCAGTTTCCCTGCCAACAGCCTTTCTACAACCTATTTGGTCTCCAGTGAACAATGAGATCTCCAGGCAAACAAATCCATGGTCTATATGGAAATAGAATGGTGATAAGACACCAAAGTCAAATCATAATGCCACAAAAAAAAAAGATAAAATAGGAGAAAACACACATTTATGCTGCTGTGATAAAGATACCTGTAGGGTCTTTGAATGAAATCTTCATGTATGCAGATCAGTGAAGGTGTAGTGTTAAACTCCATGTTTTTTCTACATTTAACAGATAGGGAAACACTTCACAGAAAATGAAGTAAATTTTGATTTGATAGCTTAAAAAAGGCATGTCAATCCCAAAAAGAAGACACAAACACACTCAGCTTGAATATGAATGAGCCTTTCTTGTTCAGGGTTGAATCAAAACATCTAAACCAATTTCCTTAAATGCGAGGTAAGCAGTTTGGTGTTTCTTCCAGACACTTCATAGCAAAGTGCTGACACATCAGATCACTTGTAGCTGAATACAGTTTGTTGAACCAATTTTCATGTAACCTACTATAACAGAATAGTTTCCAAGAGACTTTTCCAACTTGTTTCGATTTCAGCTTTTTCTAAGATATTCCAGAAGTTCCTTCCTTTGCTTAACAAACCTGGTGAAACCAATGTGTGAAGTCAAACTAATTATTTTATGAAAGAAATGAGACACTATACACTTAATTCAATCATCAACACTAATTTGCGGATATTCAGCGTTCCTGACATGCTGATCCTTAAACTCCACAACCTGGATTTATCTGCATCACTTTGCTTCTAGAACAGTCCGTTCCTGACCAATAGGCAGTACTGGAGATGATGGGGGCTGGGGGGGTGGCATTCCACTTCTTAAAAATCTTAAAAATCATCTACCTTCTTAAAGGACCACCCCCCAATATCATCCCCATGTGACATTTTATTAATGAATGTGTAAAATGTCTACTTTATATTAACAGTAATGGCAATAATATTGCCTTTTCTACATTTGGTGGGCTGTGGGCTAACAAGTAGCCTGAGGAAAATAAATCAAATCAAAGAAGTGTCCCACAATGACTATGAAGCTGATCCCAGTGGGAAATTAGTCCCTAACTATGTAGGGGCAGTGATAGCCATGCTAACTATGTAGGGCAGGGATAGCCATGCTAACTATGAAGGGGCAGTGGTGGCCATGCTAACTATGTAGGGGCAGTGATACCCATGCTAACTCTGTAGGGGCAGTGATAGCCATGCTAACTATGAAGGAGCAGTGATAGCCATGCTAACTATGTAGGGACAGTGATAGCCATGCTAACTATGTAGGGGCAGTGACATCCATGCTAACTATGTAGGGGCAGTGATAGCCATGCTTACTATGTAGGGGCAGTGATAGCCATGTTGACTCTGTAGGGGCAGTGATAGCCATGCTAACTATGAAGGTGCAGTGATAGCCATGCTAACTATGTAGGGACAGTGATAGCCATGCTAACTATGTAGGGGGAGTGACATCCATGCTAACTATGTAGGGCAGTGATAGCCATGCTAACTATGTAGGGGCAGTGATAGCCATGCTAACCATGTAGGGCCAGTGATAGCCATGCTAACTAGGTAGGGGCAGTGATAGCCATGCTAACTATGTAGGGGCAGTAACATCCATGCTAACTATGTAGGGGCAGTGATAGCCATGCTAACTATGTAGGGCCAGTGATAGCCATGCTAACTATGTAGGGGCAGTGACATCCATGCTAACTATGTAGGGGCAGTGATAGCCATGCTAACTATGTAGGGGCAGTGACATCCATGCTAACTATGTAGGGGCAGTGATAGCCATGCTAACTATGTAGGGGCAGTGACATCCATGCTAACTATGTAGGGGCAGTGATAGCCATGCTAACTATGTAGGGCCAGTGATAGCCATGCTAACTATGTAGGGGCAGTGACATCCATGCTAACTATGTAGGGGCAGTGATAGCCATGCTAACTATGTAGGGGCAGTGACATCCATGCTAACTATGTAGGGGCAGTGATAGCCATGCTAACTATGTAGGGGCAGTGAAATCCATGCTAACTATGTAGGGCCAGTGATAGCCATGCTAACTATGTAGGGGCAGTGAAATCCATGCTAACTATGTAGGGCCAGTGATAGCCATGCTAACTATGTAGGGGCAGTGATAGCCATGCTAACTATGTAGGGGCAGTGACATCCATGCTAACTATGTAGGGGCAGTGATAGCCATGCTAACTATGTAGGGCCAGTGATAGCCATGCTAACTATGTAGGGGCAGTGACATCCATGCTAACTATGTAGGGGCAGTGATAGCCATGCTCGTCCAGGGACTGACTGCAGTTCTACTGTAAGGTGCCTTGGTCAAGGTCAATGACCGCTGTACCTGACCTGGAACAACCAGACCCAGACATCCCAAGTCTCCCGGAAGTTCCAGGAATTTCCTTGATATAGATAGTTGTTCATGGATGCCTGCGAGTCGGATAAATTATCCCGGACTTTAGACTCTGCGAGGTGTTGTTTTTTTAATGCCTGTGGGCAGGCAATAATTCATGCATCATGTGCGGATAAGAACTACTTCGATTGCGGAGACAATTGGGAAGGAGGTTACTGGTGAAACCTGTGCCGCGTATCTGTCCAAAGCGATGCTCTGTTCAACCAGCATTCCAGGCGACTGGTTGTCAGAGAGCTGATTGGATCAGTTCGATAGGTTTCTCTGGGTTACTCTCTGGCAGTCAACTAGTTACTACTCAAAGCTGTGCATCCTGGGAAACGGCAGAGGTTCAATCCTTGAGTAAAAAATGAAAATATCAGACTAATTTTACAGCAGAATATACTAAAGTATATCCACGCATGGAATAAAAACAGGGCAAGGGATTCAAATATATTAAGAGAGTTGCATGAAGTGAAATTTCTTTTCAATTAGGTTCAATAGAAATTCTATTTCCTATGAGGTCAATATACATTTATAATTTAGGAATTTTACATATTTTTGACTTAATTTAAGTTAAAACTACTGTTTTCTATAAAATTTGAATTAGTACTCAAGAAAAACTGTTAAATTAATCTGTAAAAACTAAAGGAATATTTTTTTATTTGTTGTAAAAAAAAAAAAAAAACATTTAGCAGATGAAAACTGGGATCCTATCTCAGTACCACTGAAGCTATCACCTTATTGTTTTTGAATAATTAGTAAAACAGAATTTGTAAAGAAAAAGGATGAAATGGATCAAAGGACCTATCAATAATCATGTCTGTTCCAGCACATATCATCATTAGAATATCTGGCCCCCGTTGGCCCCTGTCTAGAACCGGCCATGGTGAGGAGTGATGACACTCTGGCGAGGTGCACTGTATGCTAAAGTCCCATGAAAAACAGAAAGCACAACCGATATTCAAGGCCGAAAGTATTGAAAATTGAAAATAAAAGACCAATACTGTTCTGTTTTGTGTTTAAGAAATTACTGTTAGTTAATAAACAGTTGTTGAGAAGTTGCTGGCCTTAAGTGTATGTATGGGGCGCGATGCGAGTCCGTTGTAAAATTAAATTAATAAAATTAAATTTTGTAATTACAGCCCACCTCAGAGAGAACCCATAGAAGGCAGTCAAAAAATAATTACACTTATAGGAAAATAAAATAAGCTTCCTTAGAGGTGACTGTAATGCTCTCCTAGGAAAAAACACAAAATATTAAATATCAAATGTTAATTCAATTTTTTAAGAAAAAAAGAGACTTTCTCAAAATGTCCAGTTTCAAGACGAAGCAACTGAACAATTTTCAAACATATAATGCTGCATGCAGAAAGGAAGGTTATTAAATGCAATAATAATCAGAAATCAATGGTTTGTCCACTTCGATCTCTAAAAATCAGCAGTGAGCAGGTGAGTAAAGGAAAAAAGGTTATAAAATCATGGATGTCCAGTGAGGGAAAGCCTCATCCAGCTTCTGCATCATTTGTAAGAGACAAAGTATGTTTTCTCAAGGATGGAGCCATGAAAACTCCTCACCAAAAGAGAAATTTAAGTTTAAAACGTCCTGGACAGAGAAATCATTGCTTTTATTTATGCAACAACAATAAAAGGACCAGTGTTGGGAAAGTTCTCTTTCTACGTGAACTAGTTCAAAGTTCAGTTTACACATTTTAAAATTAACTAGTTCAGTTCATAGTTCATAATTCCAACTTTTAAACTAAGTTCACAGTTCCAAAAAATGAACTAGTTCATAGTTCTTTTTTTTTCATATATTGTTCAATTACACCATACCCTACTGTAGAACCACAGACGGTAATTATTTTATCAGTTGTAACACTGAAACTGTGGGTCAGATTTCATCTTCATATCCAGTTTTGAATCCTTATCCAACCAGGGTTTACATTAGCATTGAGGGGACAGCATTTCCCCATTGTTGCTTTAACGCTTTGTTGCTGTCCATTCACTTCACACTAGTAGCAGCTGCAGCTTTCACCCCTACAGTATATTCTCAAAAACATCAGGAAAAATGTGCTGCTTGAATGGTCTTTTTTATGAGTAATTATTAAAAGAAAAACAGGAAAGTAGTCTTTAAGGTGCAAATGTTTTTTTAATTTTAATAATTTTTTCCATTTGAAATTCCATTTCAGTACATATGCCGTTTCAGATTTGCTTTGAATGTTACTGAAGTGCAAATTTTTTTACTGAAAGCCGGCGGGCAAAGTTTGCAGAGAAACGTAAGATTGTTGCCATCATCCTCACCGACCACCTGGTCATAAAACTGTTTTAAGTGATCATAATGCTGCTTTGTCGCCTCCACGGTCGCCTCCATGCTGCTGTAGCTTCCACGCTGCATTTTGTTTTGATGACGCACGCGGCTGTAGGCTACGACACTGGTAGCTGGTGTTGCCAGATTGGGTGTTTTCCGCGCTACATATTAAGGCCTGTTTACGGTGTGATTTAGCCGGGGTTTCGCCTGGAGGGCTCTATAGAAATTTGGCAACCTATTGAACGGAGTTGAACTGAGAGAGCGTGCCGTTCACAGACACCAGAATGAACGAGTTCACAATAACGTTCATCAGGCAGTAATACAGTACGTTCAGTTCACGTTCGCACAAAATATGAACGAGTTCATGAACTTTCGTTCAATGAAAGCGTTCAGGCACAACACTGAAAAGGACTAACTTACAGCTATTTGGATATATGTTTTAACCTGTTAAATACTCACATCCAATCACAGGACATATTTAGGGCTTCCATGTTTACAACCTCATAAAGTCACAATAAGGCTACTGTCCCTACTGCTGTGGCCAGCTTACAGGTTAATGATATAATGACTAGTAAATATAATGTCTAGAGGAGCAAGCGGTGGAAAACAACACGCCTGCTGCAACGCATCATGGAAATATTCCTTAAGGACTTTTTGTAGAATATTGAAAATAATTCTCATTATAATCTTTCTTAATTTGTCATGATCGCAGCCTTGGTAGCTGATCTGATTTCTCACTTCGTGACATTCCCTAATTAGCATTGATCGTATTTACCTTCTCCCTCTGCTATGTATACGGTTAAGCCCAGCTGTCGGAGCTAGATCATTATTTTTATCCATGTTTTCTATGTCATTTATTTGTTTTTAATCCTTGGTTCATGTCCTGACTCTTAGGGGCTGGTGTGTAAAGAGGGCGTTAGTGTTTGTCTCCTGTCTTCTGATCTTGTCCCGGCTCTATTGCACGTGCAGGGGGAGCTCCGGGTCTTGCCCTTCTCTGCGAAGTCCTCTGGTTTTGCGTCGGAGTGCAGGGGAGGCCAGCTTTAATTCCCATAATCCTGGCTCCCAGGTGCAGTAAAATTCAAAGTTCTGCAGTCCTCCTGGTACCATGACTTGACTCTGTCCTTCTCAACCACTGAGCCCGCCTGTCTCCATCTGAGCGTGTCTGTCTAAGCTTGCTGATGGACTCATTGGAACCTGCCTGAATGCTCTGTGGATTCCTGGAACCCTGGATCTGTCTGTTCCTGTTGGATCGGAACCCCTGGTCGGGTTACAGGTTCCTGAATTTCAGAACAGTTCTGTTCCGAACTGTTTCCCTGGTCTCCTGCCTGCTCATTGAGGTTGCTGCCTTGGGGAAACCATGAACGGTTCTCTGAATTCAAACAGGTTCTAATGCCAGTAAGCAACCACATTTAGCTCAATGGATGGGGGAATCCCTGCCCAACAAATGTTTGACCCAGGTTGAAGGTCATCTCCCCCTAGGACACAGCAGGGGAGATGAGATGAAACTTTTATGTTCTGAAAGTCTCAGGCACACAAACTGTGGAAAACCTTCTTATTTCAGCCCAGCCTATGTGACAACGGAGGCCTTAAAGGTTAGTCTGGGGACATGTTTGCCAAAAGTTCAGATTAATGACAGATTCTCACCTTAAGTTGTCTTTTTCTGTATTTGCACACAGGAAATAGAAGATACCTTGACAATTGTAGTCATTACATCTAGGTCACTGATTTCCAACCTTGACAGGAGAGTCTATCTCATCATTCCTTTTATACAGCTGCATGTGGTTCAGGCTTTCTGCACACGCATTCAGACAGCAAGCGTTTTTTTATCTGAGCATTCATAGGGTGAAACTACCTGACTGCTCCCCCATTGATGCGCCTCGGATGAGCAACTTTCTTTGTTTTTCAGAAGGAACAGCAGTCTGTATTGGGAAACACGGCCATGACCAGAGTCTCTGACTGCAAAGAGATGCTGCTGCAGAGCTGATGACTCAGCATCCCAGGCTCCTCAGTATTTCTGTTTCAGTCTGGTTCAGGTTGTCACTTTGGTTCTGCAAAGTCAAAAGTGAATTTCTAGCCTTTTCCTCCCAGATTTTTGGCTCAACATTTGGACATCTTCATCGCCTTGATATGGGTTGCTTTGCCCCAGGCAGTGTTCCTGGGTTTGACAGCAGAAAGATATCACTGTTCTTTTCTCTGGGTTAAAAAAGAAAAAAAATTAAGTTATAACTGTAAAAGTCAAGAACAATAACAAATTGTCAAAGAAAATTCAGATAAATGCACAGTTTTGTAAAAGTACATTTAAAAATGTATTAACTTACAATGATTAAAACTGGATCAATCTAAACAATCATAGTTTAATGACAGTACACTATAAATAGGAAATAATCATGTTGACCAAGCAATAAGAAAATAGTGAAACATAAAACAGGTTTTCAGTTTTTTCACAACAATTTGTTTTCTACATAATGCTGCGTATTGTTGATTTACAGTTTTGTTTGATATATATATATATTTTTTTTTTTTTCAAAATAAAAGCAAACAAAGCTTCTGGATGACAAAGAGGTATCAAAACTTGTGCATGGTAGTGTATTTAAGCTAGAATTGTCAAATAAATCTCTAAGAACACCTCTGAAAACTTGATACTATTGATAATAAACATAAATAGCAATGAAATCTAGTATACTTAAGAACAGTTCTATTCATTTCATTGACTTCTGCAGTGGGAGGACTCAATACAACTCTTAAGGCACTTCACACTTTATTCCAATAATCAGGATAGAATGGTCAACATTTTTCCAACTGGTTGCATCCAGTCATTTACTTTTCAGGGATCCTCCTGGATGAGCAGGTAGCAACAGTAGACATTTTCTTGAATCATGTTGTGAAGCTTCAGAAATCCCTCACACCAAGCATACATGTGGCGAGAGTGGAGAAGAAAACATTCTTTTAACAAGATGAAACCTCCAGCAGAACCAGGACCAGTTGGCCTAAGCCTTGTACTAGGGCTTTCAAGGAGACAGAAGCAGACATACGAAAGAAACATAGAGAAACATAAAATTAATAAAAATGGGTAATAAATAACTATACATTTGAAATAAAAGTGAAGAGAAGTAGAAATATTCATATACCGTAGAATAGAAATACCTCCATTGTGCCACAGTAGGATATCCCGCCCAGGATTCAGGTTTTTTTTTTTTTTGATCAACAATATCATCTTCCGTTACTTCAGAGGTACGATCCCATCTCTGAAGAAATTTGAATTGATAAACAGCAAAATAGACACTATGATCTAATATTTTATGGAAGGAAGATTAAATCCATTGGAATTGGATGTTCCAGTTGCTTCTAATTAGAACCATTTGGATAAAGTACAGGTGATGTTTCCTAACCTTGAGATGTTGTGGGTTTTCTTTAATTGGTTGCATGTTTTTCATTGTGTTATAAAAGTTCTTACCATATTGGGGGTTAATTTCTTTGCCATTTTGGTTTTCTCTTCTTTGTCTACCTCTTTGTGCTCTTGTTTGTTAGACATTTCCATGTTAGTGCTTGTCTTTATTTCTAGCTTATTTTAGTTTCAGATATTTCTGCTAGTTTCCTGGATTATAACCGATTCCTTTAGCCCAGTTTATTTAGGTTAATCCCTTACTCCTTATTCACATAGACTCCTTCGTCAGTGTTTTGTTGTTTTCCCCATGTACATACTTACTGTGGATGACATTGAAGTTGATGCAATCATTTCCGCTGGCAGTTTCTTAAAACTTTTACTTGACTGCTGGACAGGAAGTCTAGCGGGAGGTAAGAGGATCCATTTGAAAATAAGAGGGGCATCAGATATCCCACACCCATCTAGTTTGGATTACTGCATGGCACTTTTTGCAAACAATGACAGAGTGGGCCCAGAAAGAAGTCAAGTCAAAGCTGCTTCAGGGACTTCCAGCAGGGTAGGTCAGTTGTGGTCTGGATGGTGGAGGTTTATTGAGGAGGTGAGCAAAGGTATCCTGTATATTCCTATCAGCTTAAGCAATGTAACCAGTCTTAATAGAGAACTTGTTGAATTCTGGAATCATCTCTAGTTTCTTTTACATCTGCTCTGCAGCACTTGACATCTTCCAAGGTGGACTGACAAAGAGTGGACTGTCCAGTGTGGAGCCAATGAGTGAAAGTAAATCTCTTGCCGCATTGGTTGGCACTGCGGGGTCCATGATGGTGGATTCCTCCTGCCAGGTTGAGTGGAGGTTTTAGATAACCCAAATGCAAAGACTGAAGCTGAAGTGGTATCTTGCAGTTTAGATAAATCAAAAAGGTGGCAACTGAGGCAAGAATCCAAAAATAACAAAATAAAGAAAACCAAAATCTAGGAGGCCAGATTCGTGTGCCGATTACATCATAGCACGGCACCGAGCTCCGGTCGGATTCCAAGATTCCTCATAATTCTGCCTACAAATGCGTCCTTCTTTTAGCCCAATTTGGAGGACAGGTCCGGTCTATCCTATGTTGCCTTGGATTTCCCAGGACTCATTCCAAGTCCAAGCAAGCCGGCTGCTCCATGATCAGAGGAAAAAGGAACTTGGCACCGAACAGTGTTGAATATCGGAAGTGCAGTTTCTTCTTATACAAGTGTGTAAATAGGTCCATCTGAAACTAATGGAAATAGTTTTTTTAATGGTTATTGAGTCAGATATGTGGCAGGTAATTAATTTATCAAAAGGTTTTATCTGTTACTGTTTAAATGGGTTTGGCTGTAATTTAAGGAGAGATTCTAATATATCTGCAGTGTGGGGACTATAAACCTAATATGATTTTTATTTTTAATTGCTATTTTACACAGTTTGCTGAAATAAGTAATTTTTGGTAATGAATATAAGAGATTTTGCAGATATATTTTTTTATTCATACATCATTTAGATTTGCTTATATCTTTCTACTCCTTTTATATCATTACATTGGCTTTTATTAGTTTATGCACCCAGTGGTGGTCATCTTTATTCCGCTAGTGGGGTGACAGTGGTGTCGGGTGTTGGAGTTTGACCTCAAATCAAAGGGTTGTGTCATGATGTTACAAAGTTCAGACCCAAATGCAGAAAACCGAACAGAGAGACCATTGAAAAGGTGTAACGGGTTTTATTGAAGAAGTTTAGTAGAGGGAAAAGTGTTGCTCTGAACACTGCTCAACCGGAACTGTAAAGTGAGGGGAAGACACAGCGGTTAGTTCTGGCTCAGTGGGGAATTAGACTGGTAAACTTAGGGAAGAGGATTTGGTTGCTGACTCACGTTTCCAGAGAAGTTGTTGAATCCTTGATTCCAGTCTGTATGCTGTAGTTCCAGTGTTGGTCTGATTCGGTGGAGGGCGGAACAGGGTTTACCCAGAATGCGGTTGATTGTTGGTGAACGGAGATACTGACTGCCACTCAGATTTCCTGCGGTACTTGAACGGGTCATTGTGGAGAATAATCCCTTTCTCAGTGAGAAGCTCAAACGATCTCTTGGGGAAAGTGGATCCAAACCTCCTGTTTGAATCCCAACTCAGTTTGAAGCTCAGTTAATCCTTCCAGGGAGAGAAGGTCAGAGATGTTTGCACGATGACTTCTCTAAACTGGCAAACACTCTGGCGTCGAAGTAGTGGCAGTCAGCAGCTTAAGAACACTCCGTTTAACTCCGTTTCTTCTTTCTGTCTCTTTATTTTCACTGAATTCGAGGGATCCAGTCCAGATAGACTCCGTCCTTGGAAGATGCAGCCTTTAAAATCGAACACACCCTCTATATGGGAGACCGAACAAAGACTCGTGTGGATTGAAGCATCTAGAAGGGAGCAAGGGGAAAGAGACAACAGAGACTGGGGAAAGGGGGCAACGGAGGGTAAACAAGAAAAACATAAGAACTTAAAGAACCAATAACACAAAATGGAAATGAAACTTGAAAACACAGTAAGATATGAACCAAAGTTTAACTGAAAACTCAAAAAGAAAACTTAAACAGAACCAGAAAGTGGAGAATCTTGAAACTAAGCAGGCTATTCCAAGAGGCAAAAAGGAGCAGACGCTTATGTGACCAAGTGTAAAATAAAGTGTAAAGAGACTTAATTGGTAGTAAAATATTTATCATTTATTTGCAGCAATATAAAAGCATCATTATTAGTTGTTCTAAAATCTTATATAAATTTATAACATGTGGCAAAACAGTTCATTGATGGGCTGTATTTAAAACAGGACAAGTATACAATTGGCTGAATTGGGGTTGTGCATATAGCAATAATAAATATACAGTTAGGAAACAGCAATAAAATCAATATGGCACAGCCAAACAAAGCCCAAATAAAAACCAAACAAAACATGCAAAGGTGCCCCTAAGTCAATCCAATTTGACACAGTCCAAAAAGTCTATACAGGCCCAAACAACTAATGTACAGCCTAAACTTAAAACCTAAACTCCACGCTGCATTGGGCCTCTTCTTTTGCTCACCTTATCCAGGATTTCACAACTGGTTAAGAATCCTCCACCTTTTTCCTTCTTTTCATTTTCCTCACAATTTATATCTCCTCTTTAGTATGGGAGAATTATCCTGCCATAATGCAAGAGCACATAATTTCAATTTGAGAAAAGAATCTCATCTTCTTGCACTCAAAACTTATAATGCTCACACTCAAAACATGCGCTCTCCCTCAAATATTTTCTTCTTGCACTCAAAACTTATAATGCTCACACTCAAAACATGCGCTCTCTCTCAAATATTTTCTCTTCTCTCTCAAATCTTTGTTTCTTCTCTCAGATTTAATGCTTCTTGCACAGATATTTTCTCCTCTCGCTTGCCTCCTTCTCTTCAGGTCTCAAATACGCTCGCAAACCCGCAGGCTCTGCTTGCGGATTTTTTCTGCTCTTTCTCGGATTGCACCTGGATCGTCGCCTAGCAACCATTCCAGCCAATAGAACGACAGCCTGGGAAAGGGTGTGCTTGTTTAACCCTACTGAGTGTGCCTGTGCTACTACGCCACTTATAAGAGCGTCAGCTGAAACTGCTATTTACAGTAGTTTTGTGGCTCGATTCAGCAAAGTTCAGTACTTATGGATAACCCAAAAAATTCTGAATTAAGTAATTTAAACAATTAGTGGTTTGTTATGTACAAAAGCAAAGAACCGACATATTAAATTATTATCTTGAAATACTTTGTTAGTATTGATTTCAAAATGTAGGGGGAAAAATATATTTTTTTCACAAAAAGTTAAAATGTTGGATAGTTATTTCCAATTATTATTATGGTGTTATGTGTCCAGTCAGCTTTCTTATTGACGTGAACACCCAGGTATTTGAAACTCTACACAGTTTCTTT
Source organism: Cyprinodon diabolis (assembly GCA_030533445.1). NCBI lineage: Eukaryota > Metazoa > Chordata > Actinopteri > Cyprinodontiformes > Cyprinodontidae > Cyprinodon > Cyprinodon diabolis. The sequence goes on from CM060076.1 coordinate 38,869,295, forward strand.
GTCCTGCCCCTGAATGTTCACATGGGGGTCGTCTCCTGAAGTCGATCACCATCGCCTTGGTCTAACTGGTGTTTAAACACAGTTGTTTTTTCTCACAACTTGGATTGGAGACAGGACGGTGGCCTGGAGGCCCCAGTGCTGCAGACTGATAGCCTTGCAGCCACAGGGCTGTCAGTCAGAGAAAATCCTGACTTTCATTTTCTTATAGAAGTCAGGAGAAAAAGATTTCTCTTCCAGGGTCAAGTCATCCACGCCTCTGAAAATTAACAATCTCACTGTTAACAACATATAAAATTTGAGGTCTGATTAAACATGATAATAAAATTCAAATAAATAAATACCAATTTTAATATCATAATACAGTTCTTATTATTTATTAACCTGCTGATATAGCCAACAAAATGCATAGTTAGTCCAATGAAAAGATCCTTTGAGGTGAAAACAGCGGCGGCTTTCAGAAGACATAAGTCGACATAAGTGCGAGCGTATTTGAGACCTGAGCAGAGCGCGGTTTGTGCGCGAAGAGAAGGAGGCAAGCGAGAGGAGAAAATATCTGTGCAAGAAGCATTAAATCTGAGAGAAGAAACAAAGATTTGAGAGAGAAGAGAAAATATTTGAGAGAGAGCGCATGTTTTGAGTGCAAGAAGATGAGATTCTTTTCTCAAATTGAAATTATGTGCTCTTGCATTATGGCAGGATAATTCTCCCATACTTTAGTGCCGGATCAAAATCCTGCTTGAAACTTAGACTCTAGTTTACAATTAATGATCCAATCATGCTCATGCTGCACTACATACTCTCCTAAGCTGAGCATGACTTTGATGGATACCATTGAGCTTTAAAAAGGAAGATTCTGAAGAAATAAAAAATTAAAATTTTGCACTTCTTCTGACATCTTTTTAATTTATTGTGACAGGTAATTCTGTTTGTTGACAGTGGGGAAAAAAACTTGTAAATCCAAAGAGAAGAAGCAAATCGTAGTTCATTATTACTTTTATCATATCTGCTATGAGACTTAATGAAACTCCAGGCCTCATTGGATTTCATCAGTCCAAGGCTAACATCTTGTACAACTATGTCTATTAGAATCAAATGACTTCAGCCTGGGCTCATTTGATGATTCCCCCAGTGATTCATTGTGGATACACCATCAGTTTGGCAGTCTACAGTATTGTCTGGGTCCCCAGTGCCTCATGTGAAGTTCACTCTTCTCTCTCTGAATTGAAGCGTTTCTAGTGAACAGCTGCCAGCTGCTATTTAATGTGTGCGTCTTCTTCTCTATTTCAACATTTCCACACTAAACACAGATGACCTCTAAAGCTTGTGTAATCTGCAAATCAAGAAGAAAGGAGCTCCAAAAGAGACAGTCAAGGATGTCCATAAATATTTCAACTAACTTTTGTGTTTCTAAAAGAAAACCCTTTTATGTTCTTTCTTTTTTCCAGTAATTGTGGGTTCAGTCCGAGTTCAACATAGGTTCATTCAAATAAACAGAAATTCAAACTGCTACAGTCTTTACCTGCAGTAAATCAATGTTTTCATATAGATATATTATACATTTCTTTAGAAAGACTGTAGAAAAACACTTTTTATTCCATACATATTTGTGAGAATCCCAAAAGTTTTTAAAAATAATTAGATGGTTGGAAAAAAACTCTTCATTTGTTTTTTATATTAATCAAAATACTAACTGAAACCCAATATTTAACTTCTGTTTACTGAAGAAAAATTAGCTTAAGTTTACTTACTTTTACTTACAGGATAACCTGAGCCACCCTAACTATAAGGTTTATCAAAAAGGAAAGTTTTAAGCCTAGCCTTAAAAGTAGACAGGGTGTCTGCCTCACGGACTAAAACTGGTAGTTGGTTCCACAGGAGAGGAGCCTGATAACTAAAAGATCTGCCTCCCATTCTACTTTTAGAAATTCTAGGAACCACTAGTAAACCTGCAGATTGAGAGCGAAGTGCTCTGTTAGGAACATAAGGAACAATCAGATCTCTGATATCAGATGGAGCTTGGCCATTTAAGGCTTTATATGTGAGAAGGAGGATTTTAAATTCTATTCTTGATTTAACAGGAAGCCAATGAAGAGAAGCCAGGATAGGAGAGATATGATCTCTCTTTTTAATTTTCATCAGAACTCTGGCTGCAGCATTTTGGATCAGCTGAAGGCTTTTAACTACAGTTTGTGGACTTCCTGATAGTAAAGAATTACAATAGTCCAGCCTTGAAGTAACAAATGCATGGACTAGTTTCTCAGCATCACCCCTGGACAGGAGATTTCTCATTTCTGCAATATTCCTCAGATGAAAGAACGAAATTCTAGAAACCTCTTTGATCTGGGATTTAAGCATTTCTGTTTAAAATAACTTTTTTAATACATTTTTGATCATGATTTACATATTGTGCAACAATCTGTTTTAAGTTATCATTACCTGCAAACAATAGGGTTGGGAATTTATAAGATTTTCCCGATTCCATCAGAATCAGAAATAATTTAGTAAATTATTATTATAGTTAAAAAAAATTACTTTTATTACACGCTCCAGACACAAACATTTATATATATATATATACATATATATATATATATATATATATATATATATATGCATATATATATATATATATATATATGCATATGTATGACTATAACTCCAAGTAAAGTGATAGTGACGATGTGCAAAAACAGTGCAAGGAATGAATAAATGTCCCTTATGGATTCTGCGAAACGATTCAATTCCTTATCAATTCCTTATCAATTCCTTAGCAATTCTCTTAGAGATTCTCTTAGCAATTCTGGTACACAATGAACTTGGTAAGTGCACGGTGACATTCGTCTACCTTCGTCTGGGACATTCTATTTCTGCCTGCCTCGGCGAAACCAGAAGGCAGTGACCGGGAGCTGCCAGCCTCTGAGCAGCCAGGCTACCCGTCTCCTCACAGTCATCTAAATATAATGGAGAAGGCATCCGTTTAATGAAAAAGTATTACTGTACAATTTTGGGAAATAAACTCATCTCCCCCTGATTTAAACAAACAAGTGTCACCTTTCTCTCACTCCCTGAACTGCGAAGCAACTTGGTAGCATGTTTAATAACCCTAAAAAGAGGTAGGAAATTGATTTATTTCCAGAAATGGAATCTGATTGACTAGGAACCAGATTAAGCACAGCCAGTGATATAAAACTAGCTACTTACCACCAGAGTCGCCTTCCATGCTGGTCATAACTTTAGCTTTTGTCTGGAAGCATCTAAAGCATTTGTTAAAATGTATGCCATATTGTGTGCGCAGGTGTTTCTGCATGTTGGATGTATTTCCTCCAGCGGATGTAATTGCCACTTTATATCCAAACTTTTGATCGGTTTCCCGATGTGACGCCATTTTTTTTGTTTTGCTTTTCTAGACTTACGCCCGGTCATGTCGTACTTGCTTACTGAATGCTGTGTTCGTAACTTGTGTAAAAAACGCAATGTAATTTGTATAAAAAACGCGACGTAAGAGCTAGGCTCTGGTGCTGCCTGGAACCGTTAAGAAAACCGTTAAGCGAGCTGCCAAATGGTGCCATGGAATTTGAACACACGGAACCGGTTCTGAACAGGAACCGGTTTTTGATTCCCATCCCTAGCAACAATCATCATTAAATACTGATGCCTTTTTTTCCCTGTGTAATATGTAAGTATTACTTTCTACATTTTAGTGACCACTAATGTTATTATTTAAGCAGTGTTTTTTTTATTTAACTTTTTGTGTATCAGCGATAGAGGTCATTATTACTGAGTGAAAAAGTTTGGCAGAGGTCTATCTCTATCTATTACAGGTGAAGAAACAACACTAAATGTTGACCCCTAGGCTGAGATCAGAGTTTTGAAACATATAAAAAGTGTTTTGAAATATTATGTTTAAAAGTAACACAAATCTAATTTTGCACTACTCTAAATATATTGCAAGTGGCACGCTACACAATAAGATCATTTTCAAAAATGCACCTAATGAATAAAGCAATATACTTTGGGATACAGTGTCTAATAATAAAAAGGAAAAGACACTTCTTAACAACATTTGCTTTCTGCAGTGACAGCTTTTCAAGTTTAACAGGATTACGAAGGTTAAGGCAATAGGGAATGAAAAGGGATATGAATGCTGTCGCCTCCTCCTTCATCACCATGCATTTGAAGAGCATAGAGGAAGTCTAATCGGTCTTGAAGAAACACTCATGGATCTTGTTCTACTCACAATAGAGGCATCTGTTCCAGCTGCATAAAAAATGGCGCTTTCTCAAGCATCAATCCCTGTTCCCATCGAGGCACAACAAGCCCATTCTGTGTCCCCTTTCACTCCTTTTTTCTTTTCAAAGCATGATCATGTTTAGGTTTCCCAACTTAGAGAAATGATTCATGTTTATCTCTGTCTTTCAAGTCCCAGCTGCTCTGTTAATGCCTTGTAAAACTAAACAATTACTGCCATAAATAATCCCTTAATGACGTGCAAAGAGCATAACTCTAAACCTTAGAGAAAAGGAAAGACAGACACTTATGGAATAAACAGACAAATGTTAGAAAAAGTGATCTTCCGGTTATCACTGTCCTCAGACTGTTGCTGTTTTTCTGTTAGGATTTGGTTCTCTGTAACTCTGCGGATTATAACTAAGGGCAGTTAAATTAAAAAAAATTCACAGCATGTATGAAATATAGTGAATTATTTGTAATTATTTGTATCATTTTTCGTGTTTTTTTTACAAAAATCATGGAAACAAAAAAATTAGTAAAGGGCTTATTTACTGAGATATATGCGATTATAATGGGAAATAGTTTGGCTAATTCCTGGCATTTTATATTTTCTGTTTAAAAATTCAATGTATAAAATGGATGCATAAACACCTCATTTTATTTCAGTTTTAAATTCTGTTTAAAGTAACAGATTACAATTAAAAATGTCTCCGGACCTTTTCTGGTTCAACTGAATTCAGTTTATTTCTATAGCTCCAATTCACAACACATTTCATCTCAAGGCACTTTCTAGTTCACCAGATCATCCAGACTGATTCAAAGTTTTCTATCTAAGGAAAACCAGCTGATTGCATCAACTCATTGACTCTTCAGCAATCCCTCACACTAAGCATGCTTGTAGCGACAGTGGAGAGGAAAAACTTTGCAATCATTGCCAAAATTGCACTGTTTAAGCAAAAACACATCGAATCCTGAGAGTTGTTTAAAATGTTAGGAATAGGTCTTTAAGCTACTCTGAATGGAGCGTGGCCATTGGTGCCATGTGGGCTGGTTAGGATATTTTAGGAATTTCTAACCCGCAGGAATTTTTCACACACAAATATCTCTCTGATTTATAGAAAACAGTCTGAAATCAGGTCACAGCTGAACAGAGCATCACATTACAGAGAACAAATGACCCCAAACTGATTTCTACAAACAGACTAACTGCCTCCAAATAAAGGTTAGATAGATAGGAGGATTCTTATAATCGGCGACTTTCTTATTGTTTCATGTCCATTTGGACACCTAGATTGTTTTTACAGCATCTCGTGGCAACAAATAATTAAAGTAGTTTTAAGGGCAGGAGATGAATAGCAAGTGGTCGCTAAGTGTGTATGAAGTACTTCTATTCATGGTTTCATTGTGTGTGAAGCTTAGCAAACAAAATGGAATTGATAGATTAAATCCATTTATAAAATCTTCCCTTAAAACCAGGATAGCAGTCAAGTAAAGCTTTTCTGTTTCTTTTGCTAGAAAGCTGGGGGGGGGGCTTTGTTTACCTCAAAAGCTGTGTGAGCAGATATTTGTCGAAAAAAATCGGGCAATCATTTGGTGTGTGGTCATGATATTTTTCACAGAGATAGTGTTTTGATTGCCTGGGGGGGAGGGGGAGGGAATGGTATTATTTACTCCAAAGATGTTCCAGCTTGAGCCACACCGGCGGAACTGGCAAGCTGAGACTAGAAATGTCTTCCCTCCTCTGTGTCTCGTACCTCATACAAGCTCATCTTTCTGCAGCGCTGAACGGAGCGCACAGGCTCTCAGTTTGATGGCTGTGTCAAAGGGCTTAGTGGAAATACTCCAACACAGCAGGGTCCAATCATGTCTCCTCAAATGAGCTTTTGGAATCAGGATGATCCAGAATCTACTGGTTCAAGGCCTCTTTATAAGTGACCACCTATGAAGAGATGAAGAACATTTCTGTCTACTCTAAAATTAGCTCTCAGGCTTTTCATACTGTTATCGTCTGTCAAAAAGAAACTAGGAACCTTAGTATACTGACTGATAAGGGGCAAGAAATATATACATAATGGGGGTGAGATTTTTTGCACCTAGTGTTGGCAGGAAGGGAGAAAATAAAGCATAAAACAGCAGGTGCTAAAGATTAATGGCTGCTTGTAAGAGAAAGATGGAATTAATACATTTACAAGAATACATATTTAGACTGAGAAACAAACAAAACTAAAGAAAACTTCAAACATTTCCCAGATGAGAGTTAATTATTCTGTCTGAGTCTCTTCAGCATTTTTTGTTATGCTGTTACTGATAAACTATTATCCATATTTAAAAAATGCCAAGAATAAAAAAAAAAGGCTAAACAAGTAACATTTTAAAAATCCATATAAAGTAGCAGCTTTAGTGAAGTCAGTACAGTAATGGGTAATACTGTAGTTTGAGTATCATAGAAACCCTTTATTTTTAAACTAAGGCATGGATTGTTTTTATGCAATTTTAGCTTTCTTTGCCCTGCAAAAAATCAGCAGGACGCTTTAATGATATTCTAAACTTAGACTAAACAAATTTAAATTTAAATGTAGACTTTGTAAAGCCTTAAAGGTGAAAACAGGTTTTGTGTCAACTATTCATGCTAACCCTGAAAAACTCTTGAGGGGAATAAATCAGTTCCGAAAATAAAGTAAGACTGAAGGACATAAAGAAAACTTTGGAGTCGCCACTGGATAAGATATTAAATGTTGTCCTCTTGTCAAGAAATTGTCATAAAATATTAAATAAACAAAAAAAACATAATTATGAACAAACATTTTCAATTGTTTCAGAGGTGAATAACATACAGTGGGCACTGGTTGGAACTGGACTGTTTCCTGCGTGATTCCTGTGTGATTCCTGTGTGAATCACGATTTATTTCCTGAGGCCAGTTTTTTTATTTCAAAAAGAACTGCAATGTACCCGGAACACCACCAGGTGGCGTTTGGGACCTCTGCCATGCTAAAGGTGACGTTTGTGGGCCTGCAGTCAACTGAAAAGCAGGTTTATTGGGGATCTTGGTGTGATATTGTGCTATTTTATTTTGTTTTTGATTAAAATAAAGTTAATGAATTAATTTAACATAGGGACTGCATAATCTTATTTTATGAAAATGGTTGCGTAGATACACCTCCGATCTTATCTGAGAACTGTTTATTTCTATTTATCTGCTACTCTTATTTAATGAAAAATAAAATTAATTAAGTTGGAGCCGGGGATACGGACTGAGGCGCAACCAGAGAAAGGCGACAGAGACAGTGCTGCGGCTGGTGATGTTGAAATTTAAATCATATCCAAAGTTGATTCCTCATTAAGATAAGCCAAAGTTATTCAAAAGGGTATGTAAGAAAATATATTTTCTTTAGTTTTGTAAAATATAAGTGCCGTTGACAGCTTTGAGGATCAAAAGTCAAGCTAATCTTTAACTGTGTTCATTAAAATCCATCGAGAGTTTCTGTGCTTGGTCTGTAATTTTAAAAAAAACAGCCACCTGTCGCTACCGCACTGTTTTTTATTACATTAGATCATAGGGATTATCATTCTACTGCCTCAACATCTTACTCTTATAATAACAGGCGTATTTATACTGTTTTTGTGTATACTTTTCTACGTCATCCGCAAAAAGCAGGGACGAGATCCGCTGGTCTCCAAACCAGACCTCTCTGGTCCTTGGCTGCGCGTAGAAATCCTGTCCATAAAAGTTATGAACAGGACCGGTTACAGAGGGCAGCCCTGTCGGAGTCCAACATGCACTGGGAACAGGTCCGACTTAATGCCAGCAATGTGAACCAGACTCCTGCTCCGCTTGTACAGAGAACGGATGGCCCCTAATAAACTGCCCCCGACTCCATACTCCTGGAGCACCCCCCACAGGGCAGCACGAGGGACACGGTCGAATGCCTTCTCCAAGTCCACAAAACACATGTGGATTGGTTGGGCAAACTCCCATGAACCCTCAAGCACCCTGCAGAGGGTGTAGAGCTGGTCCACTGTTCCACGGCCAGGACGAAAACCACACTGTTCCTCCTGCAGCCGAGGTTCGACAATCAGCCGGACTCTCCTCTCCAGCACCCTGGCATAGGCCTTTCCGGGGAGGCTGAGAAGTGTGATTCCCCTATAGTTGGAACACACCCTCCGGTCCCCCTTCTTGTGGAGGGGAACCACCACCCCAGTCTGCCAATCCAGGGGAACTGTCCCCGACCTCCATGCAATGTTGAAGAGACGTGTCAACCATGACAGCCCGACAACATCTAGAGCTTTAAGATACTCAGGACGGATCTCGTCCAACCCCGAAGCCTTGCCACCGTGGAGTTTTTTGACCACCTCGGTGACTTCAGCCTGGGTGATGAACGAATCCAGCCCCAAGCACCCCATCTCTCCTTCCCCCACGGAAGGCGTGTCTGTCGGGTTGAGGAGATCCTCAAAGTATTCCTTCCACCGCCCGGAATTTTCCTCCTTCAAGGTCAGCAGCTCCCCACTCCCACTGAAAACAGTGTTAGTGAAGCACTGCTTCCCCCCTCCGGAGGTGCCGGACGGTTTGCCAGAATCGCTTTGAGGCCAACCGATAGTCTTTTTCCATGGCCTCTCCGAACTCCTCCCAGGCCCAAGATTTTGCCTCTGCAACCGCCCGGGCCGTGACGCGCTTGGCCTCACGGTACCTGCTTGCTGCCTCAGGAGTCCCACAAGCCAGCCAAGCTCGATGGGACTCCTTCTTCAGCTTGACAGCATCCCTTACTATCGGTGTCCACCACTGGGTTCGGGGATTGCCACCACGACAGGCACCGCAAACCTTACGGCCACAGCTACGGGCAGCCGCATCGCCAATAGAGGCAGAGAACACAGCCCATTCGGACTCCATGTCTCCAACCTCCCTCAGAACCTGAGAGAAGCTCTCCCGGAGGTGGGAGTTGAACACGTCCCTGACCGAGGGTTCCACCATACGTTTCCAGCAGACCCTCACTACACGTTTGGGCCTGCCGAGTCTTTCAGGCTTCCTCCTCTTCCAGCGTATCCAGCTCACCACCAGGTGGTGGTCGGTGGACAGCTCCGCCCCTCTCTTCACCCGAGTGTCCAAGACATGCGGCCAAAGATCAGAAGAGTCTTAAAAGCTAAGATGTTTTTATAAGATTGATATGAAGGATATTAAAAGAACCAGAAATATGCTTTTAGAGCCATCATTTCCTTTAATTAAATTGGAACTTACGTTTTTTATACTATTTTAAAAGCTTAAAATAAATTAATTGTTGGTTGTTTAAGATGGCAACCAATTTCCTATATGAGATAATAACAAAATAACATATAGGTTGTTTGAAAAAGTCATACTTTGCAGTTCCAAACAAGTTTTACTTGGTCAGAGCTGAGGCAGAATGGCTCTGGATATGAAAGGTTGCAGACCCCTAACCTAAACTGTGGAGCATCTGTGGAGCATCTATTTACACATCTAATGAGTATTGAATTTCTGTATTTCTGTTGCATATCTGCCTTTTCTCTGAACTCCATAATCAGTGGTGCCTGAAAACTTCCTAAAAGTGCTTAGCCCTGCTTCTGGCACAAAATGGAGGTGCATCCTCTAGTGCTTACAAAATGTTATTTCTATTTATCTGAAGGCCTCCTCTGCAGGAACGCTTGGTCATATTTGACCTCTAGTTGACAGTTTTGCTGATGCCTGCTGTAGCCGGCATGTTTAAATGAATCTCAATTTCCTTTATTAATTTCAGATGTCACTATAAATTTGCCTCTTAGAAGACCCGACCCAGTGTTCTTCTTTCATTACCACACAAGAAAAGGTGACTCCCACACAAACTTTGTGTTGAGCATGACATTGAATATACAGTGAGAGTATTACTTTAGACCTCTGTGTGGGGAGAGAGGGATGCATTAAAAACATAGGGCTGATCACTGTGTGATGATTTCTGTATTTATTAATCACTGCAAACCTTATGCAAATTCTTGTGACTGATTGTAGGCTTAAGGGTTGCTTCTAACTTTCACCAAAGACTTTGCAAAACCCGTTTAAAATTTGTCACCTGCATAACTCATGATAAAACCTGGTGAAGTTTTTCATTCATCCGAGTCATAATCATTCCAAAAAAATAAAAAACAAAAGAAAATAAAACATTTTTTAAAAAGATGCTCTTCAAACCTGTGGATACCCAAATTGGGCATTTGTCAATTCAGCAAGGAAATCCAAAAGACAGACAGCAGAACATAACGTTGAGACGATTAAGCTCAAAAATATCTCCATGCCATATGTTACTGGAGTCTATGAAAAACTCAAAATCCCAGAACATTTCAAACCAAACAGACCTTAAACAGAAGCTAGTGCATCCTAAAGACAAAACCCCCAGACCAAATATGAGACAAACATCCTCTCCACAGACGGATGGCCCAACACTTGTCTCTGGACAGGACTCTGTGGTCCATCTACACCTTACTCTTTAGAGGACCAGAATGTTCACATTTTGGACAAAGAAGACAGGTGGTTTGAAAGGGGCGTGAAGGAAGCCATCTATGTTAAGAAAGAAAAACCAACCTTAAACAGAGGTGGTGGACTCAGATTTCCTTTTTCAAAAACCTACAATGCAGCAATAGAGTTCATTCCTTCCCGCTATCATTTCAGCCCCAACCCGCTTTAAAGGGGAACAGAAGACCTCGCCTATTCAGCCAGGCCAACAATTCCCTTTAACGACCCCCTTTCAGAGACATAGACAGGTATGGGGCATTGCAGGCTAACAAAGAAGCCCAACGACCCCCATTCCTAAGGGGTGGACCCGTTCATTTGTTTGAATTTACATGTTTTCTAAACTAAAACAATGCTTTGTTGGGCTACTGTATTTTGAATTGAAAAAGCTTCCTGGATGGTAGAGAAATGTCTTCAGACTTGGAGACAAAGTCCTGTGGATTGTTTTTTTTTACTTTTTTGTTATAATTTTATACTTGCCTTGCTGTACCAAATACTGCGGCCAACTCTATACCCACTGAGGAAAAATTGGTGAAGGATATTGTAAACATGACAGGATTTATGTCCAAACAACGTCTACATTTGGTTGAAAAGTAAAAGGTGAAAAGCCAAAATTTTCAGAGTTTTCAATGTCTTTTCATTGTCTTTTATTGGACTAAAATGGGGCCAATTTTCAGCAAGTATTTCTAGGCTAAATCAAATCCATGATGGACCGACCGGCTTTAGCCTAAAAGCCAACATCTAAATGGCGTCTAGAGTTTGTGGGGTAGGGGAAATGTAGCGCACTACCTGCATGTTACAATGTTATACTACAAGTAGAAAACAGAGTTATCGTTGCATCCTCATGTCATCCAAGAGTGACAAAGCTAAAGTGAGGTAATATGGCCCCACGTTTCTGTGCAGACCTTACATAGAGCATAAACCAACTTTAAGAGAAAACTCTGGTGATGGTTCAGCAGAACTGAGGAAACATGCACCCTAAAGACAGAGAGGCTATTGAAAGAGAAGAATTCTTGCTGTTGTAACGTTGCAGGTGGACCAGTGACAAGGAGGCCGCTTCCAAGACAAGGTTGGACACCACGGAACTTGGTGGAAAGCTCCAAGCATACCCTCCAAAGGAGAAAAAGGGGCGCTGACCCTTTACACAAGAAACTATGGCAATGGCATTTTCTACGATTTCTACGGTTCTACGATTTCTACGGTTCAAGCAGTAGTAAATGTTTTAGATCAAAGGGCAGTTGAGCTGCCGATGTCCTTGGTGCTTTAATGGGAAGGCAGAGAAAATAAATATCGCCACACTTCCTGGAGAAGGGATAACCAACTCAGAGCCCCATTACTGTGACTAATGTTGATTTCAGCCCCTATACTGCGTCATATTCTTCTCCCGCTTCTGTACAAACAATAAACTTTAAAAAGAGGGTATATCTCCAATCTAGTTACTAGGTCCCTCTTTTGGATGGATTCTTCTGTCAAGTTGTGTGGGGATGGAGTAGGACTAATGTGTTGACTAGATAACTGGAAGCAGGGGCGGATTTAGGACATTTGGGGCCCTAGGCAAAGACAGGCAGCGGCCCCTCAGAATTGAGAAGACAACACATAAAACAGATCCATTATATAGGTAGAGAAATTTTAATAGAATAGACATCCATTATCTGTTCTAGGTTGTGTCCCTCTCTTCTTGTCCCTTTTCTTCTTGTTTTCCTCTCTATGTTTTGTACTCAGCTGACTTTTCATGCTGTCTCTAAAGGAATGAAAGATTTTTTCCAAGCACTAAGCTCACTTAGCTGATTGCTCCTTCCTGTGTTTCCAAAAAGGCCAAAGTAAATAACCCAGTCCTTCTTTTCATTGCAGACAAGCCATGATCTGCTTATCTGTTCTCCATTTTTCATTTGGATGAAATAATAGCTGCATGAATCATGACAGCAGACAAGAGACACAATTAATATTATTGGTGTTCAGACGGCATTTTAGTGAAAAGAATTTTATCAAAAAAATAATTAATGCACACAAATCAGGTTGTATTAACCATACGTGGCTCTTAGGAACTTGGGGCCCTAAGCAACTGCCGAGTATTGCCTAATAGTAAATCCCCCCGTAGTCTGTGGAACTAAATCTACAAGAACCACAAGAAAAAAGAAAGAGGAGCACAGATGATAAACCAATGGAAAACAGGGAGAGCAGACAGAAAACTGGCATAGGAACAGGAAGTGTAGTTGGATAATCTGAACAAGGTGAGTAACATACCAAGAGTTGAGAAGAAAAGGCGAGGAGAGCAGGTTAAAAAGCAATCAGGAGAGAATGGGTAACAGCTGAGGGAAAAAGAAAAGACCGGAAGCTGAGGGAGAAAGAGGGGTCAGCAGAGCAAACAGTGGTGATGCAGGGGTTAAAAGAGCAATGATGTATAGAGGCTTTGCTCCTCCACACGGCTATCACAGGTTCAAGCCCTGGCCTGGTGACCTCTGCTGCATGTCTTCCTCCACAATCCCATTTCCTGTCTGCCTATCTTCAAAATATCCTAATAAAGGCCACTGGTGCCTAAAAATAGTCTTAGAAAGGAAAAACAAAGGATATGAATACAGGGAATAAATCTAAACAAAAGAATCAATGATCAAAGGAATGAACTAAGAATCTACAATATATTAACTAAAATAGCTCTAACTACAAAACATAAACAACAGGGAAGAAACCAGAAAATATAAACATACCCCCCAGAAAAGGGGAGTGTTGGCCTAGTGGTTAGAGCAGTGCGCAGTGCTCTGAGAAGGTTGCATGTACCCGGGTTGATCCCCACAACCTGCACTCTGGCTCCCTGAGCAAGACCCTTAACCCCACACTGCTCCCCGGGCACCGCACAATGGCAGCCCACTGCCAGTGATGGGACTAACGGCGTTGAAAGTAACGGCGTTACTACGATTCCGTTACTGCGCGTTACTCAGGTCGCACAATGAACCTTTTTTCATGATAGGACTCGTGCGCAGCTGCGTGAAGCTGACACCCCACCCACGTCCAAAAACTCTGCAAATAGACTGAATGGTTAGTGCAACGTTAGTGCAGATTTGTGCAGAAAAAAATATTGTTTGTGCTACTTTTGTTTAAGAGATATTAAAGATAATTTTTTAGGTCGTCCAGAGGTGCGCGCCTTGTCATGAGAGAGGGGAGGATGAGAATGGCTGATGTATAGTGAGATTCCGTCTGTAGGTTGGGTAGGTGGGTGTTTCTGCTGGTGGGTGTTAACGTACAGCACACACAGAGAGATGGAGAGTGAGGAGGATCCAGCAGCAAAACAGCGTTTTCCTGATGCAAATACCGGTGTCACGTCGAGCTGCGTTTCCCCATCACATACGGTTTCCTCTGCATCTCCGCACAGCGCAGGCGGCACGAGTCACCGCGCAAGCGACAGGAAACGCGCATGCTCGCTAAAGGCGCGCACCAGTCGCCCTGTGCTCGCGCCACAGGAGAACTATGGAGAGCGTGAACGATCAAATGAAAGGGAAAAATATGGATGGATGGATGGATGGATGGATGGATGGATGGATGGATGGATGGATGGATGGATGGATGGATGGATGGATACTCTGCCTTCTCAACCTACTGTATTTTTTATTTTAAACATTATTTGATGGCCTTTGTGGCAGGGATGGAGATCCATATTTTATGTCACACACAGAGTAGATAGATAGATAGATAGATAGATAGATAGATAGATAGATAGATAGATAGATAGATAGATAGATAGATAGATAGATAGATAGATAGATAGATAGATAGATAGATAGATAGATAGATAGATAGATAGATAGATAGATAGATAGATAGATAGATAGATAGATTGATGGATAGATTGATAGATAGATAGATGTTGCAGTATCTATAACAACCCAAACACACAGGATTTCAGAATTAGACATCCCCAGTTATTAATTTCATATACTCACCAGATCTGAATGCCCTGTTAAAAAACTTCACATCGCGTTCCCCCCTGATGTCATTTACATTGAGTTGCAATAAATGCTAAACTCTCTGCAGGTTCTTGTCTTTGTCGTCCTCTCTATTCAGCTGGCTTTGGAAACACACGGCGAGAAGGTGGGGGCTGGGTGGTGAGGGTTACGGAGGCAAGAAACGCAAAAGTAACGCAATAGTTACTTTTACTAGTAACTAGTTACTTTTATTGTGGAGTAACTCAGTTAGTAACTCAGTTACTTTTTGGGAGAAGTAACTAGTAACTATAACTAATTACTTTTTCAAAGTAACGTGCCCAACACTGCCCACTGCTCCCTAGGGGATGGGTTAAATGCAGAGAGAAATTTCTTGAGTGTGAGATCAATGAAGTTCAATTATTATTATGAACAAGGATGATGACAGGCAAACTATCACTGAATTTTAGCCCCGGGGAGAGTCACGATTCAGTGGAGGTTTTTGAGGACGCAAATGAGAGATCAAGCGGCAGGGGTGAGATTTAATGAGTCAACTGAGGCAAATATACAAACTACAAAAAAAACAGAAAATGTCGGGGATAACTCACATGGGGAACCAGAGATGAGGAAGCAAATAAACAACCAACCAGAAACTAGTGACTGCAGGGGTGGTGTATATAGAGGGAGACTGAACCAAGACAGGCTAATCAGCAGATTGGGAGCAGTTGTGGGCAGGTGCAACTATGAGGAAGCCAGGGGGGAAGGAAACTAGCACAAGGGAGCAACGGAGGGTAACTAAGGCTACGTTCACACTGCAGGCCTTGATGCTCAATTACGATTTTTTTTTTTACGTTCCTGTTCATATTTCAAAATAGATGCAACTTGTGATCTCCTGTGTGAACTGCAGTCATACAACGCAAGTGTCCCGAATGCGCAGTAGACGGCCTGCTCCTGTTTATGGTAGTAAACATGGATGGTATCTAGCGCTCTTTTCCAACCATAAAAACTCATTCTTTTTAAGATGGTTAAACATAGATACTGCCCTCTGCATTATCGTCTGCCATGGGTGTTGTTTTTCTTCCTGCTTCTGTGTAGCAAGAAGCATAGTAGTGACCTTTGTCACGTATTAATGGTGTTCAGGTCAGCTAAATACGACCTGGCTGTTCACACACAGGTTGCATTTGAAAAGATCAGATTCAGGACCACAGAGCCAAGTGGCCTGGGTCGGATTGGAAAAAATCGGATCAGTGTTGTTCAGACAGTCATGAAAAAATCAGAACCAGGTCGCATATGGGTAAAAAAATCAGATTTGGGTCACTTCAGACTGCAGTGTGAACGTAGCTTAAAGAACTCAGCACTAGTAGAATTCAACTACAAAGACAAAGAACGCAAAGAAACTCAAAATAAACCCAAGCAGAGGCCGGAACCCTGTCAATGAGGACAGTGTTTTACTTTCTTACACAAGCTGTATGCATGCAGGAAAACTACTTTTAGAGTTAGAATATTCAGACTTTGCTTGTAACCAAGTTTCATTTGTTTCTAAATATTTACTTATTTTTCTCACAAAGCTTCCAGGTCTTGCATTGCATTCAACTTTCCTCTTTGATGATCTGGTGAACTGTAAAGTGCCTTGAGATGACATGTTGTGAATTGGCGTTATAGAAATAAAGTGAATCGAATTGTGACTGAGGAATCTAGCCAACCTTACATTGAAATCTTTAAAAAAAAACACAGAAAAATCCCAAACAGTGCACGTTAATGATAAATTTAGAGAGATTTCCCACCATTAACGCAGCTATGTCTCCTATAAACCAACTTGTAAATAATATTTTAAAATACAATTGACCCAACAACTTTGCTTGTTATTTCCTGAATTAGCATGGAGCAGCTTTGAGAAAAACAAGCAAACACTGAAGTCAGAAAAACCCCTGAATACTGACTTCTCACTGCAGGTAATCTGCACCTGTCAGGGTCAGTGTGCCCCTAGCAGCACTGGGGAATAACTGTTTTAGGAATTGGATGACAGCTGTCTCTCAAGCAGCACATTCCTCATTACAGACAGTTTCTTTGACTGGTTGTTGAGACATCAGATGTCACAGTTCATCAGCTATGCCCAGGTGGTGGCATTATAAGCACCTGCCAAAAGTCACCCCAGCTACACACAAGCCATGTGGAGATAAATGCAAGGCCATAGAGCTCTGGAGTCAATCCAAAACCTGGGTAATACTAATGCTGCTATTCTCTAGCCAAGCTCTGCCATCTGGATTCAAAGCAGCATATCAGATGGTTACTGATTAGCAGGTGGAGAGAAGTAAAGGCTCATCTTCACCAAAAACAAGTATAATCATCATAATTATTGGATATATTAATTAAAAAGCTACGAGGAAGACTGTGAGTATGCTCCAGCTTCATTCTTTCAAGATTCAGAGGAAATTACTGATCGCCAAAAACAGCATGTTTTGAAGAGGATTAATCTTTATTACATTTTTAGAAATTGCTTCCAGATAAGTACAAGAAAAGGTGCTTTATTACAGTCAGGATCTTATCAGGACAAACCGCTTGCTCAGTATGACCTAAAGCTATGTCTCCACATATTGGGAGATAGTTGAATAATCCTTAGATAATAATCAACTGACCGTATAATGGTGTAGAGTTCATTTTTAGCTGCTAATAAACCAATGCTCATCTGTACAGTATTGCACATTAAAAGGAATGGTTGGTGAATGATCATGAAACAAGATTGGAGTAAATTAGAGACCTGAAGTCCTTCTTATCTTTAAACAATGGATGAATGAATCTTCATGTGTTGTTCTTTGCCAAATTGTTTGGACTTTCTTGCTCAACCATTATCTACTTATTAATATTTCGCTTAGCAGTAACTCCCTTTAAATCTATCGTTACCTGATGATGTAAAACTTGCCGTCACAAAGCTTTGTGGCGGTTTTATTAGAAGATTCTGATAATGGGGAAAAAAACATGCGGCGGTTTATACTTTCACTTGCTCCTGTCCCCAATCTGGAAAGATACTCAAAATCCAGGGAAGTGTGTCTAGAGCACTGGATGCTCATGACGCAGACATCCTGTCTACTTTTAAGGCTAGGCTTAAAGCTTTCCTTTCTGATAAAGCTTCTAGTTAGAGTAGCTCAGGTTATCCTGAGCTATCTCAATAGTTATGCTGCTATAGGTTTAGACTGCTGGAGGACATAGGGACCCCTATTTCATCATTCTGCTTCATTCTATCTCTATTCTCCCACTCTGCAGAATCTGTTAGTTCAATCTCTAACGTTCTGCTCTCTCTGCTTTTTCTCATAGTAGCTTCATCTGGTCTGTTCCTGTTTGGCTGTGACTCCATCCTGGAGAGAAATATCAGCTGTGCTGCTGCCATCAACACCTTTGTTTATAGATGTTGGAGATCAGCCTGTTTTCCAGTGTAGTCCTGTTTCTCTGACTGTGACTAACTGGATGTGCTCTCTTCATCTTCTGACATGGGAGCTGGCCCAGATGGGGCCACCTGTGGAGCTGGTTTACAGTTGCCTTTTGTATATTTTTCTATCTCTGCTTCTGTCTCCTTGAACCCCAGTCGGCCTCAGCAGATGGCCGATCACACTGAGCCTGGTTCTGCTGGAGGTTTCTTCCTGTTCAAAGGGAGTTTTTCCTCTCCACTGTCACTACAAGCATGCTTAGTGAGAGGGATTGTATTTGAGTCAATGAGTCGATGCAATGAACTGGTTTTCCTTAGATAGAAAACTTTGAATCAATCTGACTGATGATCTGGTGAACTGGAAAGTGCCTTGAGATGACATGTTTGAATGAATTGAATTTAAATGAATTCATATGCAAAGCTAGAGGCGATTTTTTTCAACACAACTGTGAATCTGACTGGTGGGGGAGTGAAGAGGGTGTTAGATAATTATCATTTGGGTGTACATTAATAAATAGACATTCATTCAAAAAATTGTACATATTTAAGTGGCGTGTCTTAAAATTTGTTTATTTTTTTCTGTTTCAAAAGGGGCCCTTGAAATGTCATGGATATCTTGTTAAGTTGTGTGTGCTGTGATGTAAAAGTGGTATTTGACTATGTTTTATAATTTCATTGGTTCCTTGGGATGTTTGCGTTTTTGCACTTGTTAATTATGTGTTAAAACAATAGAAAACATAAGAATAATTAACCCATTAAGATAAAAAAAAAAGCAAAGGCTGATTTGTGAAATTTAATGGCTTAATGACACGTTGCAGCTGACTCAATTAATATTATGATTCATGTGTCCCATGTAATCATATTTAAATGATATGAGCGATTAGCCAACAGATGTACCTTGAATATATTAGTAAATGTTGATGTAGGCTCAATCTTCTCAGAGTAGCGAGGAGAAAAGGAAAAAGGCTTTGAAACCTCTTCTATTTCTCATGTATGAATGTTTATAAAGAGAGGGTCTGAATAAAGGGCCACACCCAGAAAAAAAAAAAAAAAAAAACATTAGTTTTTGGCATAAAATGCATTAAACCTGCTCTGCCTTTGGATAGGAACCACTGTCCAATAATAAAGCATTCTAGAAAGGCAGGGTGTCTGCAGCGAAACATTCCCTAGAAACTAAATACAACATGATGTGTGATTTTTCACACAGGCCTAACAGAATGAAAGAATGTGATCAGGGAGAGAGATGTTGCTGAGAGGTGCCCCTAATCCCCCAAATCCCTGAAAGGTTGTTCACCTGACCCAGTGATGCAGGAAAGAAATTAGTTCCTCACACTGTAAGTAAGTTTGTGGGCTTTGCGAGGTGAGGAGGAGCAGCCTTAAAGGAAAAGTTTGGTCAGCAAGGAAATATCAATGGGTCATTATTTATACCTAAAACTAATACGTTCGCAGTGATTTAAAGAATTTAGCATTAATCAATAAAAACACGACAATAATTTTCGTTGCAATCACTGAGTCTGGAAGCGGCTATTTTCCCCCAAATATAGTAGCCCCTCCCTCCTGCCATCTTCCAGCAGTGACGTCACAGTGCGGTAAGCCTAGCGCCATTCTCCCCGCTTTACAAGCTAAATCAATGGGAACTACTAGACACATCTGCAATCAACAATTATTGAAGATTTCCAGAGGACTTCACCATTGAAATTCACCAGAGCTATAGTGAAACTGACAATGCCCACGTGCATGGCAGCTGGATGCTGGAATACATCGGGTAAAAGTGAAAAAAAGAGTTATTGCACCTTTCTGATTCCTGATCCTCCACGGACGGGTTGGTCGTTGGATCGCCAACTTGAAGAGGGAGGATTTGCCATCGAACTTCTGGCCAGAGAAAAAACACGTAATATGTAGCCAACATTTGGAAGAAGAATGTTTTCAAGATGACTTGGATAATAGCGCGTTGTGACAAACACCAGATACAGCACTGGGACTTGATCAACAGCCGATACCGCACCGTGACGTCACTAACCAGTAGGTGGCAGTAGTGTTCTTTGACAAACATGGATGCCTCCAGTAAAGCACATTCAAATTATCATTTATTTATTTATGGGTGTTTTGATAAACAACACCACTGTGCTGCCGCCAAACAATTTCTCAGCTGTGCTTCTTAGAGCTACACACTGATAACGAGTGTAGGTAGTACACTAAAGGAAAGGTTGCCAGGATCCTTTTACTGAAATACTTTGGTTTACAGCCACTCTGCTTTTTGGTTTGTTCAATTTTTTTGGTCAAGAATATCACAAGGAAAGTAAGGAAATACACCAGATTCTTCTTTAAATCAGCGTTTCACTTATTTTCTTTCTCAATCACATAAAAGAGGCTTAATAGAATCAGTAGTAATCAGTAATCAGTAGTAATCAAATAAAAGTCTAAAGTCTAAACATCCACTGGACTTTGTTTCCAAGTTTAAAGACGTTTCTCTTCCCATCCAGGAAGCTTTTTCAATTGTAAAAGTCAGAAATAGTGTTGAGTTCCAGGTTTAATACAGCAGCCCAACAAAGCCTTTTTTTTGCTTAGAAAACATGCAAATAGAAACAGATGAACGGGTCCACCCCTTTGGAATGGGGTTGTTTGGCTTCATTGTTAGCCTGCAATGCCCCATACCTGTCTATGTCTCTGAAAGGGGGGTCGTTAGAGGGAATTATTGGCCTGGCTGAATAGGCGAGGTCTTCTGTTCCCCTGGAAAGGGGTGGGGGTTGGGATGATAGCAGGAAGGGATCAACTCTATTGCTGCATTGTAAGTTTTTGAAAGCTGAAATCTGAGTCCTACCCTCAGAGGGGGTGGACATCAATGGAAGCAAAAGAAGCCAAACGACTCCATTTTTGGAACAATCAGCAGATAGCCCCGTCAAAATAGAATCATCAGTTTTATCATTAAAAGCAAGGTGAAGAAACACAAGTAAAAATGCATTCATTTCCTAATTTCACACAGGATTAATCTAGTGTTGAGATGAAAACTCTTTATAAGAAATGGTAGTTTTTGTTTAGTATAAATGTTTTTTAGGCAGTTTCCCAAAATATATAAGTAGGGTGGAAGGCGAACTGATTGTTTGCCTATTTTATTCTATCCAAACCCAGTTCTGATGTGAGATTGGCGAAATGGACTACTGCATCTTTCTGTTGAGTCTTCACCCCACCACCATGTTTAACTCCTTAAGCCCTAAGGGTCTTAGGAGCAAATTCTGCCTGAAATTAAATATGTGAATTAAACAATGTTTAGCTCCCAAACTATAAACTGGAAAAATAATTGTTTGTATTTGTATAACAGAAAGGCATTTAGGAATATTTTCAGCTGGACCCATTATTTTAAATGTCATCATGTCTGATTTATAGGTCATTTAACAAAATAATATTTTTTTCCAAAATAAACACTGCAAAACACCATGAAACCCCATTTGAAACTCTGGATGAACCCTCAGACTTTATATTGAAATAAAATGTAGGTTTTCATGCATCCATGATATACTTTGACTTTTTAAATAAAATAAAATAAATAATATTTCCATTATAAAATTGAATCTGTTTTTTTTAAGTAGAGAACAACAATCGTTTAGTTTGGTATATAGACACATTTTTATAATTATTATAATATGATTATTTTATAAAACACCTGAACTGAGCGTTTGTTCTTTTCTTTCTTTTTCCTGTCTTAATGTTGGCAGTGGGCTTTAGGCTGCCCTGCAAGGCTTTAAACCTGGGTTTGAATGGAGACTAAGCCATTCTCAAGCACATATCAAGGAGCTCATTTTGAGCCTGGATCCAGATTTATTGTTGATTCTGTTCATGGTGGAGAATCCTGCTTCACAGCAGCAGGTTGAGCCAAACATCCTCTAAATGTGCAGGGTCATCTTTGAGCACCATTTCACTTTTCTTTCACCAGTTCACCGCAGTTCTTCCAGCAGTCCACACTTTCTCTGCTCTCTTTTTCTCATCATCTTCTCCTTCTTTCCCATCGCCCGGCTTGCCACAGGTTTGCCTGCTGTGTCTAAAAGTAGCAGCAGCAGCAACCCAGACTGAAAGCAGCTCATTGGATAATCTGGATCACGTGCAGCCTGGAGCCGGACGCTCTGGAGGGCTTTACCGTATTAACAGGAGAAACGGCGCAAGTGAAGTTAGACACTGTCGTTGGACAACATGCGGTAATTTATAAATATTTTAAATCAGGTTGGGTCCAGCAGGTGGGTCTGGATCCGGACCGTGGTCGGCTAATCCATGACCTTTGAGTTAGAGGTACATCTGTCCAAACCAGAGCAGATTTAACCAGATCAAGGCTTTTTCTTCCTCTAGTTTAAGAGCAGTTCTGTGAATCAATCACTATCTTGTTGCCCTTTAGAAAAAAATGTCCATTTGTGGTTCACCAGGAAGTCTATGACTGTGTCAATGAAAATCCATTTGGTTTCTTGTCCATTTTGTTTCCTAACTGAGTAGTTTTCTTGAGGACTCATCCTTAAGCGTCCCTCATCAAATTCAGGAAAACAAATGTTTGTAAACCAAGGTAAAACTCTCTTTGTACTGAAGCCTTTTCTATATGTGATGAATGCAAGCAGGAGTGTATCTCTTTGATGGACTGGATAAACCTTTCCCTCACACCCAGTGACCACTGGAAACCAGCACCATCACTACTGCAACCCTTTAAGAATAAGCTGTCACGGTTTGGATGGAGGTTCTTGAGGACCCATATGCAGAGATCAGGAGGCAGAGGTCAGTCTTGGAGATTTAATGAGGCAACTGGGGCAAAAAAACCCAAACTACAAAAAACAAAAAGGAAAAAAGCCAGAGATGACGAAGCAGCAAAACAACAACAAGGAACCAGCACTAAGGCTACGTTCACACTGCAGCCTTAAGTGACCCAAATCCGATTATTTTGCCTATATGCGACCTGGATCTGATCTTTTCATGGCTGTCTGAACAACACAGATCCGTTTTTTTCCAATCCAACCCAGGCCACTTGGCTCTGTGATCCTGAATCCGATACGAATCTGATCTTTTCAAATGCTACCTGTGTCTCAATGTCATTAATACCTGACAAAGGTCATTATTATGCGTCTTGCTACGCAAGTAAAAACAACAACCATGGGGGATGATGATGCGGAGAGCAGTATTTATGTTTAAATATATTGAAAAGATTGTGTTTTTATAGTTGGAAAAGACCGTTAGATGTGCGCCGGCACTACCATCCATGTTTACTTCCGGAAAAAAAGAGCACCTCATTGCGTCCACTACTGCGCATGCGGGACACTTAAGTCGTATGAACGCAGTTCACACAGGAGATCACATACAGGTTGTATATATCTGGAAATGTGAACAGCAACGCAAAAAAATCGGATTTCACAAAAAAAAATCGGAATTGAGCATCAAGGCCTGCAGTGTGAACGTAGCCTTAGTGAGTGCAGAGGTGGAGTTTATAAGGGGAACAGAACAAAGGATGGACTAATGAGCTGAATATTGAGCAGGTGTGAGTGTAAGTAACTAGAAGGAAGCCAAGGGGAAAGGAAACATTCACAAGGGGGAAACAGAGAGTAACTAAAGACTGCTTGAACATAATGGAAAATAAACCAAAGATCAACAAAACAGAATAACTGATAACTGAAAACTCAGAGTCCCAAAAGGGCAGAACCATGACATCTACTTCAATCTATTTCTATTCTTCCACTCTGCACTCTGTTAGGCTACGTGCATACTGCAGCCTGAAGTGACCCATTTCAGATTTTTTGTCCCATTTTGCGACCTGTATCTGATCTTTTCATGACAGTCTGAACAACACAGATCCATTTTTGTCCTGAATCCGATACGAATCTGATCTTTTCAAATGCGACCTGTGTCTGAACAGCCAGGTTGCATTCATACGACCTGAACGGAATTAATACCTGTCAAAGGTCACTATTTTGGGTCTTGATAGGAAGAAGCTGCAAGAAAAACAACAACCATGTTGGACGATGATGCGGAGAGCAGTATTTATGTTTAACCATCTTGAAAAGATTGAGTTTTTATGGTTGGAAAAGACCACTATATGCTCTCCAGCACTATACCATCCATGTTTCCTTCCGTAAGCACAGAGCACGCTGGCCTGTGATGTCTTTGCTTCCTCTACTGTGAATGCGGGACACTTGCGTTGGTGACTGCAGTTCACACAGGAGATCACATACAGGTCGCATATATTTGGAAATGTGAACAGCAACGCAAAAAATCGGATATCACAAAAAAAATTGGAATTGAGCATCAAGGCCTGCAGTGTGAACATAGCCTCAGTTCAATCTCTAACGTTCTGCTCTCTCTGCTTTTTCTCATAGTAGCTTCATCTGGTCTGTTCCATCAACACCTTTGTTTATAGATGTTGGAGCTCAGCCTGTTTTTCAGTGTAGTCCTGTTTCTCTGACTGTGACTAACTGGATGTGCTCTCTTCATCCTCTGACATGGGAGCTCGTTCAGAGTTTGTCTGCCTGGCTGCTCACACTGAGCCTGGTTCTGCTGGAGGTTTCTTCCTGTTCAAAGGGAGTTTTTCCTCTCCACTGTTGCTACAAGCATGCTTAGGGTGAGGGATTGCTGAAGAGTCAATGAATCGATGCAATCAGCTGGTTTTCCTTAGATAGAAAACTTTGAATCAATCTGACTGGATGATCTGGTGAACTGGAAAGTGCCTTGAGATGTCACTGTCCATTTATTCTGACAACTTTAATGCATGAAGCACCAGATAATCATTAAAGGTTGAAAAAACAAAGCGCTGCAGACTCATTTATACTAATAGAGGAATATAGGAACAGGAGGTGACTAACAAGGAAACAGCAGAGATATAAGCAGCTAACTAAAGCATGTTGCAATGATATGAGGAAAGTTTAAGGGAGATGGAGTCAAAAGCAGCCAGCTCACAGAACCATAAAATATAGAACTGAACAAAGAACAATAAAACACAAAGTCTTGAAGGTTAGACAAACAAAATATAGAGAAAAAACATGTCCCAGTAAATACCATGAGATTCATACAGTAACTATGCAAGGAAAGCATATTCCTCCTATAAAGCATCATTTTAATTCATGTTTATTCACTTACATGCTATAGAGAAGAACTTAGAAATACAAGGCCAAAAGGTTTATTCTCTTTTTTAAAGGTTTTTATTCTCCTGTTGAAGAAAAGCTTTTGACATTTCATAACAGAAAGAGCACTAAATAAAGTAAATAATGAAGAGTTAAATGTTTGTGGAAACTGGAAGAGTGAGCTAATGTGTGCAACATCTGGATATCCCCCAAAGTGCAGGAAGCCTTCACATCTCCAGCTGTGTAAGAACTCTGATGATGGGATACTGTTGCCCATGTAAGCTGGTTATGATTGGATGTAATTTGACAAAATATGTGTGAAGATTTGAAACAACTTCTGCATACTGTAAATTATCCTTTTTAGCAGCTTTCCTTTGAGCACCATTAATGTCTGCATCTTTGTGACTGTCTGAGGAATATTGTAAGCGTCAGACCTTTTCATTTTCCTTGTGGCCTTGTTTGGCTATCAATAAGTAGTCCTAGCCAGGGGCTGGTGTTAATATAACTGAGTGATTTGTGATTAAATTACCAAGCCGGTGCACCCCCTGATTATCAGGAATCAATAGCCAAACACTCCCAGTCTTGTTTATTAGGGGGGTGTTAAATACACACAAAACCAGGATGAAGTAAATATGCCAGACCCAGCAGCATGGGTATTTAGAGCACCAAAGACCAAACAATAATTTTAGGGAAAAAACCTCGGACTGCGGAGGTCTCTTGACTTTATGTCAACAAGTAAAACAGAAACAATAAACAATACAGACATGAAGCCTCTTACTGGGATAGATGGTCAGAAAATGAAGCTCTTGGTTCCTTAGGAATAAAGATTGGAGCTGAGTGGACCGGGACAGCTATCCCGATGTGGTTCTTTTCGTTATCAGGCTCCTCTCATGTGGAACCAGTTTTAAGGGCTGCTTATACTTCTGCAACCGCACACATCATATGCCGCTTGCATCTGGTCGTGAACCAGTTTTGCTGGTATGCTTCTGCAATGTCGGTCTGGAATTTCTAGAGACACACAGAAGTTTCCTGCCAAAGCGCTAGGTGGAGTCTATTCGAGAACTCGCAAGGACTTGGGCGGATGGTGACGAAACTTTTTCGGCAGCACCAGCGGTAGTGTTTATTTTCCAAAACAACATGTCTGAGGCATCGTACAAGTGTTTGTACTTTCAAACCTCCTCGATCAGCCTTTCATCAAGGTTATCCATTGTTGTTATTACTCCTCGTTGTTTAAAAATGGCGCGCCCCGGCACAGAATCGAGAAGGACGACCGCACAGCCGAAAAGGCATACCAAGGACCAATCAAAGCTGCTTTTTGTCCGCACACTTCCGCTTGAGGTCTGCGTGGTTTGCGACCATCCGACATGTAGTCAGGATTTTTTTGAGGTGTGTAACGACAGATGCAGAACCTCTGTGTGGGCGGCCGTGGTCGCGCACAGAGACAGATTTGATGGTTGCAGAGGCTATGCGTCAGAAGCATAAATTGGCATTTAGTCCGTGAGGCAGACACCCTGTCTACTTTTAAGGGTAGGGTTAAAACTTTCCTTTTTGATAAAGCTTCTAGTTAGAGTGGCTCAGGTTATCCTGAGCTATCTCTATAGTTATGCTGCTATAGGCTTAGACTGCTGGAGGACACAGGGACCCCATTTCATCATTCTGCTTCATTCTCTCTCTATTCTCCCACTCTGCAGAATCTATTAGTTCAATCTCTAACGTTCTGCTCTCTCTGCTTTTTCTCATAGTAGCTTCATCTGGTCTGTTCCTGTTTGGCTGTGACTCCATCCTGGAGAGAAACATCAGCTGTGCTGCTTCCAGTGTAGTCCTGTTTCTCTGACTGTGACTAACTGGATGTGCTCTCTTCATCCTCTGACATGGGAGCTGGCTCGGAGCTCTTCTGCCTGGCTGTGTGTTTCCTGGACGGGGCCGCCTGTGGAGCTGGTTGACAGTTGCCTTTAGTATCTATGCTTCTTTTTCTATGTCTGCTTCTGTCTCCTTCAACCCCAGTCGGCCTCAGCAGATGGCCGCTCACACTGAGCCTGGTTCTGCTGGAGGTTTCTTCCTGTTCAAAGGGAGTTTTTCCTCTCCACTGTCGCTACAAGCATGCTTAGTGTGAGGGATTGCTGAAGAGTCAATGAGTCGATGCAATCAGCTGGTTTTCCTTAAATAGAAAACAGAATCAATCTGACTAGATGACCTGGTGAGTGTAAAGTGCCTTGAGATGATGTGTTGTGAATTGGCGCTATAGAAATAAACTGAATTGAATTGAAATTGAATTGGTTCCAGGGCAGCTCCTGCAGGCAGCATTGTAACAGTATGTTGATGGAGAAAGGCCCATCTCTTGTGAAGGTCAAAGTTCATGTCTTCGGTCTGCATGCTGTCCTGCAGCGTTCTATTTACCTTAGAAATGGGAAGTCACAGTGATGCAATCACCAAGGTGATATTGTTCCAGTTCCAGTTCTTAAAAAAGTAGCATGTGTACGACTGCCTGGATGATACAAGATAATAAAGGACAGCTAAAAATTGTCCAAATAGAAAAGTTTAACTGCTGTTGAAGTAAGCAGCAGCCATCTGGAAGGCAGCGCTCTGCTACAGCTTTTCCTCTGATATTCTAACATCTAATTCCTGGCTTTTACAGGCATTCCAGAAAAAAAATCCAACTCTAAAGATGAATGATAAGTGAACACACTGCAAAAAATATCCAGAAATAAGTAAAAAATATCTTAAAATAAGTGTATTTATCCTTAATTTAAGCAGCTGGATATCATGATCTGCCAATGCAATGATTATTTTCTTCTTCAAATAAAACAATTAGATAATATGCACTTGAAATAAGACAATGCCTTTGTTTTTTTTATTATTTTAAATGTAAATTGTCCTGTTCTATTAGCACACTGGAAAAAAATGAAATCTAGATAAGTAATTTGTTCTTGGATTGAGGAGGTATGTCAAATATTTTGCCAATGAAAAACGACAATTTGATTTAAAATAATTGTATTTCTAGTGCATGTTACCTAATCTTATTTTAAGAGTAAAAATACTAATTTCATTGGCAAATTATCTCATTTACCTACTCAAACTAAGACTAAATACACTTAATTTTTAGACATTTTTTATCATTTTCCAGTGCAAAGTGTCTCGCTTACCTCCTCAATTCAATACAAAATGCACTTATTTTAATTTTGATTTTATTTAGATTTATATTTTCTGCACTGGAAAAAATCTAAATCTACATAAGTAATTTTTTCTTAAAATTAGTGAATTTTTCTTGGATTGAGGAGGTAAAAGAGACATTTTGCCAATGGAACAAGACAATTTACACTTAAAATAAGAAAACATAATTGCATTGTCTTATTTCAAGTGCATATTATCTAATTATCTTATTTTAAGAGGAAAAATACTCATTCCACTGGCAAACTATCTAAGTTACCTACTCAAATTAAGGGTAAATACAGTTAATTTAAGACATTTTCACTTATTTCTACTTTTTTCCAGTGTGCAGTGCACCTAAAGAACCTAAACTATTTCAGTTTAATAAATCCAACAGCAGGAATTATAATTTAAGAAATTTAATTACCTGAAAAAATGCAATTTAAAAATGCTAAAAAATACTATTTAAAAAATATTATTTAGCTCCTGTTTGCTTAAATTGTCTGATCTGATCTAAGCTAACAGTTAGTGTATAGAGCAGAGCTGCTAAACAGCATGCAAAACTAGAATAATTACAAGTGTTGCATCTGACCCCATGTTACAACTATCCATGGTCAGCACTAAGACGGGTTTCAGGCAAACATGGGAGACATAAACAAACCTACCTGAAAATGTAAAAATGAAAGGAAACATTAATATTAAAGAGATCGCCTGGGTTTAGTTTTTACAGGTCATCTGCAAAAAAGAACTTAATTTTTGTTGAATTACACTTTAGGTCTCATTCTCTTGTGTAGCCCCTTTATTTACTTTACAATAGAGCAATATTTTCCTTAATGACTGAAAATAAGCTTGTTATTTTTGAAGCAATCTATTTGATAAATATTCAGAATTTAGTAAAATATCAGTTTTTCAGCTGGATAATTGTTTTTCATTTATTTACATATGAATTAATAGTTTACTTACAGGAAGTAGTTTCTTTCTCTTCAGTGTAATTAAACAGTAAATCCTGTAAGAGGAGGTGATATCCATATCGCCAACCTTCAGCACTTAAAAGCCATAAACACAAGACAAATGTTCATCAGCTGCACAAGTGAACTGTAATCAATCATGTGACTTAGCTGAGGAAACAGATTATTTTCTGTGCAGGAGAGTGCTGATGCTGGCATAAGAATATAAATGAATGCCTGCTAATTGTAAGGAATTTTCCTCTATAGCGCCATACAAATAGATGAAATATAGCGGCCTCATCTAAGAAGAAAGAAAGTAGGAACGGTGACTGATCACTACAGGCAGGAGCCGGCTACTGGAAGTACGACAGCAACACCATGTGGCCAGGAAATAAAACATCTCCTCAACCTCTGAAGAAGACGTCAGACACAGCTTCTGTGTTCAAACTGGACTGGAATGCATGTTCAAATGGTCTCTCTTTATGCTGTTTCTGAAAGCTTTAGATCAGAAAGCAGCATATCGTCACAGAACAAAGGAACAAATTGATTCAATTAGAGGCTTTTACAGATCAGGAGATAAAGAAGCTGGCCTAAAATTCTATTCAATTCCATTCAGTTTATTTCTATAGCTCGAATTCACAGCACATTTCATCTCAAGGTAATTTATAGTTCATCAGATCATCCACTCAGTCAGATTCAAAGTTTTCTATCCAAGGAAAACCAGTTGATTGCATCGACTCATTGACTCAAATACAATCCCTCACACCAAGCATGCTTGTAGCGACAGTGGAGAGGAAAAACTCCCTTTGAACAGGAAGAAACCTCCAGCAGAACCAGGCTCAGTGTGAGCTGCCATCTGCTGAGGCTGACTGGTGTTCAAGGAGACAGAAGCAGACATAGAAAAAGAAGCAGAGATACAAAAGGCAGCTGTAAAAGCCAGGCTGACGAGCTCCGAGCCAGCTCCCATGTCAGAGGATGAAGAGAGCACATCCAGTTAGTCACAGTCAGAGAAACAGAGAGATCAGATCAGGAGATAAATAAACTGATTGTAATTGAGTTCAACTCCCAATGAATTGTTGTCTAACTTGGACACAGTAAAAATCAGGGCCAAAAAGGAAAACATGTGCAGGAAGGAATTAGTATACCCCTCATACCTCGGCAGGATTATAGGAAGTAAAGCAGGTTACCGACGGATGTTAAAACAGTGCCAAGAATCAATGTTCCAAAAAATAGGACTAAAAGTCATATCCAAACAATCCTCGATACAAGAGCAATGTAGAAATATTTCAGCCAGATCAAGTATTTGGGACTTAAAATGTAGAAAAATCGAGAGAAGAATTCCTGGAAAAGTAAACCTGACCCAGACACTGTGTCCAAAGACACCTCCAAGATGACTCCAAGGAGACGATTCTTATATAAATTTCTACTAAACAAATACTCTATCAATAACGACACTCCATCCCAAAAGTTAATATGGGGTTAACAGCACTGTGCTCTAAGATCACATTTCACACACTTAAAGACGCTTTCCATCCTTTTCCTCTATTTGCAAATAATAAATTAATTTCAAATATCAGTCAGTTTTGACCCAGAAAATTAAGAATTTATTTTTAGTGTCATCATCAGTCAAAGGATTACAATACAGAGCTGAAAAAAGGACAATTTGAGAGTTTGGAGAACTCAGAGTTCAGAGGATGAGAAGGAAATCAAACTAAATATCTTTAGGACTTATTTTAAGGTAGATTTAAAAAGAAAAAGGGTCAAATCAGGATATGGATCATGGATGGACTCCAGCTAAAGCAGAGTTCATCAGGAGCTGTGCTGCAGTGATGGGGAGGGAGTCAGTCCCTGAACCGCTGGAGAAAAGGACTCGGCCAATGATGGAGTCCATAAGGGCCAATGGGAGCCGTTCTTTGCACAGCAACAGAGAGATACAGAAAGTCTTTTGTTCCGGCCGATATTAGAAAGTGTAATGCATCCTGAAGGAATGAGTGTTTTATTAATCCTTTTTTTTTAATTTAATTTTTTTTTTTTTCCCTATTTTTATCCTATTTATCCTATCCAAAAACCAGACATTTGCTGCTAGAATAGTCATTTACCACATTAGCAATCTATAGAGTGTATTTCTTTAAAGTTAAGAATAGTTTAAAGTTATCTTCATTGAAGTGCTTTTCCTTCAAAAATAAGGACATTTCAATGTGACCCCAAACTTTTGAACGGTAGTGAGTATATTTTTGGCATTATTTGTTTTACATTTTCCATTACTATAACAGCTTTTTGATAAAGCTGCACAGGATACAAGTGACAGGTCCAGTAGATTCCAGAAGAGTTTCTTCCTCACCGCCATCAGACTGCTGATCTGTTAAATAAAATGGATTATAAAAAAACAAAGCAAAAAAAAAAAAAAAAACTAAATGTTGGAACTGTAACTATACAGTTGTATGTTTAGATAACTTTTTGTTCACCACAGTGGGTTTTTTTTCCATCACAATGTTTTTATCACTGCTGCTAACATTTATCAAGACTGAACTTTAAAAAATGAAATGAAATGTTTGTTTTGGGGGGTTTTTATATGCAAACCTAGAGTATTAACATAATTTCTTACATCCACTCTTAAAACCACTAAGAAAAAAAATTGATAAGAGAGAGAAATGTGTGACAACCACCACAACCAGGGGCGGAGCTAGAAGGCGTCCAGTGGCGGCCATGGCTAATCTTTGGCTAACCTGGTGATCTGTTGTTTCTGTTGGAACATACTTTACAACCTCCAGAACAAACAGTTCCCCTCTAATACAGAAGGTGGCAGCAGTGATACTCTAAGGTGGAATGTTCTCACTAACTATATAGTTCTATAGTATGTTAGAAATAATGACAGTGATCATCTAAATACTCTCATTAAATAATAAAGTTAAATGATTGTTTGTCTCTGTGTTGCCCTGTGATGGACCGGAGACCTGTCCACGGGGAACCCTGCTTCTCACCCATTGACCACCACTTGCACCAGTACCCCTCGTTACCCCACTTGAGATTAAGCGTGTCAGTGGATGGATGGATTGCTATGATGGAAAAGATTTGTATAGCAGATGTGCAGCAAAACTGTGATTTGATATGCAGTTTATGAAGTTAAAAAGAAGCTCAATTAAAAGCTTTAGAAAAGCATGTTTCTTCAGTAGAAATACGTTTTATTCATCTGCAACACAATAAGCTGCCATGATATCTACCTGTTTTACATCACTGATGGATTTCACTGCAAAAAATTGAAATATAAATAAGTCAGCTGGTCAGCTAGGCCAGGTACCAGGCCCAGCTGACACCAGCTGATGTTTATCTATTTATAGAAATGGCCAAAGCACAGTAACATGGTGTTTCATCCAACTTTCGAATGGGGCTTTAAAATTTCTAAATCAGGTTTCAAAATATCTTTTTTTTAAATACTTTTTGTTTTAAAGCTGTGTAAACAAATAAAATGAGATTTAAAATTCCACCTGATATGTGTGACTCTGTGGGAGTAATGCAACATCAGGTATTCATTTTTAGCCCTGCCCCCTAATGGCCACCATCATTGGAAACTAGAGGCTCAGACCTTTCCATGGAGGGGTCAGAGGTCATTGTGCGACCATTTCAGGTGATGTAACGGCACGCGTTACATAAGCTTCCTCTGTTATTCTTATTTTCTATTCAGTTTGGTTTTATTCGTCAATTTCAATGAAACAGCGGCTAAATCTTAGGAGCCAAGGCTTTGTCTTATGCAAAAAGTCTCCAATATTGTAAATCAGCACATTTGTCTGACCAGATTATCTTTTATGAGTGGAAAATATGCATTTTTGTTCCTAGCACACTGCCCACTAAAACGTTTGTGGAACAAACATGCTCTAACTCATTCAGTCCAAATTTGCTTGACTTATACTCAAGATGTGGATCTATAAAGTCTGAGTTCATCCAGGGTTTCAAGTGGGCTTTCATGGTGTTTTGCAGTCTTTAATTTGAGAAAAAAAAATTGGCGAGGCTAAATATTTTTCATTTTTTTCTTTGTTTAATCGCTTATTAATCAGACATGATGACATTTAAAATAGTGCTTCCAGCTGTAGAATATTCCTCAATGCCTTTCTGTCACACAAATACAAAAAATTGTACTTCCAATTTATAGTTTGGGAGCTGAACTTGCTTTAATTTACATATGGAATTAGCTCATAAGACCCTCAGGGCTTAAGGGGTTAAAATAATGGACTTTTCTTGATCTGAGGAGGTAAGTTTACCAATTTACATCTAGAATAATTTAAAAAAATAACATCTGCAGTCTGTTATGTAAAGTGCATATTATCTAATTATCTTATTTCAAGAGTAGAAATGCTTATTCCATTGGCAGATCACATCATTTAATGACTCAAATTAGAGGAAAAAAAAACATAATTTAATAATTTTCTACATATTTCTTGATCTTTTTTTCTGGTGTGTATTTTAGCTTAGAGATGTTGGAATGACATGGTTTATTCTTAGGGATATTCAGGGCAGTTCTAGATACTTTCCCTTCTTCAGTTCAGTCATGATGCAGGTTGATGATGCCAAATGGCTCTTAGGGTGGAGGAACAGGGAAATGACCTGAAAGAGAGGGACCCATATGGTCTACTTTTCAGATTTCTGGCAGCATGTGATGTCTTTTTGACCGCAGGTCCCAAACCACATGCCAGTGCAGGTAGTTACAGAAAAGCTGCCAGGTGAAAGTATTTTAATCACCTTTGAAATGAGTGATTAGAATAATTATTCCATGGGAGAGGGATGGCTCCTGCTTTTAACAACCCTTTGTTCAATATCACAACAAATTAGTTCATGCTCATTAGTATGAGTTGTGCTTGCCTAGTGGTTTGGAAAACCTCCTTTGGGAACTTGCTTTATTACTCCCTGTGTGAGGAGCATGTAATTAACATTCATCAACTGCTATGTTTATAAAGTAACCACCCCACCTCTAAGAATATAACCCTGCTGTTACTAAAGTGTAACAAGCCCAATCATGGAGGCTTTTGGAATTTATCTTGTGAAATTAATCTCACAATATATTTATTGTAAACAATGTTTCTAAATGCATTAATTAGCATGCTGTGTTTACAGAATAAAGAGCAAAATATGAGCAACGATATAAAGTATAAGTTGATGGTTGCTGGGTAACTCCACTCATGTTAAGGGTCTGATCAGAGTCCAGAGAAATACACATTAATATCTGATTCCCAATAAGTAAAAAAAAAAAATTCATTAGACTTGGTTTCCTAGTTTAAGACATTTCTTTTCCCATCCAGGAAGCTTTTTCAGTTCAAAATGTCAGAAATAGCGTTGAGTTTGAGGCTTTACACTGCAAAAATGATCTCGAAATAGGTCAACATTTCTTAAATTAAGTGTATTTACTGTTAATTTGAGAAGATAAATAAGATGATTTGCGAATGGAATGAGTATTTCTACTTTTAAAGTAAGATAATTAGATAATATGTGCTTTAAATAAGACAAAGCAGTTGTGTTTTCTAATTTTAAATTTAAATTTTTGTATTCCATTGGCAAAGTTTACTAATGGGACACGAAGTTTAACTTACCTCCTCAATTCAAGAAAAAAAATGTACTTACTTGAAGAAATAATTACTTATTAGGATTTAAATTTTCTGCAGTGCATCCAGTAGCCCAACAAAGCCTTGTTTTTGTTTAGAAAACATGCAAATTAAAACGGATAAACGGGTCCCCCCCTTTGGAATGGGGGTCGTTTGGCCATTTAGCTTCTTTGTTAGCCTGCAATGCCCCATACCTGTCTATGTCTCTGAACGGGGGGTCGTTATAGGTAACTGTTGGCCTGGCTGAATAGGTGAGGACTTCTGCTGTCCTGTAAAGAGGTTGGGGCTGCGATGATAGCTGGAAGGAATTAACTCTTTTGCTGCATTGTAGGTTTTTTAAAGGTGAAATCTGTTTTAGTTTGTTTTTTCTTTCTTAACATAGATGGCTTCCTTCACGTCCCTCTTAAACCACCTATCTTATTCCAATATGTGAACATTATTATCTGATGGTTTCCCTGAGAGTCTTTCTTAGGGCAAGAAGCAAACCGTTTTAAGATTTACTGCACTGGTTTCTGAAAATAAAAATAACCTATTACCTAATTCTAAATTAGAGAAGGCAGAAAAAGATTTTACATGTATCACCCAACTCAGGGAAAATTTAAACTCACTTTTGATTTGGCCCTAAGGATGGGAGAACCCTAAAGAGATTTTTTAAAACATTCTTGAACTGTAAACACTTTCTTTCTTTCTTTCTTTCTTTCTTTCTTTCTTTCTTTCTTTCTTTCTTTCTTTCTTTCTTTCTTTCTTTCTTTCTTTCTTTCTTTTGAAATGTTTTTTTTTTTTTTATTTAAATTCTGATGAAGGGACTGTTTTTTTTATCCATTTTTATATTTTTAATTAGGTCTATTATTTAAATATAGAATTTTTTTTGCAAAGAAAAATAAAAGGAGGAATTTGAAGCATAGGCTAATTTGGAAAAAAAAAACTTGTAATTTTAAACTAGTGCAACACTAGTTTAAAATTACTTCATTCTTATATTGGAACAAAAACAAATCATTTCTCATCTTGGGCTTATTATTGAATTTAATTTATTTCATTGTATTTTACTTTATTTTATTTTATTATATTTGACTTTATCTTACTTTATTTTATTTTACTTTACTTTATTTTACTTTATTTCATTTTACTTTATTTCATTTTACTTTACTTTATTTTACTTTATTTCATTTTATTTTATATTACTGTATTTTTCTTTATCTTATCTTATTTTATTTTACTTTATTTTATTCGTGGTTGGTGTATATGGAGGACCAAGGTGTATGGGTGTTTGTAATTTCCGAAGGAAAGCCAAATCGTTAGTGTTTAGTTTCCAGGGGACAGTATTCCAGGGTGCACACACATCCTGCTGGAGCTGCCGAGCGTCAGCGAAGAATAACACCTAAAGAAGAAGGCAGCTTGGCGAGTTTAGAAGAAGTTATGTCCGGCTGTCCGGTGGACAGGGAGAAACATTTTCTAAGGATGGACGTTATTCTTCTGCTTCCGGAACAGGAGTGGTAGAGAATGTCTACGACCCGGCGCTGCTGACACATCTACGACGAAGGGTTGGATTCTCCCTGTAGCTAGCAGCAGCTACCTGGCTAGGAGGCTAAAGTAAGATGGCTAGCTGTAAGCTGTAGGCCTTGGTGGAAAAACCACCGTTTACCTGTGACTGGAGTCTATTGGAGCCTAAGTGGTGGATTGTTCCACCTTGGCTTGATAATAGGATTTTTTTATCGAGGAAACCACCGGAGTGGTTCTCCCTGAGGCAGCAGGCAGAGGGCTGTGAGGGTTTGTTACTGTTAGCCCAGCTGAGCAGGCAGCTGTCATAACACCAGACAGACTCTTATAAACATGGCTTACTCAATAACTCACTGAATTAGACTTGCGCTTTATCATTTTAATAACACTGCGCTTCTTTCATTCATCTTCATCTCATTTAGCCAGATCGTTTTGTTAGGCTTTTTTAAAAAAAACAAAGTTACCAACTTTGTCTCTAATGTAGTAATATCTGTTTTTAGCAAGTTACTAGCTTATTTGAGCTAGTAATGTCTCAAGCGTTGCCACCATCTGACATGCTGGAAACACCACCTGGGTATCCGTTTGAAGAAATCAACTATGAGGACATTGAAGTTGAAGAGGTAGGATCTGGATTTGAACTAATGTGGTGATTGCTCTGATCCTGATGGTGATGAGGTTGTTCATTTCCGGTGTAGGTGGTGGGGAGAGGAGCCTTTGGAGTGGTCTGCAAAGCCAAGTGGAAAGGCAATGATGTTGCCATCAAGACCATCGAGAGCGAATCAGAGAGAAAAGCTTTTATAGTTGAGGTACTGTGGACCTTTGCTGCACTCATGGCATGTACACTTCATACATTACCAACATGTACATTTATTTGTCAACTGATATAAAGTAGTCTTGTATACAAAACAATAAATGTATATTATTTTATACAGAGAGAGTGTTTCTTCTGCTAAACTATATGTGAGCAATCAGGTCAGCCTCCATGGGGTCATCTGGTTTTCCATCTCTGACTCTTTATCTGAATAATGTTAGACCACTGAAGCATCTATTATCTGTAAAAAGGTTAAGAAATTTTTTCAAGTCCCCAGGGACATGGAGCTGAAATGTCTGAAAGGGTTTGAAAAGGTTCATGAAGCGTTGAACTGTTAGAGTTAAGTGCTTCAACAATCCCCACAGTTTAGGAAGCTTCACAGTGCAGAACTCAGGGTTCCAGCAGGTCCTTAAAAAGTCTTCAAAAGCATTGAATTGTTCAAAATAAAACTAAGGCCTTAATTGGTATTAAAATGTCTTAAATCAGTCTTTCGTAGGTCTTAATTTTTAAAACATCATAAATAGGATTATTTTCATTATGATTTATTTTTGTAATCTAAATAAAACATTAAAATTGACCTTTTTTTTTTTTTCATTTAAAAAAAATAATGGCTCGCCATTATTGGTTCTGTCCCGATAGCGGAACCAATAAAAGCGTTGTTGCGGCCGGGACATTTGGGAGATGCACCATTAACTTTTTGTCTGGAAAATATGAGCAAGTGTAAATGTAATGAAAATTGGCCTCCCTTGTCTCTGCAACGCCTCCACTTATCACCAAATCAAACATACTAAGAAAACGATGCAAAGAAAAATAGCTGCAAAAAAGACTTAGCACTGGTTATGTTGGGGCTTTAAAACTGATTGTTTTGTTCCCTGCTAAAACAAAGTTTGTGAATTCAGTTAAATATTTGTTAAAATATATCTGTCATTTGTGTGTTTTTAGCTTTCTTCCTGTATGGTAAGCTTTTCACAATTTGAAACATTAGTGCAGTGGTTTATGTTAAAATAAACCTTTGGGTTAAGTTGTTGCAAGCAGGTTTTTCTTGTGTTTCTTGTGAATGTGGTCTTAAATTTTCATTTCAATTGGCATTAAAAAGTCTTAAAAAGTCTTGAATTTAACTTGCGTTATGCTGTAGGAACCCTGGAACTACAGTTAGTAAATAATCTGTGATTTTCTGCAATTGATTTTCTTGTTTTTTTTTCCTTTGAAATAGTTAATAATTGGTGTGTATAATGCGCTCTTCTGTACGTTTTTTTTTTTTTGTTGGGTTTAAAATGTCTTAGAAGAGAAAAATCAGCTTCACAGTTTTTCTGCCATTTTAGTGAAATAAGCTCAAGCAGAAAGTGAAAGTTCTTGTGCAAATTGGGCAATGAACCATCAACCTCGGGAGTGAAAGCCAATGTCTTAAAGCTGACATCACTAGCAGTGGTGGCTTTTCACTAGAAAGCAATACAACTTAACACTGATGTGGCATCTGTAACCAGCGGCTCGCTCAGATTCTGATCATCACATTGTTTAATCTAACCTAACTAGTTTTGACCAACTAGATTGGTTGGAAAAACAACCAATCTATTATTGGAATATATCCAAACTCTATCCAACTGACAGCAACTCTCCTACAAACTCCCACATCTGGACTGAATACTGAGGCTGTTTAAATGTCTGAAGCACTTCCTGAAACGCTCATGTCACGGTAGAGAGGCTTCGAACGTCATCTATTTTGGCTCCTATGCTAAATAAATCGACCCTCGACACACGCTTCGGGGAAAATGCCCAATCCGTTAGTCGACACACGCCGCGAAGCCTCGGCTCATCTCATATCATCACTAACTGAAAGGTTAAGTTCACGTCTACAGCTGACATCAGGCTACAGTTGGATTTTCTAATCGTTGTGATGCTTCTAGTTCATCGAAGGAATACAAACAGTTGTTGCTCCATTCCTGATTTCTATTTGTTTTATGTTTCTCACATTTAAGTATTTCAGGGCACACAACAAAAGAAAATTATAATATGAGTGAAAGACAAATGCAAGAAAACAGAAATTTGAGTTTTTAAATTAAGGATTTTATTATTAATGTGGGAAAAAAAATCCAAAACTAGGTGGTCCTGTGTGAAAGTGATTCTGTACTCTTTTGCTTTTACAGCGTCTTACTCTGTAAGACGTTGTAAAAGCAAAAGAGAATCACCAACATCTCTGATTCTGAGATGTTGGTGAATAAAACAAGCAGAGGCTTTAATAACTGTGCTTTAAGCTGCATTTCTTATTGGTGTGGAGGAAGTGAGACACTGAGGAGGAAATGGAAAACATTTAAGATAAAAAATGTTATCATCTGTCAATCTGCTCTATCCAGAAGTGGAGAATTTTTTTTTCTTTCGGTTAAATTTAGTAAAAAAAAGCTCCTTTAAGGAACTTTTTGCTATCTGATTATTAATCGAATTAATTGTTAGTTGCAGCACCTCTATGGATACAAGAAAAAAAAAACTCCAATATCAGCCAGTGTTTTGTCAGACCAGCAGATCCACAGTCAATACCCGTTTATCTCTTTAGTTATGTATGAAAAATAAACTTTAAGCTACTCAACAGGCGTGTATCCCTTTAGTTATTTACAAAAAAACAATTTAATGACTTACTTTTTGGTGTTTTTTGAAGCATATGACAATCTGATCTTAAATAGTTTTCTCTGTACATGACTAAAGGGAAACACGCCCATTGAGGTAGTTTAAAGTCAATTTATCAAGGGATAAACGCAAATCTGACGTGTTGCAATGCGTATTGACTATAGGTATGCTGGTCTGACAGAATACCAGCCTGAGGTATCGCTGGCTCTCTAACTCTGGCCCCTGGCCTACCTCAAGGATCACATCACACAACATGTGAGGACCGCCCTTCACTTCTTGTCTAATGACCCCCATTCGATTGACCCGATTTAGATTTTTACCCCCAGTTCTGATTGCTAAAATAGATCCAGCAGCCCTTAACTTTAGCCTCTATAGAAATCTTCAGATCAGATCTCCTCTCATCATTATTGTATCTATGCTTCTTTTTCTATGTCTGCTTCTGTCTCCTTGAACCCCAGTGGGCCTCAGCAGATGGCCGCTCACACTGAGCCTGGTTCTGCTGGAGGTTTCTTCCTATTAAAAGGGAGTTTTTCCTCTCCACTGTCGCTACAAGCATGCTTAGTGTGAGGGATTGCTGAAGAGTCAATGAGTCGATGCAATCAACTGGTTTTCCTTAGATAGAAAACTTTGAATCAATCTGACTGCATGATCTGGTGAACTATAAAGTGCCTTGACATGACATGATGTGAATTGGTGCTATAGATATAAACTGAATAGAATTGAATCCTTAGCGGACGCTCGTTAACCTTTGCTGCTTTTTGCTCAGCAGCATCTTATATCATATTCTGTTGTACTTCCTGTTTTTCTGCTAGTCAAGCACTTTAGAAATCATGCCTGTGTGATGGCAGCAACTTTCACTAGCAGCTCTTTTATCAGTTGACCTCATCCACACCACAGAGCAGCCAGAGAAAGGCCGGCTTTCTCTCTCATCCTCTCCTTATTTCCCCTGTCAGTCGTTAAAATGTGTTCGCTGTGTGACCAGAGGGTCTGACCTCTTCCGTTTCTTCCTCCTCTTCAGCTCAGACAGCTTTCACGCGTGAACCACCCCAATATTGTGAAGCTGTATGGCTCCTGTAAAAGTCCGGTGAGTTGAATAATGTATCAGGACGCACTTTTCAGTTTTCTGTCAGGCTTATGGAAAGTTTCTTCTCTCCTTTAGGTCTGCCTCGTCATGGAGTATGCAGAAGGTGGATCATTATACAATGGTGAGTCCACATGCGGTTCTACAGAAGCTCTAAAGGCGTCTGTTGAACAGCCCTTTAACTGGATGCATGATCAGCACAGCCACCTGCAGTGTTTGTAGAACTGTTACTTGTTGCAGATATTTAAATGCACCCTGGAAAGATGTGAGACTAGGGCTGGGCGATAATTCGATAACGATATATATCGATCGATAGACGTGTGGCGCAATAGAAAAAAATAGGCTCGAAAAAAGTTGGATAAAGAAACGCAGTTTTCCTTCCTTCTCATTGTAGCCTAGCATGTAGGTTTATGCTAGTCACTACTTCCTCCCAACCAATCACAATCGCGGACCCAGGCACGCCGTCACCAAGCCCCGCCCTCTCAAACCACAACACAGAGCACATGCAGATGTCGCTGCAAGGAGAGGCGGAGGAAATTGTTCCAAAGAAGGGTTTTTGTAGTTCGGCAGTCTGGCAGTATTTCGGTTATGGCAAGTCGGACAAAAAACAAACCACAGTCATCTGTAAAATGTGTCGGGAACCAGTGAAAACCAAGTCTGATAACACAACCAACTTTTTTTTTTTTTTATCATCTCAGCCGCTCACACCCGCAGGAGTACGAGCTGTGTAGGCCCCGCCGCGGCTCTCCTCCGAGGAATCTTCGGGAAAATATATATATATATATATATTCAGTTCTGGGCAGTTTCCCACGTAGTTCTAACAATTGAGAGAAAAATGCTGAGGGGCCAGAAACTTCAAAGTAAAAACTCAGGTTAAAGCAGGAAACTAAGCTGAACCAGGTTTATTTGTTATATTTATTTTGGTCACTTTAGTTTTTCCTTTGTCAGTATTTAATAACATAACTCAGGTCTTTTAAGTTATTTTTCTTTAAAACAATTCTGTTATGGTTAAAAAAGTTGGTTAAATAAATATTTAATTGGAAGTCTGTGTTTGTGTTCTTTATTAAAATTAAATCATTCAGCAATATCATAAAAAGTCCAGGCAGAGCTGCACATAAAATATGGTTTCAAATCTTTTCAATAATTATCGATATCGATCAATATGCATTTTTTTTATCGATAAGCTTTTTTTCTATATCGCCCAGCCCTATGTGAGACAAAAGAAAGTCTGAGGATCTGCTTTTGTCCTCCTGTATGTGTGTGTTAGATCTGAGTCAATAAAGCTCCTGTCACACTGTGCTGATTTATCCAGCGTCTGCCTGACGTCCCAGAATCTCCTAAAACACTGCCATACGCTGAACTTTCTATGGATTTTTTTCTATTTTGGGCATATACATAGAGTATTCATAATGAGTCCAGAACTTCTGTCCAACAACAGCCTAACTTCTGCATAACGCACGGCAGTGCAATGCCCAGGAAATGATGCACAAGCATTACGAAGCATCATGTAAAGCTGCTAAGCTCAGGTGCATTGATGCTTCCCTCAGGAGGCGCCTGGCCTGCATAAAAATATGTCTTTTATCGCGGTATTAACCTAGCTGCTGTTTACCGCCCGCAAAAAAAAAAGACTAAAAAATAAGAATAAAGAAATAAGGCTAGGAAGTTTGTTGGTGGTGGGCGTGAACGCAGGGAGGATCCATCCACCCTATGATGGGGATGAAGTCTGGAGGAGAACTGACGGTTTCCTCCTGTGAACCCCCTTTATACCAAAACGCTGCCAATACGCCATTATACAGTAGCTGGAAGTTAGAAACACGTTGAGCGCTCGTCTGGAACACGTCAGATACCTTGATATGCTTGGAGAGAAGTTCTGGATAAGTTACGCAGAAGTTACTCAGAGGTTTAGGACTGATGAGGAACTTAAGGCCTGGTTCTCCTCCCGCAGCAGCTTGTCTCAGATATTTCTGATTTATGCTCAATATTGATGTGTAATCTGCGCTATGTTATTCCACGCCACAACGCCAGAGGGCCAATCAGGAACTAGCTGTCGTTCTAGATACGGCCGAGGCGGTGAGGAAGTGGAGGCAGGTTTGTGCAACGGAGGGACATGAGGGTTAAAAATAGCGTGGAAAAAGGGTCCTAACGTCGCTCTTCTAGCTAGTCCAACATCACGAGTCATTTTCCACAATGGCGGTCATACAACCAAAACAAGCGAGTAGAGCGGATGTAGATTTGACCAATCAGAGGCCTCCTGTCTGCGGCCACCTACAATATGGGAGAGGTGCAGCACAGTGTCTGTGGAGGGGGTGGGAACGTGTCTGCGTTCACCGCGACACACATGCAGACGACCTGGCAAAGGATAAATCAGCCTGTTCACTGAACATACACTATATTGCCAAAAGTATTTGCTCACCCATCCAAATTATTGGAATCAGGTGTTCCAATCACTTCCATGGCCACAGGTGTATAAATTCAAGCACCTAGGCATGCAGACTGTTTTTACAAACATTTGTGAAAGAATGGGTCGCTCTCAGGAGCTCAGTGAATTCCAGCGTGGAACTGTGATAGGATGCCACCTGTGCAACAAATCCAGTCGTGAAATTTCCTCGCTCCTAAATATTCCACAGTCAACTGTCAGCTGTATTATAAGAAAATGGAAGTGTTTGGGAACGACAGCAACTCAGCCACGAAGTGGTAGGCCACGTAAACTGACGGAGCGGGGTCAGCGGATGCTGAAGCGCATAGTGCGAAGAGGTCGCCAACTTTCTGCAGAGTCAATCACTACAGACCTCCAAACTTCATGTGGCCTTCAGATTAGCTCAAGAACAGTGCGCAGAGAGCTTCATGGAATGGGTTTCCATGGTCGAGCAGCTGCATCCAAGCCATACATAACCAAGTGCAATGCAAAGCGTCGGATGCGGTGGTGTAAAGCACGCCGCCACTGGACTCTAGAGCAGTGGAGACGCGTTCTCTGGAGTGACGAATCGCGCTTCTCCATCTGGCAATCTGATGGACGGGTCTGGGTTTGGCGGTTGCCAGGAGAACGGTACTTGTCTGACTGCATTGTGCCAAGTGTAAAGTTTGGTGGAGGGGGGATTATGGTGTGGGGTTGTTTTTCAGGAGCTGGGCTTGGCCCCTTAGTTCCAGTGAAAGGAACTCTGAATGCTTCAGCATACCAAGACATTTTGGACAATTCCATGCTCCCAACTTTGTGGGAACAGTTTGGAGCTGGCCCCTTCCTCTTCCAACATGACTGTGCACCAGTGCACAAAGCAAGGTCCATAAAGACATGGATGACAGAGTCTGGTGTGGATGAACTTGACTGGCCTGCACAGAGTCCTGACCTCAACCCGATAGAACACCTTTGGGATGAATTAGAGCGGAGACTGAGAGCCAGGCCTTCTCGTCCAACATCAGTGTGCGACCTCACAAATGCGCTTCTGGAAGAATGGTCAAAAATTCCCATAAACACACTCCTAAACCTTGTGGACAGCCTTCCCAGAAGAGTTGAAGCTGTTCTAGCTGCAAAGGGTGGACCGACGTCATATTGAACCCTATGGATTAGGAACGGGATGTCACTTAAGCTCATATGTGAGTCAAGGCAGGTGAGCAAATACTTTTGGCAATATAGTGTATGTCAACCATCAGATAACTGACTTGGAACTAATGGCCCACAGATGGCAGACGCTGGCATGCGGCGTATGCTCATACTTGACGTATGTGGACGTGTTTCAGCGTACCCATGACTTATCCAACCTATGTCAGATTTTTCGTACGTCAGGCAGACGCTGGTCTAAATCGTCACGGTGTGACAGCAGCTGAATGAACTGAATAAAGTTTATATTAAACCCTGACTACTGGATGTTGGCTTGAACCTTGGGTGAATGGAAATGTGACTCTCTGTCTCAAGGAAATTAATACCATGATATCCTCTGGGTTATTGGATAGAAATATGTTAGAATTTGGTCCTTTTACAAGAAACAAATATGTTCATTGCATAAAATCT
Organism: Cyprinodon diabolis; assembly: GCA_030533445.1. NCBI lineage: Eukaryota > Metazoa > Chordata > Actinopteri > Cyprinodontiformes > Cyprinodontidae > Cyprinodon > Cyprinodon diabolis. Next base: position 38,914,129 of record CM060076.1, read on the forward strand.
TTATTTAAAATAATAATGTTTGCATGCTGCCTTGTTTTCCTGATGTTTCCGCATTTTTCTATTAAAGAGTCTGGATCCCTGTTGGTCTCAGGCTGGTGCTTCGGCCCCCACTCTCCCCTCCTCTAAACACGGGCGTACACTGTTCAATTTTATACCCTTTTTTGGGTCGATTCTTCAGTTGTGCGAGAATTTTTCGGTGGGGCCGACTTTCACCCTGATGGTGCGTGGTGTAGTGAACAGGGGGTAACGGGGGGCGATCAGCCTCTAGCGACCACCTCCCCATCAGGAATTGTAAGGTTGGGAGAAAATCAAACCTGTTTGAAATTCAGTCGGCCGTCATAAGGTGGTCGTAGGCAAATCTCTCAGTGTGCAAACAAGGATTCTTCTTCCTCTCAGTTGTAAACACAGAAGCATGGCGGGGGTGCAATGAGTGAAATGGAGTTCTTTCTGTTAGATTAGATTAGATTAAACTTTATTGTCATTACACAAGTACAGGTACAAGGCAACGAAATACAGTTTAGGTCTAACCAGAAGTGCAATAGCAGCAAGTGCAGGATAAATAATGGTTCCATAAGTACAGGACATGGGTTCTACTGAATGAGTATAGAGATGAGTACCATTATAAACAGAATTTCACTAATAGATTTGTCCCATGAATATATATAGATAACTAGTGTTGTGAACTAAATTTACAGCTGGATATATACCGAATATAATATACAGGTGGATATTACTATAAATAGGCTTTTTACAGATTTTTTTTTTTTTTTACAGATATGTAAACTGACAGACCGTAGTAGCCACGTTTGCTCAGCCATGTCTTTGTCCAAATACGTCGTCGCCTTTTCTTTTTAGGGCTTTCAGCACAAAATTGCTCAAATATCCAAGGCAGCGCATTTCTCTCTAGTGAGCTTCATGTTCCTCTTCTACTCGTTTGGCTTCTGGATAGACGAGTCCCAGTAGCATCTCACTGCAGAGCTGAGTCCCACCTGGTTTTAGATGTACAGTGGGAGCAGGTAGATCGCATCAGAGCGTCGGGTCGCACAGTGTGAGAACAAACACTGTGAACTGTGAACTTCTAAACCCTGAAGTTTCATCGTACAGTGTGAGCTGTAGCTGCGTGCGATGATTGAAAACATTGCACAGTATACGCCCGGCTTTAAAGATGAGCTCTAACTGTAGCTAGTGAAGCGTTATTACAGTGATATGAGCTCTAATTGGTTTCCATTCAACAATCTCTCCTTCTCTGAAGTCACTGATCCTCTGTTATGGAGGCAGAACATTGATGTTTTTGGTTCTTCCGCACCAAGGTTCTCGGTTTGGTCTTTTCTCCCATCTGAAGCAGCCGCAGCGAGGAGACGCTCGGCCTCGTGTGTTCGGTCCTTTGTTGGTTCCACATGTTTGCCACTGCACTGGACACCTACCCAACCCAATTTGCTGCCTGGTTGTGGTTTTGTTGTCCATTGTGTTGGTTTGTGACTGTGTTCTCTTGTTCACAGTGCTGCATGGTGCCGAACCCCTCCCCTATTACACTGCTTCCCATGCCATGAGCTGGTGTTTTCAGTGTGCCCAGGGCGTGGCCTATCTCCATGGCATGAAACCAAAGGCTCTCATTCACAGGGACCTCAAACCACCTAAGTATGCTCCTTCTCCTCACTACACACTTTCTCACTTTTCACCATCACAGGGGGGCAGCGATGCGCCCTGAGGGCCCCGCCTGCATAAAAAGATGTCTTTGATCAGGGTATTAACCTAGCTGTTGTTTATCATCTGCCAAAAGTAAGAAGAATAAATACAAATATTAAAAGAAAGAAGGTTTTTGTTGGCAGCAGACTGAGCGTCATGTCTGCTAGGAAGTTTGTTAGCGGAGGGCGTGAACAGCATACGCTGGAATATGACGCTGGATTTTGCTAAATTTTTTTCACTGTATGTTGATGTTTTTCAGCATGTTTCTACATGCTTGTGACTTATACAAAACGTACCCATAACTTATCCAACTGTTTAAGGAAAAATCTGTTTCCACTTTGAAACTTTCTCTCTCCGGTTCTTTTTCCTGAAAAGAGATCACTCAGGACAAACTTTTTAAATTACACTTCATAATGTTTATGGATTAAATAACCAGGAGACATGACAACAGGTTCTGATAGAAATTATAATCTTGCTCAGATCAGAGAAGTTAGAGTTATGCTGCGTTCACACCGAACGCAGCAAAAGCAGCTGGTTTACATGCATAGTCAATGTTTGACGCCCGTCAAGGCGCAGCAAAATGTCCCGCGGCACGTTTTGAGCAGCAGGCGCAGCGCATCGGGAGCGTTTAAGCATCTGACGCGCACTGCTGCTTGAGATGGAAAAATTTAACTTTTGCTGCTGAACGCGCCGCATCAACCAATCAGAGACGCTGATCTGGGAGCTGCCAGGGAGACAGACACATCACTGATGATACAGAGCGCTATGATCTCTCCTCTAAAACTGTTTAACGCCTAAATTAACTTCAAATGCTGAAACCTGCCGGCAAAACATGTTCGCTTTTATTATCCTGGTGCCTGCAACCGCTTTATTTAGATAAACTACTATTAGATAAACTGCTGGAGGAAACATTAGTTCTAACACGCAACAGGCAGCTGTTATTAGGGTGTAATAAACTCACACATCATCAGTTATAATTATCCTAACCCCACGTATTCCAGTGTTTTTGCCTGTTTTCTGGTACATCAGACATATGCTGGTCTAAATCGTCAAGATGTGACATGGCCCATACCTGATTCTCTTCTTTAATGGTTAAAGTTCTCCTTTACCAGCAACAGTGCTGTAGTGCTGCTTGTAGCCTTAGGGGAACTTCAGGTATGGCGCCCCTAGTGGCTAAACTTGCCCAGTGCTGTTTTATAATAGTGTTTTAGTCTGTTTGATAATCCCAAACTGTCAATAATCTTTCCGCGCAGAGAGGGATGCGAGTAAATCATCTGCTTTCCTCTAATATTAACTCTGCCTGATATTAAAAAAGGCTCCGTTTAGGATCTAATATTAGCCTAATGAGTGTTCTTATGAAGGAAGAAATAAGCTAATGAGAAAGGATTGTTTATGTCTATAAGAGAATGTTTTAAAACATTTCACCGTTTCTTTCCTTATTACCTGTATCCTGTGTTCAGTCTGCTCCTGGTGGCAGGTGGGACGGTGCTGAAGATATGCGACTTTGGAACAGCTTGTGATATACAGACCCACATGACCAACAACAAAGGAAGCGCAGCCTGGATGGCCCCTGAGGTATTTGAAGGCAAGTAGAAGTGGCGTTCCTGCTGCTTTCCTCCATTTATTTCAACAAAATGCTTCCAGATTTGTTTGCTTTTTTAATGTATTTATTTCTCTCTGAATCCCCTCCAACCTGTTCCAGGCATTTATTTGTTTTCTTTCTTACACCTAACTTCACTCCGGCACTTTTCACTTAAATTGCATGTTGGCGCTGCGAGCATGGATGCATTAATCGTTGCTTCCTCCTCAGCCGTCGTGATCCTCTGCTTTATTGATGGTAGTAGCTAAAGCAAGGCGAGAAGATGGATGGTTTGATACTTTTGCCTTTATTTCCCCAGGGACACTACAGTGTGGAATTTGTGTTCTCGTTCAGCCAGGGGCTTAATGTATCGCTAAATGATGAGACATGTTCCTGGCGAGAGGGTCAGGAGAAAAGATGAAATAACATCTGGTCATTATCTTGTTTTTGGAGGCGAGATCCGCGTCTCGAATGCAATTAAACAACGTACTCCTGGCCTTTGCGTGAACCCCTCGCAACTAATTTGCATGGGCGTGAAGAGCAATCAAAAGCACCGACACAGCAGGTTTAAAATAGGTTTGTGAAGCACTCTTTTATTCTTCAACAGAGGCCTTGTAATTAAGCAACACACGAGCTGTTCATCAGTGAAAACATTTGCATGTCTTCATCCTTCGCCCTCCTGAAAGCGCAGAGGAGCTGGAAAACTGCTCTTCTGCTGCTCTGCTTTTCTTGGGCACATCTTTCTCTCTCATCTCCAAACTGGCCACAGAGAATTAGTTTCATCAGTCATCACTATGAGTGTGAGCGTCTGCTCTGTTTGAAAATGTTCTGTGGATCCCCTCTGTGTTTGCAGGCAGCAATTATAGCGAGAAGTGTGATGTTTTCAGCTGGGGGATCATTCTCTGGGAAGTCATCACTCGCAGGAAGCCCTTTGATGAAATCGGTGGACCGGCTTTCCGGATCATGTGGGCCGTTCACAACGGTGAGTCACACTGTGGGGGCGGGGGATAAGGAGCACACTCTGAGCCATACTCCTTATCGTTACTGCGTTTCTGAGGAACGCCCGAGTACCAGCCTCTAGTAGTGATGTTATGAGATGAGCCAAGGCTTCCAGGCGTGTGTCGGCTAAAGGGCAGCATAGATTTCTTCAACTGCAAACATCAAATGTCGCTTGGTTCTGGTCGTGAACCAGTTTTGCTGGTATGCCTGTGCATGGTCAGTCTGGAATTTCCAGGGACGTACAGCAGTTTCCAGCCAAACCGCAAGGTGGAGCCTATTAGAGAATTCGCAAGAACTTCACATATTTATCTCTCAGTTCTTCCACCTTTGTTAACACTCCTTTGGATCCCGCTCAAGCATCTGGCTGCTCTCCCTCCAGGAGTTGGCAGAGACCATGGCATCTTTATATAATTTTGTCTGAGGCATCTTACAAGTGGTCGTACTTCGGAACCTCCTCGATTAACCTTTCATTGTAGTTGTCCAATTTAGTTGTTCCCCGCTTTTTTTTAAATGGCGTGCCTCGGCACCGAATCAAGAAGGACGACCATACAGACAGCCAGAAAGGCATACTAAGGACCAATCACAGCTGCTTTTGGTCTGCGCACTTCCACTTGAGGTCTGCGCGGGTTTGCGACCATCTGACGTGTAGTCAGGAATTTTTTGAGGTGCGCAACAACGGTTGCAGTACCTCTGCACGGGAGGCGTGGTCACGCACAGAGATAGATTTGACGGTTGCAGAGGCATATATATGTGCATATATATATATGTGCATATATATGTGCACATATATATATATATATATATATATATATATATATATATGCACATATATATATATATATATATATATGCACATATATATATATATATATATATGCACATATATATATATATATATATATATATGCACATATATATATATATATATATATATATATATGCACATATATATATATATATATATATATATGCACATATATATATATATATATATATATGCACATATATATATATATATATATATATATGCACATATATATATATATGCGCATATATATATATATATGCACATATATATATATATATGCGCATATATATATATATGCGCATATATATATATATATATGCGCATGTATATATATATGTGCATATATATGTGCAGAAGTCTAATCTGCCCTTAAGCCGAGACACGCCTCGATATATATATGCACATATATATATATATATATATATATATATATATATATGTATATGTATATATGCATATGTATATGTATATATGCATATGTATATGTATATATATATATATATATATATATATATATATATATATATATATATATATATATGCATATGTATATATATATATATGCATATGTATATATATATATGCATATGTATATATATATATATGCATATGTATATATATATATGCATATGTGTATATATATATATATGCATGTGTGTATATATATATATATGCATATGTGTATATATATATATATATGCATATGTGTATATATATATATATGCATATGTATATATGTATATGCATATGTATATATATATATATGCATATGTATATGCATATGTATATATATGCATATATGTATATATATGCATATATATATATATACATATATACACAATAGAAAAAAATAGGCTCGATAAAAGTTGGATAAAGAAACGCAGTTTTCCTTCCTTCTCATTGTAGCCTAGCATGTAGGTTTATGCTAGTCACTACTTCCTCCCAACCAATCACAATCGCGGACCCAGGCACGCCGTCACAAAGCGCCGCCCTCTCAAACCACAACACAGAGCACATGCAGATGTCGCAGCAAGGAGAGGCGGAGGAAATTGATCCAAAGAAGGGTTTTTGTAGTTCGGCAGTCTGGCAGTATTTCGGTTATGGCAAGTCGGACAAAAAACAAACCACAGTCATCTGTAAAATGTGTCGGGAACCAGTGAAAACCAAGTCTGATAACACAACCAACTTTTTTTTTTATCATCTCAGCCGCTCACACCCGCAGGAGTACGAGCTGTGTAGGCCCCGCCGCGGCTCTCCTCCGAGGAATCTTCGGGAAAATATATATATATATATATATTCAGTTCTGGGCAGTTTCCCACGTAGTTCTAACAATTGAGAGAAAAATGCTGAGGGGCCAGAAACTTCAAAGTAATAACTCAGGTTAAAGCAGGAAACTAAGCTGAACCAGGTTTATTTGTTATATTTATTTTGGTCACTTTAGTTTATTCTTTGTCAGTATTTAATAACATAACTCAGGTCTTTTAAGTTATTTTTCTTTAAAACAATTCTGTTATGGTTAAAAAAGTTGGTTAAATAAATATTTAATTGGAAGTCTGTGTTTGTGTTCTTTATTAAAATTAAATCATTCAGCAATATCATAAAAAGTCCAGGCAGAGCTGCACATAAAATATGGTTTCAAATCTTTTCAATAATTATCGATATCGACAAAATGCATTTTTTTTTATCGATAAGCTTTTTTTGTATATCGCCCAGCCCTAATATATATGTATGTGTATATATTTATATATATACACATACATATATGTGTATGTATATATATATATATATATATATTTTATTTTTTATTTTTTCTTTTATTACCGTATTTTCACGACCATAAGGCGCACCGTACTAAAAGGCGCAGTCTCAGTGATGTGTGCCATTTCTGTATTTAACACACACATAAGGTGCACCGGACTATAGGGCGCGTTTTTTATATACAGGTACATGTCCTCTACTACGTTTAAATACCTCTACTGCGTATTTAAAAATACAGCGGGAGCAAAACTGAGTATGACTGTGCTTTATTCATGTATTTATTACAAAGTATTAATCAAACCTGGGAGCTGGCCGTGAGACAGACACATCGCTGATGACAGAGCTGTGATCACTCATAAATTAACTTAAAATCCTGAAACCTGCCGACGGAATATGTTCGCTTTTATTACCGGTATCCTGGTGCCTGCAGTTTAAATTATTTAGATGAAAAACACCTGCCAGCCGCCGCGGTGATCCTGGAGGCTGCCCGGCCTAGAGGCTGCTGTTGAAGGGATTTCTACTGTCGGTATACCGCTGGTATGTGGGGGTCTGAGCGCCTCCGACAGAAACAGATAATCTGGATGAACTGACTGCAATTATTAAGTTTTCAGGTGGACTTTCTCACTTAAAAACATATTAAAACTACTTTATTCCCACTGATCACAGCAAATATAGCTGCAAGATTTAGATTATTTAGATGAAAAAACACCTGCCAGCCGCCGCGGTGAACCCGGAGGCAGCTGTTGAATTAAGTTTTCAGGTAGAAAAATAGAGCGGCTCCTCAGAAATAATGCCGGCTTTTGTGAAAGCTCAAACAACAGAGCCAGCAGACACGTTAGTCCAAGCATCTACAATCCATCCGCAAATGGTGGCGTAACTTGCCCGGCGCTGCCTTCCACTTTTCATTAAACTGTTGTCTCCGTCTGTCATCCATCGCTCCCACGCCACTCGCAGCCTTACTTTGAACGGCCGGTTCACACCGATGTCGAGCGGTTGAAGTTCCTTTGTCAGACCTCCCGGGATAACAGCGTTCATTTGATTCACCTTTTTTTTCACATCGGCTGTGAGATGGGCACGCACGGAGTCACAGATTAACAGAGATGGTGATACGTGGAAAAAACCACCTGGTCTCCTCACATACACCTGCCTCAGCCACTCTTTCATCATCTCCTCATCCATCCAGCCCTTTTCATTTGCCTTAATATCATATGTCATCAGAGCGATGTGTCTGTCTCGCTGTCAGCTCCCAGATCAGCTTCTCTGATTGGTTGATGTGGCGCTTGCAGCAGCAAAACTTCATTTTTTCCATCTCGAGCTGCAGCAGCGCGTTGGCGGTGCGTCAGATGCTTAAACGCTCCCGACGCGCTGCGCCTGCTGCTCAAACCGCTGCTGCGCCTATAAGCGCGTCAACCATTGACTTTGCATGTAAACACGCTGCTTCAGCTGCACCTGCTGGGTCCGGTTCACACCGATGTCGAGCGGTTGAATAACAGCGAGCACAGCTTAATTTGTTAAACCATGTTTTTCACATCAGCTGTGAGATGGGCACGCATGGAGTCACAGATTAACAGCAATGGTGATGAGTGGAAAAAAACCACCTGGTCTCCTTACATTCAGCCACTCTTTCATCATCTCCTCAATGAGGTGGTCTCAAAAGTCGCAGTTACAACACACATAGGGCGCACCGCACCAAAGGGCGCACCGCACATTTTGAGGGAAAAAAAAGACGTTTATGTGCGCCTTATAGTCGTGAAAATACGGTACCTAAAATCTGTAGTCTAGCGACTTACTGTAAAATTCTTACTGTTGTGTTTTTACGTAGACAGTTTTAAGATCTGTCCAGGGACAACAGATGAAAAATAGCCTTTTGGCTAATTCTGGTGCATTTGAAGGAATGCTTATTAATGTACACTTTCCCTTTCAAATAAATAAATCAATATACATTTATCTGACTGATAATCATTTAATCAAAAAATAATCTACACATTAATCGATTTGCAAAATAATCGTCAGTAGCAGGCCTACTTTAGATATAAAGCATAAAGATCAATAAGAAAACAGTCTAGAATTGGACCGTTATTAAAACAGATAAACCAAAAAAAAAACCCCAGATATACACAATAAAACTGAATAATAAAATGTAGATGCACAGGACATGTTGAATTAGTGGGAATTTAACTTGGTTTTGAAAACCTACTGCTTTATAAGGACATTATTTATTAAGGGACATTAGCTCCATTTACTCTACCCTTTAGAAACCGTGCTGAGATCAGTCAGAGCACGGTAACCAAGGTAACTGTTGAGTGTAAATGGCACTAACAACTGAACTGGACCGTGCCAGACACAACCAAACCGCTCTAAACTGGTACTAGTTCATCAGTAGGGCTCAGCGTGGTTCAGTTCTGGCTCGGTTCTCTGATAACAAAGAGCGTATGAGCAGACCGCCTCATCTCCTTACAGTCAGCCTCTATAATCAGGACATTTCAGACATTAATAAAAATCCCAGCCTCCCTACTGTGCCACACGATTTCCAGTGATGATTCTGCTTAGCAGTGTGATGAACCTCAACGTCTGTGGTTGTTTCCTGCATCTGGAAGCCCTGATTAGACTATTGTTGGTCGTATCCATTTCCCAAAACCCGACTCTGTCAAGTAAATTCACCAAAGGCTGCCTTCTTTTCCTGACTCTCCATAAACTTCCTGAATGTTATGGGCGCCGCCATGTTGGTTTGCTTGTTTCCCTCTAGAGAGCAGTAGTTCGGTAGATCGGCACTTGGAGGCGAGGAACCGTGCTAGCTTGGCATTTAAACGGTCGTAAAGAACCAAGCTCAGCACGGTTAACTGATCCAACCTCAGCACGCATCGGTTCTTATAGGGTAGTGGAAATGGGGCTTATGTTTCACAAGGGTGAGCCCCAGAAGGGAAACAGCTCCTCCCCCCTGACAGGTTTCCTTCTAGCTTACAGAACCAGAGACCGCCATTAGGAACCTACAGAGAAATGGAAAGTTTCCAGACCATTTAGAGTCTCGCAGATGAGCTGCAAGACCTTAAAATCTGCTCAAACCTGACAAGGCAACCAGTAAAGGCTTCCAGAATAATATGCTCCTATTTTCCCATTTTGGATCAAATGTAGCAGCTGCATTCTGAAGCGCTTTCAGAGGAGGCAGGCATTAATCAGCGTGTTGATGAGGACATCTGCTTTTTCAGACGCTAAATCCTGTCTGATTCTGATAACGTGTCTTAGTTGATTATAGGCAGTTCTTGTTACCTCTTTTAAACTTTCTTATTCTAGGGACCGAGGATGTTAACAGTTGGATTTCTCTTTTTTTTTTTTTTTTTCTTATGGTTTAAGCTCATATTTGAACTTACTTATTTATTTATTTTCTGCATTCAGGTACAAGACCGCCACTAATTAAGAATTTGCCTAAACCCATTGAAAGCCTGATGACTCGCTGCTGGTCCAAAGACCCGTCTCAGCGGCCCTCCATGGAGGAGATAGTCAAGATTATGACTCACCTAATGAAGGTAAAACATCTTCTCCCGTTGCTCGGCCATCTGCACCGTCATGAACCTGAGGCAGCCTTCCACCTGCTCAGCAGCTGCAGCGAACAGAAGCTGCTAATTTACCCCTGTGGGTTGTCTGCTTGGTCTTTTCATGGCACAGTCATTTAGAAAGGAACCTTTCTCAGACCAGTGTGGAATGAGCATATGGAGAGGGTTCAATTTCTTCCTAAATTTACTCAGTTAAACAAGAATTTAACTTTTTGAAGTGTTTCGGCTCAGTTGGAGGGATCCATTTCAGCCCAATCATCAGTCTAAGGTTTGACCTTAGAAACCATCAATCCATCCATCCATTGAGTTGCTTCTGTTCCCCTTTACAGGGGAACAGAAGACCTCGCCTATTCAGCCAGGCCAACAATCCCCTCTAATGACCCCCCTTTCAGAGACATAGACAGGTATGGGGTATTACAGGTCGACAAAGAACCCAAACGACCCCCATTCCAAAGGAGTGGACCCGTCCATCCATTTATATTTGCAAGGCTTTGTTGGGCTACTGCATAAAACCTGGAACTCAACGTTATTTCTGACATTTTGAATAGAAAAAGCTTCCTGAATGGAAGAGAAACATCTTCAAACTTGGAAACAAAGTCCAATTCAATTCAATTCAGTTTATTTCTATAGCGCCAAATTCACAACACATGTCATCTCAAGGCACTTTACAGTTCAACCAGATCATACAGTCAAATTGATACAAAGTTTTATATCTAAGGAAAACCAGTTGATGGCATCGACTCATTGACTCTTCAGCAATCCCTCACACTAAGCATGCTTGTAGCGACAGTGGAGAGGAAAAACTCCCTTTTAACAGGAAGAAACCTCCAGCAGAACCAGGCTCAGTGTGAGCGGCCATCTGCCGAGGCCCACTGGGGTTCAAGGAGACAGAAGCAGAGATACAAAAAGCAGCTGTAAAAGGCGGCCCCGTCCAGGAAACACAGCCAGGCAGACGAGCACAGAGCCAGCTCCCATGCCAGAGGACGAAGAGAGCACATCCACCCAGTCACAGGACCACACTGGAAAACAGGCCGATCTCCAACATCTATAAACCAGTGGATTGTTTTTTTTTTTTTTACTTTTTTAGAATGACTATGATTATTATATTGCATTTGCAATATAAACGCAATTTAACAAAAAGCAATTATCAAATTGTGGAGGCACTGATTTTTAATCACACTATATTTAACAAGAGTAAGCCCCTAAATTCCTCCCTCCAGCCCTTTAGGTGGTAATTAAACTCTTGGATTGGGTTTGTTGCCACTCAGAAAGGTAGAGAGAGTAGCAGCAGATCCATGCATGCAGGTAGAAATCAATACTTTTTAACACAATAATAACAGTGAAGTCCTGTAATAATGGACTCTGGGTAAGCAAGCTCTGAAAAACTAAAAGTTTGAGGTGAAACATCTACAAGCCCGGGGTTTGTACAAATAAAATCAAATAAAATCGCAGAATTATTGCAGATTTTTGGCAAAAACATTCAGCCCTAGTAGAAACATGTATATTTTAGTGTTTAAATGTATGTTGTAAAGAGCATATAAAAAAGCATGTGACAGCTGCACCAAACCATTAATCTTGTGAGCTAGATTGAGAGGTGGTTAAGGCAAAAGGATTCTATTCAGTTTATTTCTATAGCACCAATTCACATCATGTCATCTCAAGGCACTTTACAGTTCACCAGATCATCCAGTCAGATTGATTCAAAGTTTTCTATCTAAGGAAAACCAGCTGATTGCATCCACTCATTGACTCAAATACAATCCCTCACACTAAGCATGCTTGTAGCGACAGTGGAGAGGAAAAACTCCCTTTAAACAGGAAGAAACCTCCAGCAGAACCAGGCTCAGTGTGAGCGGCCATCCACAAAGGAAAAGGTTTAAGTTGAGGGCAGCAGTAGTTAGATGTGGCTGTGATTCATCTGACCACAGACCAACTCTGAGATGTTTAGATTAGGAACCCAGTAGGGTCTCAGAGGAGCCCAGCTACAGTCACTATGGTTTGTTTTTATTGCTTCTTGCTCCGCCTATAATCCCCTCTTAGGATCAGTCGATGCTATTCATTCACAGCTGGTGGTATGTGAGTATTTCATGGGTTAAAACAGAATTCAGATTGTTTATTCTCTCTGGTTTCCCTCAGTACTTCCCGGGATCAGATGAGCCTCTGCAGTATCCATACCAGTATTCAGACGAGGCACCCAGCAACTCTGACAGAGGTACAGGAAAACCTTTCAGCTTTCTGCTAACGATTGCATCCTGGCTTAATGCTGATGTTTGCCTTCATCTCAGTGCCCTGCACACCTTAATGATTTAGACCAGCGTATGCCTGATGTAAGAAAAGTCTAACAAAAACGCTGGCATATGTTATGGGTACGGTTTGTATAAGTTGTATAAGTAATGAGCACGCTAAAGGACGCTGAAAAATGTTGACATACATCGACTACGTTGTATACTCATCCATGGGCCATCAGTTCCAGGTCAGGTATCTGATGGTTGACATCCGTTCAGTGTCAGTTAATCATCAGACGTGGAGTCTAGCTTATCCTAAACCTCTGAGTAACTTCTGCTTAACTTATCCAGAACTTCTCTCCAAGCATATCAAGGTATCTGACGTGTTCCAGACGAGCGCTGAACGTGTTTCTAACTTCCAGCTACTGTATAATGGCGTATTGGCAGCGTTTTGGTATAAAGGGGGTTCACAGGAGGAAACCGTCAGTTCTCCTCCAAACTTCATCCCCATCATAGGGTGAGCCAGAAGGGGAGGGTGCGTTCACGCCCACCACCAACACACTTCCTAGCAGACATGATGCTGAATCTGCTGATGCCAAAAACCTTCTTTATTTGTTTATTTTTATTTATTCTTTTTTTTTTTGCCGGGTGGTAAACAGCATCTGGGTTAATACCGCGATCAAAGACATCTTTTTATGCAGACTTGGCGCCTCCTGAGGGAAGCATCTTTAATTGATGCTTCATAATGCTGCTGTGCATTATGCAGAAGTTAGGTTGTCGTTGGACAGAAGTTCTGGACTTGTATGATTACTCTATGTATATGCCCAGAATAGAAAAAATCCATAGAAAGTTCAGCGTATAGCAGCATTTTAGGAGATAAATCAGCACAGTGTGACATGAGCTTTACTGAGACATTCAGGATAAAGGAACAGTTTCTCCTTTCCAGGACTTTATAAACTATTTTACTCATTTTTTTATTAACACAGTTGTCATTAATCTCCACAGCATTTTACATTAAAACATGAACTCATCAGTGGGACTTATTTTCAGTGTGGAAACGGGCGAGTTGGTCTCATATCTCTCCTCTGCCCCTCCAGCCATTCAGTGCTTTTGAGGCTGGAGGGGCCCGGGGCCATTTTAATATGGTTCCTATACCTATGCTGAACTGAAGGGAGGTTTAGGGAAACAATATTCCCTGGAAATATCTTTCATTTTATCTTTATCTGCATGTTTTTTTATCATGATTATATCTGTAACATATATATATATATATATATATATATGTATATATATTTATTTGGACTGAAACAATTAATCAGATTAATCAATTACTGAAATAATCATCAATTAATTTAGTAATCATTCTCGCTTGTTGGATCTTAGGCTCATACATGGACTATAGTGGCAGAAGCAACAGAAGTGATGGAAATATGTCGCACAGTGATTCTCAAGGAAGCAACGACACCATCAAGATCCCACCTCAGTTTGCTCCTCATTTCAAACCAAAGGTAAGACCAGAAACATGTGGCCTGGTTCTGCTGCTCTAACAGAAACATGGCCTGGTTCTGCCGCTCTAACAGGAAGAGTAGCGTCTAAGTTTGTCATCATTTTATATATATTCACTGTGGGAACAGAAAGTGATATTTCAGTTTTTCTTTTTTAATAAATATGCAAACATTTCTAAATTTTTGCTTTTTTCTTGCAAGATTAGGTGCCGAGTATAAATTAATGAGGAGTAAAATGAACACATACATGTGTATGCACATACGTGTGCATTGCAGCCATTTTAGCAAATGGCTGCAATGAAACAGAGTGAAAAATGTAATACTTTTTGGTACCGGCTGAATGTTCTGGCCTCATTGTCTTAAATAGAAGATAGAAGAAGAACTACAATTTATTTTGGCCCAGATTCTTTTTGAAGTTGTAGGGAAGTCGTATTTAAATCCAAATCATTCTTGCTTAAATATGTATATAAATGTACTCTTTATAAGACCATATTGCCCCAAAATTTAGAAAATTTCTATTTAAAGAAAAAATCCTGTCTTAAAATGTGTGTTTCTTTTACGTTTTTCTTATGCAGGCCATTTAAACCTTTAAAAACGGCAGTTTAGTTGTACAGTGTGAGCTGTATCTGCGTGCAACGATTGAAAAAATCACACAGTGTTCGCCCGACTTTAGCTTCTATATTATAAGGTCCCTTTTCAGAGCCAGACTAAAGATAAAATAATGATTAAAAATGGTTTAAAGTCACAGGCTCTAAGCAGATGCTGCTGTAGTGATCAGACTTTGATGCCGTGCTCACATCAGCCCATGTGTGCATCTCTAGTTCTGATCAAATCCTGTCTGTGTTTCACTTACAGGTTGAACCGTTGAGGCCTTGGCCTTTATCCAGAGGGGGGAGTGTTGAGAGCCTTCCTGCTAGGATTCAGTGCTTTCAAACCCCCGACAGCAAACAAATGAGCGCTGAGCTGGATCCCCCAATGCAGCTTGCACCCACAGGTACAGCCACACAGAAACAGGAAGGAAAACATATACGAATATGTTTACAGTGTCTGCTTTGGAAGATGTTGTTTTAAAGATTTTCCCTCAGACCTTACAGGTCATGTTTTAGAGGCTCAGACCTGCTGCAGTTTGAAAGCTCATCGTCTGCTCTGTTGTTTTCTAGGCTTTGATGATGCTTTAACAAACCATTTCTGTGGCTCTCTCCAGAATGTCCAGTATTGCAGCCTTCTGATGTTGTGCTCTATAACATGTCACAGTTTGGCTCCACTGCTCCTGGAATGGGCAGGGTGCATGTGTTTTGTTTTTTCCTGCAAGTGCCCTTTCTGCTCTGCATGTACATGACCCATGTCAGCAGTCATGCTGCGGGCCTGAAGCCTGTCTCAGTCTGCATGGTTGTTGTGTACGCTGCTGTATGTGTGTATGTGTGTTTTTGCAGCACGCACCCCGTATAAACGAGGCCATCGCAAAGCCGCGTCATTCGGGACCATTTTGGATGTCCCCAAGATCGTCGTGACAGGTATCACTGGACCACCGGGCTTCCCGGTGATTGGGCGCAGCTTGCTTGGCCGAGCCTGTGGTTTGCTGTGAGCTGCTTCTCCTAGCTCTTTGGTGGTCTGGCTGATGGCAGGGTTGGTGCTGGGGGAAGCACACCTCAGACGTCTCATGCCTCCTCGCTTTCTGGTTTCACGTCTAGATGAAACGAGCAGAAACATGAGCTAATGTTGAGCTTTCTCATCTGAAAACCTAAATCTCTAAGATCGGTTCTAGCTGGCTTTCACTTCTAATCATTAACTGGAACATCCAAGCACTGCATGTGAGTAGATCTCTATAAATCAAGATGAGATGACTCTGTTAGCTCGTGGCTCTGCTCTGTTATCTTCCTGTCTGACTACAACAAATCATGAGCATAAGGAGCAAATCAGCTCACCAGGTTCTTTGGAACTTGTCCTTGACTTTCATGCATAAAGGACCAAGATAAAAGCATGGCTTTTTTTCCTCTCCCATTCTCTCTGCACATCCATTAACTTTCCAAAAGTCATCTTGATTAATTTCCCTCACTTTGAGGGTCAGAGCTATTATTATTAGCAGAGTTATGAATATGAAGGAATGGGGACAGCTCTGGATGTCAGAAAAGGCTTCAGCTCATCGGAGAGGCTCTGGATTCCACCCGTAGAAGGCAAAGATGGTCAAACAGTTTGTCACTGTTTGAAAATTGTTAACTTATGACACCAATGTTGGTGCTGCAAGGAGAGAAAGATATAGGAATCTGCTTTTTGAGGAAAATTAAACAGTAAGATTGTTTCCTTATTTAGTGCAAACCAATAATAAACAAAGAAGATGATATCATATGTTGCTTTAACCTGTCTTCCCTAATAGGAACGGGGTTCGCCTCTTAAAGTACAGCCAACCTGCTCGTTAGGGGCAGCGACTAGATTTGATTTAAGCCTAATTGATGTTTGTTGTGATCCATGTTTAGAAAATATAGATCAAACGAAGCAGAACAGATTAAACCACGACAACAATAACAGCCGTCAGTCATTGGTGTTTTATTTTTTAAGGAAAAGTCAGTTTTGCGAGGAATAATCAATGGTTCATTATTTATACCTAAAACTAATATGTTCTCTGTGACTTAATGAATTTAGCATTAATCAGTACAAAAATGAAAACAATCATTTTCATTGTGATCACTGAGTCTCTTAGCGGCCATTTTTGCCTAAACATAGTAACCCCCCCCTCCTGCCATCTTCCAGCAGTGACGTCACGGTGCGGTAAGTCTAGCGCCATTCTCCCCGCTTTACAAGCTAAATCAATGGGAACTACTAGACACATCTGCAATCAACAACAATTATTGAAGATTTCCAGAGGACTTCACCATTGAAATTCACCAGAGCTATAGTGAAACTGACAATTTGATCGTCAACTTGAAGAGGGAGGATTTGCCATCGAACTTCTGGCCAGAGAAAAAACCCGTAATATGTAGCCAACATTTGGAAGAAGAATGTTTTCAAGATGACTTGGATAATAGCGCGTTGTGACAAACACCAGACACAGCACCGTGACGTCACTAACCAGTAGGTGGCAGTAGTGTTCTTTGACAAACATGGATGCCTCCAGTAAAGCACATTCAAATGGAAATTACTCTTAGTTACAAAACTCTTATCATTTATTGAATAGTAGGAAATTATTTCATATTTAAAGGACTTTCAGAAGTTTGAATTCTGAATATGAGCGAACTTTTCCTTCCAATGATTTATTCAGGAAGAAAGAAGTAACCGGTACCTTGTGTTCTTAAATTTTCTGAGTTTTCTGACTGCTGCAGTTCAACACACCAGATGATGAACTTTGCTACGCCGTCGTTAATAAACATTAAGGCGTTTGTTCTCTTTACGGATCGGAGCAGCTGTCCAGCTTCACCTGGATCAGTCATTATGGACTGAAGGCCTCAGATTAATGAAGCACCAGTGAGAAAACTTACATGCTGATATGCAGCATGAATGTTTCTGCTGTGATCCATAATAATTTCCTTTGCTTCCATTGCTTCTCTGCTTTAGTTAAAACCTCACTCTCATGTGCTGCATCACCCACCGTCAAAACTCACACAAACAGCAACAAGATGGCTCTAAGCATTGGTTTTTGATACAGATATGATAAAATAAGACTAACTCTTTTTCTGCCTTGAAAATATTTCATAGACAAATACCCAGCATTCAGTCTTTAAGCACTTATAGGGAAGTGATTTGCAAAGTAAACCTGACTTGAAACTAGAATTATATGAAAAATGTATCTAAAAATAAAGTTATTTTTTTCATTTAGAGACATAACCACAAAGGAATATTAGTTTGAACTGCTGTTGGCAGTTTTGATCAGTTTGTAGCTTTAAGGTTCAGCTGCGCCACATTGACATCCAGACCTGTTATTTAGCCCACAGCCTCACTTATTAAAAAATCAATATTCCAAACTCTCCTAAATGTAAAGAAAGTCACAGTTCTGCAAAGTCAAGGATGAAGTGCTTTGTGTTGTTTGCTGTGCTGTTGTCTTATAGCAGGGTTGTCTGTAGGATGCTGTTCTAGCCAGAGTTAGATCAACTCCCCTTAGCAGGATTAGACTTTGGTATAGAAATGTCATCTTTTATGCTGATTTATCTTTAAATGTGGGGCTTATGTGTTTGGGGTCTGCCTAATGAAAACCAATAGATTGGTTCTAATCATGTGATGTCGGCCAAAGGAAATCTGAAGTAATATATATTATGTTGTTCTGACATCTTAGTCCTCTGTGAAAACTTTAAAAAACTGCATGCTGGCTGAAATCAGACATTGAACACGAAAATTTTATAAAAATAAGTCACTTCAGATGTCTGCAACAAGCCTAATGTCAGGTCTAAGCACCTAAAACATCTACATACATACAGGGAAAGAAAGAAGGCACAGAGACAATTAATTTAGTTACTCGCGAGGAGAGTAGGAAGGAGACTGCAGAGTTTACAATCTCCACCCCACTCTGCACTCTTCAGCTTTCTCCTTGTTATTTACTGAAGAAAAGGGGGTGTCCCTAATTACACCAGCTGAGGTTTAACTAAAGGGAAGGGAAACAAAAGGATCTTACTTTAAAACTCAGCACATATGTTAAAACAAAGCATGTGGTTGTTTTACAATTGAATTGTTCCAAGAACACATGTTTAGAAGAAACATTTGATAGAGGATGTTCAGGCCTCTTTTGCAACCCAGCATGTGATAGAGGATGTTCAGGCCTCCTTCACAACCCGTTCGTTGCATGACCTTTATCTGGAACGATCTTAAGCAAGAGTTAATAAAAGATGAATCACACATTATACATCATAATAGTTCATTAGAACACAACCCATGAAACACAAACGGAGTATAAATAAAATATTTCTAACACCTAAGGAGTCATGCACAAAAAAAAGCACTTATATGTAATGATATAAATCTATGTAGTAAGACAACTGTCAAAAAAGGTATGCGTACGTGTCTGAATTTTTACATTCAAGTCAATAATATATTCCATAAATTCAGATTCCTATTGGTAACCTTTCCACTTAAACATACATTAGATGTTTCATCTGTGAGAAAACAAGTTTAGAAGTAATGAATACAAGTTACTAAGGTATAAACATTGCAGCGTTTCTACTAAAAATCACCAATTTTTCAAGTTAGAATCACAAATGTACAAGTTTGCATCTACATCGCCTGATAAAGCTGTTACACTCCACACCAGTGGGTGGCAGTAATGACCGTGAAAGTTGTCTGTATACTGCCTTTAAATGAGAACCATCAATCAAACATTATACTGTCCACATGATGAAAAACATCTAATGTAACATTTAACAATCCATGGTTCTGTTTTCATCTTCTTGTTTAATGGCGGTTGGTGAAAAAGCTTCAACTGGTTTACTGCCACAAGCTGGTAAGGAGTGTAACAGCTTCACCATGAGTTACTTGTTGGAGAAAAGGACCCAAACAGCATGAAAAAGACTAAGGAAGACGGCAGGAATACAATGTTTGTGGAAATAACCCACAACTAAAACCCAGGGATAGCTGTTCACCTACATCAGGGGTCGGCAACCCAAACTGCTCAAAGAGCCATATTGGACCAAAGAACAGATCTGTCTGGAGCTGTAAAAAAGTAAAAGTCTTCTATAAGCCTCGTAAGGCAACATGGGCTCTGAGTGTTTTAGACCACTATAAAAAATAGGACTATGTGGGCTTAAATATATAATAATCATTCATGATTAAATGTTTATCGTGGAGCAAATGTCACAGCATGAGGTGAGGGACGAGCAGTGAACGCTCTCACCGCGAGGAATTCACCACACGGTTAGTTTTGTTGCATTGATGAAATGATAGAAACATGATAAAGGAATCTTTCTATGGTGGACGTGTTTCTGTTAGGAGGAGTTGATTGAGTCATGAGGAACCGAGCAGGAACTGACATCCATCAGAGCAGAGCTCTCTAACCCTGAAATAACACATCCTCCATCACCAGCGTTCCTTGGTGTGATTTATATTTTGAGGATTTGGGGAAAAAATGAAGAAAGTTCCCATTCCTGATCAGAGTGCTACCTGTTGGATCTATAAATGGTTTTCTATGCTTCCAATCAATCTAGCAGCAGTAGTGGAGTTTGGAGATGCAATCCACTTCTTAAATCTATCTTTGCTCTCCTCTAATTTATCCAGAATTTCTGCAATATTTAGCATGGCATATTTAGCATGCCTTCCATGGAAATGCCTTACCTAATGACTTTTTAAATTATTTCTCATTCCAAAGCAAACATGTTAAACTTTTGAACAAGCTCAAGGGGGTCGCTAAAGAGCCGCGGGTTGCCGACCCCTGACTTACAGAGACAGGATGGTGAAAGGTTAGGAGAGAAATAAAGGAGGTACCTCTGGATGAGCATCTTCAGCAAGACTCCACATCCTTGTGATGAACTGGATCCAACCAGGAAAGGTTTTATGTTCTAAAACGTGACAGAAATACAGCCTAAAGTAACTGTAGTTGCACCTAAAGGGTGATCCCTAAAGGACTTGAGGGGAAGGAAAAAATAAAGATTAGAAACCATTGAAAATCATCCATCAGTTTCCTTTATCTTCACAAACGCAAAGACTTTCCATACCAAAGACTTGAACGTTTGTGCCTGTAGCGTGGCATTAATTAGTAACATCCAGCTGTGGTCCTAAGCCTCTACCTTCATGGTCTGTTAGGATATAAACCAGTATGAGCCTCATGAGGAGCCGTAGCTGTCATTCTTCTCCCAGTGCAGCATCCTAACCCTCACCAGGCTCTCATTCTATCCTTCCTTGTCTACAGGCGCCTGCGATCCTCAGAGGCGGCGGTCTGTCCAGGATCTATCAGACGTCGGCACAGAGTCCGGTCAGGTAAGGCAGCCTACACAACAATCCACTAGCTCCTAACGTCTCATTTATGTGCAGATCCATTTACTCGTACATTAGGAGAACATGGAGATTTTATGGGCAGTCAATGCATCTTAACTCTCTTTAAACTTAAAAGTCCAAAACCCTGTTGACCAAGGAGAAGCACAGCTGGGTCATTGGTTTGGATGCAACTGGATCAATGACCCGGCTGTGCTGGCGGGATGACTGGCCTCCAGGTGCTTAAAGAATAGGTCCGGTCATCAAGGAATAACCAATGGATCATTATTTATACCTCAAACTAATACTTTTGCAGTGATTTAATGGATTTAGCGTTATTCAGTAAAAAAATAAAAACCATAATTTTCATCATGATCACTAAGTCTGGGAGCGGCCATTTTTGTCCAAATATAGTAGCCCCTCCCTCCTGCCATCTTCCAGCAGTGACGTCACGGTGCGGTAAGCCTAGCACCATTCTCCCCGCTTTACAAGCTAAATCAATGGGAACTACTAGACACATCTGCAATCAACAACAATTATTGAAGATCCTCTGCCGCTCTCCCTGTAAATCAGATTTAGACGTTTAAATGACACAATTTGACTGGATGAGAATTCAGTGGTTAATAAACGGTTTTAAATGCTGCATGTTTGGGATGTCTATGATGAGTTACTGCTTGCCGTCCAGTAGCAGGGAAGGGCTGCCATGGCAACCAAATGTGTTTCCTCTTTCAGGGGAGCAGGAACAGCAGCCGCTCCTCCAGTCCGAGCCTCAGACAGCCTGACAAACCCAACAGAGGGTACGTCCCCCCCGAGGACCCTTCAGGTAAACCCCACTGCATGGTCTAAAACCTTGAATCTAATCGCTGCATCCCCCCAACCATTAATTAGTGATGAAGTCAATAGGTTCACAATTCTGCCAGAATGTTGGCGAAAGTTTACTGCCTTCCATACATGGCCTTTAAATTTCTATAAGAGCCAAATTGGACTGAAAGAGAAACAAAAAATAGATCTGTCTGGAGACGCAAACATTATAAGTCTCATATAGGCCATATGTGTTTAGTAGCCAACTATCAAAATGACTAATTAGGCTTTAATCCATAATAAACATTCATGATTAAATGTTTATTTTCCTGAAGTGCATCTTGGAGACAACGGCCCCAAGTGACTAATCTGCTGTACAATATGTGGTGCTCTAAGTTTAAGTTTCTATTGCAGTATGAATGTATTATGTTTTCTTGCATCGATGGAATTATAGAAATACAATAAAGGAATCAGATTTTTGGTGTTATTTGTGTTTGGTGGAAAACCTCCACCTGGAAATAAAATGCTGTCCTCTTCAAACCGCAGTAACAATACAATCCCCCCACCCCCCATTACAGGGGCAACAGGCAATAAAACGCAGTTTGCAACAGCAGCTTTTGAATAAGGGAAGGATGCTATAGAAATGAATATAAGCTGATATAATTTAATTAATTCAGTTTATTTCTATAGCGCCAATTCCCAACACGTCATCTCAAGGCACTTTACAGTTCACCAGATCATACAGTCAGATTGATTCAAAGTTTTTATCTAAGGAAAACCAGTTGATTGCATCGACTCATTGACTCTTCAGCAATCCCTCACACTAAGCATGCTTGTAGCAACAGTGGAGAGGAAAAACTCCCATTGAACAGGAAGAAACCTCCAACAGAACCAGGCTCAGTGTGAGCGGCCATCTGCTGAGGCCGACTGGGGTTCAAGGAGACAGAAGCAGACATAGAAAAGGCAACTATAAAAGGCGACCCTGTTCAGGAAACGCACAGCCAGGCCGACGAGCTCTGGGCCAACTCCCATGTCAGAGTCACAGTCAGAGAAACAGGACTACACTGAAAAACAGGCCTATAAACAAAGGTGTTGATGGCAGCAGCACAGCTGATATTTCTCTCCAGGATGGAGTCACAGCCAAACAGGAACAGACCAGATGAAGCTACTATGAGAAAAAGCAGAGAGAGCAGAACGTTAGAGATTGAACTGACAGATTCTGCAGAGTGGGAGAATAGAGAGAGAATGAAGCAGAATGATGAAATGGGGGTCCCTATGTCCTCCAGCAGTCTAAGCCTATAGCAGCATAACTATAGAGATAGCTCAGGATAACCTGAGCCACTCTAACTATAAGCTTTATCAAAAAGCAAAGTTTTAAAGGGCTGAAACATGTCGCAGGCTATGATGCAAATAAAAATATTTATATTTATTGTTTAAATTTATTTATTATACACATTCTTACAGCATTGGAAAACATAAAGGATGTTTGTCCTCTGTCACACTATATTAAAACAAACAAAAATCCATCTTTTTCCTTTTTGTTTGCTTTGATAAAGCTCCATGGAGCTGCAAGGGGGCGCTAAAGAGAAACCACAGGTTGCCGACCCCCGATCTAATCACTTCAGTCCTTAGATATACATTGAAATATGTTGTTTGAAGACATTTGCTGCAGATTTCCTGATGGTCTGAGATGAAAGGGCTGAAGGAATTTCTTTGCAGAGTATCTCAACAGATGTCCTCTGTGTTGACAGAACCTAACGGCTCAGACAACTCCATCCCCATGGCCTATCTGACCTTGGATCACCAGCTGCAGGTACAGCTGCACTGCTTCATTGGTCTGTAGGAGATTCATTGCAGCCACCCGTAGTGAAGACGCTGTCTCCCTTTCAGCCCCTGGCTCCCTGTCCCAACTCCAAAGAATCCATGGCTGTGTTTGAGCAGCACTGCAAGATGGCCCAGGAATACCTGAAGGTCCAAACGGAGATCGCCCTGCTGATCCAGAGGAAGTACGTAAAGCAGCTGAAATATATTTATTTATCTGAGTTCTTGATCATTTTATTTTTTGATATTGTTTTCAATGTTTTGATTCGCATGGAGGTCAGGGAACATTCAAATTTGGGATTTTCTTTTCAGTTGTCTTGGTTTATCTCAGATTTGCTGCATTGGGATTAGTCTTCATGCAGCTGAGCAAAAATAAACAAACAGGACCTTTGTTTTTGTTTTTTTGCTTCTTTTCCTAAAACCTGTCGTTCTTAAAGGAAAAGTCCGGTCAGAAAGGAATAAAAAAATGTATACATTTGCAGTTCTTTAATGAATTTAGCATTAATCTGTAAAAAAAATTGAAAATAATTTTCGTCGTGATCACTGAGTCTGGGAGCGGCCATTTTTGCCATCTTCCAGCAGTGACGTCACGGTGCGGTAAGCCTAGCGCCATTCTCCCTAACCTGACTCCGCCAGATAGATTTGCTCCGCATATCCATCTGGAAACCTTCCGTTGAAGTAATTTTGGGAAGGGGTGAAAATACTGGTTAGCTGATTGGCCTATGTTGGTGATAGAGCATATGACGTACTAACAGCCAGGCTACTCTTGCAGAAACCAGTTGGGAGAAGAGCAAAAACATCTTTTCCTCTGAGAAAAGCCTCCAGAGCAGTGTTTTCCTCTTCTTTCAGTGAAGAAATACTCTGTAATTCTGATAAAACTTGCTCGATAGCCACGCTAACGCTAGTTTCATCGGCTGAAGCCTCCATGTTCTTTAGACTGAACTGTCCCGCTTCTCGTTGCATCACACCTCAACCCGCCTCAAAGCCAACGCTGATTGGACGTTCGTTTGGTGAACGGCTCCAAATTTTCTTTAACGGAGAGTCTCCAGACTGATCTGCGAGTGAAACCTCGAAAGCTCGCAAGATCAGGATGGTCTCACGAGGCTAGATTCTCCCCACTTTACAAGCTAAATCAATGGGAACTACTAGACACATCTGCAATCAACAACAATTATTGAAGATTTCCAGAGGACTTCACCATTGAAATTCACCAGAGCTATAGTGAAACTGACAATGCCCACGTGCATGGCAGCTGGATGCTGGAATACATCGGGTAAAAGTGAAAAAAAGAGTTATTCCACCTTTCTGATTCCTGATCCTCCACGGACGGGTTGGTCGTTGGATCGCTAACTTGAAGAGGGAGGATTTGCCATCGAACTTCTGGCCAGAGAAAAAACCCGTAATATGTAGCCAACATTTGGAAGAAGAATGTTTTCAAGATGACTTGGATAATAGCGCGTTGTGACAAACACCAGATACAGCACTGGGACTTGATCAACAGCCGATACCGCACCGTGACGTCACAAACCAGTAGGTGGCAGTAGTGTTCTTTGACAAACATGGATGCCTCCAGTAAAGCACATTCACATGAAAATTACTCTGAATTAAAAACACTGATCATTTATTGACCAGGATGGAGTAATTTCATATTTAAAGAACTTTCAGAAGTTTGAATTCTGAATATGAGCGGACTTCTCCTTTAAAGTGGCTCTGATTTAGATGTTAAATCTAGGAGCAACTAATCTATAGATTATGAAGCAAAGCTGACCAAGGTTTGTCAGAAAAAGGTGAAATGGCTTCTTGCCGACCTTCCTGCTGTTAAATGTGAGGGCAGCAGAGCGTGAGCCTGTGAAGGAGCTGCATGTTTCTGTGTGTTTGCAGGAAGGAGCTCATCGCTGAACTGGACCAGGACGAGAAGGACCAGCAGAACACGTCCCGTCTGGTTCAGGAGCACAAAAAACTGCTGGAGGAGAACAAGAGTCTCTCCACGTACTACCAGAAATGCAAAAAACAGCTGGAGCTGATCCGGGTGCAGCAGCAGAAGAGACAGGGCACGTCGTAAGGATCCCCCCCGACCCCTACCTTCCTCCTCTAGCTGCCCCCCCACCCCTCCATCCTCCTCCTCTGCAGCACGCCGCCTCCTGTTCCTCAGCACACAACCAACCGTCTCCCATCCAGCATGTCCTGCATGTTGCATCATAGACTCAGTGAGAAGATGTCTGACCTCTGTACATACATTTGACTCCCCCCCACAGCATCTTCTGACTACAGGCCGTAGCGCCCCCCCCCCCTCTCTGTCCCGTTCAGTTGAGCCCAGAACCAGCTGCGTACCTCAGGACAGACTCGGCTGAGTAGAAGAGCCCGGCTGCTGTGGGTTTATTTCCTCGTCTGCTCTCAGGACCTCTAGGCTGCCTTGTGAGTGTTTGGAGGTCCCAGCAGCTGCCAGACACGTCCTCCTCCTCAGAATGTGAAAACAAGGACAGAGAAGTAGAGAATAATCCGAAGCTCTGAGGATGTTTGGAGCGTGCCCTGCTGTGTGCACGGCGCTCCCTGTTATGCAAAGCTCGTCCTTCTACTAGGCTCTGCAGGTTCTATTGACAGAAAGCTGTGGATTCCCTCATCGTTTGACCTTGCTGTTGTTTAGTGTGTAATGTTTTCCTACTTCCCGTCCAGCAGCTCATTGGGCGCATCCAGCGCTGTGCTGTTCTCCCATCAGAGCGGATCAGAACTGCCCTCAGCTGCGTCTGAGTTTGGTTTGGTTCACATGTTGCCTTAGAGGTCGCCTGCATTTAGCTGCTTGTTTTACGGGACGACCGATACGGAGAAAGAAGCAGAGGCGTTTTTAAATGGAAAGGATGCGGCTTAGAAATGTTTTCTGGTGAGAAACGAGCAGAAAGTGTCTGTAAACCGATGGTGTTAATGTTTCCTAGGAACAGCCGTCCTGTTCTGCCTCACACACGTTTGCACAGCCACCGATTTTAGTCTGGTTTTGATTTCTGTTTTTAGTCCATTTTTAAAAGTGACGGACTTAAGGAGTCTTACTTTTAAAGTCCCCCCCACCACCCTCTCCTCTTATGAGTTGGATGTAAAATAGAGGTGTTTCCTACTTCATGTGAAAGGGAGGGGAAGAAGGCATTCTGAAATAAACTGAATGGTGAAAGGATGTATCACTGGTTTCTACTTTATAAACTAATCATTTATACCAGGGGGAACCAATTCAAGAAAATACTCAACCAGTAAAGTTTTTAATTATAATATCTTACTTTAAACAGAATTTAACACTGAAATAAAATGAGGTTTTTATGCATCCATGTTATACATTGAATTATTAAATGAAAAAATAGATTTTAGATTAGTGTTTTTTAAGTAGAGAACAACAATCATTCAGTTTGGTTTATAGACAATTTCTTGATTCCCATATTTTATCAAACACCTGACCTGCCCGTTTCTTTCTTTTTTCTGTCTTAATGTTGGCAGTGGGCTTTATGCTGCCCTGCAAGGCTTTAAACCTGGGTTTGAATGGAGACTAAGCCATTCTAAAGAACATACCAAGGAGCTCATTCTGAGCCTGGATCCAGATTTATTTTTGATTCTGTTCATGGTGGAGAATCCTGCTTCACAGCAGCAGGTTGAGCCAAACATCCTCTAAATGTGCAGGGTCATCTTTGAGCACCATTTCACTTTTCTTTCACCAGTTCACCACAGTTCTTCCAGCAGTCCACACTTTCTCTGCTCTCTTTTTCTCATCGTCTTCTCCTTCTTTCCCATCGCCCGGCTTGCCACAGGTTTGCTGTGTCTAAAAGTAGCAGCTGCAGCAACCCAGACTGACAGCAGCTTATTGGATCATTTGGATCACGTGCAGCCTGGAGCCGGACGCTCTGGAGGGCTTTACCGTATTAACGGGAGAAGAGGTGCAAGTGAAGTTAGAAACTGTCGTTGGACAACAAGCAGTCCACTAATCCGTGACCTCTGATTTAAAGTAAAAGAATTTCAGTTTAATTGAGCAAACACCGACCAGGACATAATCAGAAAGAAGTGGAATAAAGATCCAGAGCCTCCAAAGGGTTGTACATGTTCTAACTCTGCTAAGCTGGAAATCAGACTCCATTTACTCCATTTGAGCTGGTGAATAAAATATCGACTATTGCAATTTGAAACATTTGGCCTCTCAAATGAGATATTTTGATATACTGCATTTAAAAAGGGATGGTATAAGAAAACTCACCAATATCTAATATCAATAACGCACTCAGAAAAATGACTAATTAGATCAACTTAATTAAGGTTTTTCATTCAATACACTTTTGCTGCTGAACCAAATCCACATTTATCTGCATGGTGTTTATTTTATTGAGTCATTTCAACACGATTTTTTTAATTACTTTTAAAAAGAAATTAATGCGTTTACCAAATTTGAGTAAGTTTGGTTGGTTCAAGTTAACAAATCTAATTCTGTGGACCCATATAGGGGAGTAGCGGCCTCGGGTTAGGGCATAGAGCTTGGAATCCTGAAGTTTTGAGTTTGAAACCCACTCCCACAGACTGCACTCTGGGTCCCTGAGCAAGATCTTTAACCCCACACTGCTCCCTGGGCGCCGCACAATGGCAGCCCACTGCTCCCTAAGGGGGTGGGTTAAATGCAGAGGGAAATTTCTCCAATGTGAGATCAATAAAGTTCAATTATTATTATCTATATGTGTCCCTGCATTGAATTATGTTGAACTAACTCCTAACAATTAAATAACCTAATGACAGATGAAGTGGTTTTATCAACTCAGTCGTATTTAAGAACATAAGTTTTTCTTAAAAAACATGCATAAGTGTCTCATGATCAAAAGAACCTGGATAAAGACAGGGCTGCCTGTGACCACAGGTCGTAGCTTTAAGTTAACTTCTGGTTTCATCTGTGTGGACTTGAGCAACAACTAATCCCACTGTCTCTCCTTTAGACGCTGAGTGACCTGCCATGCGGCTCCTTCTCTCGCTAAAGTGGTCCGACCGTTAAAGGCAGTGATCTTAGCAAGCACCAGTTTTAATGAGCATTACACAGAAACTTAAAATTCTTGAGTTGACTTGAATATAGCGGCCTTATAGTAAATGCAGGAATTTCATGGTACTTTGCATTATACAAGAAATGTTCATACAGTAGCAGCCATTCAAAATGGCCCTTCCCAGTCAAACGCCGGCAGAATGGCCGCTATGCAGCTGCCACCGAAATCACCTCTAACATCCAGCCGCTGCAATGACCTCCTCTAGCATATTTTTTTTCCTCTGACTCCACCCTTTCACTGAGTTACAGGGTCTGACCAGGAGATGGTGCTTCTCTTTAGATCTTAATGTCCACCAATAGAGAATATTTTGGTACAAAGGTTGATGTTTAAAAAGGGATTGTACGGGACCAGCCAAGGACCCCTCAAGGAAAATGGGGACATTTTGAATGGCTATTACTGTACATGTGTTACATCAATTAAATATTAATAAATAATCCTGGAACCAGTTACTTTAGGTATGTTGAATGGTAAGAAATGGTGTCACCTCAAAGAGAGGCTTTCCTGCAGTGACACACACCCCATGGGCAGATCAATGTTTTTACTCCGATCTAATTTCAAGGACATTTGTTTTTCTTATGTTGTAAATCATCAGGAAGCAGTGGTGTCAAAAGTTCACACATTTGTTACTTCAGTAGAAGTATAGATACTGCAGTTTAAAAACACTCTGGTAAAAGTTGGAGTATCAACTTGACCTCTTTAGTCAAGTAAAAGTGAAAAAGTATGTGTCCCAAAAACTACTTACGTATTAAAGTATAAAATAACCTGTAAAAAAATCAGCCAGATGCCACCATATGAATTGAAAGATACATTTTTCAACTATTTGTGAAAATTCTCTGAGATAGGGCCGAGGATGAGGGAGGTCTTGTTGGTCTCCATCTCTCTCGCCTGTGTCCGACCTTTCAGACATTTCAGCATCTTTATCTGAATCCTACATTGTAGCATGGCATAGACAATTCATGTTTACAGTTTGAAGAACACCTGCTTGCTTCTGATGATTTCCTTTAGCTAACCAATGAGTGTTTGCGTTCTAAGACTCATCCAATCACACTAGTTTTCACTAGATGTGGATGGAGCCAATGATCTGCATTGGACGGAGCACATGACGGGAAATAAATATTTATAAACATTAAACCAAAGCCAAGAGTAACGTTTGTTTTAAAAATGTAAGGAATAGAAAGTACTTAAGTACAGTACTGAAGTATTTGTACTTTGTTACTTGACATGTCTGTCAGGAATGGATGTGCGAGGCCAGCAGAGCAGCTGGAAGCACCAACAAACACATCGTCAGCTAATAAATGGAGGCCTTATAGAGCGACCTTCTAATCCAGATGGTGAGATCTGTGGACCTTCCACCATCTTGGTTGGTCTGGAAACTTGGCTCCATTCTTCTTGATGTTGGCAGACAGACAGCAGTGAAGATCACCTTCCTTCCTTTGCTGCTGATCTCATTGCCTTGTAGGCCTGGACTTTGACTGGACCCTTCAACCACATGAAACCATTAAAAATCTTTGGATTTTAACGACCTCCTGGGATTTTCTCCAACTGATCGCTTGTTTTAATCAGAATTTAGAAGCACTGTGTTTCAGATTTTATGTCCATCAGAATGAGACCCAGTTAAAGAAATATTTACTTTTATCACAACCATTTCCTCTGAAACTTCATTAGGTTGTGCTGTTAAATATATTACACCACTAGGTGGCCTCATTGAGCATTTGAAGCTTATAATTCATCCCCTAAAGAGCTTCATCAAATCCCTCCAACACTGAATGTGTTATTGTTTTACATTCATCTTTTATTCAATCCAATCCAGCATCTTCTGACCTTTTTTTCTCCTTTTATGGATGACAGGAAGCTATAGCAGCAGCTAAATGCTGCTGCTGGTTATCATCATGGAAAGTTTGGGAATTCTGGAAAAGGCAGAGAAGAAAGAACACTTGCTGTAAAACCAACTTGAATGAACTTTGACTAAATGAATCCATCCAGAATCACAGGAAGCTGATCTCTAAGTTTTTACATTAGCAATGGGGTTGATGGACCAAGAGGAGAATTTCTTTTTAAATAAATTTTATTTTTTTAAACCATAAATGTATTTTATTTAGTTCCATTCATTCAACCAGATTTCCATCCCCTGTTTGCTCTCAACATAAAACTGAGGGGATCTCTGTTGGGAAAGATGCACAACATTGATTTTGGATCAAATCCAGAGTTTATCTGTGACCAGAGGATCCTGCTTTCATCAATATCTTCTCCTTGTAGCTCTTCCATAAAGTCGAACATTCTGGAGAGGAAATTGAATAAATACCTGGTTTAAAGATGATTCCATGAATCTCTGCAGCTCCTCCAGTGCCAACCAGCATCTCTCTATGCCAGGCCACAGTTTACCTTTAGATAAAATAATCTCACACTGGAGAAATTCACTCTCTGCATTAAATTCCATCCCGTTGGGTAGCAGTGGGCTGCCATCGTGCAGAGCCCGGAAAGCAGTGTGGGGTTAAGGGTCTTTGCTTAGAGACCCAGAGTGGCAGTCTTTGGGGCTTGAACTCAGAACCTCTGGAACCCAAGCACAATGCCCTAACCACCAGGCCACTGCTCCCTACTTGCTCTGATAAGATCAGTGGCAGCTTTCTCTGTCTTGATATCTGCCTCCCTCCTTAAACACACAAAAATAAAAAAAAATTATTGAATAGCTAAAAAACTAAAAACTAAAAAAAGTTAATATATCCATTCATTTTCCTATTATTTCTTTGGAAATACTGTCCTTTGTTCCACAAAAAAGAAATAAAAGAAAATGTATCCAACTTTTTTTTTGCAAACATTTTTTTTAAAACCTTAAATTAGAATGCACGTTCTTCACACTGCAAAAATCATAAATTAAGTCTATTTACCCTTAATTTGAGCAGGTAGATAAGATGATCTGCCAATGGGATGAGTATTTTAGGGAAAATGTAATTATTTAGATGTATATTTTTTGCAGTGTAAAAGTTAAGTAATCAAAAATGTTTTCCTCCAAACACTCGGCCAAATGTCCAACTCTAAAGCTGGACTGAGGGAAGGAATGGCTTTTCTCATTGAACTCAGATCTAACATGATGTGCAGCAGAGGAGCAGCAGAGAACAACTCAACCCTGGAAGACAGGAAATCAGTTTACAGTCTGCTGTGTTAAAACTTTTTGTTCAGTAAAATCATCAGGATTAAACTTTTACCACCAGAGCTGCTTTTCCTCTTTTATTTCTTTGTGTTTGTATGTATTTTCTGCCTTTGTAGCAATGATCAGTGCTGATCCCGAGAAATGACATATGCTTAAATAACTATCGCTCAAGTCTTAAAAAACTTGAAAAGGAGATCTTGGAAGCTAAATAAGAAGAAATAAATAAATTTATTTACTGAACAAATCAAGTTTTCATTTCTGTTATGAAGTGATTTTTGTTCCCTAATGAATGAATGAATGAATAAATTAATAGGAATTTATTTCAGACAATTTTGATAAACAACAATAAATGAATCAACCAAATACACAAACAAGAAACTAGTTAACATCAAACCAAACACCAATTTCCAAACTTACTAAATTAACCTGAACATAAATAGAAACAAAACCCTCCACCAAATAAACTTGTTGAATGGACATTGTCTTAAAAGGAGAATTCATGCCCCCTCTCCCTCCAATTGCACTTAAATTAACTTAAAGTAGAGTAAACTTCCTGTTAAACTTATTTTTGTTATATATATATATATATATATATATATATATATATATATATGTATATATATATATAGTTTTGCTCAGGAACCATTAAGGTATAAAGAAATCTGGGACAGATGATGATTTTAAAACATTTCCTCTGTCGTTTTTGTCACTTTGAAAATGTTTTTTAAAGTTCAGTGTTTCCAGGTTTATAAAAGAGTAAAAACAGTAAATGCCTCACTGCGCTCAGGTATTCAATAAACTGCAGATTTAATGTAAACATGTATACTATTATAGTTTTCTGCTGGTGGTAATACAGAAGTAATAACAAACAGCTGAAGTTTCCCCGTGGCAGCAAACCACTTTAACCAGCAGGGGGCAGTAAACATCCAGACATTGAGCTCCTTCTGCACAAACAAAGCAGTGTTTATAGTTTGTTCAGAGAAACAGCCAGCAGGATCAGAACTAGTCCCTTATTCACTGACCTTCATGGTGGAGAATCAGGTTCTGATTGGCTTTCCTTCTTGGATGGAATGGTCCCTGTTCTCCATCCAGGAGCCCACGCTTCTGATTTCCATTTCATTTTCTGTCTTTTCTGCTGACAAAGGCTTTGATTTTTGTTTTCCCTGGATGTTTGAACAGCTAAATGAGGAACAATGAGTCACTTCATTGTGGAGAAATGAAGTCATCTTCCTTCTCCTTCAAGCAGTTGTTTATGTGTGAGTGTGTGTGGCGATAAGGAGGAAGACAGGGAACTGTTGCCAGCTTTTGTTCTCACTGGGATATGTGTGTGTGTGTGTGTGTGTGTGTGTGTGTGTGTGTGTGTGTGTGTGTGTGTGTGTGTGTGTGTAATGTTTGGGCCAATATAAGATGGTGGGAAATCCACATTGTTCTCTCAAGGCTTCCTTCCACAGACATCCAGCTCAGAACAAAATAAATGCTCCTTTTCTGGTGATTTATCTCAGGGGCGGATTTAGGAAATTTGGGGCCCTGGGCAAAGACAGACAGGGGGCCCTCTGAATTGAGAAGACAACACATAAAACAGACCCCTTCTACAGATAGAGATATGTTAATAGAATAGACATCCATTATCTGTTCTAGGTTTTGTCCCTCTCTTCTTGTCCCTTTTCTTCTTGTTTTCCTCTCTATGTTTTGTACTCAGCTGACTTTTCATGCTGTCTCTAAAGGAATGAAAGATTTTTTCCAAGCACTAAGCTCACTTAGCTGATTGCTCCTTCCTGTGTTTCCAAAAAGGCCAAAGTAAATAACCCAGTCCTTCTTTTCACTGTAGACAAGCCATGATCTGCTTATCTGTTCTCCATTTTTCATTTGGATGAAATAATAGCTGCATGAATCATGACAGCAGACAAGATAGAGGAGAGCAGGAGGCGGGGTTACCAATCTACTTGCTCTGGAGAGCAGAGTTCGCTGCTTTTAGATGTTGTCTCCAAAGTCTCCAGTAACAGAAAAAAGTCTCTAGATTTGGCGCTAGGAGCTTTTTAGAAATCAAAGTGCTAGAGGGGTCTGAAAAGTACCTAAATATAGCGACTAAAGCGCTAAGTTGGCAACACTGCTCTTTGCATGGTTTGTTTTCAAATGGTTTGCTGCTGTCTGTTTGGACCTTTCTGAACATGTGCAGCAAATGGACTGATCCAATATGGTGGACACTGAGGGGGGGCTGAGACACACTTAATATTATCAGCGTTCTGATGGCATTTTAGAGAAAGGGTTTTTATCAAACGTGCACAAATAAATAATAGTTATATTAATCATACATGTAAACAGAGTTTAATGGGGCCCCCAGGAATTTGGGGCCCCAGGCAACTGCCTAGTATTGCCTAATGCTAAATTTGCTCCCAGGAAACGGTTCTATATTAGGATCAATGTTCAGTAAAACAGTTCGAACTGTAAATGTCTGCATGTTTGATGGTTTTGCATACATGGAGAAACTGCTGCTGGGATCCTGCTAAACTGATCAGAAATCAATAAAGACTTTAACTCACCTCAGACCAGATCCACTACTGAATGCAAACTGTGCTCATCCCTATTTCTTCTCTTTTTTTTCTGCAGGTAAAAGTTTATAAAGCTGTAGTAGGCTGTGTGTGTGTGTATCAGATTTTTATCCATGGCATGGTATCCATGGAAACTGGATGACATAAATAGGCTAGCAGAGGGAAGGGGATGTTGCGTTTTTTTAATAATGGACTGAATTTAGGTCATTATATCTTGCATGTTGGTTCTATAAATTGCATCTTGTGCCACTTAGGATCCCATTAATCTGTGTGAGTCCCTGGTTTGTCTTCAGAGAGCCTCAGGGCAGCCATGTAAGAACTTAGTGAGGGACCTTTACCGTCTGAGAGCTTGAAAAAGCTGAAGGTTTCCTCTCAGAATCAGTGTTTACTCCGTGGTTTATGTCATTATACTCAATCAAATTAACCAGAAGCTGGTAGATCAACAAGTACATACAAACAGCTTTTGAAATAATAAATCCATTTCTCAAGAGAAAGAAGCAATCCCAGCCATTATGGTCCCTTATAAAAACAGAAAGTCCTGTTCTTCTCTGCAGAACATCTTAAGCTCCGCTGGGTTGGATATTGAACGTATTTGCAGCCATTGTAAGATCTCCTCTGAGACGTTGAGTCTGATTGATCAGAGTCTGGACCGTCATGGCCGATCCAGGACATTCACTGAGGGGTTCTGATCCAATCCTTGGAGATCTTGGCTGTGCTTTTTGGGTCAGTTTTTCTGTCTGACCTCCAGAGGGCTCTGCAGCAGATTTTCTTTTATCCTGACTAGCCTTCCATGTCCTGCTGCTTAATGACATCCCTTAGCATTATGCTGCCCACCACCACACTTCAGTGTAGGGATGGTATTGCCCTGGTGATGAGTGGTGCCTGTTTCCTCCTCTGACATTCTCACCAAAGAGTTCAGTCTTCTTCAGAACAACAGCTTGCTTTCTCATGGTCTGAGATTGTAATGCCTGGACACAATGTGGAGGCCCAGACCTCAGTCTATGCAAGTAGCATTGAAATAAATTTGTTAAGAGAGAACTGGAGTTACAGAAAGAGGAACTGAGTAGAACTAGAATCACTGAGGGGAGGAGAACAGTAACCTGAGATAAACCAGATGGATCCTTTAGTTCAGTTTGCAAAATGGAGGGACGTTCAGTACAATTCTTCCAGCTGATTGGGTAAATCATCAAGTGGCACCTGCCTCCCATGGAAAGCTTTTAGCCAATCACAGCAGCAGGAGCTACTGTGACGTATCGTACTGTATTCAATTCAGTTTATTTCTATATCACCAATTAACAACATGTCATATCAGGTCACTTTCCAGTTCACCAGATCATCCAGTCAGATTGATTCAAAGTTTTCTATCTAAGGAAAACCAGCTGATTGCATCGACTCATTGACTCTTCAGCAATCCCTCACACTAAGCATGCTTGTAGCGACAGTGGAGAGGAAATGCTCCCTTTTAACAGGAAGAAACCTCCAGAAGAACCAGGCTCAGTGTGAGCGGCCATCTGCTGAGGCCCACTGGGGCTCAAGGAGACAGAAGCAGACATAGAAAAAGCAGCTGCAAAAGGCGGCCCCGTCCAGGAAACACACAGCCAGGCAGACGAGCTCCGAGCCAGCTCCCATGCCAGAGGACGAAGAGAGCACATCCAGTTAGTCACTGTCCAGATCAGGAGGTCAAAACAAGGATTGCTGGATGGTCTACCCACACTAATGGCTCTAAAGAATCTAGGGGTTACACCCTGCAGGAGCTGCTGTATGTATGCCCCATACCCATGTAAGTGTCTGAAAGGCGGTCGTTAAAGGGAATTAAATTTAAAGTGGAGAACAACCCCCTTTCAGAGACATAGACAGGTAAGGGGCATTGCAGGTTAACAAAAGAAGCATGTTTTCTAAACTAAAACAAGGCTTTGTTGGGTTACTGTATAAAACCTGGAATTCAACGCTATTTCTGACATTTTGAATTGAAAAGGCTTCCTGGATGGAAGAGAAACATCTTCAAACTTGGAAACAAAGTCCAGTGGATTGCTTTTAATTTTCTTTTCTTGGAATAACTCTGACCTGGATGGCTGAGAATCTTCACCAGCAAGTTACTCAGAGGTTTAGGATAAGCTAGACGCCACGACTTATGAATAACTGACACTGAACGTCTGTCAACCATCAGATAACTGACTTGTACCTTATGGCCCATGTATGGCATACACTGGCATTCAGCGGGAAATTCCAACCATGCTCAAAATTTCTCGAGGTATTTCCTGCATATCAATGTGGTACAGGCAATATTGATGTGAACATTTTGGTATATTCTCCAACATGCTGTTAGTTTTATCCCTGTTCTAACCGGAAACATTTACAGAATACTTTTGAAAAATAATTAAGGGCTGGACAATAAGGATTACAGCATCAGTCACTGACTGACTTCACTGGAAAAAATCTAAATCTACATAAGTCATTTTTTCTTAAAATAAGTGCATTTTTTCTTCAATTTAGGGGGTAAATGAGACACTTTGCCAATGGAATAAGAAAATTTACATTTAAAATAAGAAAAAGCTAATTCATTGTCTTATTTCAAGAGCATATTATCTAATTATCTTATTTTAAGAGTAAATATCCTCATCCCATTGGTAATTAATCTTATTTACCTACTCAAATTAAGGGTAGATACATTTTTTATTTAAGACATTTTGACTTATTTCTAGATGGTTTTTGCAGTGTTTATATGGTTGTATGTGTTTTGTTTTTTAAGGCAAATATTTCTAAAGTATAATATTGGAGGATTTTTATTGACATTGAATATAATTTTCATTTTAAAGTTTGCACCAGCCCCTGTTGTGGGCGTTTCTGAGGTCTTTAAATAGTTTATGTCGATATTGAAATTTACATTGTACTCACCGAAATGAAGAATTACACTGTTATATAAATTTTATCCAGCCTTAGATTGATTATATTTAAAGTTCTATTTCAGTTTTAAAGCTTTTTGCTATTTTAATCTTGTAAACCAGAGCTTGAAATGATTCCGCTGCTTTTCTAGGACCTCTGTTCACTTAATCTAAGTTATCCTGTCTGAAATGTTCATTTACTTCAAAACTAAACAGAGTCAATACTTTTTTATTTTCTCTTTACAAAAATAAATAATAGAGGGATATGAACCTGTTTTCACTGCAATGTACTATTTTTTCAAGAAAACATTTTTTGTTAAATTATTTCACGCCAAAACACTTTGAAATTCTAAATTTTAAGCCAGGAGTTATTGGAGGACAGAACACAACCCTGTTATCTTTATAACATTTAAAATACAAAAGTACTCCCATGTTAAAAGAAATCAAAGTCAGGGTAATTACAAAAAACAGTCACTTACCCTAATATCGTAAGCAAAAAAAAAAACTCATGACTCTCAGAGCATTAATACAGCTAAAGAAAGTCAATATTTTAGTGTTTTATTTTTTTGTTTTTTAGCTTATTATATTTTTAACTTAACTTATTCATTTTTTATATACCTAATTTACAAGAAGAAGAATATCACTACCCTATACTATTGGCTCTATCCTGGTCCTGCTATGCCTCTACCTTTTCTCATACCTCATCCAAATTAGGCAGTTATTTTCTTTATTTATGCTGCTATATGTTTAGGCTGCTGGATGACATAGAGACCATTTTTCCTTGTTCTGTTTCAATGTATCTCTATTCTCTCCCATTCTGCCATGTTTGTTTAGTTCCACTTAACATTGTAGATCCATTCATCCATTGCTGTGATTTTTTTCTAAATTCCAAAAATATTTCTTTAAAAAAAATAGCAGTTTAAGATGTAACTGAATCCCACTTTAGAAATAAATAAACTTTTTGGATTATTTTTGTCAGCAGCACCTTGGAGAGAGACATCAGTGAAACAGATTAGAAGCATAGGAGCACCACAAGGACCTGTACTTGTATCACTATTTTAATACGCACACCTCAGGTGTACAGTACAGGTCAGAGACCTGTTAGTTATTTTTATTAAAAATAAATAAAATAAGTGTACAGTTAAATTTAATTCAGTTCAGTTTATTTCTATAGCGCCAATTCACAACACATGTCATCTGAAGGCACTTTACAGTTCAACCAGATCATCCAGTCAGATTGAATCAAAGCTGGGCGTAAACTGTACGATTTTTTGCCCTTTTCAAGACGATTTTCCAGTCATGCGAGAATTTTTCGATTGGGCCGACTTCCAGCCTGATGGTGCATGGTGTAGTATACAGGGGGTAACGAGGGGCGATCAGCCCCTAACGACTGCCTCCCCATCAGGAATCTTAAGGTCGGGGGAAAATCAAACACGTTTGTAATTCAGTTGGCCGTCATAAGGTGGTCGTGGGCAAATCACTCAGTGGGCAAACAAGGATTCTTCTTCCTCTCGGATGTAAACCCAGCAGCATGGTGGGGGTGCAATGAGTGAAATGGAGTTCTTTCTGTTAAATTGACAGACCGTAGTAGCCACATTTGCTCAGCCATGTCTTCGTCCAAATACGTTGTCGCCTTTTCTTTTTAGGGCTTTCAGCATAAAATTGCCCAAATTACAAAGGCAGCGCATTTCTCTCTAGTGAGCTTCATATTCCTCTTCTACTGGTTTGGCTTCTGGATAGACGAGTCTGAGTAGCTCCATCTCACTGTGGAGCTGAGTCCACCTGGTTTTTGGTTGTGCAGTGTGAGCAGGTAGATCGTATCAGAGCGTCGGGTCGCACAGCGTGAGAATAAACATGGTGAGCTGTGAACTTTTAAACTCTCCAGTTTTGTCGTACAGTGTGAGCTGTAGCTTCATGGCACGATTGAAAAAATCGTACACTGTATCCTTAAGGAAAACCACCTGATTGCATCGACTCGTTAACTCGAAGGTAATCCCTCACACCAAGCAAGCTTATAGCGAGAGTGGAGAGGAAAAACAGGAAGCAACCTCCAGCAGAACCAGGCTGTATTAGAAGTGGTCCACCTTAAGACAATCAGCTCATATTAAGTGTAAAAAAATTGGTTGATAGGAGCAGCAGAAAATAAGGTAAGATGGAAATGGTGGCGGACGACCTTATTGCTCAACTAAACAACAGAATGAAGGCAGCTTGTGTTTGATGAGGAAGCTCAGGTGCTTCGGCATCTTCAAAAAGACAATGAAGAAGGCTGACTGTTTGTGGAACGGCCCACCTGATGCTTCATTTTGTGAAATTCATCCATTCATTGATGTTCAGGTTTTGACTTTTACTGTAATACAAACACATGAAGCTCATTGAATATTCACACTGCCAGACCGTTTGAAATACTGCTGTGAACTCATCAAGTGTCACCTCTGCTATCAGTGGGTGAGAGTGGGTGAGGGAGAGGCTGAGCTGCAGAGTTCTGGTGAGCGGGTTTGGAGTAGTACGGTTCGACAGCCTGTTATTACAGCCCATGTGACTGACAGTGTGTGGGCGAGGAGGTAATTGCTGAAGTATGCCTGTGGTGACGAGGGCCTTCAGGGGAGCGGATGTTGAGCAGACTGAGGCACGCAGACATTACAGGCAGCCCACAACTGATGACTCATCTCTCACAACCCTTTCACTCCTCTTTGTTTACTTGCTCTCCATCTCTAAGCAGAGTCAGGGCGCTGACAGACAGGCCACTGTCACCTGCTGATTGGGCCGTCTTAAAGGATTTCACCTGTTTAGACTTCAGGACAAGCAGCTTAGTCAGATCCTAGTCTCTTCTGCATGTAAACAGCTTCCAGAAGCGCTGGGATGGATGCTCACCTAAAGGCACGCCTTGTTTCATGCATCTGTTTGTGCACTTATTGAAAAGGGATTCATTTTCTATATATCTAAATTAGTTTTTTTAATGGCGGCAATAATAAAAATAACTTGCTGAGTTTATATTAGGGGTTAAATATGGTTAAACTCTCCTGTTGGAAACGTTTATGAGTTCTTTACTATTAACAAGCACCTATCTTTGAATAATTAAGTTAATTTCAGGAAACAAAGTGAACAATAATGGCCAATAGAAACATAGGATGGGTTTAGTTTTTTATTATATTGCTCTAATTTCTGTCAATCTTTAAGTATTTGTGGATTTTCATCTCAAACTATAATAGCCTGTTTCTTTCCACCAGCCATGGCCCAAAGTTTTCTCTGTCAGTTTACCTCTTCTGTAGAACCTGAAGCCTCCGGGCTGTTTGAAAGGAAAATGGCCTTAAAATGGCCGTTCAGGGCCCAACTGACACCTGCTCATGTTTATCTATTTATGGAAAAGGCCAAAGCACAGTCACATGGTGTTTAAGATGAAAAATTCCTCCTGAAATGTGTAACAGCAGGTATTCATTTTTATCCCCGCCCCCTAATTGCCGCCATTGGAAACTAGAGGCTCAGACCTTTCCAAGGAGGGGTCGGAGGTCATTGTGCGACCATTTCAGGTGATGTAACCAGCATGCGTTACCAGGGCTGCCAACTTTTCACCAAACCTTGGGGTGAGATTCTGAAATAGTTTGGACAGGAAAACCCTGTCAGGGTTAGATGAGGACAGGTGCAGCTATAGGTTGGAGGTTTTCAGAGGATTTCACTGAAATAAATCGGTAAAATGTGAAATTTTTATAACACAGTAAATGTTACTGAGGATCAATAAGTGTTCTGTAGTTATTTGGAACATTGTTCTCACAATATACATAATTTTCTATATTCTGGTGATTTTTAGAGAATCGTAGTAAAGCAGAATGGGCCCTACTAAAATACTTGCATCTTAAATATACTTTGAACTAATAATTTCACAACTTGGTTCATTAATTATTCTCTGCAGTAAATTAAACAATGGGGATCCAGCACTAAAATGGTGGTATGGGTATCAGCGAGTACCAACAAATAGAGCACCGATGCCATTTTGAAAACCAAAAGTTTATTCAACCATTGTCACCCATTCCAGGTAGGCAATAAAAAGTTCTACTGGATTCACTTTGCATTAGTCTTTTTCCTGCTTCACAAAGGTAGGCAGCAGCTTGACAAAACCATGATGGCAATTATTCTACATCCAAGTAGGATGCAGTTCTTCATATATACACACACATCAATTTCAAAGGGAAGGTATAGGTATCAGACGATACTGCACAGCCAGGTATCAGGTATTGCCATCGGGACATCAGCGCAACACTATTTATGTTATTCATTTTTCTTACAGTTGACAAAAAGGCTAAACTATTCAGGCTGCAGATTTTATTAAAACTCACCGTGACAGGAGACAACACTTCTCTGGATGTTTCAGTTTGGAAGGTTTGATGAAAATTAAGTTTTTAAACATATTCAATGGACCAAAATAAAGATAAATGATAATGATAAGCAATAATAAAACAAGAACATCCCTGTGGTTTCTCCTCTATAAATCCAGGATAAATGAGCTGTTCTGCACATCTTCTCTGGATGTGGTTGGTCTTTTCTTTGGTGTCTGATCTTTTGAAAAATAAAATGCAATGATTCTTTTTCTTTTTGCGGACCTTCCATGGGTTTGAGAGGCAAACCTGGAAGCTTTAAGAAAGAAAATATTTGTGTTGGTTTAATTACTCCTAAATGCCAATGGGAGATTATTAAACTAGACTGAGCAATAATTATTTAACCTGTGAGATAAACATGGACTAACACTGGAACTAAAAAAGTACCAGGTAAAGAGAAAAGAAACCATTGGATGTGAACTTACACACAGTCTCCACATCAATAATTTAGGCTAGCTGCTGTATTTTTATTCATATTTACTCAAGTACTAGATTGCTTCAAATCTTCTATAATTTACAAAGAGAATTATAGTTGTCCAGATGAGATAAGATAAAAATTAAAATGCATCCCTCATAACAATTGTCTTTTTTCAATATCTAGCACAGTGAATAGGATATGAACCTGGCATTGTGTGTTAGCACTAAGGTTGTATTTAAAATACGGACTGGATTTGTATCCCCATGGAATTTTCATACATAAATAAGTGGAACGGAGTTGATTCATTTTTTAGTGTTAAAAATTGGGAATATGTGAGTGAGAGTGTTTGAAGACACTGTCACTCACCCTTGAGTGAGAGCTGACAGCCCTGCATTACATAAGCTTGCTCTGTTATTCTTTATTTCTATTCAGTTTGGTGATATTATTGGTAAATTTAAATGAAACAACGACTAAATCTCAGGAGCAAAGGCTTTGTCTTATGCAGATGGTCTCCAATAGTGTAAATCAGAATATTTGTCTGAACAGATTCCCTTTTTGAGTGGAAAAAATACATTTTTGCAGTTTTGGGATTGTGTCAAAATCCCATTTCCACCTAGAAAACTGCTTTCTAAAACCTTTGTTGAACAAACATGCTTCAACTCATTCAGTCCAAATTAGCTTGACTTATAGTCAAGATGTGGATCTATAAGGTCTGAGGGTTCATCCAGGGTTTAAAATGGGCTTTCATGGTGTTTTGCAGCGTTTATTTTGGGGAAGAAAATTGGCAAGGCGAAATATTTTCATTTTTTCTTTGTTTAAATCAGCCATAAATCATGATGACATTTAAAATAGTGGTTCCATCTGAAAAATATTCCTCAATGCCTTTCTGTTATACCAATACAAACAATTATATTTCCAATTTATAGCTGAACATGCTTTAATTCAGGGAGAATTAATTAATTTTTCAGGTAGAATTTGCTCCTAAGACCCTGAAGGGCTGAAGGGGTTAAAAAGGAGATATTGCAGAGGACAAATTAAAGTTTGGTGTATGAAGGAGAGATCAGATCTGATCACAGATAGAACTTTCCTTCAAATGAAACATGGCCCCTACAGAAACCCTCAGCAGTCATAATGAATTTAGTAATTACTCCCTTTTGTTCTGCAGCATCATTTGTTTTGTGTTTTTGCAGCCTGGAAGCCTGAGATGTGGGACTCCATCATTAACTGTTCTATTTGCTGCCGCGGTTCAAACTGGGAGCTCAGATCTACAGAGCAGCTGCCAAACCTCAGCAGCCAGTAAACAAAGCCATCCTCTCTGGACGCTTGTCCCTCCGATTTGTAAGTCTCCTTTTTTTTAGCTGTGGAAAACTATGATGGTTGTGTTTATGTGGCGGGAAACTGGCTTCCCTCCCATATGAACTCTGTAGCTCACTGCCCTCATTCCTGCTTGCACGTATACATCAGGCAAACTCACAATGACAGCCTGTCAAATACGGAGGTTTGGGTTCTTACCTTTCAGTCAATGAGATATGTGGAGAG
Source organism: Cyprinodon diabolis (assembly GCA_030533445.1). Lineage (NCBI taxonomy): Eukaryota > Metazoa > Chordata > Actinopteri > Cyprinodontiformes > Cyprinodontidae > Cyprinodon > Cyprinodon diabolis. Next base: position 38,957,704 of record CM060076.1, read on the forward strand.
CTGCAAGCAGCTCAGCCTGTCAGAGGGATCCTGAGCTTAAGCCGGAGGCAGGGATTGACCCTCCAGCTTCTTCCACTCTGCCAACCCCACACTAATTCCTAAACAGCCTCAGTGAGGTGCAGAGCTGCACCGGTCTTGTTGAGAAGCTCCTCTGACATCTCTATCAGAGTCTATCCGGGGTGCTTTAGTTGCCACATTAATATTTAATTTATCTAAGGAACCAGCTGTTTGCAGCAGATCAGCAATCCCTGATCCTGAGGGGAAAAGAAAAGCAGCTATTTAACAGAAAGAAATCTCCAACAGAAGAGAGGGCAGCTTTGCTCCAAAACACGTAGATTTAAAATGGTTTGGGGCAAAACTTGGGATTTAAAAAGAGAAAAAACACAACCCTGATAAAAATAGACCAACGGACATTCATTGGAGGAGATTGTTGACCTCTGAATAATTTCTAGATTTCTTTTGTAACATTGTTAAATCATTTATCTTGAATCTTTTATTTATTCCTTTTATCTATTTTTTTTTTTTTTTTTGCTGTGAAATAGCAGCTGTGTTGCTTAGCTACATCCTTATCACACATCGCCCTGATCCGGAAATGATGGGTGTCACAGTCTTGGTTCTGTTAAATTTTCTTTTGAGTATTCAGATTAACTTTGATCCATGTTTTCTACTTTTATTGGTTTAATTCCTATTTTGTTGTGTTTTCTGGATATGTTTTAGTTCTTAGATTTTAATTTGTTGCCCTCTGCTGCCCTCTTGTGTTGGTCTCCCTACCTCCCTTCTAGAATCCTCTGTTCACACCTGCTCCCACTCGGCTCATTAGTCCTGTCTTTGTTCAGTCTCTCATATATACTCCCTTGTTATGTTGGATTTTTGGATTTCTACTTATGTTACCTGTGATAACTTCATTAAAGCTACAATAACTCTCCTCGGGGTCCTCGCCTCTGCATTTGGGTCCTCAAGACCTCAAACAAATGTTGGCATAGGGAGCCGTTTGAAGAGGTGTCAAGAAACAAAATACAAATATGTTGTTACTTTACTTCAGTAGAAGTTTTGTCTATCTTTACTTTACTGGAGTAATTATTTTCTATCAACTTTTTATTTTCTACTCCTTACATTTAAAAATATACTTGTCAGTTTTGTGTCATTAAAGCTTATTTTAACTATGGCCTGTTGGTATTTGAAAAAATAAAAAACATTATGATAAGTTTTTTCATCCCGACAATTCATTTCTTTGTGGTTGGACTCAGTGCTGCCCCAACTTGTTGTTCACCACAAACCAAAATAAACAGTTTTTCAAGATGATGCAAAGTTAAATCTGACACTGTTACCATTAGTTATAAAACTAAAAAATGAAGTCTAAGAAAGTTGTCATCCTGAATTGGAGAAAAAATTTCCTTTAATAGGTTAGTGCAGTAAAGTTTTACTTGATTACTTTTACTTTTAAACTTTATATAAATTATTTTATAAGTGGTTATTATTTATAAGTGGTTTTAAAATGAAACCTAGGTGGAATTTCAACTGAATAAACTGATTACTTACCCTCATCCGCATCAGACACCAGCTAATCAGCTTTGAACCACACCTCCACGAAGCCCAATCAGCATCCAGATTTCATCTTAAAAGGTCTTCAATCCACGCCTCAGTCAGCTACCCTAAGAGCAGGCGTTGGTTAGGCCATGTCCGACTTGCTAAAGCTTCATCAGAGCGTCATTCCTCCCGGACTCTTACTGTGTTCCGCGTCTCATTTCAACCGGTCCTGCAGAAGACCGCCATGTTGAGTCTGGTTCTGCCAGAGGTTTGTTCCCAATGGGGAGTTTTTTTCTGTCCACCGTCGCTTCATGCTTGCTCATCATGGACAGGTTCTCTCAACCTGTGTTATCCAACTGGACTTCCATCTTTCAGGTCCCTGAGTGAAGATCTAGTATCAGCTCACCCAGTCCACTGGATCTCTCCATGCAGCTCAAGCAAAACCGTCTCACCAATCAGCAGTCTACAGCCGGACCAACTTCATCTATCTCCACTCCACCACCAGTTTCAGGCCTGGAGGGAAACAGCCCTGTTCTTAAACCTGTTCATAGATCAAAGCAAAATTCAGTGCTAATGTTTCCTGCTGAGCGCCAAAGACTAAAGTAATTGTATCAATAAAATTCTTCTAATTGTCTTTTTCTTTCTGTGTGAGTTTTTAAGATTGAAATGGTACTTTTAAACTTTTACTTGAGGAAAAAGCTTTAGTTGATTCTCTAACATCTATAAAAGTGTTTTAAACAGTAGGATTACCTCTACTTGAGTAACAGTCTTTAATACTTTTGGCACCTCTGGTTATTTGTCCAAATGAGACCCAGAGATTTTTTTGACATATTGGTAAATATATAAAGGGTCAAAGAAGAAACTGAAATGCGTCGGGGAACCCGGTGTCCTCCGAGTCCGACCTTCTAATAAATTCTGGCCCAATCAGGAACGGAATATGAAAGCGGGTCACTTGGCGATGAGGAAAAGGTGCATTTGACTCAATCTCTCTGTTTTAGTTCATAAAGTCACATGTTTCAAAATAATGGCCCTCGGGCCAAATCTGACACATCACAACTATTTCAGCCCTCAAACAAAACATGGTAAATGGCATGTACTTATATAGCGCCTTTATTCAAGTTAGGAGACTTGACCAAGGCGCTTTACACTACATTCATTCACCCATTCACACACACACACTGATAGTGGCAAGCCACATTGTAGCCACAGCTGCCCTGGGGCTCACTGACAGAAGCGAGGCTGCCGCACACTGGCGCCACCGGGCCCTCTGACCACCATCAGTAGACAATGCAGGTGAAGTGTCTTGCCCAAGGACACAACGACACTGAAAGTCGGAGTTGGGGCTTGAACCGTCAACCCTTCGATTTCAGGGCAAACTCCTACATCCAACGCCACTGTCGCCCTGTGGCATGTTACGTCATAGGTTAGAGACACATGTTCTTTTAAGGAGCACAAAGTGACAAAAACAACAAAGTAACAAAGTAAATCTTTGTAATGATTAAATCAAAAGCCTTATTTTTAAAGCTTCAACTATACCTTTTATAGACATAATGATCCAGGAGCAGGCAAATGCAATAATCACATGGACAGCCCTGTTTTTGGATGAATGACAGGATGTAAAGATGGCCGCCTCTGTATGTTGTAAAACCTCCTCCAGGTCCCAGACGTGAGCAAACACAGAGCACAGCAACTAACGTTGTGTCATCTCGGCTGTCTGATAGATTTTATTCAGAGCTCTGATCTGCTCCTGTCTACAGCTCAACATGCTGCTGGGCTTCTCATTGGACGCATCAACAGCTGTCAGAACAGGACAGGTCTGCAGTAAAGCAAAGCTTTAAGATTCAGGTTTGTTGTCATTTTACAAGCTGCCACAGTCAACTGAAATTCTCTGGCCTTCCTCACTGCAAAAGAGGAAGAGCTGACTGAAAGTAGCTAAACTCACTGACCCTCTCCCCAACCAGTTATACAAACCTGAACCTGGTGTGTTTACAACTGGATATGATTCCTGTGGTAATATATAGAACATCTTTGGACTGAATAGCTTTCAGTTCTCAGACCTGAAGGTTTCAAAAGCATTAAACCTCGAAGAAAGAGATTCCTGTGAATGATGGTGATTATTTCTACTTAACCAGGACTGATTAATTGATAAGAAAAAAAATCAATCATGCAAAAGATATAATAAAAAATGTTAAATGTTGTTGTTAAATTGTGCTAAAAATGTGATAAATCATGCAAAAAAGTAGTAAAATCAAAAAATTGTTTCTAAAAATTGTTAAATTGTGTGAGAAAAAATTATGTTAAAAATTGTTAAATTCTGAAACAATAGCATGAAAAAATGTTCAATCATGCAAAAAAGAACAGGACTAAATGATAAAGTTTGGCAAAGAAGAGGTTTTGTTAATCCTGTTTATGTTTTTTCCACCAGTTAATCTGGCTAAATATCTTCTCTCAAAAAAGTACTTTGGCTATCAGGTTGTTACACATTTACCAAGAAATAGGAAGTATGTTTTTTTTTTCTTTTTTGGAGTAAAAAAACAGAAGAAAGTACATTTTCCTCCAAATGTTCACATTTTTAGAATATGTACTGTTAAATTTATAGATAGCCTCGTCTACTGTAGCCAACATCAGAACAGCAAAGGAAAACAAGAAAACAACATAATGGCAGAGGAAGCATTGGATTGGATTCTTTTTCTGCTGGAGGTTACCTCCTGTTCAAAGGGAGTTTCTCTCTCCACAGTCGCTGGATGCATGCTTGGTGTGAAGGATCGCTGATGAGTCAAAGACACGATGCAAGCAATATCTACTGTCTCTACCTGCTCATCCAGGAGGAGTGAATCCTGCAAAGACAATGACTGAATGCAATCAGCAGTCTTTTCTTTGATTAAAAAAAAACTTTGAACCAATCTGATTGATGATCTGATTAAACTATCTCTGTATAGAGTAAGAGTTACACGATCAGGTGGATATGTCAGAACGCCTGAATATCCTTCCCTTGTTTTGGATTCATGCCATCACGTTCTTTAAGGACAACCCAGGAAAACATAACTTTCACACTATTTAACAACATGTCAAACTTAAAAGGAACGTCAGAAACATCATCCAACATTTCAGTTTCACTACATCTGGCTTTCACTACATCACTATACTCTGTAGGAGAGCATACAGATACTGCTCCCTTGGTTGTCAGAAGAGAAGCTTTTCTCTGACTCAAGGAAGAACAAGACTCTTCACATTTAAAATTCAATCATGTCATAATATTCCTTTATTTGTGTGTTTAAATTTTTTTCTTGCTTTTTTCGATCAAAAACCTTTAACTGGGCTTGTAAGTAGTAAACATTTATATGCTGCAATAAATAAAACCTGAATAAAGATAAAATGGACATTAATTCTTACAGTATTATTGATTTTGTAAAGCCAATCCCAAATGATCTGTTTAATCATAAAGCAAGCAGCTGTAGCTGAATTAACAAACCCCTCTGAATTACATTAGTTGTGTAATAATGCCTGCAAAGACTTGCAATGATATGCAGCATCATTAGGAGTCTGTTCGTACAGAGCAGTGATCGTTACTGGTCGTGACTAAAACAGCCATGAAACCACGAATGTGCGAAAAGCTTAAGGTGATTATTTCTTTCTTTATCAAGCTAGTTTACAAGATTTTCATAACATTCACACCTAGAAAGGTTCACTAAATTCACACCATTAACTCGATACAAGTACAGTCCTGCATGCGCTCGAAGCTATGACTCATAAGAAAAGAGCTCAAAGCAAATCCAGCAACACACATAAAACGGTTGTGCTCAAAACGAAAGACAGATCGGTCAAAAAGTCATCGCCACGAGATCTGGGATGACTCATTTCAAAGCAATTTATGAGGGCCTCAGACAAAAACAAGAATTTCCATGAATCTGCTGGCTAAGGAGTGTGGCAGATCCAGGCAGATGATAACACGTAATGTGATGTTATTGTCAACAGCAGGACTGCCTTTGACGCTGTTACATCAGTCTCTGTAAGTTTGGCCGCGCATCATCACCTCGGAGCTTCAAACGTGCACGTGAACACACTGAAGAAATAGTGAGCTTTACACCAAACATTAGATACGACTTTCAATTGGATTCACACCTTGTGCTTTGAGTCACTGATTGGAGGCAGGTCTACTGCAAACCGCTGACTCAGCTCTGAATCACAATCAGAAATACCATAATGATCCCAGGGGGAAACAGGCTCCAACTATACAACAACATATTACAAACATTCATCATCTAAAGAAATATAATACAATACATTAAAAAAAAAAAATATATATATATATATATATATATATATATATATATATACATATATATATATATATATATACAGATCTAAATAAAGTAATAATAGCAATGTGAAATGGAGAGCAAAAGAATGAATTAATGTCAATAATTGTCAATAATTCTGTATTCTGAGTCCGATTTTCAGAGGGGGGGTATGTGACTTTCTGAGGGAGGTGTTGTAGGGATTGATGACCACAGGCAGGAATGATTTCCTGTGGCGCTCTGTGGTGCATCTGGGTCAATTCGATTCAATTCAGTATATTTCTATAGATCCAATTCACAACACATGTCATCTCAAGGCACTTTCCAGTTCACCAGATCATCCAGGCAGATTGATTCAAAGTTTTCAATCTAAGGAAAACCAGTTGATTGCATCGACTCATTGACTCTTCAGCAATCCCTCATACTAAGCATGCTTGTAGCGACAGTGGAGAGGAAAAACTCCCTTTGAACAGGAAGAAACCTCCAACCGGCCATCTGCTGAGGCCAACTTGGGTTCAAGGAGACAGAAGCAGACATAGAAAAAGAAGCATAGATACAAAAGGCAACTGTCAACCAGCTCCACAGGCGGCCCCGTCCAGGAAACACACAGCCAGGCAGACGAGCTCCGAGCCAGCTCCCATGTCAGAGGATGAAGAGAGCACATCCAGTTAGTCACAGTCAGAGAAACAGGACTACACTGGAAAACAGGCCGATCTCCAACATCTATAAACAAAGGTGTTGATGGCAGCAGCACAGCTGATATTTCTCTCCAGGACGGAGTCACAGCCAAACGATTTTCAGAGTCTTCTGCTGAAGGAGCTCCTCTCCTGGGCCAGTGTGTCGTGCAGAGGGGGTGAGATTGTCCAAGATGGACTGAAGCCTGGACAGCATCCTCCTCTCCAGCTCCTCCCCCACAACATAACAAGCCCTCCTGATCAGTCTGTTGTTGTCCATGACCCTCAGCCCACTGCCCCAGCATGTGACAGCAAGTAAGATGGTGCTGCCCACAACAGACTTATTAAACATCCTCAGCATTGTCTGACAGATGTTAAAAGACCTCAACCTCCTCAGGAAAAAGAGTTGGCTTCGGCCCATTTTGTAGACCGCCTCTGTGTTTTTAGACCAGTCCAACTTACTGTTAAAGTACACTCCCAGGTACTTATACTCCTCCATAGTGTCTACAGGAACCCCCTAGATGAAAACAGGGGTCACAGGTGTTTTTGCCTTCCTTAGATCCACTATTAGCTCCTTATTCTTTGCCACATTCAGCTGCAGATGGTTCAGCTCACTCAAAGTGACAAAGTTGGCAAACACAGTCCTATATTCACTCTCATCATCCTTTTCAATGCAGCCAACAATTGCTGAGTCATCAGAAAACTTCTGAAGGTGACAGGACATAGTGCAATAGCTGAAGTATGAGGTGAAGAGGGTGAAGACGAAGGGTGAGAGGACAGTCCCCTGAGGGGCCCCTGTGTTGCTGACCACCCTGTCAGACACACCGTTCTGTAGGCGTACGTACTGTGGCAGGCGATTAATTTAAACTTTTTTGGGATTTATATTATATATCTCATCAATTCAGAAAACAATTTCTGTTTCCATATATTATATTAAGTATAATTCAACATTATAAGGTTCCGTTTAGGGGTTTTTTAAATCTGTTTTTAGCTTGCTGGATGACAACAATACATAAATGTGCTAATTACAATGTAAAACATAAGCATGGAATAACCGCTTTCAGGAATAACAAGTACAGTGAAGCAGATTTGGACCAAAACATAACTACTCCTCTCTGACAAACATACAAACCAAACAACGACATCAAGATTTAGGCAGTTTTAGGATTCCCAAAGTGGGGGCGGGAGCCCCTGGGTGGTCATTAGACACAAGGGAGGGATTATATAATGGTTTAGAGGGAAATGTCCCTTGAAATAAATAAATGTTTGATTAAATAAGTAGATGCTACATTTATTTATTTACCTGAAATATGATTCCAACATTTCAAGTTGTTTAATCCACATTTAAAATTATGAATAACATAATTAAACATCATTTTTCAATTAAATTAAAATTATTTCTATAGATGCAATTCTCAACATATGTCATATCAAGGCACTTTACAGATGCTGCCTAACCTACCAAAGATAAATCAATATGATCTTATTTTTAATAGAATCAATCTTATTTATAAAGAATCCCATAAAATCATTACTGCTAAGAGAAATTAGAATGGATGGTTCCACAGAGCTATGGCTCTGGGTGAGTTTGGCAACTGTATTAAAAAGAAATCTAGGATTATTCTTATTCTCCTCTATTAATGAGGAGAAATATGCTGCTCTTGCTTTACAAACGGTCCTCTTATACAGCAGTAATCTATTTTTCCAGACTACATAGGATTCCCGTAGTCATGAAGAGTACCGTCTTCTCTCCAGTTTCCTAGCATTTTGCTTCAGAGTGTGCAGCTCTGCATTAAACCAAGGAGCAAGCTTTCTATTTTAACATTTTTCTTTATCAAAGGGGCTGCATTGTCTAAGGGAGTATGCAGAGAACTAGCAACCCCACCAACAAAATCATCAACCTGTGAAGGGGAATAAGCTATGCTTTTGCACTCTGCAGCACTCCTCGTCGACACAGAGGAGAGAGAAAGTAAAGCAGATTCTTTTATATTTATAACTGCACTATATCTGATAATTATCTGCTAAAGTGAAACCTTCTTTTGGGGGAGGAGAACTCTGTTAAAGTAATCCTGAAGGTTATTAGAAAGTGGTCAGAGAGGACAGGGTTGTGAGGAAATGCTGTTATTTCTTCACATTCTATGCCGTATGTCAGCACAAGATCCAAAGTATGAAGATGAGAATGTGTGGGACTATTCACATTTTGAACAAAGCCAATAGTGTCTAAGATAGCATTAAAGGCTGCTCTTAAGCTATCGCCTTCAATGTCAGCATGGATGTTAAAATCTCCCACTATGATGACCCTGTGAGTGTTCAAGACCAAATCAGAAAGGAACTCTGAAAACTCATCTAAAAAATCAGAGTAAGGACCTGGTGGACGATTTCTTGGTTTTCTTGCTTTGAAATTTGGATGAGGGAAACTAAGGGTTAAATGTTGAAAAGAATTTTCAACTGACTTAATTATTAATCTATATTTATTAGTAGCAATCAAGTAAAGTTGCTATATTCAATATATATATATATATATATATTGAATATAGTACTGCTACTAATAAATATAGATGGATGTCACTAAGTTAATATGTATTTTAATGGGGTTACTAGTCTGTTACATTGCTTTTTATTTTGGAATTTTTTGGAACCTCTGTTTTACAGGATATGTTGGATACAGGACTTTTCACATCCATTTAATGACCATTTTACAGTAAGGCTCTAAACATAGATGGCTTATACATATTTAAAGATAGGTTATCAATTAATCTATAAAGCTTGGTAATTTAATTATAAGTGTTTATCATTTTTACATAAAGCAAGGCAAGAGACAAAACTGACCAGGCAAATAGTAACCCTAAACTGTTCAGCTATGTATTTCATCTACAATTCTATTCAGCATATCTTGTAAGTAGAATAAGAATTTCCAAACATCCTTTTTTTAACTTGCATATTTTGAATTGATTTAGTTACAAAGTATTTGCAGACTAAACTACTCATAGGCCATCTATAAGTGGAGCCTATATTTGTTAATGAAACCTTAACAAAGTTCTGGGTGAGGTTTGAGCAGTAGGTGGGAACACTAGTCCACCGCCGTCGTTCTGTGGACCCTTTCAAGATCCTCCAACTTATTCCTCCCCTTTTTCCAAAATCCTGGTCCCCATATTATTTTCCATTGAGCCGGGGTTAGATTTCCCACCAAGGGGGGAATTCAGTTTAGGTTAGGGGTTAGGCATATGTTGGTAATAGTTAGGGTTAGGGTCTGGGTTAGGCCGTATACAATGAATATAAGTCAATGAAATGTCCTCATAAGTAGTGAAAACACCACTGTGTAGCCCTGTCTAGCCCTCAGAGTGAGGACCTTTATTACAATTTCACCATCACAATGAGGTCCAGTTGTTGTAAAGTGAGGATATGTTGCTGATCCTCACAAGCTTTTTTGCTCATGGTTAGGTTTAAGGCTAAGGTGTCAATTAGGTTAGGGTTAGGGTGAGGTATGCATTGGAAATAGTTAGGTTTAGGGTTAGTTTTAGGGTTAGGGATAGAAAGGGTTAAAATGACTGAAAATCAATGGGATTCAACATATGGTTCTCACTACATATAGCAGAACAAATAGGGGTGTGAGTGTGTGTGTGTGTGTGTGTGTGGTGGGGGCAGTCTATACTCTGTAATTAGATTCTCCTCATGCAGCCTGAGCATGATGTTGATTGTGAGAGTACTGCACTGAGACAAAGTGTTGGGAGCTTCTCTCCCAGTGCTTCCTCACTGTGCCAGGCCTGTCTGCCAAGGACCCCACCTGCTTGAGAGCCCCACTACTTTAGATCCCTGCATTAAAAAGGATCAGATGCCCGGAAGGTTTCTCCACAGTTGACATTCATTTGAATACCTTTATCTAATCTGAGGGATTAGCTTCTAGATTGTCAGGCAGTGATGGTGCAAAAAAGAAATCTCCAGCGCAATCCTTCAGCTCTTTACTTTGCATTCGGCACTAAGCTCCTCATTTGGATATTCATATCATTTTTCTCTCTAACATCATGACTATTAAATGTAAAGGTGCAAAGTTACTAGACTGGGAATATGTTTAAACCCTATCATGTCATATCATGAAATAAATTGTAAAACAGAATAAGGAACATTTTTTTTTCACCTGATCTTTATTTCATTGTAATGTAAAAGTTTGCATACCCCTAGATCATCATGTCTTTTTAGGAACAGGGTTTATAAATTTTTAATAATCAGCTCTATTTCTGTAGGCTTTTTGTTCTCTCACTCTAGGTACACTGGTAGTTCTCTTATTATTTATTTTTTTTTCAGGCTCCTCTCCAGTGGAACCAGTAAAGTTGATTAAGCGAACTGAACACTAAGTCCATTAAGGCTTCTTATAATTATAATATATTTTGGGTTACTGAACCAAACATATTGTAATGACAAGTTTTGATAAAAAAGACACACTGCAAAAACAATCTACAAATGTGCAAAAAATGTCTTAAAAATTAAGTGTATTTACCCTTAATTTGAGAAGGTAAAGGAGATAGTTTGCCAATGGAATGAATTTTTTACTCGTTTTGCACTGTGGTGGGATAATGTTTCAAATTTAATATGGGAAAAGGAACATAATAATTTAAAAATTTAAAATTTAGCTAGTTGTGAATAAGCAGGACATCTAACATTTATGGTACCTTTTTTTTTTTGAATAAATACTTTATTTGAGAAAAATGATTTTCTTGGTAATACACATGTTATCAGTCTATATCACAATAAAGATTGTTCCAGAAAAATATTTTAGCAGGTTTACCTGTAGCAATAAACTAAATTATTTCTCAAATATGTGTTATGTATTGGTTTGAATACTAAGAAGGGGGTCAGTATTTCCTGTGTATAACTCTGGAATCAGAGGGTGATGCACATGGGACTAATCAGCAGGAAATATCAGCTGATCTAAACTCCCTGGGATGCCAATAAAGACAAAGGTCATTTCTTTAAAGGGTATAAAGATATTATATTCAGAAATAAATGTACCATATCAAAACATTTGTCCTTCCTTGGTAAATAATTGTTTCTAAATAAAGCATCATAGTCCTCCAATTCTTTGAAAATAAAGATTTGTTTCTGCAACCAATATCCTGGTTATTCCAAATTAAATAGTTGTGTTAGGAAAAGTTATGTTTTAAACCAATGTGTAGAATAGAAGTAGTTAACATTGTAGAGAGTTCTTTTTAAATACTGTAGTTAAATCATAGTTAAGAGTCTAGGCTATAGAGACTTAAATATAAGTGTAAGATACAACTTGGTTTGTTTTGATCCATTTACACTACAAAAAATTTGAATCTAAATAAGTCCTTTTTTTCTTACAATAGGGGCATTTTTTCTTGAATTTTCTCTAAATAAGTGGAAATTTCTTAAATTAAGTGTATTTACTCTTAATTTGAGAAGGTAAATAAGATGATCTGCCAATGGAATGAGTATTTTTTTACTCTTAAAATAAGATAATTAGATAAGGTGTACTTGAAATAAAACAATGCAATTGTGTTTTCTTATTTTAAGTGTAAACTGTCTTGTTCAATTGGCAAAATGTCTCTTTTACCTCCTTAATCCCAGAACAAATGCACTTATTTTAGGAAAAAAATGACTTATCTAGATTTTGAATTTTTTCCAGTGTACAATAATACACACTAACTATTGCTCATTTATTTCCATTGGGTACGGGGGAAAAAGCAGCAGCATTGATGAAAAACATGTAGACTTTAGACAGCCCTCCTCCGCAAGATTTCCAAAGCTTCACATCAGCACTCTGGGGATAGCTCAAGTGGAAGGAATGCAGAACAAATGCACTTATTTTTAGAAAAAATGACTTACCTAGATTTTGATTTTTTTTTTCCAGTGTATGTTTTTTCTTTTTTTGGTGTCATTTTTTAAAATTTCCTTCCTTTTTTTTGCAGAACATTGCATTGTCATGAACTATTTTGGATCCATCTGTTTCATCCTTAATGCTACCAATTATGGTGCCCATAAACTATGAGAAATGCTTACAGGTCTCAAGAGTCCTAAAAACAACATGATGAATAAAGCAAAAAATTAAAATAAATAAATAAATAAAGCATATGCCCCAGCTGTTACCGGTTTCACAGAATATCAACTTGGAGAGACTCACAGAGAGAAAAGCTGCAATTAAAAAAATTTGATTCAGTTAAATTAATCTATTTAGGTAACACAGACAGGTTAGTCAAGGTTCTTCTGTCTAAGGACAGCAAGTTGATTGCATCGACTCATTGACTCTTCAGCAATCCCTCACACTAAGCATGCTTGTAGCGACAGTGGAGAGGAAAAACTCCCTTTGAACAGGAAGAAACCTCCAGCAGAACCAGGCTCAGTGTGAGCAGCCATCTGCTGAGGCCGACTGGGGTTCAAGGAGACAGAAGCAGACATAGAAAAATAAGCATAGATACAAAAGGCAACTGTCAACCAGCTCCACAGGCAGCCCCCGTCCAGGAAACACAAGCCAGGCAGACGAGCTCCGAGCCAGCTCCCATGTCAGAGGATGAAGAGAGCAGATCCAGTTAGTCACAGTCAGAGAAACAGGACTACACTGGAAAACAGGCCAAGCTCCAACATCTATAATCAAAGGTGTTGATGGCAGCAGCACAGCTGATATTTCTCTCCAGGATGGAGTCACAGCCAAACAGGAACAGACCAGATGAAGCTACTATGAGAAAAAGCAGAGAGAGCAGAACGTTAGAGATTGAACTAATAGATTCTGCAGAGTGGGAGAATAGAGATAGAATGAAGCAGAAAGATGAAGAAGGGGTCCCTATGTCCTCCAGCAGTCTAAGCCTATAGCAGCAGAACTATAAAGATAGCTCATTTGTAAATTTCTATCACAAATGCTGACATTTCATTATTTGCTGAATTGCAAATAAATGACAGATTTACAGAGAAAAATGAAAAAGTAGCAACAGCTACTAACAGGGGAAGAGTTGAATCAGTCTTTAGTTGATAGAATCTCTGAAGTTGTGACTTTATCTCTGTGCATCTAGTTGTGTTTCCTTTCCTGGGCTCAATATGGAAAGCTTTAGGGTTTTTATTATTCTACCCATTGAATTAGGGAAAAAAAATTATACATTTTATAACATGAAATTTTGAATAACAAATTAAATGACAAAATAATCATTGTCACAACTCTTAACATATGTGTCTAAGTCAGGGGTCTTCAGCGTTTTCGAGGCCAAGGACCCCCAAACTGATTGCGAGATGGAGCGGGGACCCCCTAATTATATATATTGTATGAATAGTGTTCTATCAAGCTGCTCCTATAGTCACTCTATTACATATGAAGTTATGTAACGAAAGTAATTTCTCCCTGGGATTATTAAAGTATTTCTGATTGTGATTCCTGGTTGATGGGACAGGTGTTGTGAATGAAACGGTGCCCAGCTTGAAAGAGCTCCTGTGTGTCGCTGAATGTGTTCATTGATGACTGAAAGACATCTTCTGCCTCCATTTATCTGTTTACTACAGTCTGTTGAATTCATGTTAATGTGGATTTAAAGACATTTTAATTAGTGCAAAAAATTGCAGGAGGAAATATTAAAAAAAGTTATGAACCAAGACTTTCGCGACCCCCATGCAGTACCTCCGCGGACCCCCTAGGGGTCGCGGACCCCCTGTTGAAGACCTCTGGTCTAAGTTATTGCAACGAAACAGATGTAATCTAATATTATTTATCTAAAGATAGATCTAACTGTACAGATTTAAATATTGACATGAAATATTCAACAAATTCAGTTACTGTCTGTGAAAGCTGAAGTTGCTGCTGATCGTTTCTAGACTTTATCCTTGGAGGTTTATCACTGGATGATCTGTGCCAGTCATCTGTCATTCATACCCGCTGTCAAGGCTTCATTGAAAAACACATCAGTTGACAGACATTATAGCAGCACAAGAGTATATTTCCATACAATCAACCATTTAAATGTTCTTTGTTTTTTTTGTGATCAACCCAACCTTAAAATTTAACAATAAATGTAAATTCCTGCACAAACTCACTGAATGCTGTTAGATCTGCAGTGAAGTCGATCTGCTTTGGATAGAACAGACATGCTTGTTGTTCTACGAGCAGGGGCAGATTTAGGAAATTTGGGGCCCTAGCCAAAGACAGGCAGGGGGCCCTCTGAATTGAGAAGCTAACACATCAAACAGCCCCATTATCCAGATAGAGAAATGTTAATAGAATAGACATCCATTATCTGTTCTAGGTTGTGTCCCTCTCTTCTTGTCCCTTTTCTTCTTGTTTTCCTCTCTATGTTTTGTACTCAGCTGACTTTTCATGCTGTCTCTAAAGGATTGAAAGATTTTTTCCAAGCACTAAGCTCACTTAGCTGATTGCTCCTTCCTGTGTTTCTAAAAAGGCCAAAGTAAATAACCCAGTCCTTCTTTTCACTGTAGACAAGCCATGATCTGCTTATCTGTTCTCCATTTTTCATTTGGATGAAATAATAGCTGCATGAATCATGACAGCAGACAAGATAGAGGAGAGCAGGAGGCGGGGTTACCAATCTACTTGCTCTGGAGAGCAGAGTTCGCTGCTTTTAGATGTTGTCTCCAAAGTCTCCAGTAGCAGAAAAAAGTCGCTAGATTTGGCGCTAGGCGCTTTTTTGAAATCAAAGTTCTAGAGGGGTCTGAAAAGTCGCTAAATATAGCGACTAAAGCGCTAAGTTAGCAACACTGGTCTTTGCATGGTTTGTTTTCAAATGGTTTGCTGCTGTCTGTTTGGACCTTTCTGAACATGTGCAGCAAATGGACTGATCCAATATGGTGGACACTGAAGGGGGGGGGGCTGAGACACAATTAATATTATAAATGTTCTTATGGCATTTTAGCCAAAGCATTTTTATCATAAACATAATAATGTGCACAAATAAGGAATACACCAAAAAACAATCTAGAAATAAGCTAAATGTCTTCAATCAAGTGTAAATGAGATAGCTTTCCTTTTGTAAACATTCTTACGGTTCCCTAACTGTCCAGGATTTTATGGAACCATTATCAAGTACTGGTTTATCCATCCACACTGGAAAAACGTTCAGAAATAAGTAAAAATTAAATGTATATACCATTAATCTGAGTAGGTAAATGAGATATTTTGCCAATGGAATGAGTATTTTTACTCTCAAAATACAATAATTAGATCATATGTACTTGAAATAAGACAATGCAGTTGTCTTTTCTTATTTAAAATGTAAATTGTCTTGCTCCATTGGAGAAGCGTCTCCTTTACCTCCTCAATCCAAGAACAAATGCACTTATTTTAAGAAACAATGACTTCTCTAGATTTAGATTTTTTCTAATTTGGTTGTATTAACTATACATGTAAACAGAGTTCTATGGGGCCCCCAGGAACTTGGGGCCCTAGGCAACTCCCTACTATTGCCTAATGGTAAATCCCCGCCCTTTCTACTGTCTCCATCAAAAGTCTCCATCTAACATTGAATGAGTCTTATCCTGTTCCGACTCTTGTCTTCTGTAAAACCCAAATATAGAAAAACACAAAAAAAAATGTTTTAAACCACTCAGATGTTGTTGTAGGAGGCCTTTGAGGTTGAAAACAAAGTGTTTTCAAAAATTTTATGTTTTAGTAAGTTTTTACAGAAATGTTGTAATATTGCAACATTGGGCCAAATGGGGAGCAGAATTTCCTGTATGTGTACTCATTGTCTCAACAACAATATAGGACTACGGATTAATTTGCAGGGTTTTGCTTTTATCCCAGAACAGTATAACATGAAAAATACTCTCAGTCATGTTGTTATGAACAGTTTGTTTTTATTTATTCCAGCAAAGAGAACTTTTTATTTACAATGATAGTCCCAAAAACAGTTCCTTTCCTCTGAAAAACAGAGGCGAACATCGCACTTGCTGCAATGGGTATTCGTATACCCTTTACTGCAATGTCTGCAGCGTCCTCTCTTGACCTTCATGGGGAAATGTCCAGTGAGGTCCTTGCGCACATCGAGTGGGGGGTGTGCACATGATTTCTTGGACGTACAATTTGGACTCCCATCATCTGAGGATGGTCTCTTCCTAGCAGTCAAGGGACTCCCTGCTGGGTCTGGGTTCCCGCTGCCTGATGATGGACGTCCTCTTTTTGGAGTTGTGAGTGTTGTGTCCATCTGATTTGAAAAGAGAAGAATCAATATTAATATTAATAATCAATGCATGCACGTGTCAAAAATGCATGCAAATATCGCAAAACATGGCAAATGGCAGAAATAGATTCTTACCAGGATGAGAGAGGATGCTAGCTGTGCCTGGAACTTTCTCATGTTTAGCATCTCCTTCTTTGGCATCGCGAGAGCCTGACAGTGCCGTTTGTAGAGGAGCCAGGCGTTGACCACGGCGAGGGTGATGGTGTGCCAGAAGCTGTACATGTACCATCGGCGGGATTTCAGGGTGAACTTGTATTTTGCTGTAAATGAGTCCAACAAATCCACACCTCCCATGTATTTGTTGTAGGTAGCCACAATGTAAGGTCTTTCAATGTCAATGTAGGTTTTGGTGGCTTTGTCCCAGCGCTGAATCTCCTGCACAGGTTCTGGTCCAGTGAAGGATGACACAAGTGTGACTGCCCTGTTGTCATACCATTTCACAGCGCAGATGTTGTGTGTCCCCTCCACTCTGTGGTCAAAGCTTCCTCTACCCTTCTTCTTCAAGCTCTTCTCATCTTCAAGGTTGAAGTTAGGGAGCCGCACCTGCCTGGCTGTACCCACATAATGGATTCCATGCTCAAGGAGCTTCACTACCAGTGGAACAGAGGTGAAGTAGTTGTCTGCATAGATCTTGTAGTTCTGACCCTTTGTTAGTGTGGAGGCAAGCTTCAATACAACATCACCTGACAATCCAAGTTCAGATTTGACGCGTATTCCATTCTTGCTGCCCTGGTAAACATCGAAGTCAAGCATCATGCCAGAGATTCCAGCTCTCACCCATACTTTGAACCCCCATGGATGTGGCTTGCCTCGCATATACTGCTTGATGCTGCTGAACTTCCCCTTGAAAGGAATCATCATTTCATCCACAGAATTGTGCTCTTCTGGTACCACCTGCAGACATTTCTCCCTGAATGATTCAAGCCATGGTCTGAGTTTCCAGAGTTTGTCCCTCTTTTCAATCTCTGACATTGTCAAATTGGAATCTGTTGCGTGGCATCACATCAGCAATAGGGGGGTGCCGTGTATCTGTCTCCCAGTACATACGGCTTCCAGACATTTGTACCAAGCCCATCCTCAGGTACATGCCCAACATTTTCTGTATTTCCTTTGTATTAGTGTTAACAGATCTTCCATCATTTTGAACGCTGTACTCATTTGTACTTGTAGCCAGAGCTTGAATAATGTCCTCTGACACAAACTTTTGGAAGTATTGGAGTGGTGTGTGGAGGAAGGTTACATCGTCTGTGACAGGTGGACCAGAAAATTCAGTATTGGGACTGATAAAATCCTTTTTTTGCCAGCGATATCTGTCACGGGCATTATGCGTTCATTTTCTTGGGGCTCAATGTCCACATTGGCTGGGCAGTCAGACGGCTATTGGTTTTCTTTGTCCACACAGGGATCATTGTCTGACTCCTCATCACTTGCATTAGTGTCATCAAGGGGTACGTCCACATCACTCTCTCCATCTTGGATGATTGCAATGATATCCTGCACACTGTACCGAGGATCTTTCCTTGCTGCTGGCATTCTGAAATGGAAAAGATAAAATTTAAACAAATGTATATATAAATAGTACACATACTTAGATTCTAGATAACCTGCAGGACAAGACTGGGTGGTGGAGAGATTGATGTTAATTTGAAGTGTTTACACATTGCCCTGAAGTAACCCATTCACACATTTCACTGGTCACACAATACTGTGTGGCCGACCAATTCTAAACTCTGATTATCATCAAAATAGGAATCCAAGTAGCCTCCAACTTACAGCCACACCTTACATTCCTGAAAACCAACCCCTGTTCCAGAGCTGCTTTGACTATGAATTGATTGGAACATTACCTTATCAATAGCCAAGACAAAGGGCAGACATGCACAACATGGCTGTTGTGTTGTAGACATGTTAGAAAGCCTACCTTCTGTGATAAGGGAAAAATACTAAGTGTTTAAGGTGGTTAGAAATCCTTATAAGTAAATTAAAATGATTAGATATGGCAATATATCTTAGTATATTAGCTTCTAACACAATAATACATATAATTCAATATAAGGTAAAGGGCTAGAATGTGTAAATTATGTGTGGTTCAAAGTTATATTGGGAAAACTTCCTCTCAAGACATTCCTCTCAAAAACAGGGTTGTTTTGACTACCACATTCACCCAATGTTGTAATATTGCAACAATTACAAAACAAGCTCTAGATAAAGTGTAGGGCACATTTTCCACAATAACTACATATTTACATGTTGTAGACACTGTAATAAACACAGAAAAAAATATGCAAAGCTTTTTACTTACTTCAATTAAATAAATCCAGTCCAGTAAATCGAGGGGATGATGCTCAAGCAAAAATCTGGAGGTTGTGTGGCTTCTTCACCTGAAGGTAGGCCTTGTATACAAATGTAGGACCCAATAGCATTGTGAGACGAAACAACATGACTCAATGAGTATGTTAATGCAGTTGAACCAAAAAAAAAAAAAAAAGGTTTATTTTGGGAGGAAAAAAAAATGTTGTAATTCTGCAACAGTGGGTCTTACAGGCTAAATTAAACAAGCTAAATTAAAGTGAAGCTGAAGAATATTTTCATTGCATTTCCTGTGAGGTGTCAGTTTCACTAACCTTGCATACGATTGAAAGTGCAGTATGACTCTGTCACTTCCTCTGCACTTTGATGTCTTCCTAATGCTTATAGTAAAAAGCCTGTTAGCAGAATTGTTTTGATGTCAGCAGAGGCACCGTGTCAAATTGCCAGTTGAACACGTTATGCAGCGCACGGAGCTGCTCTCTTAGCGCCAGTCATGGAATGTCCAGAGAAAAGTGAGCATTGCTAAGAGGAGCAAGCTGTCTGCTGCGAGATGATAATTCATAATTAAATGCACCCCCCCTGAGGGCAGTTTCCTACATTGGAAATGAAAACATCTCTAGTGAGTGTTTTTTTTGTTCAAACAACATGTGAGCTCTATTCAACAAAAACATGCCTCTGTCAGTGATTGGTGTTTAAAGGAGCTGCATACTCCAGATTATGAAACGCGTAGATATTTGCATTTCTCTTTTTTGACGTGGCTTGTTTTGACATCAGAAAACTAAAATCCTGAACTGAAACATAACTGTGTCACAGTCCCCAGGATAAACATCTCTGCTGGCATCTCTTTTCTTCCTCTTCTTGATTTATTTGTGTTAAATAGGATGCAACAATAACATTTTGCTATCAAATACCAAAGATAAAATCAAGTTTTGTGTCTGTGTTATTATATCTCATCAGCAGAATGTTTCTCATTGTTTAGCTGAGTTATGTTTCATCCCTGATTAAAGAAAATAAATGTTTACACTGAGTAGTTCAGGTAATTCCATGTCAAATACCAATCTACCAGGAGGAGATTTTAGACAAATGGCTGCAGATTATAGGATTAAGGAAACTCATGCTCTCTTCTCTACCTGCAATAACAACATGTTTATGTTTGCGTTACATGCAGAACTTTCTCCGCTTCCAGCGAAGCAGTTGAGTTTAGGAATAACTTGCTCAGATGCTCCACATGCTGCAGATATTAGCACAGGGAGGTTAAGGAAATATCTCACATTAGCTGAGAAGATGCTCAATAGAAGGTTACTGAGGGATTGTTTAGTGGATAAATGATAAAAAGATCAATCCTGGATTATAAAGAAATATTTTAGAGAAGGGTTCAAATGTTTCTTTCAATTATCCAATCTTTTATATTATTAGCATATTTTATTTGCTCAGAAATTATCCATGCTATTATTTTCTATCGTTCCTTATCTTTCTGTAAAAGGTTGGTTGTTCTCTTTCTTAAACACGGATAGATATGCACGTTTGTTTGGCTTTATAATCAAATTAATTTGATTTCATTGAAGCTCATCATTTTGATGCATTTTTGTTCATTTTTTAAAACATCTCACTGTACAGTTGTGCAAACTTGTTTAAATCTTTCTGCCTTTTCTGCACTTAAGTTAGTACACCACAATATTCTATTCTATTTTATTTTATTTTTGTTGTGTTTTATACTATTCTGTTCTATTCTATTCTGTCTTATTGTATTCTATTATTTTTTTGTTTACTTTATTCTAATATATTCTTGTTTTATTCTATTCTATTTTGGTCTCTTCTATTTTATGTTATTGTATTATATTCAATTGTATTTTATTCCTTTCTTTTCTATTCTTTTTTATCGTATTTTATTTTATTTTATTCTATTGTATTTTATTCTGTTCTATTCTATTCTATTTGATCTTATTCTATTCTATTCTATCTTATTTTATTCTATTGTATTTTATTTTGCTCTTATTATATTCTGTTCTATTCTATACTGTTGTATTCTATTCTATTTTATTGTATAAAAAGGAACAAAAAGCAGAAATAAAAAATAGAAACATCTTAAATAGGATGAGGTCGTATCACATTTGGTGATCACATTGTTAGTGTTTTTGTATTTACAGATTCTCAGGGTTCCTCTAACAAGATCAAAGCACAACATTACAACAAAGAAACTTCGCAAAATCAATAAAAGTACAGATTCCAAATAATTTCCTTAGATTCCAGAAGTAAGCTAGTGTTTTAGAAATGTCTGCTTCACCATGTATTTGGAAATAAAACTATTAAATAAAAAGAGCCAAATAGTTTCTTTATAACAGCCTCGCAGAAGCTGCTCACCAACAGATACCGGCAGGCTGAATAGATCACCAGATCCACAGATGATGTCATTAGCTCTTCCCTACACGCCACCCACTCCCACCTGGACCAAAACATTATGAATAAATACCCTCTATGCTCGTCTCTAAGCCCCGAGATCTGATCATCATCATCCTCCAGTTCTCTGCCTTTAATGTTCGACACCCGATCTACAGGGCAGAGGGAGAGAGTCACCTGCCAAATGTCTCCAGAGATCAGCGATGGGAGGATCTTATGTCAGATTTATGTAAAAACAATATAATCAGTGAAGAATGAATTCAGCTGAAGAGACTGATGGTACTGATACCAGCTTCCAGGTCAGGATGTATCACTGCTGGAACGTTTTGCATGCACTGCTCAGTTTGGGGCTCTGCATCAACAGGATTAGGCTTGTAAAAATAATCAAAACTACCAAAAAAATTATTTTAAAAATTAAAGTGATCATAAAATTTATCGGATTTCCCCCACTGAAAAAATTTAATCAAAGTAAGTCAAGTGCATTAAAAACATTTCTTTTTAGCAGAACTTAAAACTCTTAACCTTATATAATTATGTCACCAACTAATTTATTCATATTTACTTTACAATGATGTTTAGTTTTTAATATTTTTTTTCTTTTACCTTTTTATATTGATTTTACCTGCACTGAAAAAACAATCTAGAAATAAGTAAAACTTTCCTAAATTAAGGGTATTTACCCTTAATCTGAGTAGGTAAATTTTGTCTTAAAATAAGATAATTAGATAATATGCATGTGAAATAACACAAAGCAATTGTGTTTAAATCTAAATTGTCTTGTTTCATTGGCAAAATGACTCTTTTACCTCCTAAGTTCACAAACAAATGCAATTATTTTAAGAAGAAATGACTTATCTAGATAACATTTTTTTTCCAGTGTGTAGCACTTTCAGATTTTTCTTAAATGTAAAGTGCATTACAAATAAAATGTATTATTATTATTAAATAAAATGTATTATTATTAAGTGAGACACTTTACAACAGAATAAGTAAATAAATAATATTTATCTACAAAATTAGATTTTTTTTAATGAATTGAATTAAGCATAAATACACTTATTTTATGAAAGTTTTACTTGTTTTTAAATCGTTGTTGTGGTGCTGAAATGTCATTCATGGCTGAGAGGAAATAATAGAGCTGCTGCTGCAAAACTCAGCTAACATGTAGAGAATATCTGACATAAACCTGTGTACTCCTGCTGTTTGGGGCTGAAGGCTCAGAATCAGTTAGATATAAATGTACAAACACACACATACAGGGCTCCTTTCTTCTGTGGCTCTCCATAAATCCAGAATATATCCGTCAGCAGGCAGCCCCACTAGCTTCTAAATAAAGGAGCAACAATTCTACCCTCACCATTTGAACCTTCCCTGCTGATTATAGCTGATCATGACAGAAAAATGATCAGAAACAGAAAAATAAAGCTGGCTGCTTCCGAATCAATTTAGATGAATTCTTCATTATGAAGAACACTATCAGACTGTTAGACAGACCGCTGCAGCAGATCCTTCCTGACTATTAACATCTACAACTCCTCTAGAAAAACAAAACTTAAAAAGAGTATCAACTATAGAAAGCACTTTGGCATCGAATAAATTAGATCCTTGTTTGCACTGTAAAAATGTGTTTGAATGAACCAGATTTGTGTTGACATTGAACCAAAAACAATTATAAAATAAAATAATCCTGCTGTTGTTCCTGTGAAATTATCTCACACCTTCAAATCATATATAAAATTCTGCTCCTGATTGAGGAAATAGAAATGTTATTATTATTAATAATAATAATAATAATATATTTAATTTATATTGCACTTTCCATCAAAAGATCTCAAAGTACTACAGGTAAAAAAGAGAAAAGAATAAAAAAAAATTTTTGAAGAGAGAAAAACATCTAAAGGGAACCAAAGAAATGTTTTAAGGCCTTTTTTCAAACACTGAGTGGATTAAGGAGCCCTCAGGTTGTCAGGGAGGGCATTCCACAGATGATGGGCAGCAGCAGCACTAAATGCCCTATCTCTGAAAGACTGGAGCAAATACTGTAATTAACAATATTTTCTGCTCCTAGGGCTCCAGGTACTTAGAGATTCCCTTCCATACAGAAATCTTCAGCTACCACAGTATACATGTCAGACTGAATAACGCTGTCATGGTCCTGGCACAGGTGGCTGGCTTGATGCTCGTTCCATTCACCTGTTTAACTCTGCCTGGTTTCTCATTACTGCGTATCTGATCCACCTGTGTCCAGCTCCTATATATGCTGCGTGTTTCCAGCTGCCAGTGCCAGATTATCTAAGCTGTTCCCTGTGAGTTACTCTAGCGTTCTGTTTGTTGTTCTGACCTGTTTCAACCCCGTGGATCCTGAGTTTGCTTTCCCCTGTCTGCTCTTTAATCTGCTCTGTTCTGGACTGATTCCCGGATTCTAATGGTTTACCGAACCTGGACTGTTCTTCTGACCTTGGTTGGATTCCCCCTCTACACCTCATCGGCTCTCTGATCTTCTGGTCTGTGAACTTGGTTCTGCTTTCCCTTCAGGACTCTGTTGCCCTCTGCGTCGGCTGGCATCAGCTCCTCTGAAACAGGTCAGTGAATATTTTCTCTTAATCGTTATCAGCCGTTATTATTAATCACTGACCTGAGTTTCTGTTCCTACAGAGGATCCAGTCTATGCGCTCCACCTGACGAGCAGCATCATGCTGAGTCTTCAGTAAAGATTAGTTTTGAACTCATCCAGCTCTGTCTGCTTTGAATATTGGCTCCAAGGTTTTGAGCCTATAACAAATAGTACTTATACTTCAGCGATAGTATCAAGGTGTTACTTTATTTATCTCTTATACTATATCCGTTGTTTTTTCTGTTCTTTTTACATCAGGTGATGAAGCAGACAGGTAACTTTTTAGTATTATCTCCCTTTTATTTATTTATTTCATATTCTCTCCTTCTTCCTGTCCTACCTACATTGCAGTGTCCATATAATCTGTGATACTCCCTGTATAATTATAATAAAGCAATTTATATGCATAAGTCAAGCGGAACACTATGGTGATAACCCTACTGCTCCACTTGTGAAAGTAAAATCTGTTGGGCTCTTTTTGGCATCAAGATAATTATTCTTATTGATAGACAGGACTACGGAAGAGAATTAGGGCCACTGAAAAAGTAAACAAAAGTTAAATGTTTTTTTTTTTTTTTATCAGTTTTTTGTGGAATGAAAGTCAGAATTCTGACTTTAATCTTATAATTCTGATTGAATTCTGACAGCTAACAAACACGTCTGCTTTAGAGACTAGCTCTCTTGTTTTAATCACCTTCTGCTGTTCCATTAATCAAATAGCATCACCAGGGACCCCTGGGACATGTAAAGTTGCCTAATTCCCTCATTTTCCACCTAAGTGTTCCTGTTCCTCCCAAACAGCTCACATCGGTCAGTGAAGCCAAGTGCTCCACATCTCTACCTTCATTGTTCGCATCTACACTAAGATCCACAATTATGAAATTAAAGTCAGAATTCTGACTTTTTTCCCATATTAGAATGAAATAATATTTAAAAATTTGTTAATTTTTTTTTCCAGTGGCCCTAATCCTCTTCCGTACAGGACACTGTTAAAAAAATAAACACAAAATAACAATATTTTCTGGTCCTTACGTACCTATAAATTAAAATCTGTCTTACATTTATAAATCAGGAGGAGTTGTGATGATTTTAGTTTTTCTTTTAAATTGTGACTACTGTAATATGAAACAGTAGTACTACAGTACTACTATAGTACTACTGCTGCTGATAGTTTTCCTCCTGCTGGCAGCATGTAAACAGAGAAATGTATTGCGTCATCATTTACTTTCACGGTCCCGCTGGAGGAGGAGGGGTCAGTGGGGGGTGGGATTTAAGGCAGCGGACAGCAGGGCAATTCTCGAAGCTCCACTGCGGCCGTTCCCGGAGTGCGCGCGCGCCTCCCGCCCACAGCAACGCTAAAGCGACCGCGCGCCTACGATGTTGTGAATGAGGGAGTGGGGTGACGTCAGCGGCCGAATGTCAACAATGTAGCCACTGAGAGGAGGCGTTCCAGTTGAGAGTAACAAACAGCGGAGACTGAGCGGCACGCCGCGGAGGATCACACGGATACACACGCGCGCGCGCGCACCTCCACAACAGACCGTAGAATTAAAGACGGGCTTGTTTTTTTTTATTTTTTTTAACGCGGTTCCTTTAAGCTACAGAGAAGAAACAAACAGGCTGGTTGCGGCAACTGGGGAAGAAGTGGCCTTGTGCAGCCGAGAGGCTTTGAGGAAACGAGCAGCATCGAGGAGGCATCATGTGAAAGAAGTTCAATGGAAACGGACCGAAGGGCTGGAACAGCAGAGGAATAGAAAGTAAAAGGTAAGCGCGTCCATTCACGCCTGGTTGTGTTCATGTGCCTCCCTGCTCCTAATCTCAGCCTCCCCGTTCATTGGTGATGCTGCCAACGGCGAGTTGCAAACTTGCATAAGTGTCAGAGCGGTGGCCTCCAAGCGCGCGCCACTTTTCTTTACTTATGTGGACAAAAAAAAGTCAATTAATAAAAAAAAAAAAGTAGAAGGGGGGAACCGCACGCACAAATGGTGAAAGCCTGACGTGCGGTGCGAATCTGGAGAGGGTGTAATGTGTAGTGGTGTGAAGGCGGCTTTAGGAGTGAAACAATCCTCAGCACCACATCCTGTTGTGCTTTCAGTCAATCCTCCGCGAGCGCAGCCCGTTTTCCTCCGCTGCTGGAGGACTCCCTGCGCCGCAGATCCAGGATCAGCTCCACCGGACAGCAGATGCTAATCACCGACCCTGCAGCGTCATTAAACCCCCCGTCAGTGAGGAAACCTGGAAGTTAACCATCACACTCATTCACTAGTATTTTGTAAATACTGGCTTTTAAAATCCCAGATCATGTCATGCACTCTTCCTCTTTCTTGTGTGGTCATAGTCGCACGCGCGCGCGCACGTGCAGGACTGTATTTGCTGCGTAAGGAGCGCGAGCCTGGATTGGACTCACTCCGCTCCTTTCTCTGCAGGATCTCTGGGAAGTGGAGCCTTATTTTCACCGCAGCGCTTTCTCTGCTGTTAAAAGCAGATGTGGAGCAGGTCCCCACGCCCACGGAGGATCACAGACACTCCACCAGAGGCTCATATTAGACAAGCGGTGACTGTCAGAAAAACACGCGCCCGTCTTGCATTGTCATGTGTGGATGCTGCAGTCAGTTCCTTCATTCAGCCTCATCATGGTGTCAGTGGGAGGGGGGGGGGGTCTTCTCTGGTGGCTTTGTTCACTTTCTTATGGAATAAAAAAAAGGATGCATGTATATGCGCGCGCACAGCCCGCGTGCACACGCGTGATTGTGGGAATTTACTCATTTTTTAATGAGTAAGGATCATGGCTGCTCTGCTGCCTGATCGGGTTGACCTCTGCAGTGAATGATTCAGAGTGATGCTGCCAAGGATGCAGTGATGCAGCAGCAGCGGTGGCATCCTCAGCATCCTTTGTCTGCTTTAATGCTGATGCAACACAAAGTAATGGGGGGGGGGGGGGGGGGATGATGCCCACTCCTCATCCTCCTTACCTTCCCCTGTCAGGGTCCACCATCCACCTACCGCTGCGTGGGCCGCGCTAATGAGGATGTAATCAGAGTCATTTTAAAAGGCGGCTGACGTAGAGATGCTTGATGACACGGAGCTGTCTTCACAGCACGTGCGTGGCGGCGGCACTCATGCGCAGTTCCACGCACAGAGTCCTTTGTTCTTTACAGTATACCCCCCCATCTCATTTCTTCTTTGCCCATCTCCTGCAGGCTGCTGCAGGACAGTGACTCAGATAAATGTCATCCAAAGCCTGATGGCAGCTTTTAATAAAAATACATGAAAAACCTTCAAACCAAACGAGTCATATCTTGTGTTAGTTTAAAATCAGTCTTAATCTACACATTTATAATTTTTGGAAAACTTTCTGTTCGGTTCAGTTAAATTTTATTTATTTTATTTAAATCTAAACGCAGAAGATTTTCACTTTTTAGTCCAAAATCATTGGATTAAAAGGGAACTGGTTTTGTTCTTTTTAAAAGCACAGTGTGGATTTAGGTCATCACAAGATATGTGTTTGCTGAGACTCTTTCTGAGGAAAACAGCTGATTTCCTTGAATCTTCAGTTCCATGCACTCCTCCTTAAACTGGGGAGGAGTTACAGACTGCCTCTGGATGGACGCCAGTCTGCTTCAGCTGGCAACTCCTGATGAAGAGAGAGAAACAAACACAAACAAACAAAAAAAAACATATAAAAAGTTAAAACTTGATTCAAGCTAGTCTAGTTAAACAAAGCAGATACATTTACCATATCTCAAATCCTTATTAAGCTTTTACAATAGTAACCATTCACAATTTCCCCACTGTCCTTGGTTGGCCATTGGTTGGTCCTTGGCTGGTCCTTGGTTGGCCATTGGTTGGTCCTTGGCTGGTCCTGGGTTTGCCATTGGTTGGTCCTTGGCTGGTCCTTGGTTTGCCATTGGTTGGTCCTTGGCTGGTCCTTGGTTGGCCATTGGTTGGTCCTTGGCTGGTCCTTGGTTTGCCATTGGTTGGTCCTTGGCTGGTCCTTGGTTGGCCATTGGTTGGTCCTTGGCTGGTCCTTGGTTTGCCATTGGTTGGTCCTTGGCTGGTCCTTGGTTGGCCATTGGTTGGTCCTTGGCTGGTCCTTGGTTTGCCATTGGTTGGTCCTTGGCTGGTCCTTGGTTGGCCATTGGTTGCTCCTTGGCTGGTCCTTGGTTTGCCATTGGTTGGTCCTTGGCTGGTCCTTGGTTGGCCATTGGTTGGTCCTTGGCTGGTCCTTGGTTGGCCATTGGTTGGTCCTTGGCTGGTCCTTGGTTTGCCATTGGTTGGTCCTTGGCTGGTCCTTGGTTGGCCATTGGTTGGTCCTTGGCTGGTCCTTGGTTTGCCATTGGTTGGTCCTTGGCTGGTCCTTGGTTGGCCATTGGTTGGTCCTTGGCTGGTCCTTGGTTGGCCATTGGTTGGTCCTTGGCTGGTCCTTGGTTTGCCATTGGTTGGTCCTTGGCTGGTCCTTGGTTGGCCATTGGTTGCTCCTTGGCTGGTCCTTGGTTGGCCATTGGTTGGTCCTTGGCTGGTCCTTGGTTGGCCATTGGTTGGTCCTTGGCTGGTCCTTGGTTGGCCATTGGTTGGTCCTTGGCTGGTCCTTGGTTGGCCATTGGTTGGTCCTTGGCTGGTCCTTGGTTGGCCATTGGTTGCTCCTTGGCTGGTCCTTGGTTGGCCATTGGTTGGTCCTTGGCTGGTCCTTGGTTGGCCATTGGTTGGTCCTTGGCTGGTCCTTGGTTGGCCATTGGTTGGTCCTTGGCTGGTCCTTGGTTGGCCATTGGTTGCTCCTTGGCTGCTCCACTAAGATTCTTTTTGAAACATCAATCTTTGTGCTAAAATATTCTTTCTGTCATGATTTGTGGACATTAGGATCTAAAGAGAAGCATCATCTCCTGGTCAGACCCTCTAACTCAGTGAAAGGGTGGAGTCAGAGTAACATAAATGTAAATGCCCAGGAGAAGCCCAGTAGCTGGAAGGTGGAGGGGATTCTGCTGGGAGTTGCAGGGAGGTGGGCTGCTATTCGGCTGACATTTGACTGGGAAGGGCCTTTTTGAATGGCTGCTACTGTATGGAATGGCTAGAGTTAGTGCCAGTATCATCATTAATGCTTAAGGTTATGTTGGACCAAAAAAATGTTTTTCTTTTACTCTCAGAGTAATTTTCATGAATTTCTTATAGAAGCATTTTTGTTTTTTTTCTATATATATTCGATCAAGTTGGCGTTTCTTGTTATTACATTGACATTAATTTCTGCCATCAAAATATCCATATTTTTTTAATGTTACAAAGGTAATAAGGTCTTTTCCTGGATTCCAATAACACTATTGGCTTGAGTGCCCTATAAAGGGTTAACGTTCCAAATGACAAACTGTCACAGATCATTTTTACAGTAATTATATTTCCTTTTGATCCATAGGTGGATGAATTGTTCTTAATTTAAAATTAGATGGATAATTCACCATGGCCTAATCATGAGTTGGTTTATATTGAAGAATATTTTTTGTTATCTTAGCAAGACCAGACACTATTTGTCTTCTATATTTGGACTCTCCAACAAGAGCCCTGTTGGAGAGAGGTGGAAATGTTTTGAAGTGTTTCTGCTGTTTTTACTCTGAAATGATAAAAGCCAGACGGTCCATCTGTTAAAACAAATGAAGATCCATTTTGGACCTGTCTCCTAGTATTACATAATCTCCTAACTTATGCCTGGTTTGGGAACCTTTCTGTGTCTTGAGTGAGTTCTTTTCAGGGTCCCTGATATAACGGGTCCCTGAGGCCAGCGGCCGGAGCAGAAGTCCCACATGGTAACCATAGGCATCCTATGAGCGACCCTGCTGACCCAGGGTCAATGTGTCCATGCTGAGCTTGCGTCTGCTGAGCCGCTGATTCATGCTTTATGTTCCTCATTAAAACGGTAATGAGTGAAGAAGCTCCTTGTGTTCAGAAGTAACCAAGCACTTCTGGGTTAATGATTCATGAAATTACAGCTGGAATAGGATGTGATTATAAGGACTGATCTCTTCTGATTGCAGATCAGAAGATGCATCGCTGTTTCTTTTTTTGTTACCGTTATTTTCTTTTAAATTATTTTATTTCTGCTCATATTCAGAATTCAAACTTCTGAAAGTACTTTAAATCTGTGGAGGATCAGGAATCAGAGAGGTGGAATAACTCTTTCATCTTTTTTTCTCTCTTTTACCTGATGTATTCCAACATCCAGCTGCCATGCACGTGGGCATTGTCAGTTTCACTATAGCTCTGGTGAATTTCAGTGGTGAAGTCCTCTGGAAATCTTCAATAATTGTTGTTGATTGCAGATGTGTCTAGTAGTTCCCATTGATTTAGCTTGTAAAGTGGGTAGAATGGCGCCCCAGTCAGCCTCAGATGGCAGCTCACACTGAGCCTGGTTCTGCTGGAGGTTTCTTCCTGTTAAAAGGGAGTTTTTCTGATGATCTGGTGAACTGGAAAGTGACCTGAGATGACCTGAGATGACATGATGTGAATTGAAGCTATAGAAATAAACTGAATTGAATTGAATGGCGCTAGGGTTACCGCACCGTGACGTCACTGCCGGAAGATGTCAGGAGTGAAGTGTTACTATATTTGGGCAAAAATGGCCACTGCCAGACTCTGTAATCGCAATGAAAATTATTGTTTTCATTTTTTTTTACTGATTAATTCATTAAATCATATTAGGTTTAGGTATAGATAATGATCCATTGATTAGTCCTTGCTGACTGGAGTTTTCCTTTAAGAAAAAGCTGCAGAATCTACCACATATCTCACTGGAATGCAAATCAACTGAGTTCCTCAGACTGGAAAAAGAAAAAAACATATTCCCATAGCTCCTCCACGTCAGCATGAAGGCATGTTTGATGAGGCCCCAGTCGGTGTGAGGCCGGAGCAGAGCCGCTCAGCTTTAGAGCCAATGCTTGTTTCTCCGTTTTGCTTGCTGCTGCTTCTTCTTCTCCTCCTGCCTCGTTGGGCGCTGAGACTCAGTGGGTTCTCCGTTCTGCAGCTGCACGGCCCGCCTTTCTGTTCCCAGCTCGCAAACTTGCCAAGACGCCGTCAAACTGCAAACACCACAGGCAGACATCTGACTGCTCTGTTTTGTTTGTGTGTTTTTTCTCTCTCTCTGTTTTCACTCAGAGATATTCGGCGTGCGTAAACATTCTTCATAGTTGACTCAGACCTGGCGTATATTCTCCTGAGCTTGTCGCGCAGCCACAAGCAGAGGACATGACCCCTTACAGTCTACCTCACCAAGTTCCGGTCCAAAGTGAGCTAATTAAATGATGCACATCTGATCCTATAAAACACTATAAAGAAGGTTTTTGTGAAAGTGAGTGAAGGTATTCATTCAGTCACGAGGGATGTTTGCTGCAGTTCCTTTTCCTGATTTTACTGGATATTTAGCAGCGCAGTTCCTTCTGATACACTGTCCCTATGCTGATGTCCAAAGGAAGAACTCAGTGAAGAAGTTTTTTTCTATTGTAGTCATTTGATGAGCGAGATAAATCCTTAAAATGCTTTAGAGTAATTATTTAGTTAATTGATCAGCTGAGGATCATGCATCAGCCAATAGGAAGCCTGTCAGTTTTTACACAACCTCTTCTAGAACGTCTCGTTCAGAGAAAACACGCTGAGTGTTAGTGAATTTTTCACCTGATAGGAAACATCCAAAGGCTTAAAAACAGCAGACTTTTAAAAGCTGGAGATGATTTTCTTGATTTGCATGAAAGAAAGATCTGCTAGCGGGAATCAGCAAATTGGTTCTTGCATGAATTCTTATTTCATGGGGCGTACCTCAGCCATTCAATGTTTTGAAGGCTATTTTATAGCAGTCTATGCTATTCCTGTGTTTTGGTAACTATAAAAACGATGTAGTGTTATTATAATTAATTGCTTGTAAATTTTGAGCCATATGGTAGAAAAATATCAGGTGTTCTCTAAACTTTCCTCAATCAGTTTTATCCAGTTTTATCAGCCATTTATTGTCTTATTTGTGTGCAGATCTTTGGGGAAATATTCCTTATTTATTCATTTTAAAAATGACAAACAATCAGGATATTAAAAGCAAAAGTTGCTTTAGAAGATAAACTGAAATAACAGACATGTTAAAGAAATAATCTTGCACCTGTAGAGTCGTATAAATCAAGAGAGCGTTTTTCTTTCCATGATTATGAAAGTCAGGGAAATATGATGTTTTTTAAATAATATTTTTTATTTTCAGTCAAATGAAAATACTAATTATCCAGAACAAATATGAAAAAATAAAAACTTAAAAAAGGTGATCTAGTAAAGTGAATTTATGATCAAGCTAACTTTTATTTAATGAACCTTAAACTGTTCTTGTAAAGTTAAATGATCTTATAATTGGGAGGTTTTTCATTCTGACATTCATGTCAAAATCTTAGAATTCGATTTTTGACAGTAGAGGGATTTATTTAAACCAACATTTTTGTTAGGGCAGAAACGTATATGATAATTGAAGTATTGCATTTTAAAAAGGTATTTCTTATCATTACTTTTAATTTGTATAAATATTTTCATCGTTGCATAAATTCCAAGAGAAAAAAAGAAATAATTTATAATTTTATGCTTTTTGACATAATTCTGATTTCTTAATTCAGTCATTTTATTAAATTAAAAACAAACCATAACTAAACTAGATTTTTAAATAAAAATAATTTACAGTTAATTTTTAATGAGAAACTTTAATTGCTGTTCACATATACTTATACTTACATATTTTTAGTTTTCCTTGAATCCTCTCATTGGTGGGTTGTCTTTCTCAGTAAATGAAATGTTACTGAAGTTTCGAGGTGATTCAGTTAACAGGTCATAACACTGCTTTCCATTTTACAAATTAAAGGAAGAAAAACTGAAAACTTTGTGTTTGTAAGGTAAAAAATATAGTTAAAAAGATGAATGAGAACAGCCTTTGATCTCTGTTCATGACGTTGGGGTCCACCATATTGGATCAGTCCATTTGATGCACATGTTCAGAAAGGTCCAAACAGACAGCAGCCAACCATTTGAAAACAAACCATGCAAAGAGCAGTGTTGCCAACTTAGCGTCTTTGTCGTTATATTTAGCCACTTTTCAGACCCCTCTAGCACTTTGATTTCTAAAAAGCACCTAATAATACCTGCAGGTGGGATAATGACTGGTTTTCCTGCAGACCTCATACAATATTCCTCTTCTGTTTGGTGAGAGAGCAACCATCAGGAGGAGCAAGGCTCATTTTTCCCATATATTCATGTAACTTCCTTAGGATTGCTCAGGTTATTCACTCTAAACACACTAGAGCCCCCACATCCTGTAGCATATAGGCCCTCCATACACTCTCAAATTAGAGCTGTGAAAACCAGCCGCCGTGCATATCCAGCTTTTGCTTATTTGTTGTCATGTGGAAGACCAAAACCCAGCGGAGACTTTTTAAATCCTCTGCAGTTGTTGCTGATGTTCTGCTGAGTCATGCTATATGTGAGACGAGAGATCAGTCTGACCAGAGAAGAGCCGCTATCGCACCACGCTAACCTAATAACACACGCTGGCTTTATCTCTGCAATTAGCATCTTCCACTCATTAGCATGTTTGCTGGGCTCAGAACAGGCTCACACCCATGTCCCTGTGACACAGACAGGTTAATGTCATCATCGGATTTCCTAGGAAAACATCCTGATCCTCATAGGGGTTTAAAATAGTACAGATATTAAAAAATAACCGAACTAAATAAACATCTGAACTCATTCAGTTCAATTCAGTTTATTTCTATAGCACCAATTCACAACACATGTCATCTCAGAACACTTTCCAGTTCACCAGATCATCCAGTCAGATTGATTCAAAGTTTTCTGTCTAAGGAAAACCAGTTGATTGCATCGACTCATTGACTCTTCAGCAATCCCTCACATTAAGCATGCTTGTAGCGACAGTGGAGAGGAAAACTCCCTTTTAACAGGAAGAAAACCTACGTCACAAAATCAGATAAAACACACACAGAAATATTTTTTTTAAGTTTTTAAATATTATTAAGTTTTTTAACAACACATCAATTCACAATGATAAATTGATTAATGCAATATTGATCCAATGCAAATAGATTTTACTGAAGAGCAGCACTATTTCAACACTTTTTACTCAAGTTAAAGTAGAAATTAATAATCCAACAAATTGCCCAAGTAATTCTAAAATGTAGAGGCTCATATTCTAAGTATTTGTTGTTAAACATTTAATTAAATTGTCTGGTTTAATGTTTAAATTTATTCAATCAGACAAAGAGCTATGGGCAAATTCTAATATTTTGAAGTATAAATTAAAATGACAAAATGTAGATTACAAAATAGGAATTTTGGGCTGAAAGGTTTGTTGTTCCCAAATCGTATTTTTTAACATTAATGTTTAAAACCAGCTGGTACAAAAGGAATGTGTGTTTAAGGATAAAGCAGCTCCAGCTGCAATATCAGCAGATCAAGTTACTCGCAGTGATTAGAGGAACCTGACATTATATTCAAGAGTAATGATTCTCTTAAATGATATTAATGTGGTAAAAATTAAACTTCTATGACTATTTTTTTTTTATAAAAGTTACTAAACTAAAATTAACTATTAATTACTCATGTCTAAATGCAGAATGAATTTTATAGACCACTTTTAAATTCACCTTTATTTTGAAATTCAAAAGGCGCGAGGCTGCAGTGAACAGGTGCTCTAACATTATGATTATAACTTTTTTATAGTTAGAAGAATTATTTTTTTGATTTAAACGTCTGTTTCTTGAATATCTTTCTTGGGAGTGAGTTGATATCACTAATTGCGTGAAATGGAAAGAAAAAAGCTGCTAAACAGAATTAAAAGGAAATGGAAATCGTGACATCATGCGATATCAAACTGATCATCCGGATCACATAAAGCTGTTATATTATCTGTTATCATTTTTTAAATGAATATCCCATATTTGATAAAAACGTAAAAGCATTCAAACTTATTCTTCATTCACTTTTATATAAAAAATAAAATGCTTTAATTAAATCGCAGAAAACTTAAATGAAATTAGCTGTTAAAATGATGCAAGCTGTTTGGTTATTCTTAAAATGAATAAAACTGTTCTAGGCCCAGTCATGATCAGGATAGATGTGACTACGGCTGAAACAATCAGATTAACCGATTATTAAAATAATAATCAACTAATTCAGTAATTGATTAATCGTTAACTGGAGTATAGAGGCTGTAAAACAAGCCTTTAGCTGGCAGAGCAACCCACCATGAGCAGGAATTATACCAAGATTTTAAAAATTTATATAAACATTTTGCAGCTTAAAATAAAATAAAAACGGCTGTCATTACGCTCTATCTAGAAAAGTTGTATTTTCACTTGGTTTAATTTAATAAAAAATCTTCTTTGAGGAACCTTTTGCTATTATTAATCCATTAATTGATAAAATAATTAACAGATTAATCGATTTGCAGAATAATGGTTCGTTGCATCTCTAGCTGTGATATTATTGCTCCAAATGTCTCCAACATCTTTTGTCTTTTTTCTGTCTGTATTGATTTATTTTGCTCCCATATTTTCTGCGTTAATTTTAACACTGTCTTTATAACAGACCCATCTTAGATAAATAACTGGAATCCAAGGCAGCCCGGTTTTATTTTAGCACAGATCTGGGTTTGCATCTGAAGGCACCTGGCTCTATTTTTTCTTTTTTTTTGTAACGAACTGGAACTTTTAAAGCTGTTGGTGCTGCTTTTGTCAGTTAGAGGCTTCCTGCCGCTTCAGCCGAGGCTCTCTTATCACTCTTTCTAAGTCTGCACCTGACAGCAGATAGGTATTAGCCAATGGTCAGTAACGTGTCTTAAAATAAAGGCGTCTGATTGAAAAGTGATAGTTTCAGCGTGGTTTTCTCCATTTGTGCACAGGCAGGGGAAAGCTGCAGCGTGTTTTTTCCTCTGAAGTGTGAGGTCATATCCTTCTATATGGCACTCTTTTGTTCTGCTCCCTGACATCGCAGAGCGAACAATGAAACAGTAAGGTGTTTGTCACTAATGCCGCTCTCATCAGTGCTTTCTTCCTCCTGCAGACTGATTTCCTTCAAATTGAGAGCATAATTATATGTAACAGATTACAGCAGTGGAAATGTTTATAGTTAAGCACAGCTGAGCATGTAGAGATTTTACCCTAGATGTTAATCATCACTGTTTAATCTGAACCTACTTTCAGCTTCATTATATGATAGATCTGCTGGTCTAAAATAAGCCTGTTAAATATAAAGCTCATTTAAAACCAGCTTCCATCTCGTTAGCAGGTGGAACATTTTCTGTTCATCTTCTGTTTCTGTCTTGAATTAATTTTATCAGATGGGCAGCCTAAAATATTAACGAATAGAGATTTGTAAATAGAACTGAGCTTTATGTTCAGCAAATATTGTATCATCATTTAAAAAAATCTATAAAACATCATATCACAGCAAAGTCAATGGACTGTAGACCCCCAATCTATATATCTATATCTATGTATCTCTATTTGTCTATCTATAAATATACATATACATATACACACACACACACACACACATATATATATATATATATATATATATATATATATATATATATATATATATATATATATATATATATATATATATATATATATATATATAGGGCTGAAACAATTAATAATATTACTCATGATTAATCGATTATTGAATTTATCATTAACAAATTTAGCAATGATTCATCATTAACTGTAGTATAGGAGTATAGAGACTCTAAAACATGCCTACAGCTGACAGAGCGAACCACTCAGAGCAAAATTGTACAAAAATATATAAACATTTTGCATTTAAGGTTAAAAAAATATTTTCGTCTGTCAATACTCTCTATCCAGAACTCATAAAGTGTAAAATGTTTTGTTTAACCTGGTTTAATTTCATTAAAAAAGTCTTCTTTAGAGAACATTTAGTCTATCTGACTATTAAACAATTAAAAACATCGATATAAAAGAATATAGTTTTATCGAAATACCGAATCAAAATAATAATTAATCGATTTGAAAAAAATTGTTAGTTGCAGCCCTTATATAAATATGTTTGTATGTAAATATATATATAGATATATATACATATATACCATATATATGTGTATATATATATATATATATATATATTTCTTTTTTTTTTTTAGATATATATATACACATACATATATGTGTGTATATAAAATGTAAGGTTATTAAATTGTTGTTAAAAATAGTATTTATGAATAGTATTTTGTTATTCAAGACATTTAGAAAATATCTTTATTTATTTTTTGAGGGGGGTGGGAACATTTAATTATTTAGTTGTATATCTTTTTTATTAAATGCGATATGTATTATGTAAATCATGTTTATTAGTTAAATAAATAAATGTGAGATCTATTTGTTTTACCGGTGAATGTATTTATTGACATTTGTGTATTTAATGAGATATTTTAATCTCCCACGTCGCATCATGATTCCCATGTTGGGAGCCTCTGTCAGATCCTCCTGGCTGAAGGTTTCTTCATATTCCAGGGGAATTTTCAAAGCCGGACATGGGATGAAATGCCTGAACCACCTGAAGTGATGCTTTCAGCTCCAGGAGGTCGCAGATCTAATCCAAGCTTTTTGGCTCTGTTACCAAGGCAACTGTTATCAGCTTTAAAACGTGATAACAACACTGTAGCAGCATAGAGAACGGCAATAAGCTGAGAGAGACTGAACTGAGCAGAACCGCATTTGAAAAGTTTAAAACCCTTTTTTATGCACGAGGCAGCCATGTTGGATTTATAGGTCAGGATTGGTGAGGAAACGCCAACTTTCCATGTGGGAATCGTGCGTTTCTGTTCCACAATCAGAGCTGAACATTTGTAGTGAACCAATATCTGTACGGCGAAATATAGAGTTGGTTTAAGATAAAAATCTAACATCATGGCGTTGAATACAGAAATATGGACGTTTAGACATTGCAACACATATTGTAACAAACTGAATGTGAGGGCCTGAGCTGCATGCGGCAGCGTAACAAAACAAGCCGCTCATCAGTGCTGTTGTTGACGCAGTGGTGTGTAAAACAACAAAGCACGTTGAGAGTGCGGTTTGGTGAAGAAGCGCAGCTGTACAAGAGAAGAAGAGAGGTCGGGGGGGGCATCCTATGAGACTAGCGCAGGTGGTTGGGGTGTGGGGGGGTTGGGTTGGCTTAGTGATGGGAGGGAATGAGGAGGCTGTGGGCGTGGAGGAGCTGTAATGAGCCCACTTCCTGCACCGAGCCCCTCGCAGCTCTGTAAAGCCGTAAGCTCTCAACGAGATCAGCAGGATTTGCTGGCTGTGGCTTTTTACCAGCCGTGCTGCAGGAGACCTGCCTTTCCTCACGCTGCTTTCTGCCTCAACACTAAACACAAAGCAGGGGAAATCAATCAACATCAGGAGGAGTCTACAATTTATGAGCATCAAGTTTAAAACTATGTGCTTGATATTTACTTAGCTATTCAATACATGAAAAATAAATCAGGGATTCCTTTCTCATTTCCAGGTTAGTAGAGGTTTGTTGCCCAGTACATCAGTAAACAGAGCTGTCTGAAGGGAACAGAATTCAGTTTTCAGTTTATTTCTATAGCGCCAATTCACATCATGTGATCTCTAGACACTTTCCAGTTCACCAGATCATCCAGTCACATTGATTTAAAGTTTTCTGTCTAAGGAAAACCAGCTGATTGCATCGACTCATTGACTCTTCAGCAATCCCTCACACTAAGCATGCCTGTAGCGACAGTGGAGAGGAAAAACTCCCTTTTAACAGGAAGAAACCTCCAGTGTGGTGGAGTTGGCTCAAGACTTTAAAATGCAATTTAATGTATTTGAACTCTTAACTATGTGATTTATTTTCTTAGATGGGCCAACCCTCTTTCAGCTCACTCAGCCTCCCTCATTCTACATGACATATTTGTTCTTAAAATGTTTGAAATATTTTTTTTCTAAATTCAGAAAACCTAAATGTATTAAATCTTGATTAACTTTAATCTCTTATGCTTTCGGTGTTTATCAATTGTTTTCTATTGTAGCAGTGGAAGTAAAAGTGGATGGATGGATGGATGGATGGATGGATGGATGGATGGATGGATGGATGGATGGATGGATGGATGGATGGATGGATGGATGATGTATGGATGGATGGGTGGATGTATGATGGACGGATGATGGATGGATAGATGGATGATGGATGGATGGATGATACTGTAGATGGATGATAGATGGATGGATGATGTATGGATGTATGGATGTATGGATGGATGTATGGATAGATGGATGGATGGATGGATGGATGGATGGATGGATGGCTGATGGATGGATGGATGGATGGATGGATGGATGATGTATGGATGGATGGATGGATGGATGGATGGATGGATGGATGGATGGATGGCTGATGGATGGATGGATGGATGGATGGATGATGGATGGATGGATGGATGGATGGCTGATGGATGGATGGATGGATGGATGGATGGATGATGTATGGATGGATGGATGGATGGATGGATGGATGGATGGATGGATGGATGGATGGATGATGTATGGATGGATGTATGGATAGATGGATGGATGGATGGATGGATGGCTGATGGATGGATGGCTGATGGATGGATGGCTGATGGATGGATGATGTATGGATGGATGGATGGATGGATGGATGGATGATGGATGGATGGATGACGTATGGATGGATGGATGGATGGATGGATGGATGTATGGATGGATGGATGGATGGCTGATGGATGGATGGCTGATGGATGGATGGATGCATGGATGGCTGATGGATGGATGGCTGATGGATGGATGGATGGATGTATGGATGGATGGATGGATGGCTGATGGATGGATGGCTGATGGATGGATGGATGCATGGATGGCTGATGGATGGATGGCTGATGGATGGATGGATGGATGGATGGCTGATGGATGGATGGATGCATGGATGGCTGATGGATGGATGGCTGATGGATGGATGGATGGATAGATGGATGATGGATGGATGGATGATACTGTAGATGGATGATAGATGGATGGATGATGTATGGATGTATGGATGGATGTATGGATAGATGGATGGATGGATGGATGGATGGATGGATGGATGGATGATGGATGGATGGATGGATGGATGGCTGATGGATGGATGGATGGATGGATGGATGGATGGATGATGTATGGATGGATGGATGGATGGATGGATGGATGGATGGATGGATGGATGGCTGATGGATGGATGGATGGATGGATGGATGATGGATGGATGGATGGATGGATGGATGGATGGCTGATGGATGGATGGATGGATGGATGGATGGATGGATGATGTATGGATGGATGGATGGATGGATGGATGGATGGATGGATGGATGGATGGATGATGTATGGATGGATGTATGGATAGATGGATGGATGGATGGATGGATGGCTGATGGATGGATGGCTGATGGATGGATGGCTGATGGATGGATGATGTATGGATGGATGGATGGATGGATGGATGGATGATGGATGGATGGATGACGTATGGATGGATGGATGGATGGATGGATGGATGTATGGATGGATGGATGGATGGCTGATGGATGGATGGCTGATGGATGGATGGATGCATGGATGGCTGATGGATGGATGGCTGATGGATGGATGGATGGATGTATGGATGGATGGATGGATGGCTGATGGATGGATGGCTGATGGATGGATGGATGGATGGCTGATGGATGGATGGCTGATGGATGGATGGATGGATGGATGGATGGATGGATGGATGGATGGATGGATGGCTGATGGATGGATGGCTGATGGATGGATGATGTATGGATGGATGGATGGATGGATGGATGGATGGATGATGGATGGATGGATGACGTATGGATGGATGGATGGATGGATGGATGTATGGATGGATGGATGGATGGCTGATGGATGGATGGCTGATGGATGGATGGATGGATGGATGGATGGATGGATGGATGGATGATGTATGGATGGATGGATGGATGATGGATGGATGGCTGATGGATGGATGGATGCATGGATGGATGATGGATGGATGGATGGATGGATGGATGGCTGATGGATGGATGGATGGATGGATGGATGGATGGATGGATGGATGGATGGCTGATGGATGGATGGATGATGTATGGATGGATGGATGGATGGATGGATGGATGGATGGATGGATGGCTGATGGATGGATGGCTGATGGATGGATGGATGCATGGATGGATGGAAAAAAGAAAGCGGTCACATGCTACCGCGTGCTGCCAGTTGTCTGAGGTCTGACATTACAGACAGGCGGAGAAAGGTCAGGCTATCTAAGGTCCCTCTGTTGATACTGAGTCACGAGTTCCACGTCAGAGCAGCGCTGCATGGACACCTGTCCTCCAGCTGGCTGCTCCCTGCCTCTGACTTTAACTCCTCATATTTGATCTGAAATAGAAAATGATAAGCGGTGGTTTGACCCCAAACTTGATGGTTGGTTGTTTGCATTCAGGCAGTTTGAAATCAGATGGGCTTATCTGCACCTGCTGACTGTGAGAGACTTCCCTAATCTGGGTTTTATTCCCAAACGGTTCATAGATGCAGCGTAACAGGGAGGGAATCAGCTAGAGAGGAATCCATGATTAACAGCAACTGGCTTCAGAAGGGATGAGAAATCATTCAAAAATAATCCGTTTTTTACTGTAAAAATAATGCATTAATGAAAAGAAACATTATGTAGAATAAACAGTTCAAAATTTGTTTTGTGTCTAATTAAACAATTTTTGTTATCAATTTTTTTAATGAAAATTAAAAGCTGTAAAATGTTTTACCAGGTTTTGGTGATAAAGTAGAAGATTTCAGGTGGAAAAAAGTTTCA
Organism: Cyprinodon diabolis; assembly: GCA_030533445.1. NCBI lineage: Eukaryota > Metazoa > Chordata > Actinopteri > Cyprinodontiformes > Cyprinodontidae > Cyprinodon > Cyprinodon diabolis. Next base: position 38,999,627 of record CM060076.1, read on the forward strand.
TTTTAAAGTTCATAAATATTTCATCCCCTGCTAGATACTTGGATAAATCTTTTTTCATTTTTTCTATTGTTGTTTGTATTAAATTTCAAGATTTCAAAATCTAGATAGATAGATAGATAGATAGATAGATAGATAGATAGATAGATAGATAGATAGATAGATAGATAGATAGATAGATAGATAGATAGATAGATAGATAGATAGATAGATAGATAGATAGATAGAAATATATATATAATCAAGACTAAAAACATTTTTTTTAGGATTGCCTTCGACTGTTCTAGTTAAAAAGTTCAATTGAAACATCATTACTTCAACTTTTTTATTTTCTTTCGTCCAACTATTTTTAATATTTTTTTTATTTCTGCATGTTTTATTTTATTTTTTCCTACTTGCTTTGATTCCGTTTTATTTTCCTATTTTTCAATCATGTAAAGCACTTTACATTGTCTTTGTACTGAATTGTGCTTACATATGTATGTATGTATATATGCAGATATAGATAGATATATTGATAATAATAATACTTTTGTCCAGATGTAGATCCAATATTATCCCTCTCTCTCATTTATATTTCTATATATATATATAGATATATAAATGGAATAAATATAGATATAGATAGATAGATAGATAGATAGATAGATAGATAGATAGATAGATAGATAGATAGATAGATAGATAGATAGATAGATAGATAGATAGATAGATAGATAGATAGATAGATAGATAGATAGATAGATAGATAGATAGATCGATCGATCTGACAAAAACTAATATTATGAGAAGGAACACATTATATATTTATTAAGAAATACATTAAATAAAACAGAAATGAATAAACATCAGGTTTGCTTTAGTACAACCAAATCTGAAAGGATTATTTTCTGCATACCAGAGTTTTCCGTTAGCATCTGAACCTGGAAGAACCTGCTGTTTTGCCTTATTTTAGTTAGTTTTTGTGTTTCCTAAAAGATTATACTTTTATTTATTCTGTCGCTGCTAACTTTATGCCATATGCAGGTTGTGCTCAACTGTTTCTGATTTTGTAGCTTTTCCATCTAAAGTAGAGAAACCATCCCTCCATACGAACACGCTCTCTTTATGAGTTCCCCGAGGTGATGAGAAGTTTTGGTAAAATGTCTGACTGGAGCACGGTCAACATGTAGCTTTCACATGAGAAGGGATGAGTAACTGAGGATGATAGGAGGGTCTGTCTTCATGCTGCAGGGACGCCCTCCCCACGCCTCGCCGAGCTGCCAATCATCCGTCCCTCCTCGCATCTTTCTGACTGATAGTGATGTGTCCTCACGCTGCTCGTGGATAAATGATCACTAATCAGCCCCCGAAGATGAAGGACAACTCTGTAAGTAAAAAAAGACCTTTTTTTTATGGTTGATAAGATTTGATTTTACATGTTAGAACCTGATTGTTTGGCAGGAAGGCTGTTTTTTCCTGTTGTGGTTAGGCTGCGTGAAGGCGAGGCAAACATTTGTCATGCTGACAAAACACAAACAAAAACTCTGCGACTGCGGCTCTCTAAGCCTCCCAGCTTCTTTATTGCTCACTAGATCTTTAATCCAGTAACAATAAAGATATTTACATTTAAACAGATTGATTTTAAAACACACAGACTAACTATTTGCATCATATCAGGTGAAGCGGCTGTACGAAGAGCTAGTTCCATCTCTGATGTCGTTAACAAAACTAGTTTGCTCCAAACTAATGCAGACTTGGCTCTGTTTGGGTTTCCATTTATAACTAACTGTTGCAAAGGAAATAAAGCTTCCTTGTCTGACTTCCTTTGCAGGTGCTAGCAGCGCCTCTATTAGAGTTAATTTTTAAACATCATTCATCCCCCAGCTTTCTCTGCTGTCGGTGGAGATGTTTGAACACGTCTCGTATTTACTCTCTGGACTGACCCCTTAGGAGCATCAGCAAATGGCCTCAACCTTTCATTAAACCCTTTCTGCTAGAAGAAGCATCAACGCAGATCTTAAGGCTTTAAAAGAGAAAGTAGAACCGTTAAGTAACTTCTATGGCGCTTTCACGTGTTCTGAGGACTCCATCAGTTCTAGGTTTAGCTTCATAGTTTTCAGCTGAAAGCCCATCCTGTGTCTGCGGTGATGCCACGCATGTCCAGGCCCTGGTCTATGGGGCGCTGAAGGTAGAGGAGGTGTGGTAGGACCAGGTCTCAGGGAGCTCAGACCACGTGGAGCAGCTGGTGTCACCAGCTCACCGTTGGCTTCTTATTTATCATCAATTTCATCATCTAATATCTGAAAAAGAAAGAGAAAAAGGATCAGACAGAAACGTTGGGTTATAATCTGAAATAGGGCCGAAACAATTAATCGGATTAATTCATTATTGAAATAATCCTGAACTAATTTAGTAATCGATTAATCGTTAACCAGAGTATTGATAGTCTGCCTTCATGCCTTCAGCTGACAGAGCGACAGTAATTATACCAAAATTGTAAAAATTTTACCTTTAAGATCTTTAAGATGAACAAAACATGTTCTTCTGTCAATCTGCTGTATCCTGAACTCCTCACTGCAAAAAAATCCAAAATCTAGATAAGTCATTTTTTCTTAAAATAAGCGCATTTGTTCTTGGATTGAGGAGGTTAAAGAGACATTTTGCCAATGGAACAAGACAAGTAACACTTCAAATAAGAAAACACAATTGCATTGTCTAATTTTAAGTGTATATTATCTAATGATCTTATTTTAAGAGTAAAAATACTTATCCTATTGGCAAACTATTTAACTTACCTACTCAATTTAAGGGTAAATACACCCAATTTAGGAAATTTTAACTTATTTCTAGATTGTTTTTCCAGTGCTCTTGTTGAAAAGTTTTATTTCCACCTGCTTTAATTTAGTAAAAAGTCCTCTTTAAGAAACCTTTGGCTATTCGATTATCAATCCATTAATTGAAAAATAATCAACAGATTAATTGATTTGCAAACTAACCATTAGTTGCAGGCCTACCCTGAAGCCATTAGTAATACATTACATGGCTGCACTGAAAAAATCCAAGTCTAGATGAGTCATTTTTCTTAAAATAACTACATTTGGTCTTGAATTGGCAGGTAAAAGAGATACTTTGCCAATGGAACAAGACAATTTACACTTAAAATAAGAAAAAACATTTGCGTTATCTTATTTTAGGAGTAAAAATAGTCATCTCATTTACCTACTCAAAATAAATCTAAATCTATTTTTCTTGAAATAAGCGCATTTGTTGTTGAATTAAGGAGGTAAGTGAGACACTTTGCCAATGAAACAGGGCAATTTTCATTTAAATTAAGTCGAAATAATTGCATTGTCTCATTTTAAGTGCATCTTATCCAATTATCTTAAGAGAAACTCTCAGTCCATTGGCAGATCATCTTATTTACCTGCTCAGATTAAGGCTAGATATACTTATTTTAAGAAATGTTGACTTATTTATAGATTATAGAGTATTATAGATTAGCAAATAACTGATGTGGATTCAGTGACTGTAGAGAAATCAAGGTGATAAGGAGACTATTTGTCCTGCAACATGTAGCATGCGGCATGGATTCCTATACTGTAGCAATCATCACATGAAAATCAAATCTAAATTTAAATCTAGAAAAGCCATTTTTTCTTAAAATAAGTGCATTTGTTCTTGAATTGAGGAGGTGAAAGAGACATTTTGCCAACGGAACAAGACAATTTGTACTTAAAATAGGGGGAAAAAAATGCAGTCTGTTATTTCAAGTGTATATTATAGAATTTTCTTATTTTAAAAGTGAAAAAAAAAACTAAGTCTATTGGAAAATAATCTTCTTTACCTGCTCAAATTAAGGCTAAATACACTTAATATAAATAAGGTTTTGTTGTTAGTGTTTTTTATTGAGTTAAAACATAATTTAACAATCTTTATTTTCTAAAATGAGCAGGAGGTTTGGTTTATGCTTGCATGAGAGTGAAGCTGTGGGGGACTAAGCTCCAAATTGTGTTAGATCATTGTTGAAATGGATCTAGTTTGCTGGATCTGGACGTTCTACTTTATTTATATTCGGTGCAGTTCAGTATCAATGAAATCCAATCCTCTCCAGCCTGCTGCAGCTTATAAACGGAGCTGACTCCATGACATCAGGGACTGCTCTCAAACATCTGGATCCAATAAAGAAGGACAGCTAAGGCTCGTTCCCTCTCCTCTCTTTGTTAAAACATGGGAGGAATGCAGCTTTGACTCAGCAGGTGTTTCACAGCAGACATTTTGGCTTGTCACCACAGGAAAAGCACATTTCTCTCTCATGACACGAAGACCATCTGCATTCCTTCCACTTGAGCTATCCCCAGAGTGCTGATGTGTCGTTTTGGAAAACTTGCGGAGGAGGGCCGTCTAAAGTCTACATGTTTTTCCTCAGTGCTGCTGCTTTTCTTCCCGTACCCTATGGAAATAAATGAGCAATAGTTAGTGTGTATTATTGTACACTGGAAAAAAATCAAAATCTAGATAAGTTATTTTTTTCTTAAAATAAATGCATTTGTTCTGGGATTGAGGAGGTAAAAGACACATTTTGCCAATGGAACAAGACAATTCACACTTAAAATTAGAAAACACAATCGGAGTGTCTTATTTCAAGTGCATATTATCTAATTATCTTATTTTAAGATTAAAAATACTTATTCCATTTTCCTACTCAAAGTAAGGGTAAATACACTTAATTTAAGATATTTTTAGTGCACTCTACTAGTGCAGAAGTGATGTGTGTTGCACACTGTGGACTACAGCAGTTTGAAATGAAATTCCCTTTTACACTGCAAAAACATTCTGGAAAAAAGTATAAATGTTGCCAATGGAATGACATTTTTACTCCTAAAATAAGATATTTAGATAAAAGGCACTTTAAAGAAGACGATGTAATTGTGTGTTTTTTTTTGTTTTTTTTTTAAAGTAAATTTTTCTTGTTCCATTGGCAAAATGTATATTTTACCTCCTCAATTTAAGAACAAATGGCTTCTCTAAATTTCATTTTTTTATCCAGTGCATGCCACACTGCAAAAAATATCTAGAAACGAGTAAAAAATGTCTAAATTTAAGTGTATTTACTCTTAATTTGAGTAGGTAAATAAGATGATCGGCCAATGGAATTAGTATATTTACAATTAAAATAAAATAATTAAGTATCATGCACTTAAAATGAGACAATGAAATTGTTTTTCTCTTATTTTAAATGTAAAATGTCTCGTTCCATTAGCAAAATATCTCCCTTTCCTTTTCAATTCAAGAAAAAAGTCACTTATTTTAAGAAAAAAGGACTTAGATTTCTTTTTTTGCAGTGCACATTGGTTTCTGTTTAAGGAGCAGAAGCAGGGAGAGGTGATCCAGACAGAGTTTCATTATTTACACATGCCCCATGTCTGAGAGTTTAAGAGCTATTCCTTGTTGCCTGGGTTTGAGCGAGGCCCCTCTGAAGTATCTGCGCTCAACTGTAAGAGCGTGTCTGCTTCCCATAATGCACCAGCCCATCTCCTGCCCGGTGCAGGCAGTGAAAGAGACCATTGTTCCTGTCACTCCGAGGCATATTGCATGCACTTATGACACAGAGTGGGAGAAATGATTCCCATTATACTTCTGGAATGTCTCTGAATTGATCCATCTGGGGAAGATACACGCTCTTCTATGCAGACTGGGATTTAGAAGTTCATGCTTTAAAACAAGTTCTTGTCTCAATGTTTGAAAATCAGAACGCAGTGTTTTGTTTTCTGTACTATAAAGATGATTTGATGATGACATCTCTGTGTAGAGGCGGGTTCGGGAGCCATCTGATACATAGGATGTGTTTATAGTGGCGCAAACAGAGAACAGAGCAAAGTAAGAAGGAAGCAAAACCCACGATGGATACAAAGCAAACCTCCCTGGGCTAATCTGTCGACACTGAGCCTGGTTCTGCTGGAGGTTTCTTCCTGTTTAAAGGGAGTTTTTCCTCTCCACTGTCACTACAAGCATGCTTAGTCTGAGGGATTGCTGAAGAGTCAATGAGTCGATGCAATCAACTAGTTTTCCTTAGATAGAAAACTTTGAATCAATCTGACTGGATGGTCTGGGGAACTGGAAAGTGTTGTGAATTAGTGCTATAGAAATAAACTGAATTGAATTGAATTGAATTGAATTGAATTGAATTGAATTGAACTGAACTGAACTGAACTGAACTGAATTGAATTGAATTAAAATGAATTGAATTGAATTATTGAATTTAATTTAACTGAATTGAATTGAACTGAACTGAACTGAATTGAGCTGAATTGAATTGTATTGAACTGAATTGAATTGAACTGAACTGAACTGAATTGAATTGAACTGAACTGAATTGAATTGAACTGAACTGAATTGAACTGAACTGAATTGAATTGAATTGAACTGAACTGAATTGAATTGAACTGAACTGAATTGAATTGAATTGAACTGAACTGAACTACACTGAACTGAATTGAATTAAAATGAATTGAATTGAATTGAACTGAATTGAATTGAATTGAATTGAACTGAAATGAACTGAATTGAATTGAACTGAATTGAATTGAATTGAACTGAATTGAACTCAATTGAATTGAATTGGATTAAAATGAATTGAATTGAACTGAATTGAATTGAATTGAATAATTGAATTGAATTGAACTGAACTGAATTGAATTGAATTGGATTAAAATGAATTGAATTGAATAATTGAACTGAACTGAATTTAATTTAACTGAACTGAACTGAATTGAATTGAATTTGATTAAAATGATTGAATTTAATTGAATAATTGAACTGAACTGAATTGAATTGAAAAGAACTGAACTGAATTGAATTGAATTGAATAATTGAATTGAATTGAATTGACAGCCAATCAGGGACTGGATCCTACTGGAACAAGGGAAGAAGAGTGCAGCAGAGATTATGCTTTTTTTCCAACCAAATTAGAAGATAGAAACATTTTTGTTGACATAGGGTGAAGTAAGGAACGCTCTTTAGGGGGTTTGTGAGTGGCTTTTTAAAAAGGTTTGTTAATTCAACATAAGGACTGTTAAATCATTGATCACCGGTAGCTCCAGAGCTGTCCCAGCCTGCTGCCTCTGCCCCGCTCTGCTGCTGTCTCCTTGTTTTGCCCCTGTTGTCCCAGTGATCCGTCTCTAAAGTGGGATAACAGTTTGAGGGCCTGATCAGAATTATAAAGCAGAGCTGAAATTATTAATTATTTAGCAAATTTATTAATCTGTTGATAATTTTTTCGATTAATAAGCAGATAGCCAAACGTTCCTTAAAGAAAACCTTTTATTAAATTAAACCAGGTGAAACTCTGGATAGAGCAGATTGACAGACAGAAGTGTTTTTTTAATCTTGAATGCAAAATATTTATCTATTTTTTTACAATCTTGGTTTAATTACAGCTCTAAGTGGGTCGCTTTGTCAGCAGGGGCTTATTTTGAAAATGTGGAGCCCTAGGCAAAGACAGGCAGGGGGCCCTCTGAACTGAGAAGACAACACATAAAACAGACCCATTACAGATAGAGAAATGTTAATAGAATAGACATACATTATCTGTTCTAGGTTTTGTCCCTCTCTTCTTGTCCCTTTTCTTCTTGTTTTCCTCTCTATGTTTTGTACTCAGCTGACTTTTCATGCTGTCTCTAAAGGAATGAAAGATTTTTTCCAAGCACTAAGCTCACTTAGCTGATTGCTCCTTCCTGTGTTTCCAAAAAGGCCAAAGTAAATAACCCAGTCCTTCTTTTCACTGTAGACAAGCCATGATCTGCTTATCTGTTCTCCATTTTTCATTTGGATGAAATAATAGCTGCATGAATCATGACAGCAGACAAGATAGAGGAGAGCAGGAGGCGGGGTTACCAATCTACTTGCTCTGGAGAGCAGAGTTCGCTGCTTTTAGATGTTGTCTCCAAAGTCTCCAGTAGCAGGAAAAAGTCTCTAGATTTGGCGCTAGGAGCTTTTTAGAAATCAAAGTGCTAGAGGGGTCTGAAAAGTGGCTAAATATAGCGACTAAAGCGCTAAGTTGGCAACACTGCTCTTTGCATGGTTTGTTTTCAAATGGTTTGCTGCTGTCTGTTTGGACCTTTCTGAACATGTGCAGCAAATGGACTGATCCAATATGGTGGACACTGAAGGGGGGGGCTGAGACACACTTAATTATGATTACTTATAAGCTTTCTGATGGCATTTTAGCGAAAGACATAATGTGAACAAATAAGGAATAGTTGTATTAATCATAAATGTAAACAGAGTTATATGGGGCCCCCAGGAACTTGGGGTCTTAGGCAACTGCCTAGTATTGCTTAATGGTAAATTCCCCCCTGTCTTTCAGTTACAGACATGTTTTAAAGTCTACTAGTTACTAAATTACTTGTTGATTATTTCAATAATCGGTTAATCATAATTAATTGTTTTAGGCCTAATGAAAAGTTTTGCAGCTAAAATAGGAAATGAACTATTTAAACTAACACTTCTAAACCGGTTTGGATCATTTATCCCCTGAATCAAGCGGGTAGTTAAGAGGAAAACAAAAGGCTTTAGTTATGGCTCCCATCCCCTCACACAGAGGTCTGATTGATGTGCAGCTACCCTCTGCTGGAAAAAGCTGGCAGCTCCCCTCCTGGATTTTTCCAGCATGATGTAATGTTTTGTTGATTCTTGAAGCATAATGCTGAGAGCAGTGACAGTCAAAACTAAAGAAACATCCTTCCCTTTAAGAAGGTGAACTCCGCTCTCTTCTCAGGCGGATCATTTATGCTTCACAGACCATACAGCCCCTCTCAGTCCCCAAAACAAAGTATTGTCAGCTTTGACATGTGTGAGAACATTTGACTCTCCATGTTCTCAAGTTGCAGACATAAAATAAGGCCTATCCATTTGTGGGGAAAAAAGAACTAATCTCTGCTGGGCAGCCGTACTGTGCAGAGAAAGACACAACAGCTTGTAGAGGTGTAAACGAGGAGCGCTGCGCACACATCATGAAACACAGCCTTCTCCGTTAGCCCAGATCTATTTTTATCCTGGATCACATATCACGTCTGGCTCCTTTGTTCAATGCTGTGGGATATTTGGGAACACTCTGATATCTCTCAGAGAGTGAAGGAAGTCAATGAGATGTTGAACGTCTCTGTGAAAACCGATACGCTCCTCCAGGAGAGTGTAAAGTGAAGTAAAAGCCAGCCCTCTTGCCGGCGGTGTGCTCTACTATTCCAGATTAACGTACGTTACTACCCCACACTTTCACCAGGGGAATGAAACCATCCAGGATGAACATGTGGATCACCACTGCAGGAAAATGCATGTTGGTCACTTTGTGTAAGACTCTCATTTAGAATATAGCATCAGTAAAACCTGGTTTATGCTCAGAAACAAGGTCGTCTGCGTGTCTGTCGCAGTTAACGGACATATGCCCCGCCCCCTATTGCAGACACTCTGATGCACCTCTGCAAAATTGTAGGTGACCTCAGACAGCAGGGCTCTGATTGGTCAATTCTCCATCTGCTGTACACTATGCGTTTTTCCTGTTTGGTACCTAACTGCAGAAACTCTGCTGTAGTGCCGTCCACAACGCCTGGCACACCTCAGACACTGTCCCAGACACCGTGCAGGATGCTAGTTTGTAGCTCTGTGTGACGGTCTGTTGGTTTGTACCTGAAGCCAAGGTACGCTAGCCTCGTGAGACCATCCTGATCTCGCAAGCTTTCAAGATTTCACTCGCTAATCAATCTGGAGACTCTCCGTTGAAGAAAATTTGGAGCCGTCACCAAACGAACGTCCAATCAGCGTTGGCTTTGAGGCGGGTTGAGGTGTGACGCAACGAGAAGCGCGACAGTTCAGTCTAAAGAACATGACGGCTTCAGCCGATGAAACTAGCGTTAGCGTGGCTATCGAGCAAGTTTTATCGGAATCACAGAGTATTTCTTCACTGAAAGAAGAGCAAAACACTGCTCTGGAGGCTTTTCTCCTAAGTGTAAGTAGAAAATAAGTGTTTGCTCTTCTCCCGACTGGTTTCGGCAAGAGTAGCCTGGCTGTTAGTACGCATATGCTTCGTTGATCTGATTGGTTTATTTGGCCCTTCTATCACCAACCAATAACCAGTATTTTCGCCCCTTCCCAAAATTACTTCAACGGAAGGTTTCCAGATGGATATGACTAGCAAATCCATCTGGCGGAGTCAGGTTAAAGGTACGCAGCGCCACGGCCAGTCTATGGGGAACACTCACAGGTGAACTGTGCGTCTGGCGTTGGATGAGGGGTTATAGGGCCTGGTTTTACTCCAGAGAGCATACTGACAGACAGAAATGGGTTTGTTTTTTTTGTTTTTTTTTATCTTAAATACAAAATGTTTTTATATTTATTTACAATTTTGGTATTATTCCTGCTCTAAATGGTTTGCTCTGTCAGCTAAAGGCATGTTTCAGTGTCTCTACACTCCAGTTAACGATTAATCGATTACTGAATTAGTTGATGATTATTTGATCTATCGATTGTCGATTAGTTGTTTCAGCCCTAAATAAAAGAAATTTACAGTTTTTTTTTTGTAATTTACTTTAAAATATGTCACAACAAAAGCACTTTTCAAATGATTTCTAAATATATGAGTTACATTTTCTTTTTCTGTCACTCTCCTGGTCCTCCATATAAAAGGTCATATGACTCTTAGAATATCTTCCTTCCTCCTAACAGTTAATCTGTCACTTAAAACCCTGTTTTTCTGCAGAGGTTGAGGTGGTGACAGAGCAAAGCAGGTGACTGTTTCCCTACAGAAGGTGCAGGAACAGCCTCCTCTGTCTAATGGTGGTACTTTGCACCATGGAGAGGAAAAATACTAATTCCATTGGGAATATCTCATTTACCTACTCAGATTAAGGGTAAAAACACTTATTTCAAGACCTTTTTACTTATTTGTAGCTCGTTTTTTCCAGATTAAGAAATGTTCACTGGAAAAACTATCTAGAAAAAAGTTAAAATGTCTTACATTAAGTGTATTTAACCTTAATTTGAGAAGGTAAATGAGATAGTTTGTCAATGGAATTAGCATTTTTACTCTTAAAATAAGATAAATAGATAATATGCGCTTGAAATAAGCCAGTGCAATTGTTTTTTGTTATTTTAAGTGTAAATTGTGTCGTTCCATTGGCAAAATGTTTCTTTTACCTCCTCACTCCAAGACCCAATGCATTCCAATGCAAGATAAAATGACTTATCTAGATTTAGATTTTTTCCAGTGTTCATGTTCTTCTCTCTCAGTGATCTCAATGGTGGATAAGCAGGGTTACAATGATGACAGTAGCTCCTTTTCTCTCATTAAGAAAAGACGGTTGGAAAGTGATTTGTGGAGTGTAGAGAGTGAAAGCCCACAGACTCCCATCCTGCTGAGTTTGTTTGGGTTGGGCTCTGATTCTCCCTATTCAGTCAGTTTCTGCTCAACTGTTTTCCTCTGATTCTTATGCAGCTATGAATGTGGGGGGATGGGGGTGACAGAGGGGAGTGGGTAGCGCAGGAATTCACGCTGGGTTGGCTCATCTTGGATTTTGCTCCTTCACCATTTCCACCCCTGCTAGGCTTTAATAATGGTTTCGCTTTGTTTGAGAAAAGCTGCACAAAAACTCTTGTTTTTCGAGCATTAAAAGACCTGGAAGTGATGTCCCTGTTTTTCTCCACCGCCAGAGTTCATTCATTCACTTCTCAGGGCCCCAATCTGCTTTTATTTTTAGCCAGAATCCATCAGGGCTGACAAGTAAAGGGCAGCATTCCAGGTCTTTTCCACAAAGTCGTCCTCTTCTGCTCCGCTGACAGCAAACTCAGCACAGCCCCTTACTCAAAGCCCGAGGATTGTTGAGTCATGTGAGATCATGTACACAGAAACACGGGAGAGGTGGGGGTTGGAAGGTGGAGGCAGCAACAGGCCAGCTTGGTAGAGGTAGTGGGTGGAGCCGAGGAGCAGACTAAAAAGCAGAGGCCAGCAGACGTGAGAACATGCTGCTGCTAGCTTTGTATAAGGTAATGTTGGGGTGGGACGCGTCCACAGATTTATTTTAATACACTTACAGCCTTGGCTGGAAGTGGGGGAAGGGATGTGGAGACTGCCAGTTCATCAGAAACCCACTGTCACACCTCGGACAGGGCAGGACTTATTAGTTGACAAAGTCACCACAGAGGAATAAAAAAAGCACCAGAAGAGGCAAGTTTGGTTCAAAGTTTGGACTTTTCATCTGCATGATGTGGATTGCTGTTATTGCTGATGGGTCTCAGCTGAACAGCTTCCTGTCACACATGCATGCTCTGAGTGCGTTTCCTCACCAAAAAAAAAGCTTTGATTACTGAATAATCCAGCCTATTTGAGACAGAAGTAATGTGGTTTGGTTTGGAAAGAATTAAGAATGTAGCCTTTATTTGTTTTTCTTTTTTTTTTGCACAAAATATGGCAAAAGAAGAGATTTGTAATAAAAATAACATTATCTCCTTACACATAAGCCCCATTTACACTACCCTTATGAAACTGTGCCAAGAGTGGACAGAGCGCGGTAACCGAGATGACTGTTGAGAGTATGTCCCCACTTTCCTTGAAGGGTCCTTGGTAGGTCCCTGGCCTGTCCTTGGTTGGTCCTTGGGTGGACATTGGTTGGTCCTTGGTTGGTCCCTGGCTGGACCTTGGCTGGTGCTTGGCTGGTCCATGGCTGGACCTTGGCTGGTCCTTGGTTGGTCCTTGGCTGGTCATTGGCTGGTCTTTGGTTGGTCCCTGGCTGGACCTTGGCTGGTCCTTGGGTGGTCTTTGGTTGGTCCTTGGTTGGACCTTGGCTGGTCCTTGGCTGATCCTTGGTTGGACCTTGGCCGGTCCTTGGCTGGTCCTTGGTTGGTCCCCGGGTGGTCCTTGGCTGGTCCCCAGCTGGCCCTTGGCTGGTCATTCGTTGGACATTGGCTGGCCCTTGGCTGGTCATTGGTTGGTCCTTGGTTGGACCTTGGCTGGTCCTTGGCTGGTCCTTGGCTGGTCATTGGTTGGTCCTTGGTTGGTCCTTGGCTCATCATTGGTTGGTCCTTGGTTGGTCCTTGGCTGGTCATTGGTTGGTCCTTGGCTGGTCATTGGTTGGTCCTTGGCTTGTCATTGGTTGGTCCTTGGTTGGTCCCCAGCTGGCCCTTGGCTGGTCATTTGTTGGACATTGGCTGGTCCTTGGTTGGTCCTTGGCTCGTCATTGGTTGGTCCTTGGTTGGTCCTTGGCCGGTCCTTGGCTGGTCCTTGGTTGGTCCCCGGGTGGTCCTTGGCTGGTCCCCAGCTGGCCCTTGGCTGGTCATTCGTTGGACATTGGCTGGTCCTTGGTTGGTCCTTGGCTCGTCATTGGTTGGTCCTTGGCTGGTCCTTGGCTGGTCATTGGTTGGTCCTTGGTTGGTCCTTGGCTGGTCATTGGTTGGTCCTTGGTTGGTCCTTGGCTGGTCATTGGTTGGTCCTTGGTTGGTCCTTGGCTGGTCATTGGTTGGTCCTTGGTTGGTGCTTGGCTGGTCCTTGGTTGGTCCTTGGTTGGTCCTTGGCTGGTCCTTAGTTGGTCCTTGGTTGGTCCTTGGTTGGTCATTGGTTGGTCCTTGGTTGGTCCTTGGCTGGTCATTGGTTGGTCCTTGGTTGGTCCTTGGCTGGTCATTGGTTGGTCCTTGGTTGGTCCCATACAATTCCTTTTTTAAATATCAATCTTTGTACTAAAATATTCTTTCTGTCATGATTTGTGGACATTAAGATCTAAAGAGAAGCGCCATCTCCTGGTCAGACGCTGTAACTCAGTGAAAGGGTGGAGTCAGAGGAGAAAATAATTTTGTTAGGTTCATGGAGGGGATTTTGCTGGGACTTGCAGGGGAGTTGGCTACCATTTGGCTGGTGTCTGACTGGGAAGACCCGTTTTGAATGGCTGCTACTGTAAATGGCACACAAAACTGAACCGGACTGTACCAGACACAACTAAACCACTGTAAACTGGTACTAGTTCATCAGTAGGGCTCGGCGGGGTTCAGTTCTGGATCAGTTCTCAGATAACAAAGAGCACATGAGCAGACCGCATCATCTCCTTACAGTCAGCCTCCATAATCAGGACATTTCAGACATTCATAAAAATACTAGCTTCCTACCATACCACATGATTTCCAGTGATGATTCTGCTTAGCAATTCAATTCAGCACTTTCCAGTTCACCAGATCATCCAGTCAGATTGATTCCAAGTTTCTATCTAAGGAAAACCAGTTGATTGCTCATTGACTCTTCAGCAATCCCTCACACTAAGCATGCTTGTAGCGACATTGGAGAGGAAAAGAGTTGAGAGGAGCAGAAAACCTTCCACAGGCAGCCCTGCTGGTTTCATTTCATTCACCGCTGTTAAGAAGTTGGAGAGCAAAAGGCTGTGCTGCATTTTAGGTTTTAGCGGTTTTACAGAAAGCTTTGTTTGTTAATGACCAAAGGTGGCTTAAAGAGGCTCCTAAGCCTTCATGGTAAAGAGCTTGGAGGTGGTGGGGGCCGATGTCTCCTCTTCTTTCTGTATGGACTGTATAGACTTGTTTTCTCGGAGCGCTGGCCCTGCAATAGGCAAACAGCCTGACCAGGATGTTTTCCACCCCGACCGACCGTCCCTCATGGTCACATTCATCTCCACCACGTCCCCCGAAAGCCCACCAAGCAGATGCATGCAAATCCAAGACAGTCAAAATCTACAATAAGAGCAAAATATTCTCATTTTTTTCAGTTTTGGTTTTTGCCCATAAGAATCTTAGCTGCAATGGTATTTTTAATTATTTTTTTCCATATTCACCCTAAATCTGCTGCTTTTTCTCTTTTTTTTTAATATAAGCAAAGGAAACCAAAGGGAAATTTCTTGTTTGTGCGCCAAACATGGCGAATAAAGATGATTCCAATTCAATTTTTTTATTTGATTTTATCTTTATTGATTCTTAAGAAAGTATAATTTACAAAAAGTTAGGCCACATTATCACAATATTAATTACATTTGAAATGAGGTGGACAAGTAGGCCATTGTATATCAGTCTAAACAATAATACAACCTCAAACCCCGAGACAGATTATAAAGCAAGAAGTAAAGAGTGTGAAAGATGAAACAACAACAAAAACAATGAGAAACATAGTATAAAAACATTATGAAATATGGCTGTCATAAGAGAGTGGATTGTCAAAGAAATTTAATCAAGTTAGGTCTCTAAAAATGATCTTTTAAATCTTTTAAAGTCGTAGGGAAGTCATATTTAAATGTCAAATCATTCTGGCTTAAACATGTATATAAATGTACTCTTTATCAGACAATATTGTCCCAAAATTAAGATAATTTCTATTTTAAAAAAAATCCTTTCTTAAAATCGTTCTTTTTTTCGTTATCTTCTGCAGGCCAGTTAGTTATACGTCAGCCTGAACAACTAAATTCATCCAATCATATATCAACGGTCATCTGTCAATCAAATATTTTCGGTCATAGCATCTTGATTCATGTCCCAGCTAAAATACACAACGGTTAAAATAAGAAATAAGGATCAATTTCTTTCCCATTGAGTTGCGTCCCAGTGTTCACGGGGATGGACGTCTGTGTCTTCGGCAGGCGTAGAGCTAACAGAACTGGCAGCGTTGCGAGGCAAGGGCTCAAACATGTACGGCTGGAAGCCTTCTACACCAAACCAAGCTTCTGCCGCCCTGGCGTCCTCTTCCACAACATCTTCGTCCCGCTTTCCTCCTCTAAATAAAAAATGGATGACGGAGGAGACTCATCCACAACCTCCGACACTAAACTCTCCTCCTCTTGCGTGTTTCCTCTGTCCATAGCGTTCCTTGACAGCGTCGTTTCTAAGTCACCAATTTAGTGCTACTTGGTCCCAATGGAATTTCCATGAACTGGTTAGCAAGTTGCTTCCGGCAATCTGGTCACAACCAAACTTGCTTGCTAACCTTCCGCCATAACAACCCCGCCCCCTTGATAATCGACCAATCACATTCCCTTTATTCACTTGTGTAAAGTCAGGCACCACTCGAGAGAATTCGGAACGGCTGCTTCCCTACAACTTTAAGTTTTATATAGTCTACCCAAATCTGCCACCACTGACTGAATTGTTCAGTCTTGTGAACTGAAAAAAATAATTTTTGGCTTTGGGCATTTACTTAATCATATTTAGTTACTTCAACACAATTTTTTAACATTTAAATGCAATTAAACAGCATTTAAACATTGTTTTTTTCAGTGTGTTTCAGAGAAGCTGTTATTCTTTTAATTTTATATACGTTACATGTTATACTGATTCGAATTCAAAAAAAAAAAAAAAAAGAAAAATCTTGTAAAAATAGATAGAAATATGTATAAGTTGGGGGTCATTGTTTTGTTGGCTTATTTCTGTACTGCAGCCCTGCACTAGTCACCATGGAAACCATTATGTGGGGCAGCCGGCAGTGAAGCACTATAGAAACCTCCTTGGAATATATTAATAGCTCCAAAGCCCCCCTCTCTCCTCACCTTCAACCTCCCATCATTGTCTTGGAGCCAGTTTACCTCAGGCTGCGTTCTCAGGATTTTTAGGCCACAGCGCTGGAATGTTGAATCCATGGCTTATTTCATTCAAACAACAAATTTAGGCTCCAGTTTTATAAATGATGCATATTCTAAGTTTTTTATGTACTTGCAAAAAGAGGAAAAAAATCTTAACCTCTGTCAGAAGGGTCCTGCAGAGCTAAACACTGATTGCCTGATGCAGCAAAAACCATGCAGGACGAAGCATTCCTTTGCAGCAGTTGTGCTGAGACAAAAATGTTGCTGAGAAAAATGCTGCTGGTTCATTTTCAATCAAACTGTCAGGCTGTGTTATTCCCTTCCTGCACACAGCTTATTTCTATCGGGGTTCTTGCTGGCAACAATCGAACCACAAAACATTCAGCATCTTGCCTGTTCTCAGAGGCATTGACTGAAATGCAGTTTAGTTGTTTCTGTTTTGCAGCTCAGCTTTTAAAGAAAAAGAGGCTTCCTAGAGATCTTCTCTCCCATCTGGCTGAGATGATTAGCAAAGCTGAGGCAGATGGTGCCATGGCCAGATTCTGCATTGCTTCAGGGGTGTAATAATATAAACACTGGCAGTGACGGGCACATCCACGGCTGAATAGGAGTGAGAAAGCTGCTCTGCTGTGCTGCAGATTGAGGCCCGTTTCTCTCTCAGTGTTTTTGATGGTGGATTAAGGTGGGCAATACGCACTCCTCCTCCTTTTAATCCACAGCGAACACAAGAAAAAGTGAATGAAGCACACAATAGTCCGATCCCCTCTCCGACTGCTCTCAGTGATGGCGGAGGGTCTGGAAATATTGACACAGAGAGCAGCGCCTGAGAGCCCAGGAATCCCCCTGAGAAGACTCTGGGCGGGAGGGTGAGGTGGACCCTTGGAATGCACTGCAAGGAGTTAATCACTTATTTACAAGCTGAACTCGGTGAACCCGGCCTGACTCAGCCACTTCCACCCCGGCCAGTCTGGCTCACCTCTCCCTCCCTCCCACCCAACTCTCTGTTTTGTTCCTCACACAAGGCTGGAGCTCCCCATGGCTCGCCCCACCCTTCCATCCGCTTATTGACAGGCATGTCACATTCATGCGCCTCATTGGCCAGAATCTTAACCTCTGCTTTAGGCAGCCTAATCCGGCCTCCACGCGACCCCGGTCACCCCGCCGCCCTGCGAGGGCTGCGAGCGTTCAGGTCATGAGCTCATGACAAGTAGAAAAACAAATGTCAGTGGGAAGCTGCAGTGAAGCAGGCGAGAGAAACTATTGTTCATACTTTGATATATAACATTCAGGAGTCATGGAGGAATTTTGATCTGACAGCTCCCATCAGAGGCGGTTCTAGACTGGGGCCAACAGGGGCCTGGCCCCTGTACTGAAAACACACAACAAATTTATTGCAATTAGCAGATGCATTTTTAAAAAGAATACCTTTTTGTAGATCTGATAGTGTAACTAAATCAATTTCTAATGATCATATGCGATGAAAAAAGAGACTTTTACTGATTTGTACCTTTGACCAATTCAATATTTTCCCTGAACAATTCACTTTAATAATAATTTAGAAATTGCAAGCAGCTTCAGAAATGATCACAGTTTTTTTCCGTTAGATCAAGTGTGCAACCTGGGTTTTATGGCTCATTTATAATACTAAGCACTCTCTTCCCAGGTTTTCTTGTGTGTGTGCATGTTTGAGTTATTCTTTAGTTCTATTCCAGCAGCATCGGTAACCGATTAAAAATCATTGGGGTCTGAATATAAAAAACATCAACAAGTAAAGATCCAGAGACGTTTTGAATGAAAATCTGTTACTTTAAACTGAACTTCACACCGAAATAAAATGAGGTTTTTATGCATCCATGATATACATTGACTTTTTAAATAACAAATATGAAAACAAAAGTAGAATGTTTTTTCCATTTTAAAATCTAAAGTGTTTTTTTTTAAGTAGAGAGCAACAATCGTTCAGTTTGGTTTATAGACAATTTCCTGATTCCCATATTTTATAAAACCCCTGAACTGAGCGTTTGTTCTTTTCTTTCTTTTTTCTGTCTTAATGTTGGCAGTGGGCTTTAGGCTGCCCTGCAAGGCTTTAAACCTGGGTTTGAATGGAGACTAAGCCATTCTCAAGCACATATCAAGGAGCTCATTTTGAGCCTGGATCCAGATTTATTGTTGATTCTGTTCATGGTGGAGAATCCTGCTTCACAGCAGCAGGTTGAGCCAAACATCCTCTAAATGTGCAGCGTCATCTTTGAGCGCAATTTCACTTTTCTTTCACCAGTTCACCACAGTTCTTCCAGCAGTCCACACTTTCTCTGCTCTCTTTTTCTCATCGTCTTCTCCTTCTTTCCCATCGCCCGGCTTGCCACAGGTTTGCCTGCTGTGTCTAAAAGTAGCAGCAGCAGCAACCCAGACTGACAGCAGCTCATTGGATCATTTGGATCACGTGCAGCCTGGAGCCGGACGCTCTGGAGGGCTTTACCGTATTAACAGGAGAAGCGGCATAAGTGAAGTTAGACACTGTCATCAGACAACATGCAGTAATTTATACATTTTTTAAATCAGGTTGGGTCCAGATCAGCCAGCAGGTGGGTCCGGATCCAGACCGTTGTCCACTAATCCGTGACCTCTGGTCTAGAAACACCACTGGCTCCCATAAAGTGCTAACTCGTTTTCTCCGAAGGTTTAAGGCACGCATCTCCTTTCATCTGTCCTGGTTGATCTGTAATCAGGTTACAGCTTTAAAGATCATTGGTCGGTGTGAACTGCAGTCCTAGCAAAGGTCAAAGAAACCCCTTTCAGGCGTCCTTGTGTGTCAGCAGGACTGCCTGTGTTGAAAGTGTCCAAAAAAGGTCAGATCTTGTGTAAAAGAGCAGAAACTGTCAGCTGTGTCAGTCATTATGAGTCATTGTTAAAGTTTGCCTTTTCCTCTAACTTCTTTCTTTAATAGTGAGCGGTAAGAAGAGTATTACATTGCAAAAAATGTGAATCTTAATAAGTCATTTTTTCTTAAAATAAGTGCATTTATTCTTGCATTGAGGAGGTAAGTGAGAAACTTTGCCAATGGAACAAGATAATTTACCTTTAAAATAAGAAAAAACAATTGCATTGTCTTATTTCAAGTGCATTTTATCTAATTATCTTATTTTAAGAGTAAAAATACGCATTCCATTGGCAAATCCTCTTACTTACCTACTAAAATTAAGGGTAAATACACTTAATTTAAGATATCTTTACTTATTTCTAGATTATTTTTGCAGTGTACTTTGCAAAAAGTAAACTAAACGGTCTTGAAATGAGTGGATTTGCACTTAATTTGAGTACTAAAACTTATATCTACAGCTTTTCCATCAAACAAATACCTGTAATACATCAATAGGACATCAATATCGGTGCAGAATAAAAGTATTAATTCTACTGAATTATTTTATGAATTATGATGGTTAATATGTAAATCCTTAGTTCTGTTTACAATGAAAACATCATCACAACAATAGAGAAGGTCTGTTAAAGTGGTTAGACTTTTGTGGCGTCAATTTCGCTACATATTACGTGTTTTTTCTCTGGCCAGAAGTTCGATTGTAAATCCTCTCTCTTCAAGTTGGCGATCCAACGACCAACCCGTCCGTGCTCTGGAACAACAATCTAAAATTAAGGGAACATTTCTTAAATTAAGTGTATTTACCCTTAATTTGAGCAGGTAAATTAGATAGTTTGCCAATGGAATAATTATTTTACTCTTAAAATAGGATAATTAGATAACATACATTTGAAATAAAACTATTTGTTGTTCCATTGGCAATGGTCACCAGACTTTGGCTGAGTTCCTCTGTCAACGTTTCGACACAAACTCCTGGATAGGTGTCAAAACATTTTCAAAAACCCAAACAAAAGTCTGGTTTTCTCAAATCTAAACCTGATCTGTGGTCTCTGTGACCCAAAGGCAAGAGAGAGAAAAGATTATCCAGTTCAACTCCACATGTAGCGGCCCTAATAAAACCAGACTAGGACCTCAGCACTTGATCAAGGATGGATGAGTCTGCAGCACATCTGGAGCAGTAGCTACAGACTTCAACCTCACTTGGTTTGTTTATTTTCCTGAAGAAAACTCATAAACCTCAACATAAAATTCACAGTGAAATGACTGTTTATTTCAAACCAAATTAACTTTCAGTTTCAGTTTCCTCTTGCCTAAATGGAGTATCAGCGTCATCCCTTGGTTAGATGTGTGAGGTGAAGCTGCGCCTCAAACATGAATGTTCCAGATGTTTATGAAGTGACCAGCAGCTGTGTTTCCTCCTCCTTTTTTTTGACCGCTTTATTTAAAATATGAAAGCTGCCAGTTTTAATGTTGAATACCTCAGCAGTTCAATGACAGACAGTTGGCAATGATTCATCTTTCTGGCTTCACATGTAAAACTGGCCCGGCCTGTTAAAACACCTCACTGCAGATTCAAAGCAGGGTAAAGTACCAGCCTGGCTGCCGTTGCACTATTAGTCACGCTTACGTCATAATATTCTCTTTCATGTTTTGCTTCCATGAACTCAGATACCTAAGTCTGGCTCCCTGGCATTCATGGTCATTAACTTTGCTTTTTATTCTCCTCAGAAAAAAAGTCCAGGTTCAGCTGTTGTTGGAGTTCCTTCCTCTTACAGTGGCGGTTCTAGACCAAATATACCAGGGGGCCAGGAGGGGGCCATCATTGTTTTCATGGGGGCACAGAAAAGCATGAAATAAAAACAGGGCAAGGGATTCAAATATATTAATATAGTTGCATGAAGTGAAATCTATTAGGTTTAATTAAAATTCTATGTCTTAGGACATTAATAATTTTACATATTTTTAACTTAAGTTAAAATCACAGTTTCCTATAAAGTCTGAATTAGAACTCAAGAAAAACTGATAAATTTACCTTTAAAAATTAGATGAAAACTTGGATCCTATCTCAATACCACTGAAACTATCATCTTATTGGTTTTAAATAATTAGTAAAACAGAATTTATAAGAAAACAAATGAAATAGATCCAAAGAACCTGTCAGTAACCATGTCTGTGCCAGCGCATATCATCAGTAGAATTTATTTTTATTATGTCTTTAGTACAGGGGCCATAACAGGGGCCAGGACACGATCTAGAGGGGCACTGGCCCCCGCTGGCCCATGTCTAGAACCGCCCATGGCTGTTTATCAATTCAGTCACACTTGGAGTCTTTTAGAAAAATCTTTTTATCAGTTTGTGTGGTATTACTTGGACAGATTTATGTGAATGGGTTTTAATGTGACGATACTTTGTACTGAACTGGATTATGGAACCAATATGTTGCTGCCTGTACACTCAGAAACAATCAATAACAAGAACTAGTCCTCCTTTGACAGTGATGTCATTCTACACTCCGATCAATAATGCTTGCAAGTCCTAGAATCATGATAGAGAAGGTTTCCTTTGCTCTTTAATTTATTATTTTTTACTGCTGCATCCAGTAGGGCATAAATAAATGCAATGTTTCAGCACATCTGTTGTCTTTGTGATTACTGAGAGCATTTCAAGGACTATCTATGAAGGACAGGGTGTCTTAGGGCTGCAACTAATGATTATTTTGCAAATCGATTAATCTCTAGATTAATTTTTCGATGAATTGATTCACAATCTGACAGCAAAATGTTCCTTAAAGAAGATTTTTTACAAAATGAAACTGGCTGCAATGGACTGGAGACCTGTCCAAGGTGTACCCCGCCTCTCACCCATTGATTGCTGGAGACAGGCACCAGCACCCCTAGTGACCCAACTCGGGACAAGCGTGTTAGAAAATGAATGGATGGATGGAAATTAAACTGAAACAAAACTGAACTGTTTCCACTTGATGAGTTTTGTATAGAGAATATTGACAGGAGAAAAAGTTTTAGTTTTCTTAAATGCAAAATATATTATTTTTTACAATTTGTGTCACTCTTCCCAGTGCAACTGGATGAGTACACTGAAAAAAAATATCTAGAATGAAGTAAAAATTTCTCAATTTAAGTGTATTTAGCCTTAATTTGAGTAGGTAAATGGGATGATTTGCCAATGAAATGAGTATTTTTACTCTTAAAATAAAATATTTAGATCAAATGTACTTGAAATAAGACAATTTAATTGTGTTTTCTTATTTTAAGGCTAAATTGTCTTGTTCCATTGGCAAAATGTCCCTTTTACCATCTCAATTCAAGAACAAATGCGCTTATTTTAAGAAAGAATGACTTATCCAGATTTAGTTATTTCCAGTGTAAAAGTGTTTTGCTTTTTTGTTGAAGAACAATGGAGTTGGACATCTGTAGCATTCAGTCTGTATTCCCCTCCTCACCGATCGTCAGATTTGATCCAGATGTTAAGAGCCTGGAATAATTTGTCTGAAATAACCATCAATTGTTCCTTCACTGCTAGAGGACTTTAAGGATTTCCAGCCTTAGGAAAAATCTAGTAGTTGTTGGAATAATTGCTTGGGAATTAATTGGATTCTGGGTAATCTGTCACCAGATTCACCTGCATTGTTTCATTTACAGGTGTAAAAAAGAGGATTCATTGACAATTTAAAAAGTTGTATTTTGTGGCCAATATTTTTGTTTTTCATTATGTGATTTTGATGACAGATAAATTGTGAGAAACACTGTGGTGACCTTTTTATTTCTTAATTAATTTCATGATTTCTATAGACACTACAACATATTGTGATAAAGTTCCTAATGAATCAAAATAAAAGTCCTAATAATTGATTGATACCGCTTCTCAATAGTTGTTTATTTTCTAAATAGTTGCTTCATTACAGACAATGAAGGTGGAGGTTTTAGAGTTTGTGACCCTCTTTTGTTTTTACAGGTCTTCTTGTGGTTAGTTTGGAAATATGCCTTTTTTTCTTCAGAGCTTGGGGACTTGGTCCTGTTGGGGTATTCAAGCTCTGTTTTGCAGGTTCTAGATGTCTCTCTGCTCCATCAACGTCTGCATGAAATGATTGCATTCCCTCCTCAGCAGCAACAAAGGGCTGCATATGCCAGTTGATTATCTATTTGTTTAGGTCAGGTGTGTGGAGGCAGAAACAAGGCTAAAACATGGAGGACGTAGTTTGAACACCACTGCTTTAAAGGCAAACGACCAGCTACCTTCTCTCTGCCTGACATCATGACCTAGCTAAAAACGCTTAAGCTAGGAACACGCCACATCTGAAACTTGTACTCTGCTTTGTTGACATTAGCAAAACAGTTTGATTATGGGATGCAAGAGTCGAGATTTAGTCTTAGTATCCAATCTGAAAATGGAATTGAACAAAGACAATTGGACAGAGGCTCCCAGCATCTCTATAGAGGAGATCAAAGAGTTGGGGTCCTGTCCAGGATATACATATAGAAAATACCCAGTTTTTAAAATGGAAAAAATGTCTTTTAAGAAATTGGCTTTCTCTTTAGTTAAAAAGCTTGCAAAAAATCTGAGAAATGCACTCTAATCGATGTAAAACTGCCAAATATATTCAGAGCATTTTTGTATGAAAGTTACTAAAACAGTAAATGATGAAGAGATCAAGTTGTACATTCTTAGAGGCACTTTGAAAGATGCTTACCTTAATGTGTGACATTGGTTCAACTTAGTCCTGCTGCAGGCTTGACAGGTTACATCTGTCAACTTGTTAGTTTAACAGCACAACCTTTACTAACTTGTCCCCTCCCAGGCAGTTTATGTTTGTGCAGGTGGAACCGTTTTCTCTGTCTGCTCAGCCAATGCTGTTCAAAGGTATGACCCCATGGTGCAAAGTCACTGCCGATGCCAACAGTGAGGGAGAATAAGTTTCCTTTCCACTCCATTTAGCATTCATACCATGTTTTGGAAGCAGTGACCTCTGAAAATGAAGCTTGTTGTGTGGAACAGTCAGGGGCACAAATTCCCATGCTCTGGCCTGGCCTCCCTGTGCTTCAGGCAGGTTTTCAGGTGACGGGCTGACTGTGCAGAGCTACTGGGAGAACTAGGAATAAACCGAATGGAGATAACCCACACCGAAAAAATCAAAGTGTAACCAACAAACTTCTACTCTTTGCCTCTCATAAAGTTTTAATAAACTGTTTTGTATTTTCATTTAATTACTACTAGAAATAAAGTTATGATATCAATTATACCACTGAATTAAGACATTTACTGGACATTAGATGTAATTTAAAGAAAAAAGAGTCCTCTGATTACTTTGATCATAACTAGATATAAATACACTGTGAAAAGAACCCATAACCTTGTTTTTACTGACATCTAGTAAGTCTCAAATATTTTATCAAATTAAAAATGATAATAAGAGGATTCCTTTGAGGAACTTTCTTTCTTGACTTCCAAAGTCTGAACATTTTTCCGTAGTTTTTGGTATACTGAATAAACTGTAAAACTTTAGTTAAACGTTTGTGGGATTTTTCCTTGAAAAAAAAAAAAAAAACTTAATTGTTCCTGTATGTCAATTCAATTCAGTTTATTTCTATAGCTCCAATTCACGACACGTCATCTCAGATTGATTCGAAGTTTTCTATCTAAGGAAAACCAGTTGATTGCATCGACTTATTGACTCAAAAGCAATGATGAAAAAGGGGTCCCTATGTCCTCCGGCAGTCTAAGCCTGCAGCAGCATAACTTATAGAGATAGATCAGGATAGCTTGAGCCACTCACTCAACTGTAAGCTTTATCAAAAAGGAAAGTTTGTAACTCTGTTGTATGTTAGAGTGTCATTATCCATTCTGAAAAACAATGTGTTTGAAGCTTAGGTTATATTTTCAGATGTTGCTTTCATATTTTATTGGTATCCTTGGTATCTTTCCTGGAACAAGACGCCCATATAGGACCACACTGCCAACTATTCTCCATTGACATTATTCTCTAGTGTACAAACTTCCCCATTTTTCCTCCATAAGGAAATAAGTAAAGAATTACTAAATTAAGTGTATTTACCTTTAATTTGAGTAGGCAAATAGGATGATGTGTCGATGGAATGAGTATTTTTACTCTTAAAAAAGATATTTAGGTAAAATGCACTTGAAATAAGATTATTTTAAATGTAAATTCTCTTGTTGCATTGGCAAAATGTCTCTTTTACCTCCTCAGTCCATGAACAAATGCATATATTTTCAGGGAAAATTACTTCTCTAGATCTGGACTTTTTCCAGTGTTAGACCAAGCTAGAGCTCATTTAGTGTTTCGTCGTCTTTCTTTGTTTTGTTTTTTTTGTTCTGCTTGCTTGGATTTCCAATTCCAGAGCAAAAAGTAGGTCATGAATGCTGGCCGAGGTAAAGCATGAGGCAGCAGTTTGCAGGACCGACCCAGTGAGAGCAGTTTTCAGGAAGCTTGTTGCAGAGAAGACGTTAAACACAGGAGTTCCTGTTTGACATCTGTTTGCAGCAGCCAGCCTCCCAGCCGGGGCATTTAACCCGCCACACGAGCTCAGAGGCCTCATTCATGGAGCCGCTCCCTCAGCCAGGTTTGTCAGTTTAACTGCTATGTGACCCCTCTCCCTCCCCTTGATTCCTAGAAACGACAAAAAATCTGATGACGCATCTGTGTTGGATTGTGTGCCCACAATAACAAAACCCTGACTGATAAAATCAGGACAGACAGGTTCTTGCACACCGCTCTCATGCTAGACTGCAGACCCCCGGGGCTGGGAATAATTAACCAGGAGAAGGTTTTTGGGCTATATGACCGCTCACTGTGGAAAATTACATTCTGGTATTTAACAACAAGAGAGTCGGAAATTTGCTGTTTGACTGGATGTTTGGTTGAAAGAAAACTTCTCCAGTCATGGGTAAACAACTGCGTCTGCACACGTTGAGGTTTGTGGTTTTGCCAGGCAGTTTAGAGATAGTGCAAATTTGTTTTGTCCACCACCTCTGCTGCCGTTCCACGGGCTTCCCTACGCACACATGTTGGTGTTATTTTTAGCTCCAGGAGATACTGTGACCCTCCAGATATCGCAGGCTCCAGCATCCGCCTACTACACCTTGCTTCACTTGAAACCCTAGATAGGCTGAGCCCAGAGCTGATGTCAGAGGCAAGGCGAGCTGTTGACAGAGTCCCGGCAGAGGGCCAGCAGAGCACAGGAAGAGCCGGTGAGCCGTGTTCCTGTGTCACACAGCCAGACTGTCAGAGATTGTCCCTCTGTCCCATCGCATATTATCAGAGATATCATCCAGGATAGAGAGAGAAGCTGTTGCTCGTCTCATGGTCAGTGGTCAGTTTACTTTCCAAAACCAGACCAAAGGAAAATTGTTTTTTAAAAGCTGACTATGTGCTGAGGACAGCTTTAAACCTCTAGATGCTGACTGCAGCAGGAAAAAGCTGATTGACAAAATGGACAATAATATATAACTCCACACAGAAAGCTGATGAAACAGCAGAAAACCTTTAGTTAATTCATTATCCTTTTTTGTTATAAAGGAAAATTCAGTTTCTCTGAAACGCTGTTTTTGTATTGTTTAGTCTTTCGCGGCATGTGAGGGATTGCTGCAGAGTCAACAGCATTATGCATGACAATACCTTCTGTCCCTATTTCCACTACCCTTTTGAAATCGTACGAGATCAGTCTGAGTTGGCTTCAGGCGGATAGTCGATGAACTACTGAAGCACCAGTCTGATCATCAAACAATGTTTTAGATGTAAAGGGTCAAATTGAAAAGGCTATTTTAAGGTATTTTTCTGTAAAAAATTTACAGAATGTCTCTTTGACAAAATAACATTAATCAGAGCAAAACATATGTTATTGTTTGTTTTAGAAATGATTATAGCCCAATTTTCACCACCCTTTGAAACTATGCTGAGATTGGTCTGAGCACGGTAACCAGGGTAACTGTTGAGAGTAAATAGCACGCACAACTGAACCGCACCGTGCCAGACACAACTGAACCGCTCTAAACTGGTACTAGTTCATCAGGAGGGCTCGGCGTGGTTCAGTTCTGGCTCGGTTCTCTGATAACAAAGATCGCATGAGCAGACCGCCTCATCTCCTTACAGTCAGCCTTCATAATCAAGACATTTCAGACATTGATGAAAATCCCAGCTTCTCTACTGTGCCGCACGATTTCCACACTGGAAAAATTATCTAGAAATAAGTAAAAATGTCTTAAATCAAGTGTATTTCCCTTTAATCTGAGCAGGTAAATGAGATAGTTTGCCAATGGAATTAGTATTTTTACTCTTGAAATAAGATAATTAGATAAAATGCACTTGAAATAAGACGATGCAGTTGTGTTTTCTTATTTTTAATGTAAATTGTTCAATCGGCAAAATGTCTCTTTTACCTCCTCGATCCAAGAACAAATTAACTTATTTTTTTTTTAAATGACTTATCTAGATTTGTATTTTTTCCAGTGTAGTACCATAGGTCGGCACGAGGAGGCGAGGAACCGTGCTAGCGTGGCACGTAAACGGTCGTAAGAACGGTTAACTGATCCAAGCTTTGTCTGATCGGTTTCAGAGGGGTGGCTTCTAGAAGCTCATCCTGATGAATGAACGAACACTACAAAGCTACTTTTCCTCGACGGAAAACTTTGAACCAATCTGTCTGTATGATTTGATCGGTTGTCTCTCTGAGGTGCCGTCTGATGACGTGCTGTGAATTACCGTTATAGAAATGAACTGAAATGGAAATGAAGTTTGGCCTTAGTCTTTTTGGACCATCTGTTTTATGACACACCAACCAAAAAGAACCCTTAAATGGAGGGGGTATTGCTCCAGCAAGGTGTCTTGCTCATTAGGTTGTTAGGAGGTCATCGCACTAATGGGAGAGAAACAGAGAGAGAGGCAGAAACTGTCCCTGTGTCGGTTTGTTGTTGCAGGTAGGAGTTTGAACAGCTTCTGATCAGGATGTGTGGACTCAGCAGAGATGTTAGCTGCTTGTTTTTGTCCCTAAACTTGTGCAGGTTGTGAATGGAGGGAATGATGGGCTTCTCTGCTCATTTTATTGCTCATCACAGTTTTCTAGCTGAGCCAAACCTCACAGAGATAGATGTGCACCAAGCAGACTAAATGATGGTGTGTAGAAGATGGCCTGCAGCTCCTGTGGGATGTTTTGGATTCCTCTCCTAAACAATATCAGGGTGAACCCTGAGTCATCTCTCAGAAGGTATTCTTCACAGGATCACCTCACTACTTCACACTTGTCCCACAGTGACAGCCCATCCTTTCTTTTCAGGGTCATGTCTACCTCCTGAGGCGGGTCACTCTCTCTGAGCTGATCACAGTGTGAAATACAAGTCAATAACACAGGTTAACCCTTCATAGGGCAAGTTAGCATTTTTTATCACTTGCATACCCCTTACAAATGGAGCCCCCCCACCCCGGCCGCCACTAAGGTTATGTTGGACCAAAAAAATGTAGTTTCTTTTACTCTCAGAGTGTTTTTCATGAATTTCTTCTAGAATCACTTTTGTTATTTTTCCTAATATATTCGGGCAATTTGCTGTTTCTTGTTATTACATTGAGATTAATTTCCATCAAAATATCCAGATTTTTTTGAATGCTACAAAGGTAATAAGGTCTTGTCCTGGATTCCAGTAACACTATTGGCTTGAAATGTTGATTTTCAAACTATTTCACCCTATAAACGGTTAAAGGTATAATCTAAAAGCAGATCGTGATTTAAATCCATTTAGAAGCTTATTTGATTTCTCACAGTCAAGAAACAATAAAAAAAAAGAAACTAGTATGTCGTATTCATGGTCTAATGGTTTGTGCAGATGATTCTTCTGACTCTAAAACAAACATTAAGCCTCAATCTGATTAATATTGATATATTAAGATATTTTAATATTTTTTCATCTGAAGTGATTTCATAGAAACCATCCGTTGGAAAATGTACAGCAATATGATTGTATTTAGATATACGAGTTTAGGAATGAGACACCATCTCATTCATAAATTCAAGGTTTTCTCCAAATTAGTCACATCTACAGATTAAAGATCTGAAGAAAGATGCCATCGTTTAGAAGGGAAATGCTGTATAGATATCATAAGTTTTTTTTCTGGTTCTGCTGGAGGTTTTTACACGTCATCTCAAGGCTCTTTCCAGTTCACCAGATCATCCAGTCAGATTGATTCAAAGTTTTCTATCTAAGGAAAACCAGTTGATTGCATCGACTCATTGACTCTTCAGCAATCCCTCACACTAAGCATGCTTGTAGCGACAGTGGAGAGGAAACAAGGAAAGTTTTAAGCCTAGCCTTAAAAGTAGACAGGGTGTCTGCCTCACGGACTAAAACTGGTAGTTGGTTCCACAGGAGCGGAGCCTGATAACTAAAAGATCTGCCTCCCATTCTACTTTTAGAAATTCTAGGAACCACTAGTAAACCTGCAGATTGAGAGCGAAGTGCTCTGTTAGGAACATAAGGAACAATCAGATCTCTGATATCAGATGGAGCTTGGCCATTTAAGGCTTTATATGTGAGAAGGAGGATTTTAAATTCTATTCTTGATTTAACAGGAAGCCAATGAAGAGAAGCCAGGATAGGAGAGATGTGATCTCTCTTTTTAATTTTCATCAGAATATCTATAATTTTAGATACAGAAATCTTTAGTACACTGCACTGACTATAATGTCTTCATGCTTGCTTGTTTTGCTGAATGATGAACAGTTGAGCATGACGCATTAGATAAAAAAAGTCCTTTAGCCCACTTCCCTCCACAGCAGAGGCAGATATTTTGCAGTTTGGAATATAATACCGTCGATAAGTTCAAACCCTGCACTTTTTCCTATGTGGAAACAATGAGTAGTTGTAAGCTTAGCCTACATTTCCCCTGATTTTTTTTCTTCTTTTAAGGGGGAGGGGTGGAGTGTTCTTGTGGTGATTCAATTTTTCCACTTACTGTAAATCTCCTTTTAGCTCTTGATTCTCTCTGAGTAATTAGTTCTCCCTTAACGTTGTGCATGGCTTTATGCTGTTCATGTTCACCATTATAATGGTGGTTTCTACTGTGCATCCATTCAGCGTACTGTGCTGTCTGAACTCAGCCACTTTAATCAAGGCTCTGCTACTAAAACTATTTCCCCAGAAGCCAGAAAAGACCCTCCGCTCTATGAAATCACACAGATCCTCAGAACATGAGCCCTGCAGAAACAGCTCTACCATGAGTAGAAGATGCAGAGGATTCAGAGAGAAAAAATAATACAAGTTAGTTGGCAGTGAGATGAGAGTTAGCAGTGTCTGCGGCTCAGCGCTCCAGAGTGAGATCAGACTAATCAATAGCGTGGAGGACGTGGAGACGAGCAGAGTGACATCAATATGAGGCGCAGGGCTCTCTGTGCTGCTGTCCAGCCTCCTCTGTCTGAGTAAACTGTGGCTCCCCTGGGAGAAAGGATTCATTGATGAGTCTCTTCATCCTCCTGCCTCTAAATGCTGTCAGGCATAGCAGACTAACTGGCTACCAGCAGACCTGGGCTGTTGGATGAAAGAAGTTATAGCGGCGCTATACGACGGTGTAGGTACCAGACCTGCTCTGGCCCGGTGCATGCCAGTGACCTTACGCTATATGATTGGCTGAATGTTGCCCAGACAATGATAAAAACAATGCAGCGTCCATGTTAGAGTGTCTTAATGACCAATTAAGTTTTACCTGATTGATAACAAAGGTGAAAAAATCTGTTTATTGTGAACAAAGTAACTGCACTGGAAAAACGATCTGGAAATAAGTAAAGAATTCCTAAATTAAGTGTATTTACCCTTAATTTGAGTAGGTAAATAAAATGATGTGTCCATGGAATGAGTATTTTTACTCTTAAAAAAGATATTTAGGTAAAATGCACTTGAAATAAGATTATTTTAAATGTAAATTTTCTTGTTGCATTGGCAAAATGTCTCTTTTACCTCCTCAGTCCAATAACAAATGCACGATCTGGATTTTTTCCAGTGTTAGACCAAGATATAAAGTGGAAGAGCTGGGTGTCACTACGTGATCCGTCCCGGAAGTACGATCCGTCCTTTACATGTGCAAACAAAATAACTTCCGGTGGGAAATACTTTTTTTTCCTTACTTTTGTCTTGTTCTGGTGAGCGGAGTTCCTGAGAAATATTTTTGTATTTGTGTAAATATTGCATATTCTAAAAAAGAAAAAAATCAATACACTTAAATAGCCTTTGGAACGTTACTGTGACTGCTCTGAGCATGTTCGATGATGACGTCACGCAATACAATGGAGAAACTTTAAAAATTATCCATTTCAGCCAGAAAAGTCTTCAATATTTCCCATACAATGTAGTGTAGCACTCTTTGATATTTTAAGTATATAAATATACTAGAAAAAAATCCAAATCTAGATAAGTCATTTTTCTTCAAATAAGTGCATTTGTTCTTGGATTGAGGAGGTAAAAGAGACATCTTGCCAATGTAACAAGACAATTTACACTTAGAATAAGAAAACATGATTGCATTGCTTTATTTCAAGTGCATGTTATCTAATTATCTTATTTTAAGAGTAAAAATACTTATTCCATTGGCAAACTCTCATTAACCTACTCAAATTAAGGGTAAATACTCTTTATTTAAGATATTTGTACTTATTTCTAGATCGTTTCTAGTGTAAGTATTTCCAGTACCAATATTACATAGTTTTTTAGCGATCTGGAAATTATTATTCTGTTTGCGCATGTGCTTTAAACAATGTTAGGTGTAATGTCATAGAGATGCTGATCAAAGCCCCATCAGCACAATCTCCCTTGTCTCCTGATTTATTTGTTTTTTCGGCTTTTCTACCAGAAACTTTCAAGATGTAAAGGATGTAAACATCGGCCCTTTATTCTACACAGCTTGCACTGGGTGTTTATGTTTAAACATTTGATGTTTTTCAGGGCTGCATGGTGGGGCAGTGGGTAGCTCTGCTGTCTTGCAGCAAGATGGTTCTGGGTTCAATTCTCGGCCCGGGGTCTTTATGGAACGAGTCTGCATGTTCAATTCAGTTTATTTATATAGCGCCAAATTCACAGCACATGTCATCTCAAGGCACTTTACAGTTCACCAGATCATACAGTCAAATTGATACAGGTGCTGGTCATAAAATTAGAATATCATGAAAAAGTAGATTGATTTCAGTAATTCCATTTAAAAAGTGAAACTTGTATATTATATTCATACATTACATACAAACTCATATATTTCAGATGTTTATTTTGTTTAATTTTGATGATTACAAATGACAACAAATGAAAATCTCAAATTCATCATATCAGAAAATTAGAATATTGTGAAAAGGTTCAAAATTGATGGCCCCTGGTGCCACACTCTAATCAGCTAATTAACTCAAACCACCTGCAAAAGCCTTTAAATGGTCTTTCAGTCTAGTTCTATAGGCTACACAATCATGGGGAAGACTGCTGACTTGACAGTTGTCCAAAAGACGACCATCGACACCTTGCACAAGGAGGGCAAGACACAAAAGGTCATCGCTAAAGAGGCTGGCTGTTCACAGAGCTCAGTGTCCAAGCACATTAATAGAGAGGCGAAGGGAAGGAAAAGATGTGGTCGAAAAAAGTGTACAAGCAAGAGAGATAACCGCACCCTGGAGAGGATTGTGAAACAAAACCCATTCAAAAATGTGGGGGAGATTCACAAAGAGTGGACTGCAGCTGGAGTGAGTGCTTCAAGAACCACCACACACAGACGTATGAAAGACATGGGTT
This sequence comes from Cyprinodon diabolis, assembly GCA_030533445.1. Taxonomy (NCBI): domain Eukaryota; kingdom Metazoa; phylum Chordata; class Actinopteri; order Cyprinodontiformes; family Cyprinodontidae; genus Cyprinodon; species Cyprinodon diabolis. The sequence goes on from CM060076.1 coordinate 39,032,816, forward strand.
TCTGCTGTCACATTCCTTGTGTCAAGCCACTCTTGAACCACAGACAGCGTCAGAAGCGTCTTGCCTGGGCTAAAGAGAAACAGGACTGGACTGCTGGTGAGTGGTCCAAAGTCATGTTCTCTGATGAAAGTAAATTTTTCATTTCCTTTGGAAATCAAGGTCCCAGAGTCAGGAGGAAAAGAAGAGAGGCACTTCATCCACGTTGCTTGAAGTCCAGTGTAAAGTTTCCACAGTCAGTGATGGTTTGGGGTGCCATGTCATCTGCTGGTGTTGGTCCATTGTGTTTTCTGAGGTCCAGGGTCAACGCAGCCACATACCAGGAAGTTTTAGAGCACTTCATGCTTCCTGCAGCTGACCAACTTTTTGGAGATGCAGATTTCATTTTCCAACAGGACTTGGCACCTGCACACAGTGCCAAAGCTACCAGTACCTGGTTGAAGGACCATGGTATCCCTGTTCTTAATTGGCCAGCAAACTCTCCTGACCTTAACCCCATAGAAAATCTATGGGGTATTGTGAAGAAGAAGATGCAATACACCAGACCCAACAATTCAGAAGAGCTAAAAGCCACTATTAGAGCAACCTGGGCTATCATAACACCTGAGCAGTGCCACAGACTGATCGACTCCATGCCACGCCGCATTGCTGCAGTAATACAGGCCAAAGGAGGCCCAACTAAATACTGAGTGCTGTACATGCTCATACTTTTCATGTTCATACTTTTCAGTTGGCCAACATTTCTATAAATCCTTTGTTTTTATTGGTCTTCAGTAATATTCTAATTTTCTGATATGATGAATTTGAGATTTTCATTTGTTGTCATTTGTAATCATCAAAATTAAACAAAATAAACATCTGAAATATATGAGTTTGTATGTAATGTATGAATATAATATACAAGTTTCACTTTTTAAATGGAATTACTGAAATCAATCTACTTTTTCATGATATTCTAATTTTATGACCAGCACCTGTACAAAGTTTTCTATCTAAGGAAAACCAGTTGATTGCATCGACTCATTGACTCAAATACAATCCCTCACACTAAGCATGCTTGTAGCGACAGTGGAGAGGAAAAACTCCCTTTTAACAGGAAGAAACCTCCAGCAGAACCAGGCTCAGTGTGAGCGGCCATCTGCCGAGGCCGACTGGGGTTCAAGGAGACAGAAGCAGAGATACAAAAAGCAGCTGTAAAAGGCGGCCCCGTCCAGGAAACACACAGCCAGGCAGACGAGCTCCGAGCCAGCTCCCATGCCAGAGGACGAAGAGAGCACATCCACTCAGTCACAGGACCACACTGGAAAACAGGCCGATCTCCAACATCTATAAACAAGGGTGTTGATGGAAGCAGCACAGCTGATATTTCTTTCCAGGATGACGTCACAGCCAAACAGGAACAGACGAGGCAAAGCTACTCTGAGGAAAAGCAGAGAGAGCAGAAGGTTAGAGATTGAACAAACAGATTCTGCAGAATAGGAGAACAGAGAGAGAATGAAGCAGAATGATGAAATGGGGGTCCCTATGTCCTCCAGCAGTCTAAGCCTATAGCAGCATAACTATAGAGATAGCTCAGGATAACCTGAGCCACCCTAACTAGAAGCTTTATCAAAAAGGAAAGTTTTAAGCCTAGTCTTAAAAGTAGACAGGGTGTCTGCCTCACGGACTAAAACTGGTAGTTGGTTCCACAGGAGAGGAGCCTGATAACTAAAAGATCTGCCTCCCATTCTATTTTTAGAAATTCTAGGAACCACTAGTAAACCTGCAGATTGAGAGCGAAGTGCTCTGTTAGGAACATAAGGAACAATCAGATCTGTGATATAAGATGGAGCTTGGCCATTTAAGGCTTTATATGTGAGAAGGAGGATTTTAAATTCTATTCTTGATTTAACAGGAAGCCAATGAAGAGAAGCCAGGATAGGAGAGATATGATCTCTCTTTTTAATTTTCATCAGAACTCTGGCTGCAGCATTTTGGATCAGCTGAAGGCTTTTAACTACAGTTTGTGGACTTCCTGATAGTAAAGAATTACAATAGTCCAGCCTTGAAGTAACAAATGCATGGACTAGTTTCTCACCATCACCCCTGGACAGGAGATTTCTAATTTTTGCAATGTCCCTCAGATGAAAGAAGGAAATTCTAGAAACCTCTTTGATATGGGATTTAAATGACAAGTCCTGATCAAAAATAACACCAAGATTTTTTACTTTATTATCTGAAATCAGTTTAATCCCATCCAAATGAAGTGACTGGCTAATCAGCTTCTTTTTCAGAGACTCTGGTCCAAAGACTATAACCTCTGTTTTGTCTGCATTCAGAAGCAGAAAGTTAAGAGTCATCCAGGTTTTTATGTCTTCAAGACATGCCTGTAATCTATGTAATGGGTTAGCTTCATCTGGATTTATAGACAGATATAGCTGGGTATCATCAGCATAACAGTGAAAATTAATCCCATGCTGTCTAATAATTCTACCAATTGGGAGCATGTATAAAGTAAAGAGAATTGGTCCTAGCACTGATCCCTGTGGTACTCCACAGGTAACCTTTGAGCGTGTTGAAGATCTATCATTAACATGAACAAACTGAATTTGATCAGATAGATAAGATTTAAACCAGTCTAGTGCTGTTCCTTTAATTCCAACAAGTCTTTCTAAAAGAATATTATGGTCAACTGTATCAAATGCAGCACTAAGATCCAACAGGACGAGCACAGATACAAGTCCATTATCTGAGGCCATGAGAATATCATTAGTGACTTTCACCAGAGCTGTTTCAGTGCTATGATGAGCTCTAAAGCCAGACTGAAACTCTTCAAAAAGTTCATTATGGTATAAGTGATCGCAAACTTGTTTGGCAACTACTTTCTCGAGAATTTTGGATAAGAAAGGAAGATTGGATATAGGTCTATAATTAACCAAGTCATCTGGGTCAAGAGACGATTTCTTAATCAGAGGTTTAATTACAGCAACCTTAAAAGCTTTAGGTACATATCCCTGTAACAGAGATAGATTAATCACATCTAAAATGGAGGAGGAGATCAAAGGGAATCCCTCCTTAAATAACCTGGTTGGAACTGGATCTAACATACAAGTTGAAGGCTTAGATGAAGACAATAATTTTGCTAATTCAGAAAGTTCAACTGGATCAAAGCAGTCTAAACCCGCTTCAGATTCCATGACTACCTCAGGTACAATCGCGGATAGAGGAGTGCTTATGATCTTATTTTTAATAAGATCAATCTTATTTATAAAGAATCCCATAAAATCATTGCTGCTAAGAGCAGGTGGAATGGACGGTTCAACAGAGCTATGGCTCTGGGTGAGTTTGGCAACTGTATTAAAAAGAAATCTAGGATTATTCTTATTCTCCTCTATTTATGAGGAGAAGTATGCTGCTCTTGCTTTACAAAGGGTCCTCTTATACAGCAGTAAACCATTTTTCCAGACTAAGAAGGACTCCCGCAGGCCTGTGGAGCGATATTTTCTCTCCAGTTTCCTAGCATTTTGCTTCAAAGTACGCAGCTCTGCATTAAACCAAGGAGCAAGCTTTCTATTTTTAACGGTTTTCATTTTCAAGGGAGCTGCATTGTCTAAGGCAGTACGCAGAGAACTAGCCCATCAACTACCCCATCAACAAAATCATCAACCTGTGAAGGGGAATAAGCTATACTTTTGCACTCTGCAGCACTGCTCAGCGACACAGAGGAGAGAGAAAGTGAAGCCGATTCTTTAAAATTTATAACTGCACTATCTGATAAAGATCTACTAAAATTGAACCTTCTTTTGGGGGAGGAGAACTCTGTTAAAGTAATCCTGAAGGTTATTAGAAAGTGGTCAGAGAGGACAGGGTTGTGAGGAAATACTGTTAATTCTTCACATTCTATGCCGTATGTCAGCACAAGATCCAAAGTATGAAGATGAGAATGTGTGGGACTATTCACATTTTGAACAAAGCCAATAGTGTCTAAGATAGCATTAAAGGCTGCTCTTAGCTATCGCCTTCAATGTCAGCATGGATGTTAAAATCTCCCACTATGATGACCCTGTCAGTATTTAATACCAAATCAGAAAGGAACTCTGAAAACTCATCTAAAAATTCAGAGTAAGGACCTGGTGGACGATACAAAGTTACAAAAAGAAGAGGTTTTCTTGCCTTGAAATTTGGATCAGGTAAATTAAGGGTTAAATGTTCAAAAGAGTTGTAGGTATTAACTGTTTTGGGAGTAATCAGTAAGTCAGACTGGAAGATTGTTGCTACTCCTCCTCCTCGCCCAGAACTTCTGGGTATGTGAAAATTTAAATAGCTTGAAGGAGTTGCCTCATTTATGCTCACATAATCCTCTTGCTGCAGCCAGGTTTCTGTAAGGCAAAACAAGTCAATGTGATTATCACAAATCAAGTCATTAACTAGCAGACTTTTAGAGGAAAGCGATCTTATGTTAAACAGACCAAATTTAATTGTTTTAACTTTTTCCCCAATTGGAGTTATTTTGATTTTAATTAGATTATCATGATTTACTCCTTTGGGGATCTTTGCTAATTTATTAGATTTTGGTCGTGGGCAAGACACTGTCTGGATGGAGTAAAGAGTGGGTAACAGTA